>JAWNLM010000145.1:4192500-4792500 GCA_035042345.1 Drosophila fungiperda | reverse complement strand
AAGCATTTATTTAGTTTAAGGTTAGTTGGAAGACGTCAATCAGTCAGAGTAGATCATTATTTATGGCCAATGGTTGCTCTACAACAACAACAACAACAAAAATAGTGTTCTTACTATAAACTCAATTACTTTGTCAAAGGTGAAATGTCATTTGTGTAATGTGATATTTATGTTTGAAAACACATTTTTTACTCGTAAAAAAAAATATTGATCCAAAAAAATGCAACTTTCCACATACGAATTTCTATTAAATCCAAGTCTCAGTTATCAAAATTGATGACGAATTGATTACACATATTAATTTAATCCACTTACAATTTTCAACTTTTTTTCTGTGTTTTTTTTTTTCTTTTGCGATTTTTTCTTAACTTCTTAATTACCAGTTTGGCTTTTGATGAATGTATGAAATGAGGTTGGGCAAAGAGAAAGAAAAAAAAGTTCGCATGTCGTTGGCTTAATGCATCTATCACAATTCCGGCTCTGACGTCAAATGCAGCTACCAATTGCCAGCATTGGCAAAAGCGATCTGTGAGTGGGCGTGGCAGTGGCATGTGGCGTGTGGAATGGATACAGTTATTAGCCCTGTGGCCGTTTTGAGTTGAGCCTGAACAATGGACGCGTCATTAGGCGTTGACATGCCATAAACAAACAGGTTTTTTTACATTTCAGCGGAAGCGAAAGTTAGCCAAAATAAAAAATAAAAAATAACCAAAAAAAGACCACTCATAAAACTGAGACAAAACTTTGAGCAGATTGATGATATGCGGTGGGGAGTGTGGGAAGGGGGTGAGTAGTGGGTTTTCGGTCAGAGGCCCAAGCCTAAATGTCAATCGATGGCCACGCTTCACTGTAGCGCTGAGTGGGCGTCAGGCAGGCAGTCAACTGCAAAAACTCCAGCGAGCTGCAAAAACTTTTGCCTGATGTCGTCGCAAACTTGCAACTTGCAACTATTTTTGCACCCCCTTCCCAAACATAAAGTAACGGAGCGGGGCGACTGACAGCCGGCGGGCATCTCTCACTCACTAATAGTCAAAAGTTTAAATTGTTACGGAGCGCGGCCATATGAACAATCAACGCGACTGTCCCCTTTCACTGCATTTCCCCCCCTCAAAATGCAAACACTAAAGAACAAAAAAACAAAAAAACAAAAAAACAAGAAAGAAATTGTCAGAGAGTCGTTTATCTTCGAGCCCATAATGACAGTTTTTGGAAAAGAGAGCTGGGCAGCATCACTGACACTTGACAGAGGCAAAGATAGGGCAGAATGAAATGCTAGCTAGGTGTGTGCGTATGTGTGTGTGTGTGTAGGTAAAGACAGAAAGCGAACACTTCATGTTGATTGCTGCATTATGTTACCTGTTTTATAGTTTGTGAGCAATGGATTCGTTGCCAAAAATATGTAACTACAGTTTTACAATCATTGGCAATACATTTATATGCTTAAAAACCATGGTCTAATTAACGATTTATATGGAGTTCTGCATTATGTTACCTGTTTACTGTTTGAGGGCAACTGTTTAATTGACAAATCTACAAAATACAGTTTAAGAATCATTGAAAAATTGAAAAATATAAACGATTAAAAATTACGCTGAGATGTGGCAATTAAGACTTTATGTTGATAGGAAATATAATATTTATATATATATATATTATATATGTTTTATAGTTTGAGATCAACTGTTTGCTTGCCAAACATCACAAATACAGTTTGACAATCTTTAAAAATACATTTCTATGCTTAAAAACTAAGCTCAGATTAACGCTTTATATTAATTGCTGCATTAAGTTATCTGTTTCGTAGTTTGATGGCAATTGCTAGCTTACCAACATATACCGAATACAGTTTTAAAATTATTGGAACTATATTTATAATCTTAAAAATTATGCCCATCGGCTTATTAACACTTAATGTTAATTGCTGCATTGTCACTATTTTATAGTTTGAGAGCAACTGTTTGCTTAAAAAAACTAAAAAATACAGTTTGAAAATCGATAAAAATAAAATAAATGCTCAGTTGGCCTTACTAATCAAAATATATGTTTATATTGAACAAACTTATATCAGCGATTATGCTATGCATTTCCAGGCAGGGCTTTTCTAGTCGAGCTGTCGAAAAATTCAGAGTTTATGTGCTGCATCTTATCTAATCTGAACTGTAAAACTAACAAGTAAAACTTTTCACATAGTTAGAGATAAAACGCATTTATCGCCATTTCTTGATTTTAGCACTTTTAATAATGTCGCATTTTTATTATTCTCTTTTCTTTAAGCCCTGTGGCTGATGACTAACGCATAATATTATCCGATAAAAGGTAAGTCTCATTATTTGAGTATGATACTGGTCAGAGTTAAGCATTTGACAACCTGGCAACCCTAAAGTGTCCTCTAAACATAAAGTGTCCTCCACACAGATATCAAACATTACAAGCGGCTAATATAAGTGTAGTTTGACAGCCACTGGGCCACAACTGATGTCAAATGGCTATACAAAATGTTGTTTTTTTTGTGTATTTGTTTTTATTGTGTTTGCTTTGATAACGAGCCACATTTCGCAAGTTTAACAACACAGTTTGATGGAGACTGCAGTGGCTGCCAGGCTATTTCACTCCGTTTATGGGTTTGACATGCAGTTTGATTGCCCCCCGGATCGCTAGCACAAATAACATGCAACACTTTAAAGGCAGGCAAGCAAACACATAAAAAAAAAGCACCAATAGCAACAAAATGCAAGAAACGAGCTAACGACCAAATCAGACTTGGCATCAGCTGCTGAAGACTTGCAACCCGGTTGCAAACCCGGTTGCTTCCCGGTTGTTTCGCCTTTGGGGGGCCATGTCATAAATTATACGACAAACGCGTTTGTCTTGGGGCGTTGCCATTTCCGAATTGTTGCCTGCTGCAATCATTGCGAATGTTGCACTTCTCTTGTGTTGCATACTTTTCGGCGCCATGCCTCGAATAGCGCCAGCTTGTTTGTTGCCTGTTTGTCGTTTATTTTGTTGTATGACGATGACGATGACTCTGACTCTAACTCTGACTATGACTCTGACTATGCCCCACAAGGCTGGCCTATATGCAGCTAATATTATTTTATTGCCTGCGACTTAAGAAGCCGCAAAATTTATGCGACAACAACATCCTTGGGGTGAATGCAGCAACACTGAGCGGCAAGCAGGAGCCGAACTTGGAGCCATAATAATAAAAGGCAGCCAGCAGGTTGCCGTTTGCCATTTTGTGCAGTTGCTTTTTGTTGCAAAGCCATTGTTGTTAAATGCCCTGCAGATAAGTGCAGCAAATTGGGGTATATTGATTTTTAGGCAGCATTCAACAAATTAACTTAAAATCAGTTTTGAAGGCAGCAAAAAAATTTATAAAAAATTGGCGACTTACTTAACGTGATTTAATCCGACTAATTATTGAAATTAAATTAATAATTAATAAAAATTATTTATACATGGATGTTTAATTTAATTACTTTTAAATTAGACCTAATTAATGAGCTTTAATACCAAAGCCGTAGTATCAAACCAAAACTTAATTAGTTTGCGGTTGCAGGTTCTGGTAAATAAATGAAGTGTAAATGTTTCGTTTGTGGCACGCATAGCGTAAAGTTTTCGGTTGTGGCAAGTAAAATGCATTGTTTGTTAATTTACTTTAAGTATTCAAATTCGATTTGTTAAGCAAAAGTCAGCTAAGAATAATTATTAGACTCGTAAATTAAAATTCGCTTTTTAATAATCAGTTTTATATACTGGTTTTGAATTTCTGTATCGATAACTGCTTAACCGATTTAGCTAAGATTTTACTACATATTTTAAAAGATCTGAAAATAAATCTATATTCGAGGGTATCAACTAAATCATAATTGTGTCCTTGGACATGTGTCTGCTGACTGGTTTTAGTTGCTATTGTTGCACTCAGAATGCAAACAAATTTGCATGCCGTCAGTTACTATTTTACTGCCAGCTGGGAATGGTGCAGCATGCACAGCACAGCAGAGTGGTGGTGGGGGTGGGGGGGTGTGGCAAGGTGTGGGAAGGATGAAGGATGTAGGATGAGTGGGTGCAACTGTTACCTTTGGCAAGGTAGTAAATCTTTTTGTGCTTTTCCATTGCGGTTATTTCGTTTTAAGGTGTGTGCAGGAAAGGGCTGGCAAGAGGAATATGGCAAGAGGGGGAGGGGGTGTGGCAACTTCTTGGCAGCGTTGCCACATGGTGTGAAAAATGCAATCAGAAACGAAAGCGACGCAGGTGGCAAGAAAAGTGCACATCACATAACCGTCTCAAAGACTGTTGCCTGCCACACAGTTGGCCACAAAAGTTTTCCACCTCCGCCGTGGATGGTTTCTCGTTGCGTTTCGTTGCGCTTCGCACGCTGCACACGTGACTTGTTTATGTAGTTGAACTTTCTGGCAATACACACACACACCCACACACACACACACACAATGAGTACTCACTCATATACATGTTGTATGCAACTCTTAACTGCAACACAGGGAGACTGCAGCTTACTGCTTCATTTTCTGTTTCGTTAGCTGCGCACACACGCAAACACACCTGCCACCTGCCCTCCCCCCACCCTGTCGCCATCAAGTCAAAACTTTGCTTTTATTGATATTTAAACATTTTTTATTGTGCGTGCATAAATTTTTGCTCATTTACTTGAACAACTCAGTTTGCCTTTGGAGAAATGGCAACAAAAAAAAAAAATATTGTTTTTATAGCATTTAAAGATTGTTCCACATGATGAAGCTGGAATTTGTCAAAGCTGAATCAAACAAAGGAATTTAACTTATACAAAAATCATTTCATATTCCTCATGTGGAATTTTGTGAAAATTCACTTTAAAATTGAGCTTAGTTTGTTATTCATTATAGAATCAAATCAAATAGTATTATTATTATTTTTGTTGTGGTGAATAAAATTAATGTAGTTGCATTTTCAGCTGTAGATTTAAAATTTAATATATTTGTTAAGAATCAAAAATAATTGCAATACATAAAACTTATCAGCAAAGTGAAAATAAAAAATGAATGTGTCTCTCAATAATTACAGAGATAAAAACAAAAATAAAATTGATTAAAATAATCAATTAGTAGCCTGACATTTGTCATTTATTTGCATATATTAATTTTAATTAATTAAAGCATATTAAAATATATACACTTTATATAGCTTTAAGTGCATACAATTACCAAACGCTGAACTCAGCACATTTTGCTTGAACTCTCAACGAACAACACATTTGGAAACCCAAAACTGAGTGCAACTATTTGAAAAGATTTCCCTCTTGTATTAACATGATTTTCTTTTACATTTTTTTTTTCTTCGTTCGTTTTTGTTAACTTACAGACTTGTTGTTATCAGATCCGAAAGCAGTCGAAAGCAAAAGTTTTCTACTCATTACATTTCGCACTTAACAGCGGCAACATTTGCAGCTGCTGCCAGTTGCCAGTTGTCAGATTGTTAGTGGCAGTTGCCGTTGCAGCTGTTGCAACAACTTTGACAAAGACTTTAATGGCTTAAACTTGAAGTTACCAAAAAAACAAAAACAAATAAATAAATAAAGAGGAGAAAAATCTAAAGCACAAAACGGTGCTGCCAGCTAATTTGTCATTTAAACGTCAAATGTCAATCAGATAAAGCAAGGGACAAGGGAATAGACCAACCAAGACAAGAACTAAACGAAAGGAAAACCACGAAAACCATAGAAAACAACAACAACAACAGACAACAGAAAACAGACAACGAACAGCAACGAACAATGAACAAAAAATACATAATTGGCCACAAAACAAGCTTGAATAAAGTGCACAGAAAGTGCAAAAAAAAAAATGTTAGAAATTTGCTTAATGCGCCGCATAAGTCAAGCAAAAAGCAAACTATAATTGTTATGAAGCACAAAGTGATGGACTAGCAGATACTCTCTAATGGAACTAAAACTAAATTTTAATTAAAAAATATATATGCTTATATATATATATATATGTTTTTATAATATGTCTATTTTTGATACATTAAAATGAATGAGCAGATCAAACTTATTGATTTGTAATATGTTGTTTTGGTTTAATCGAATTGTGAAATGAAGAAAAAATTATATATATATATATAGTCTTAGGCAGACTGTCAAAGCGATACGAATTTTGCTAAAATAATTTATTTAAAAATTTTAATATTTAACTGAATCATTAAACAGAATAAGTTTTGATTCTAGTTTCTAAGTTTCAATCTTTAAGGTAGTAGTTCCGATTAGACAACCACAAATATATTTTTTAAACCTAGACAAACTGAAATATGGCATCCTGAATAAAACCTTTCTATTTTTGTATATTAATATATATATTCATATATTTATATGTATGTGTATGCGTAATAATATATTTATATACATATACATATATATAATTATTTATCAGTATTTCGGCTAATATTATAATCAATGTTATTTTTATAATTCTTAGATCAAAATAAATATGATATGGATCCTTTGACATAAATTCATAACCCAACGATCTATTTAAAAATACCTGAAAAATCATATAATAAAATTCGAACTTATCTTAAACTCAATACAGACTCCACACATTTTCACTTTATCTATACCTACAGAGTTTAAGCTAAATCAAACTCCAAATAATATACGATTTAATTCGTTAGAAACCTTCTCCCATATAAAAACAATGATAGCAACGGCAATGGAAAGGGTTAAAAGGGGAAGTGAAGTGAATTTCTGTTGCAGCTGCTAGTAGAGCTGTAAGCAAAATTCACTTGGCATGTTGGCTACCCAAAAACACAAAAAAAAATCAGAATGCGTGTGCCAAGCGAAAGAGATATGCCCCTTTTATAGAGTGGGGCTGTTGCCATGTTACAAGGATTGTGCGATTCTACAAGAAAATCGCATTTTCAACGCGCAACAATATAAGCCAAAAAAAAAAAAAAAACAGAATCAAAAAACAGACAGCAAAAATGAAAAAATGCTTGAAACTGTAAGGCGACGACAGATAGCGCGTGGGGGCAAGATGAGGGGGTATGGGTGGGAGTAAACACAGAAAATAAAATAAAATAAACAGCAGCTTGGAATGCGGGTACACCAGAGACGAAACCCACCCACTTGTAACCCGCCCACCCCACAAGCCTGTCGTTAAGTTGAGAATCGCACAAAACTTCAAGTTTTGCGAATACTTTTCCGGCGTTGGCTCTTCGTTAACCCCTAGCACCCCTTGGGCACCTACTAGCTGCCAACAGCTGCAGCACAGCTTCATCATCATCAATTTTTTTGTGTACCCTGTAAGTTTTTTTATTTATATTTTTTCAAAGTGAGTGAAAAAGGTTATCGCAAATTTATGCAAAAAGCATAATGGAAACATTTGCTATTTCAAAAAACGTATCGCATTTTTTTTTTTTGTATATTTGGGAAACTAGATTTAGATAGATAATATCGATAAATATTTATAATATTCTAACCGTGGAATATTCATTTAAGTTACTTGATTTTTGGCACATCATCTTAAGCCCGAAAAGTATTTTGCTAGGGTATTTGCTAGTCGATCTTCCTCAAGTCAAACACTTTTGAGTTCGCTTGCGTTATTGTATTGTAGCTGCCTCGTGTGCCGCGTTATGTTGCATATTTCGGAGGTTGGTGCACTTTTTGGCTTCCATCATGCATGCATTAAACATGACACCCACAAGCAGGGACCCCACCCCACCGCCAAGCCCAATCCACCTGCTCGCCCACCCTCAACTCCGTTGACCTGCATAAAAAGTGGAGATAATGTGCATCGCATAGTGTTGTCCGACAGATAGTCGAGAGCTGAACGCTGTTCGCGTCAAAAATTCAATTGCAACTTGTGGAGAGGCTTGAAATGCAAATTAGAATGCCAGAAAGGCACACGGCAATAACAAAATGTTTGCCAGAAACACACACAGATACACATATACACAGATACAGCCACAGCAGCAGCAGCAGCAAAAGCATCAAATGCAGATTCAGATACAGATACATCGAGTCACAGATACAGTTGCAAAATGTGGGGGATGGCTTTGTTGCTAATTTTATGCAGGCTGCAGGTGTTGGTTCCATATCTTCCTCTCCCTCACTCTCTCTCTCTCTCTCTTTCAACCTGTCACGGACTGCGGCTGACAGTTAAACAGACAAGCTGAGCTGAGACCTAAAGCGGATGCTGGCCAAAACTCTCAAGTGTTTTCTGCATCGTTTGGCCAAAGGCAAAGTAACATTCTTTTTCTTTTTTTTTTGGTTTTTTATTATTATTTTGGCATACGTTTTTAATGAAATTACCGTGCAACTGGGTTATGGATTTGAAAGTGAGCTTTGGCACAGCGGATGTTGCTTGTGAGTATATATGCTGTTATATATAAGTATGTAATATTTATTTAGTCATTTCTTATAGAACTCTTTGAAAATGGGTGGAAAGGGTAAATTGATTATGTGCAAATGTGTGTAGCAAGCAAAAGGAAGCATTTCCAAATCCATCTATTGATCAGGATCAACGGCCGAGTTGATCTTCGATAGCAATAAAAGTCACAATATTAAAGGCAGAACTGTATTACGTAATATGCATATGTATTATTAATTGATCAACTGTTTAAATTTCATTAAGATCGGATTAGAAACACTCGTGTTTTGAACAAAAATATATTCTCATATTGATCTCATTTCTACCAGCAGCCGCAAGCATTTTCTGTATGCAAAAATATGATAAGTGCATGTGTGAGAAAGAGATGGCATGATAATCGCTGCGAGCGTCAATTTGTGTTTGTGTGTATTCTGCAAAGCCCCGTTACCTACGTATGCATGCATGTATCTTTATGCAAGTGTTTCTGGCCAGCCAATCAGGGATCAGTTCGGGCCTGTGACTAAAAATATGCGTCTCATTTGTTTTTTCTACTCTTCAATGCCTGTGCTTGATTTAAGAAATGACTTAGCCTGCTCATATCTGGGTGCAAAAATTTTTCAAGAGAAATGTGCCAAAAAAAACTATAATATTTTTAACAACTCAGCTTAGGGTACATCGAAGTCGAGATTACTCAACTAAAGCATTTGTACTTGTTTATGTTGTCAAAAGTTTATTAAATTAAGATGGCATGATAAATAAAATTAAGCATAGTCAGCATCTGAATTAGCCTTATTTTTATTAAGTTACTAACTTTATTTTGTTAAACAAAAAGTTGGTTCACTAAAGTATTCCTCTATCCGATGGCAGCTATATGATATAGTTAGCCCATTCAACTAGAAGTAATTGAAATACAGCGCAAAAAGCACAATTTAAAATATTACTAAAGATTAGCATTTGCATCAAGTGCAAGCAAAGATAAAGGAAAATATACAAAAGCAACGTAAAAGTATCTCAGCTACAAAATCCACTGTATTTCGCGCTGTTTACAGTAGCCTTCCAACAACAAACCCTTTGTTGACTATTTGGCTGTGTATGTGTGTGTGTGTGTATAAGTGTGTGCCTGATTTAATTATTCCTGTCGCTGTTGGATACGTTAGCATATGGCCACAAGCATGCCAAAAAAAAAAACACAACCTGCTGGGTCGCAAATATTTACAAAGGATCATTTTCAATTTTCAACACAGGAAGAATAAAATGGGAAATACTTGCAGCGAGCAACGTGATTATAATGATAATAAGGATGATTAAGTTGATAACAATATTGTTTGTGTTTTTCTGCATATATTTCTCACAAAATGTTGAACGCAACATTTTTGGTAGCTGAGAAGTTTCAGCTAAAACTTGTGTGTAATGTATTGTAGTGCAAAGAAAAAACTGCACATTTTCATGCAAAATATGTAGCCTGTTTTCATTGCTATCCGTTGACTAGAATCTTAAACACAATTAAAGGCACTGCTTGAGTGTGTGTGTGTGTGTGTGTGTGTGGGTACTTGTGCATGTGTACTATGCCCAAGGGCTGTTAACCTACATGAATGTATATCTACTGCTAATCCCAAGTTGCCCAAATCGAAAGGAAATTGAAAGCAAACATAAAATGCATAGATTACCCGCTGGCGTGATTAGCTCAAACAATAATAATTATTGATAGCTATACTCACTGGGGGAATTAAACAGCCCCCAAGGGGATCCAGGGAGGTTATCTCTGCACATATTTCATGTTGACAAAATGCCGGAAATTCAAGGAAAACAATGAAATGGATTGGAATGGTTCCGCAAAGAACTGCGATAAGATTTATGAGTTGAAAGTCTGTGCGCAAATTGCAAATTGAATGACAACAAATATATATAAAGATATATATTTAAGTGGCAAAGACGTTTGCAATCTCAGCCTTCCCCACCTCCAGCCCCGCCCACTCAGACACCCTTGAAGTGCCGGCTCAGCGTCTAGACTTCCGTCGAGACATTTTCCAAAATGGAGATTCGAATGTGTAAAGTTCCTCACACATTTTTGGTTGAACACAGTGACAGGGAGACAGGCGAGAGGGAAATGACAGCCACTTAACAGCATCCGGCAGGGTGGACATGCCACAATGCGCACGTTGCATGCCACGTAAGCAATTGGCCAGCGGCCAGACCGTAATGTCAAACGTTAATAAACATTAATTGTACAAGCACATTTTTATGGCCAACAAATGTTGCCACACTCTCCATACACAGTTTCGGATTCATATCCCATTTATTTTGCCAGCGATGCGTTTTTAAATGCCCTTCCAAAATGCAGGTTCTTCAGCTAAAAAGTTCTTTGCGACTTGAATGGAATTTTTTAAATTTGGTATGTTTTTGACAAAAGCATCGAAAAGTACTTAAGCCAATGTTATTTTAAAAATAATAATAAAGAAGAATGTTTACTCAAATACGTAATTTTGAAATTGGCAACTGTTTGGATTAACAAATTATTTCATTCTTGGAATTCAGCTAACAACTCTGATTATTTTGAATTGAGATTATCTGCTGCATATTAACTGTTGATATGCAGTAAAAAATGTATCTCTCTACAAATAATAAACAATTAAAAAAATATATTTAAAATAAAATTCTCAGTTTTAAATCCAAGCAATTAATGCTCAAGTGAATTATCATAATATCGGCGCCTTCGCATAGAGCATTTAAATCTTGATTTAAAAAAGAGAGGATTAATTCAGGTACTGCCCCCACCATCAGTCACCTACCCAATCTTTACTGCACTTAATTTATATATATATATATAAATATAAATTTTTCGGTTCTTGTTCTTTTGTCTTTGTGTTTCACAGTTGAGCGAATTTTCTTTTAATTAATTTTAAATGAATGTCGTTCGTTGGCGCGTTGCAAACTTTTTTGCCCAAGCAGTTTCCGGCTTTTCAATGCAATGGCACAACGGGGTGGGGTGGGGCGCTGTTCAACGAAGAAGGGGTAAGGAGGTAGTTGTAGCAGAGCGGGTGGGTGGGGGTATGTACATGTTTTCATAGCCGTTGTCCGGCCAAAAATGTCATGCAGCACGTTGCCGCGCGTTGACTTTTAGCTTAATTAGCTTTTGGAAGAACACAAATTTTGGGTTTTTTTTTCTGTTTTTTTTTTTTTCAGAAGTTGCCTTCTGTGCAGCAAGTTGATATCCTTCAGCAGCTCTCCAGCCGGAGTGAGTCCAGCTCGTCGCCTGCAACGTACAACGTGAGCCAATTAAATAGGTTTTCAAAATTGCAACAGCAACTTGCTGCAGCAGCTTGCTTGCTGCAGTTTCAATATGATGCAAACAATAATGTTGCAGCTGCTACCGTTTCTCGTTGCTGTTGGTGACGTCATCAGGATTGCCATATCCTGCACCGCCTGCCTGTCTGGATGATTGTGTTGTTCTCTTGCGCAACTCCCCTTGCGCTTTTAAGCCTCATTTTATACCCTGTACGCATTTTAAATTATTAAATGGTTATTTCATCAGTATTTCCGACTCCATAAGGGATATATAATTTTGATCTGCTTAAACAGTCGAGTCGTTCTGGCCAAGTTTGTCTGTCAGTCTTTAGGAGACCGTCGATCTAAGGGTCCTAAAATTTGTTACATGAATTTTCTATTGTTTTTCGATTTTTAGTTTATCGATAATTGTTCTCCAAAGTAGCACTCAAAATTATATAATAATTAACATAATAAAACTCAACTTTAATTCAGTCCAACTGTAAAGATTTTAGATCGCATAAGAAACATAGATTGATGTTAGTCAAAACTAATTTTTATATTGAACAAACTCAGATCAGCAGCTGCGCTTAGGGTATCTCCTAGTCGAGCAGTCTGCAGGCTTAACTTATTTCTGTGATTTAATTATTCTACTTTAGAGACTGTAACAGCTGCTTCTACTTAAAATGACAACCTAAACATTGGCAACACATCTAAGAAAATAACAAAAGTGTCTAATAAATATTAATAAAAATTAATTTCCTTTTTTTCTTAAGCTGCCATAAAAAAAAAATAAATTAAATTAAAATTAAATACACTCATTAATAACAATTATTCGAACTAACAATAGAAACATTTTTTTTTTTTATTTATTTACAGGGTATTTGTACGTCAAACATGCTGCAGCAGTGCAGCCAGGCTGGTTGTTGCTTGTTGTTATGTGTTGCATGTATTATGCTTAAGCTGCACAGCATGTGG
Organism: Drosophila fungiperda; assembly: GCA_035042345.1. Taxonomy (NCBI): domain Eukaryota; kingdom Metazoa; phylum Arthropoda; class Insecta; order Diptera; family Drosophilidae; genus Drosophila; species Drosophila fungiperda. Next base: position 4,779,895 of record JAWNLM010000145.1, on the reverse strand, counting down.
CATTACTCTCAGTTTGTTGTGATTGTTGTTGCCGCTTCAAGCGAAATGTGTTTTTTTTCTGTTGTTTCCGCTGATGTTGTTGTTTGTTGTTGTTATTGCTGCTGTTGTTCTCGTTGTTGCTTTGTTTGTCGTGGCTCGTTTGTTGCTGTTGCTGTTGCTGCTGCTGCTGTTGCCAGTCACCATTTCAGCATTTGCTTTTGGTATTTAACATTCATTTGAAATTGTCATGCCCGCAGTTGGCTCTTTGGCTTTGCCTCGTTGCCTGTGTATTTTTCCTGTTTTTTTTTTTTGGCTTTTCCATTTTTTTTTTGTTTTTGCTTTTGGGTGGAGATTGAGAGTCCTTTCCTGCACAGCGATTATGTTGATTGCAGCACAGTTCCTGTGTGGACCCGCCGCTGCTTATTGTTTGCCTAACTGAATGACTGAATGGCAAAAAAGGGACAAGTGAATACAATTGTTCAAAACGGCGAATGCATAACGGCTGGTGGAGTGGGGAGTGTGGAGTGGGGGGTTGGGGGAGGCTCGTGTCCTTGGGATTGTGCGATTTAACCGCCGCACGATTTGTGTTTTTATCCACTCATTTAGCGCACGCTTCTGCAGAGCCATCGCCATTACATAATGTTCATTATATCCTGTTGATCTGTCAAATGAAGCCGCCAACTCAACGGGAAAACAAGTAGAAGTGGGCGGAAAGTCGCATCAATTGCAGGCAAAGTGCTTAGGTGGGAGCGGGGTGGGTGAAATGAAAACGTACAAATTCATTCAGTTGCCATAAACAGTATTTTTCTTGTCTTGTTTGTATTACTTTTTTTATTTCCTTATTTGGCCACTTGAATTCTGTTGTGGCCTTTTAGAAATGCATTTTGACATTTTCAACAATTTTTGCATTTTTCAGTTATAGCTGACGAACTGTTCACAATAAACAAATATTTTATTTCTGACTCAATTTTACATACTTCAAACAATATTTTCATATAAAAATCACAAATTTATACAGTATAAATATTACTCGAATAACAAAACAACAAAACATATATTTTTTTTATGTGCAAAATATGTAAATTGATCGAACTCTGAATTCGATATGGGTTTTTTTTTAGCTTTTATTTGGTGATTATTAATTAAATCAATTTGCAAACTTTCATATTTAATTGTGTTTATTTGAAAGTATGCTAGTTGAATTCTGATACGTATCGAACTAAATATGTAAAATATTTTTCAAATAAATTTCTGTGGCTATTATATTTTGGACAAAGATATTTGGGACTTTGTAGCATTGAATTTTATGTAAATAGTTTTTGTTGATGCGTTTAATATAACTTTATTAAGTTCAGGAATAATCATAGTCTTTTAGTGGTTTATTTTTAACTATTTTCAGAGTGTTAAAAAAATATTGGGTTTATATGGGAAATGAATACTGAATATACATTGAAACCAATTCATTAACTTGGCCTGCACCTTTACCAAAATACGATTCGAGCAGTTAAAATAATGCAGCTTTATTTCCAGACATTTAAATTATATTGAGAAAAAAAATCGAATTTTCTTTATTGTTATAAAAAGTGTCAGTAAATGTTATGCCCAGAACGTTCCATCATTGAGTCAACGCCCACAATTTGTGTATATATTTTTGGCACGCCCAAAACTTCGATGAGACACCCACTCACCCCGCACTCACCCTCCCAACGGCTAACAGCCCTCTTCGCTTAGCCATGCTGATTTTTCCACTACCCACTTTTGGTTTGCGCTCTTTTCCTGTACTTTTGCCTCATTTACATTTTAATTTTGATTTGTTTCATGTCAATCAGTTAGACAGACTGCCGTGCCACGCCCACCAGGCGCTGACAATAAGTTGGCATTGTTGTTATTGTTGTTGTTTTTGTTATTTTTGTTATTGCCTGTCGCTGCGGCTTTTCGGGCAACAAATTTTTCAACATTAATTGAAAATTTATTGAGACAAATTGTGTTTTATTTACGTATTATTGACGATTTATGTTGTGCGTGTGTGTGTGACTGAGTTGTGTATGAATTCTGTGCTAGTTTTATAGAAATTCAGATTATGCCCCCCAACTCTATCTGCTTATAAGCATACCCTCACTTTTTTCCAGTGTGGGCTGCTTTCTCTCTTTGACTGTATTCAGTTAATGACAATTTAATGCCCTTTTGGATACCATTTATAATGCCAATAAATGGGCCACGCTAAAAAGGGTGTAGTTTATTTTACGCACAACCTTTGCCATATTTAGGATTTTATTTTTCTTACTGACCAAAAAAGTTAAAATTAAAATCTGTAGTTGATTTGATTAAAATTAAACTTACGTTTTGCAACACTTGTTTTATGCTTAGATTACAGGATATGTGTGCGTCGAGTTTTGTTGCTTAATTACCTGATTTTTGTTTACGCATTTCAATAATTCGCTAGGCATATTTATTGTATGAATCGCGTGATCAATAAGCCAAAGCGATTAAAACAAATGCACTTTGTACCTTTTTGGAGCTCAGAATTATGAGTGTGAATCTCGGTGAGTGTGTGAGTGTGTGTGTGTCATCAGTGAGTGTGCATTTAATTAATGCAAACAGATTTAACTCGTTTTTTTTCTTCTTTTTTTATTTTTTATTTTTTTATGTATTATTTATTTGGGCTTCCGATCACTTCGCGGACTATTACATAATGAAATGGTTGTCGGATATTGATATAAATCAATCGTCGACGCGCGGCAAACAAAATAACTGCCAACAATAAAGTGATGCAGGGTTTGCAGTTGGTATTAAGAGGGGGATGGGGGGTAAGCGCGGTTGTAGCACGTGTGTAAGCAAATAAAAATTTAATGACACACAACAAATGTGTGCAGAGAATGTGTGTGTTGGGTGTGTTCTGTGTGTTGTGGAACAGCAAACACGCTCGGCCAAATTGAAACGAATTTCCTGAATGCGGCTTATGACGCTGATTTTAATGTGCTTTTGCCATGGCAACATTACGGTACTTTCCTTACCATATTTTTTTTTGTTGCATCCGCACGATTTAAATGGACATTTAATTGTCAGGATATTATTTCTATTAAAGTTTTAATATTTGAGTAGAGTTTCGTGTGTGTGTGTGTGGGATTCTCTTTGATGCCTTACTTATGTTTAACATTTATATATATATATATATATATATATATATTTAAAGATTTAAGTGCATCACAATTTTCATATTCACATTTTAAATTGACTTAAAATGTGGTTCAACAATCAGTTTTAAATGTTTGCTGCTCAATTAATAGATATGAAATCATCAAATTATTCTTTATGATTACCCACACACAAAAACAAAATTTTAATTATTGATGTCAATTAATAAATTGCACATTTTTATGTGCACCATAATGCAAATATTTCATAAATATAAAAATTAAAATAAATAATAAGAAGATAAAACTGCGAATAACTGCGACTACTGATTCACCTCGCTGATAAATTTATTTCAATTATCTCTTTTAAATTTATTAATAATGTCAAAGATTTGCATATTAATGTATGATAGAAGATGCAGCACAATTAATAGATATGAAATAATCAAATTATTCTTTATGATTACCCACACTCAAATACAAAATATAAATTATTGATGTCAATTAAAAAATTTCACCTTTTTATGTGCAAGTATATCAAAAAATAAAATAAATAATAAGAAGATTAAACTGCGGATAACTGCGACAACTGAATCACATCGGTAATATATATTTTTTTAAAATTTCTCATATAATTATAATTATAAAAATTGTCAAAGACTTGCATAAATTAATTACAGCTATAAAGTCAAATACCAAAATATTTTAAGTACATTTAAAGCTTATAATTAAAAAATCAAGTTCCATTTTGAAAAAATTCTATTTTACTCAATGCAACAAAATTTTAATAATAATAATTTTATTTTCATTAATTTCATTTACAATAAAATATCAACAAATTTTAAGCAAATTTAAAGCTTATAATTAAAAAATTAAGTACAAGTTTAAAAAAACTTATATTTTACTCAATGCAACTAGATTATAATAAAAATTGTATTTTCAATAATCTGATTTGCAATTATGAATTAATGAATCCGAATGCCCACTAAATTGTGATTTGGGGTAAACAAAATATACTTAAAGGCTTATCGTTATTACACAAAGCACTCTAAGCTGTTAACACAGACACACACACAAATACCCCTCCCCCCCCTCCCATCCTCAGTAAAAGGTATAAAAATTCAATTTGCTGGCAGTAGCAAAAACAAAGGTGTCAAATGGATACATTATTATCCATTTTTGACATGTTTTATTTATTAGTTGCCTTTTAATATTTTATGTGCCATTTTCTTTCTGTCTGCTTATTTTTCCTGAATTATAAAAATAATTTGGATTTTTTTTTTATTCGTTTTGTTTGTGTGTCTGAATGTGTGTCATTTATTTGGATTTAATATTTGGTTAAGTATGGGTAAGCAGATTGCACAAGGTAAATTAAACCAACAAACAACAGCGAAATCAGCAATAAAATTACAAATCTGTGCGTCGCTTTTGTTCCACTGTGCGCTGAGCATATAATGAACTTTATGCGCCATTGTTTTATGGGACATTGTTTTGTGTTCTCAACGTTGGCCGCGTTTTTGCTGATGTTGTTGTTGCTGGTGTTGCTTTTGCTGGCTGTCAATAAAGTGTCAATAATTTATAAAACAAACAGAACTGCTATAAACATCGAAGTATCGTCATCTAATGCAAATATTTATCTACCAGTTGTGCGACTCTCCTGCGAATCGAATCGCAACTTTTGCTATCTGTTTATTTAAAATTTATTAAAAACACGCAGCCAAACAACAATAACGCGTAATGAATGCGAATGAGCAAAATGGAATATTATGTATATTATGTGATTGCAATTTATGTTGACATATACTTAAGCTCATCAATTCCATTTGTTGTCCATATACATACACACACACACATAATCAGTCTCTCTATCTGTCTATTGTAAACATTTACATTTTAAATAATTAATCCACAAGTATTGAATAATAAATGGTCTATAGACACACACACACACACACACACACACAATACATTATATGTTGCACAAGTGCTGCTCAAATGTGTGTTAAGTGCAACAATAATTAGTGTTCTTACCTCTTTGTCTGCAGAGGCATATATAATGATAATCATTGAGTACGAACTGAAGTTGACATCAGTATCTATTATAATCAATTATGCAGGCTTAGCTTTCAATTTCAAGCTAAGTGTTCGCCATTTACAAACTGTAAATTGAAGCCTTTTTGGAAAATTAACTGAGCATATCAAGTGGCGTCTGAAATATTGAAAACGAAATGGCAAACAAAATAGGGGATAAAACTAAAAAAGAAAATAGTTCTATTCGCTAATTGTCTGATTTCTAGTTTAACACTAAATTTAACGTTGAATTGGTTGGTTTGTTAAATTAAAATTTGAAAAATTTAACCTAAACATGAGAGTAAACCTAAAAAAAAAAGCCCAATTCTATTCGCTATTGAACCTATTTGAACACTAAACTTAACGATTAATTTATATGATAAAATTACACTCTAAAAAAGATTTGAATGGATTAAAAAATCTGCTCAAAACTTGCACAAAACTGAACAGTTTTGCAAAAGCAGCAGTTTTTAGAAAAACTAAATTTATATTTAAAATAATGCCAAGTAAACCTTTTTATGCACGATTTTTAAACAAAACTAAACCAACAATTTTAGCATTTTAAAATGTAATTTTCTGGCATAACCTGCTCAAGACATGTGCAAAATCTAAAAATAAACTTTCAACTTTATGAAGAAACAACTAAAATTCGAATATGTAAAACCATAATAAGGAAGAAGAAGCAGAAGACAATGTAAATATGGAACTCAGTTTGCAGGCACAAGATACGCGAACATGGCCCAAAGTGTTTGGCCAAAGTGTTGCACAAAACTCAACGAGGCGCAAGACGCATGCAACTGATTAAAAAAAAAAAAACAAAAAAACAAAAAGAAAAATCGTCTTCTAAAACTGTCAAAGGGGACTTTTTGCCACACGGTTTTTGTGATGAGGAAAACTTGTGAAGCGAAATTGCGAGCATCGTCGGCGGCGTCGAGGAAAATTAAAAGAGGATGCGAAAACAAAGGCTGAGGTGAAAGTGCAATGGTTAGCGATAGAAAAGGATGCTCCAAGGATTCTCACAATTTGCAATGTGGGGACGGGATAACCCGGCAGTGCATTTTGTCTTTTGTAATTAAACTTTTGCGCGACAATGCAACGACGAAATGAATTTCTAAGAAGCCGCAGTTGCTGACGCATTCAAGGTGCAAAAACTGACAATGCAACTCTGACGCTGCGCGAATAAACAACAAACAACAACAACACAAACAACAACAATTATAGCTGACAAACGGGCAACGGCTGTGCCTGTGCAAATGCAAAAGTGCCACTCATGCAACAACAACAACCACTGCAACTGCAGTTTGGGGGCAAGCCAAGTGTTGTCTCATTTTACTGATGGCGAAAGAGCAACCAACGTCTGCGTTTTCTGTGGCAGCCCGCAGGCATGTTAAAGACACGGCTCAGCGACTCGAAACAAAAGTGCCACAGCCCAGGTCCAAGAAGTTTGCCAAAGCCGCCACAGCGGCCACAACGTCTGCTGCCAACACCAACGCCAACGCCAGCAACTGCAACGGCAACGGCAACGGCAACTGCAACAGCAGCCTCAGATTTAGATTTACCAAGCAGTTCTAGTTTTCTATCTTTTTTTTTTGCTTTTGCTCTCATCATTTCTTGCAACAAAAGAGAAGTGCAAGTGCCTCAAGGCGGCGGAGACGGCAGCAAAAGGATTCAAACTGTTGCAACAGTTATGTTGCAGGCCTTCTTCCAAGAACTTGGCGTCGTAATTTGCACACAGAAAGACAGACAGACTGGCAGGATGGGGCACAAATGAAAAACGGTGCAACTTGAATGCAGAATATAATAGTTTTCTAATGAGACTAGAAAATGCTCTAAACGTTAGCTAAATAACTGCAACTTGAGGACTAAGCTGGCCTAAACTAATTAAAAGTAATTAAAAGAATATTTATGCTAAGTGAAGATAGAAAAAAAAAATAAAGTAAAGCCAAACCAAAGCTAGTTATTTGATTAGTTTATATTTAATTATATTATAATGAAAGCATATTTAAATGTAGAAAATAAATTGTAAAAAATATTCACTGTAATTCAGCCATTTATTAATTTAATTACATTAATTAATTAATTAAAGACAAGTTAAATCAAGAAAATACATTTTAAATGATATTCAGTGAAGTTCAGAAATACTATATATATTTATAAAAAAAAATTAATAGTATAAAACGACTCACATTGCGATTATTTTTATAAACCCAAATTACTTAAACTTGTGCAAGTCTTGGATATGCCAAGAAAAAAAATGAATACTCTACAAAGTGACAATAATTTGAGCGATTCCTCAAAGGCGAAACAGCTGGCAAAAAAAAAAACCAGGTGAAAAGCGACAATTGAAAACGTGCGAAATTCTAATAAAAAAAATGTGGCTACTTAAAGCAACGAGAAGGATTGCCCCAAGCAAATGTCATACAAAGAACCTTAAAAAAATAATAATAATAATAATGGCAGAAGAAAAAAAAAAAAAAAAAAACTGTGCTGCAGGGGCAAGTTAAAAAGTTGCGAGAAAGGGGCGAAAAGTGCTAAAGGTTAAACTTGGGGTTAAGCCACACACACAGCGCAAGACGGCACACTTCAATGGAGTTGGGCTAAATCTAATTTGCAACAGGCAACGCAACGCGCTACCTTGCAACGCCACCAGCATTTTGGCTTGCTGGTCACGCGCTTAAGAAATTATATCCATAGCAAAAGCCTGCTTGGGAGATAAAAAAAAAAATAATGGAAAAAAAAGGTTTCCAAATTTTGAATTGGTGCAGTTATGAAAAATTCATGCAGGATAATGAGCAGACAAGCGCGTGTCAACGTCGTCGCCAGGACAACCAGCAAAAAAAAAAAAAAGGAAGAAAAATATAATAAAAAATAAAAAGGGATAAAATGCTGGCAACGTTTTAACAAACGAACGAGCAGCCAAATGCCACGCAAAGCTGTGCTGAGGGATGTGAGTAGGGTGTGTTGGGTGTGTGTGTGTGTGTATATTTTTTGTGTGTGCTGGAGCTGAGGAGTTGAGTGAGCTGCTCCATGCGAGAGCACTGAGCGCTAATTAAAATCCCAACTGGTAACCATGACAGATAAGCGCAAGCTGCTGCAATGAAGTCAAAGGTGTTAGATAAGTGGCTAACTGGGGGTACCACAGCGGGGGCGGGGGCGGGTTAGGGTAAGATTTGAGCTGGCATATTTGCAGGATTGCAGTCAGATTTAGCTGCAGTTGACAGGTTGCACGGTTGCTGCTGCTGCTGTTGCTGCTGCTACTTCTGTTGCTGCTGTTGCTTCTGCTACTTCTGCTGCTGTTTGACACTGGCAAGTGGGGCACACAAAAGCGAGAGACAAGCGACAAGCGACGACCCGCATTTAGCTGGCATTTTGACTTAAAGTTGCTACGCAGCAAGCAGCAAGCAGTGTTGCCACGTTGCAGCAGTTGCAGGCAGCACCACTTACAGTTGCCGCCGTGGGCATGCTTTGTTATTGGGTTAATAAAACAGAACAACAATGCGAAAACAAGTACAAGTACAGCTAACTGCAACTGCAACAGCAACAGCAACTGCCACTGCCACTGCCACTGCAACAGCAACTGCCACAGCAAACTCACCTAGTTTATCAGAGAAGCGTATGCGAAATATTTGTTTGTGCGGATTAACAAGCAGCCGGAAACACAGCTGACAACCTGACAGAATAGTGGAGTGGGAATGCGTTTTCTAAGTGCTACACTGAGAGAAAAACATTTGCAAAATTTCTAGCTTCCATTTGAAGCGAGTTTACTATTTTTCTACTTTTTTATATGTGTCTCTTTTTATTCAAATATGAATTATATTTATGACTTCAAATAATAAAAAATTTCTGATATTTAAGCGCTTGAATAGAGTTTAAATAAATCTTTTTTATTCAATAATAAAATACATTTATTATTTTGGATATTTAAGCACTTGAATAAAGTTTCTTTTTTTTTCATTCTAATTTTTAAATTATTATGGAAATCTTCAAGATTAGCTTACACTTTTCTTTCCTACTCAAATATGGAAAACAGAACACATTTTCATGATAATTTATTATTATTAGATTGTTATTATTTATTATTATTAAATAATGAAACTATGGAAACCTTTGACCGCTCAACAGTCACATTTCTACTTGCAACATAAAATTGCCTCTATGATTATAGATTAAAATGCTTTATGTTAACTTATTCGAAACTATTTCTTAGATTGCAGATGTTCTCAATGTATATGATAAAGGTATGTGTATATCTGTATATCTATATATGTATATCTATATATGTATGTATGCCAAGCTCCAATGGCATTTCTAAGGTGGGTGGAAGGTGGTGGTGATTGTGGTACACTTAGTTGCAGCCACATTCTAAGGTTTATCTAGCTGTTGCTACAGCAGAACCGGACAAAGGTAACCAAGGCGAAGCTTGGTTAACATTATGCTTTACCCTTAGTATGAAAAGCCAATACAACAACAAATACAACAACAACAACACCAAGAAAAACATCAAGAACATTTCGATGTATTCATCTAAACTATTTAACTTCTGGTTTGATTTGCCTTATGCATTTCACTTGCCTCGTAATATGATTTGCTGCTGCAGCAGAAGCAAAATAAAATTCTTTTGAATTATTCATTGACGATGTCCTTGCATAAATTCTGTTTGGATTCCAGCATTAAGTTCTCAACTTAAGTAACACAAATCATGAACATTTCTACATATGATTTATTTATATTAATTGATGCATTTGAAATATTTAAATGCATTCAGCTGCAGGTAAATGTTTAGTTTTATAAAAGTAGCTAATTTAAATTAATCAGAATAAGCAATTAATCACACAACTAATTGCAATACAACTGTGAATAAAATTCAAAATTAATTTAATTGAAGTTCAGCCAGTTAAAGAATCCATTTACTGAACTCGAATTTCAACTTAATCCCAATAAATTTTAAGTTTATGGAAAACAGCTGCCAGGCAAAATGCAATGCATCTAATTGAAATGGCTTTGCAAATGGAGGCGATGAAGTGAGTTCTGATCAACTGGCGACGAGTGCCACGTGGCATGCCACAAGCAGCTGCATTAATCACAAGGGCAGGCAATTGCAGCAGTTGTTGTTGTACTTGGCATACACTTTTGAGCGATTGTTTATTATTTTACGTGTTGCCCTATTTTATGTATTATTTATAAAAATTAACTTGATCTGCGTTTGGCATAGAATAATTTGGGTACCATTATTTTTGGAGTCCCGACTAATAATTGCCTCTGAGATCTGCGTGTTTATACAGATTGTCAAACTATCATTTTATATTATTTATTAAATTAATTTATTCATTTAATATGATACATTAAATTTATTTATTATATTTTATATTTATTTATTTTATTTTTGTTATTTTGAATAATTTTATTTTATATTTTATATTATATTAAATTAATTGCTGTTGCTGACAAATATATTTAAATTAAGCAATATATTTGATATTCATTTATTCTGTTAAAAATCTTCGTTAAATTCTTTTACTCATTTTTAAAGCATTTCTAAAAATATGCTAATTTTTGGCTAATTAAATCTAGAAGTGAGTATTTTAAAGGTTGGCAGTGGTGAGAGTATTTAAGTTATTGTTTTCCAACTGATGGCTGTTCGTTTGTGTTTTCGGCATTGTTTTTTATAATTCTTATCTCTGTTTCTGTTTCTGTCGCTGCTTGCCACTTGACGCAATCAACGCGGCTGACAATGAGAGGACGTTGACAAGAAACGAGAAACGCACTCGCTCTGTAAATGATTCAACACCTGCGGGGCCAGCACACTGGCAAACTGGCTGGCAAACTGGCTGACTGACTGGCAATGGAGCGGATAAGATCCAGGGAGACTCAAGGACTGACTGCCAGTCAGACAGACATATCAATCAGTGGGCGTGTGTGTGTGTGTGTGTGTGTAAAAGACGCTTGCTGCCACGCCCATTTCGCTGTGAGAAAAATGACGCTGCATTATTTACATGGCACCGCCTGAAAGCATGCTTTAATTTATTTTAATTCACTTTTTCCCTCGCTGCTGTTGTTGTTGCTGCTGTTGCTGTTGCTGCTGTTGCTGTTGCTGCTGTTGTTGCTGCTGCTGTTGCTGCTGCTGCTGTCGCTGTTCGTTGTCAGTGTTCGCAACGAGTGATATGTAAATATGCAGTTACGTGCGTACATTGGCGTGCAATTACAGCAGACACGCCCACCATTCTCCACAGATTCCCTAGAGCAAACACTCACACACACACACACACACTTACACATACACACACACTTACACACACAGCAGCAGAAGACACGCGCTGTGAAATTCCTTTGCTAATGCGAAACACATTCTCGTTCGCCATTAATGCTGTTGCACAGTGAGCGCAAATTGGCGATATGTGGCATCAACATCATCAGCATTCACATTCGCCACAGCATTCACCGCAGCATCTGTCTCGGCCTGAACGCTTTAGACGGCTTATTAGGCAGCTCTCAGAAGGCTCTCAAATGATGACAAGGATGAAGGCGCCCGCCGCCGCCGCATCCTTCAAGCAGCTGCTTCGTTATGTGTAAGCAATCCAAGGCACTTCAAAATACTAATTCCCATGTCAGCATCAGGTGAGCTGAATACTGAGGCATAGCTGAAGCTACACACAGCTACAGTTCCCAGCGCCTCCTTATTCTCGTCCTTGCCGCATTTTCTCTGCTGATTGACTTCCGTTTCGGCTCGTTTTGCACTGCCTTTAATCGATTTTGTACCCAAAGAACATTTTTGTGTGTGATTGCGTGGTTTTTGTTTTGTTTTGTTTTTACTTTTTTTTGTTTTTTTTTGATTTGGCATTTTTTTCGCTTTGCTTTTCGTCTCATTTGGATTTGTTTTCTCAGCAGTCATTTTTGTTGGGGTTAATTTTTGTGATTTCTTTTAAGCAAGCAAAGTGATTTTTATGCTATATTTTGACTAAGTTTAATTAGGTTTTAATATTTATACTTTATAATTTCGGTTGACATTGTGGCAGAAATTTATTAACATGCTGAACATTTATTTATTTTCCATTTGTTGTCAATTTGATAATAAATATGCATATTTAATTGGTTTATTGTTTTCACGACTCTCATAAATTGTAAATTTAAGCAATCATAATTTATGTATGGAAACACAAAACTAATAATATAATTATAGGCATAAAACAATTAAGATCTACAACCTTTAAATAATGTCATCTAATGAAATTTGTCCAAATTATTTATGGTTATTTTTCAGCAAAAGTGAGCAGAAAAAATGTCAAAAGAAATAATTGTTTATATTTCGCCAAACTCATAAATTGCATATTAAATTCAAATATATAAAATTATGTTAAAATTTATATGTTGACATATTTAGTTCAATATAATTTTCGGCCTTTCTGTTTACTCATTTCTTCTCTCTTTTTTTTGCATTTGTGTCACATCATTATAAATATTATTTCAGCAACATATTGCATTTCAGTAATTAATTATTAGACTTATATTTTGTCATATTGTTTACTACATATTAATTTCAACATTGTTTGCCAATATTCGATATATATTTAGATATATTTGGCTATGGCATTTTTGCTGCCTCGAACAGAAATTTGTTTAATATTTGTTTGTTTTCTTTATTTTTGTTTTTGTCGGATCAGCCACGTTTTTATTGCCACAAAAATAGGCAACGTGCTTCGTGTTTGTGTTTGTGCAACTGTAGCTGAAAGTTCAACTAAATTCTGAAACTGAAACTGATGCTGAAACTGCGCCAGGCACACCAGTCGTTTGTTGGCAATCTTATAAATTTTGGAGTAACTTTCATATTTTTCCAAGCCATGTCGTCTGTGACTCGCCAAGGGGTGAGTAGGGCGGAGAGGCAGCAGCAGCTGGATCATGTAGAACAAAGCTGATGCCTTTGTCTCTGTGTCTTTAACTCTATCTCTGTCTTTATCTCTATCTCTGTCTCTGTCTCTGTCTCTGTCTCTCTGTTTCTGGTCTGGTATGAATGACAGCAGCGGCGACGTCTGCTATTTGATTTTAGTGCATGGAAACGCTTAAAAGCAGACAAAACACAAAAACTTTTTAGCCCCGAAACGTCACCTGTGCAAAAGATGACGACGATTTGAGGGATTACTTGAGTCTGTGCGGGGGGTTGGGGGGGTCACTTTGCTGGTGGCTGGTGTAAAAAAGGGTTGCTTAAAAGCCAGAAAAGTGTTCAACTGTGTGTGCATTGTGTGTGTGTCAAGTTTGTTCGGCAAGAAACTTTTGCGATTGGTCATATTAGTCATATAAGTATTTCAATATCGAGTAGATATATGCGAATTTTCAAATTTTTAAAGCTATCAGCAAAACAGAATTTAAGTACGGAATTGCAAAATATTCCTAGAATATTCAACGGAATTTTAACAATTAATTGTAGGCAAAGAATTTATAATCAAGAACAACTCTTTGCTCACAAGATTTATATTTTTCATTTGAACTATTATAAATGAATATATAATTAAATATTTTTATGCAATTCAATTTGCACTGCTTTTTGTTATAATTTTGCACACTCAATTAATGTGTTTGATACTTAAATTAAATATGAGTTGGCGCATCAATTTAAATTGCTTATTTACTAAAATTCAAAAAACCAATTTAGACAATCAAATTTAATTTCAAAATGTCGTCTTTAATTCGCTTGGTTTTTGAAGAAGTTGAATCGATTTATGTTTAGTTGTTGGCCCGCATACAACACAATACACTCATGTTTAATTAAAAGATAACACACACACAGACACAGACCCATACACATACACAGACACACTCAAATACACATACACACTCTGTGTATTAGTTATGCATTTATGATTTTATATAGCAAGTCTTTAAAATCTTAAATGATTCTCATATCGCATTATTCCAATCGCTGCATTTGTTGCTCTTCTGGCAAATATTTTAAATTTAAGCAAGTTTTGCGATTGTTTTAGTATTTCGAATATTGTTGCTCCTCTGGCAAATATTTTAAAATTTAAGCAAAATTTGCGAGAGTTTTAATATTTCGAATTTTCTTCTCTGTTTTTGCAATTTGCAGAACAATATTTCACTATTTGAGCTGTGAAAACTTTCTCCCAGCTTAATTTACTCGGTGTTTGGGTTTTTGTTGATTGATATTGTTTTGGCGATTCGACAGCAGATTTTGTGCAACGTTCCAACCATAATTGAAACCTTTAAAATTGTTGGCAAACTTTTTGCGTGGCTATTTAGCATAGCAAACGGCGAAATCTCATAAAATATAAAACCAAAACTAAAACTCGCCGCACGCAGCAAAATTATTCCAATTATATACACCGCACGCCCCCCGCTTGTGTGGCACCAACGAATTTGCTTTGTATTTTATTGCACTGAGAATTTAGCGCCATCAATTAATGGCATGCTATAAAAGTTTTATTAAGTGATTGACTGTCCACCTCGGCCCAGGCGAAAGTTGAGTGACCCAAAAGAGAGAGAGAAAGAGAGAGAAAGAGAGGGAGAGAGTGGGAGAGAGAGGGAGAAGAAACTGAAACCCCACCAAAGACGACCCCCCCTTTTAAACCAGCATTGATGATGGCGTCGTCATCGGCTCCACTTGGCAACTTGGCATGTTGAAATATTTAAAGCCGCTTAAATAAATTGTGGTTTGCTTTTGGTTCTGGTTTTATTTGTTTTTTTTTTTTTTTTTGGTTCGGTTCGGTTTCTGTTTCAGCTGCTTCTGCTGCTCCTGCTGCTTGCGGCTCTGGTTTACTTTGCAGACAGAAAAAAATCAATAGCTGTGTTGTGGCTGGGCAGGGTGCAATCGTAATCACACATAAAACTCTCGTTAGTCGCATTAAATTACAAATTCCATTAAAATGATTATTAAGCCAAGTATTTGCTAATTAATTTACTCGCTACGCACAATGTCCGAGCGCAATTAATAAATCCAAATGAGCAGCTAAATAACGAGACGACGCCCAAACGCGTCGAATCGGCATCGAGTCAAGTGTTTCGCGACTATTCAAGTGCCCTATAAAAGCACATTTTCCGATAAAAAAAAAAATAAATAAAAAAATAATACAACTCAAGTGAATTCAAATGGACAAAAGTCGCCCTCAACTTAATGGGGGAGAGACGAGGCGAGTTGAAGCGGTGCTAAATAGAATTTACAGCTCGTTAAAATTGATGCTGGTCGAGGTTTAATCATTATTTAATGGGTAATATAATACAAATTTGCAAGTTTCAAGAACATTTATTTTTCTTTCTTAAACAAATCTATTTGGGCAATTTAATGTGAATGAGTTTTATATCAGTTTTATGATAGATTTGTCGAAATTTCTATCCTTAATTTGAATGTTCACAAAATAATTGTGAACTGATTTTATTTTTTCCTACAAAAAAAACATTAATTTTGTTGTCTAAAACTTATTCGATTATTCAATTTCAATTGTTGCTTCAATATTTTATTTAGTATAACTTGAAAATTTTGCATTTCTTTACAGATTTTTAGCCTTAATTTGGCTGTTCACAATAATTGTGAATTGATTTTATTTTATCATAAATAAAATATTAATTTTGTTCTCTAAAACTTATTTGATTATTCAATTTCAAATGTTGCTCTAACATTTTATTTGGTAAACTTTAAAATTTTGCCATTTTAGATCAACAATAACTGCCAATTCAAAACTTGAAACGTGGCCTATTAGTACAAAATATTATTACAATGGCAAATGACCAAATTGTTGCAGTACAAAAAATATGTATTTAAAATAGAAGTGAAAAATCTTTTGCTATAAAATTGCTACAATTTGATTTAAGCATGTTTTTGCAATTCTATGATTTGATTTTACGCAAGCAACATTTATGGGATTTGCACAGCATTTTACATATGCAATTTTAATTGAGTTATGTTTTGCAGCATTTAACTTACTTGACTAAGACCCGCCCCGCACATCCCCCCCCCCTCGCTATGTGTGTGGCAAACCTTTTGAAGCACTCAATGTGCCCACTCTCTGTTTTTTTTTTGGCTGTAATGTAATGAATAACTGCCACTGTGGCACTTGCGACCCGTAGTCCTTATGAATAATAAGGCAAATAATCTGTCAGCGTCGCAGCTGCCTAAAACCAGTGCCAGGCAGCCAACCAACGAACCAGCCCAAACGACTCAATTTCAATGCGATGGATAACATTGTGGCAGGAGCGGGGACAGGAGCAGGGAGCAGGAGCAGGGAGCAGGGGCAACTGTAGCCGGGCTCCACTTTAGTTGTATAACGATTTCAACTCCGCATTTGGTCAGCGACATGCCGTGTGTGTGTGTGTGTATGTGTGTGTGAGTGTATGTGTGTTTGTGGGTGTGTGTGTGTGTGTGTGTGTGTGTGTGTGTGTGTGTGTGAGTGTGTGAGTGTGTGTGTGCGGCAGCCTGGGGATGAAGCTCAGTGCTGGTTTGGCAACTCTGTTGCTAATAACACGAAATCGGATTTTAACGTTGGGTCAGTTTGACGCTGCGTGTGATAAAAAGCAACAACAACAAAAAACAGCAACAACAACAACAACATGGAGGCAGTTTGCGGTTTTCGCTGTGTATGTTGAGAACGTCGCACGCTGCGTATGCGTAACGTGCGTTTTAATGAAATATTGAATTTTATTGCCTGCGTGCCTGTCAACAACTTGGCCAGAGCGAGACCGTCTCTCTGTGTGTGTGTGTGTGTGTGTGTGAGAGAGAGAGAGAGATAGAGCTGTTGTCCAGCAGTCAGCAGTCAGCAGTCAACAGTCCAACGTTCACGTCCTGGCTCAGTTTGGTTGTCCTGGTTCACGTCCCACTTCACAACTTGTCACTGGCTGGCGGGCAAAAAACCGGGGCGCCACCAACTGGCGTCTCTTTTAATTTGATTTTCAGACAGCTCATGACCAACGCCGCCGCTACTCTCCCCACCCCCACATTCATTGCTCCCCTTTGTTGACCTTGTCCACCCCACATAAACACCTCTCTGCACCCTCCCCGCGCACGCATTTTAACGCTTTTTATTTGCTATGCAAAAGTTCAAGTGTATTATTACCAAAAAAAAAAAAATAAAATAAAAAAAAATAAATTTATGAGAAAATAAAGAAAGGAAAAAGTTGGTTTATATATTTTCGCTCTTTTGTTGTTGTTGTTGCTGTTGCTGTTGCTGTTGTTGTTGCTGTTGTTGTTGTTGCTGTTGTTGCTGTTGCTGTTGTTGTTGTTGCTGTTGTTGTTGTTGTTGTTGCTGTGCCTTTTGCTAATAAAAGCAATTTATGAAGCCCAAAGCGCGGAAATGAATTGTTAACAAATTTTGCGGCGTTGAGTTTTGTGGCGCTCAGCTGAAGATGATGGTGAAACAGGGCATGTAAATTGGGGCGCACGTTGCTGGAATGAGGTCGGTGATGATGAGTGGCAACGTTGTCGAGTGGACGACATGTCTTGTTTATGGTCATGGCCTGGACGCAGCCAAAATACACGCATCAAGCGAACTGAACTGGAGTTTGGGGAGCGAAACATTTACCATTGCCTCACCCCACTGGCCAGCAACACTGCCACTCCAAATGCCCCATCGAGTGGGGGGGGGGGGGGGGGTACCACGCCCACCGACGACTCGATGGCATTGTGAAATTTCCCAAAGCGCGCATAAAATGAAAACTCAACGCAAGAAGCAGCCAACAGCAAGGAAAACACACTCAAGTGCAATCTGTGGCGCAACAATAGCCTTTAAACACTGGCCAAATGTTTAAATTTTACAATCACTAAAGTTAAGCTAGAAAAAAAATATAATAAAAATTCGGAGAATCCTTAAGAGCATATCTATAGCAATACTTATCAAAAATATATAGTAAAATATATCAAGTTATTTTTATTATATATTAAAGCATCTTTTTTATTATGATATTTAAACTGTTTTTGTTTTAATGTGTAATATTTGCAGTACATAAATTCTGCAGATTAAAGTTTATATATTATTTATTATTGGTTATGGTTTGAATTATTATTTTCTCTACTATGGCTAAAATATTTGTGTGCATTGCTTGTGAAATTTTAAACCAATTCCACTGGGACAAGAAATGTGCTAGATTCAAATTTATTACTTTATTTAAATAAGTTAATATAGTTTCTTAATAATTATTACTTTATTTAAATATCCATTTTATGTAAAACAAGTTAATATGGTTTATAAGCTTGAAATCGTACTCAACAAATTTATTGCAAAATCGCAGAAATTGTAATACATGAATTGAATTTAATTCTTTAATTTGATTTTACATAAATGCAAATTGTAACGTTTTTAGAAGCTAAGCTCTAAATTGAATTTTCTACTTTTCCAAATTTAACTCTTTGAATAATAATTTTTGTCTTCTGTCAAAAGCAGATGATTGTGAAGCAAACAATAAATAAAATAAATAAGTACAAAATGCTGAACTGAACGCAGTTTGCCAATAATAGTTGCTATAAAAGAAAAACAATGTAATAAATATAAATTTTTGTCATTTTTATTAGCCATATTTGTTGCAACGCTTGAACAAAGATGCTAACTGGATTTTTGACACTTTTTTTAATTGAAATGCACAAGCAAAACTTCCATTGGAAATAAGAAATTGCAGCTAAAAATCGAATTTGACAAATTATTTATAGAAATATTGCTTTATTTCTGTTATGTAAATACTATTTAATTTTATAAATATTTTGTATTATACAAATTCAGTTTACAATTTTTGCAAATAGTTTGACAAACATTTAATTCCACTGCGCATTCAACTTTTTCATTTCAATTTGTTTTTTTTTTTATTAAATCAAAAACTTTTTTGAATTGTTTTTTGTTGTTAATTTAATTTGACTGTGTTTATATGTTTGTTAACGTGTTTAACAGGAAGTTGCTTAAAACACAATTATGTCCAAATTAAATAGTTTATTTCTGCGTTTGCCACAACAACAAAACTTTATTGCGCAAACTTGTTGTGTGCTCAGACAACAATCAAAAAAAAAAATAATAATACACACTTGGCAGAGCTGTGGCAGCAGCAGCTTTTGTTGTTGTTGTTGTTGTTGTTGTTGTAATTGCCATGAATGTTGTATGTGATATTTGTTGTTGTTGTTGTAATTCCTGCTGCTATTTAATTGTGAGATAAAACTTACCAATAATGAGGAGCTTTATGGTTGTCATGTTTGCTCTTTGCTGTTGCGGGTTTTTGGCTGATGATGTTGCTTTTGGTATTTTGTTGTTGTCGTTTTTGTTATTTTTATTGTTTTATTTCTTTCGTTATTTTTGCTGTATTTTTATTTCGGTTTCTTTTTTTGTTGTTGTTGTTTTTTTGTTTGTCACGGCGACAGCTGTGCGCACTTTTCAATTGATATTTACGCAATTTATTAATCCGACTTGGTTCGCAGTTTTACAAGCATTGCCAAATGGCATTTCAATGTTGCTGCACAAATGCAATTCACTTCATTGTCTTTATTTTTGCGACCATTGACATTTTTTCATTTTCATTATTATTATGATATATATATATATATATTTGGTAACATTGTATTTCATTTGCGATTTCGAGAGTGAGTCTTAAGCTGCTTTTGGCTTGGTTGCTCTATAATTGTAATGTTTCAATTAAATTAATTAAATTATGTCGACTCAGAGAGATACACATATTACACATTCACAAACAGAAATTCACAAAATGAATATTTAAAGATATTTCAATTTGAGTTCTCCGTGCTAAGTTCTGTTCTGTGCAAGCAAGCAAAGGCACTGATATTTAATTCCAGATACGCCTAGACATAAAATTAACATATTTTGTTAATAATCATTATTTGTGTCTACACACACATATGCTATATATATCTTTTACTCTATCTGTGTGTGTGTGTCTGTGTTGTGTGTGTCTGCCTGCAGGATTCTGACTCCAACACATGTAAACTGTTCTGCCTAATGTCTTATTCATGTTAACTGGTTTGTATCCTGACTCCATCATCTGACTCCCCTTTTTACCGGCTTCTAGCCCTAAAATGGTTTGCGTGCTGTGAACTTATTAGCCATGGCTCTGCCCGCAGCACCGGTAAACCAAACCTTTTTCGTCTACAATTAGAACTGAATTATTGTGCTACAATTAGCTCAACCAAACACAATAAGCCGAAAACAAAGTACGAAAATCGTTGTCCTTTTGTACTCATTAAAAATCTACTCAATTGGCTCACAAAATCAGCAAAAATAAATCTTCGGATTTGCAAACATTTTATTACACATTATTGTAGCAATTTGAAATCCATTTCCATATGTGAAAAGCTCTTGTTAACTGCTTTCATATTTTTTGAGAGCACTCCAAAAAATTTGAGGACTTGGGAAATAATTTTTTGAAATCACATTAGGAAACTTTTTAGAATACGCAATTACAGCGTCTCTTTTTGTTTGAAGTTGAAATCCTCTTTTGAACAATTTGCACAAATATTTATTGCATACTTTGCAACAATAATCACAAAAGTTATGGCTTAGAAGCCAAAGCTGATGTTGAGCTTTCAAAGTACTTGAAAATTGCAAAATTAATAAGAAATGGATTTTCAAAGCGCTTCTAATATTTATAAGCGCATTTTCCATTTCAGTTATCTTAATCAAATATTATTGTAGGACAAGTTACAATTTTATATTCAACAATTTACGTTTGCTTTTATCTAAAATATTTTGCCTTTTAATATTTTGCACGTTTTGTCGGGAGACAAATATTTGTATGATTTTGTCAAATCATTTTTAAATAAAAACTAGTTTTTTTATCTTAAAAACAATTTATTATTTAAAAATGATTGGTTATTTTTTTCTATTTCAAAACTCATTTAAATAATTCAGTAATTAATTTACTAACTTTTGATGCACAACAGTATTTTAAATTTTCTATATAAATATTAACATTATCAATTTAAAAATATTATGAATTCGCCAAGCAGTGAATTTATCATTATTTAACTAATTCTCTTTTTTTTATTTGTGTTTATTTTAAGCAGTTTAAAAGTTTTTACAACCATCAATAAAAACTGAGTAAATATAAAAACAGTTGGCAGACAATTGAAGTTGCATATTTTACCGATGCACATAGAAAACAGATTCGATTCGCTGAGCACAGTTCTAACTGAGATATATATTATATACACAGATTTATTTTTAAATAGATTCTGAGGGCAGCGCGCCAAAAAGCATGCAGCATGAAATGGGGCAATGTGGAGTAGGTCAACATTGTCGCAAGGTAGCCGGAAATAACAATGCAAAGGTACCCATAAAAATATAAATAAAATAAATATAAAAAAAAAAAATACAATGCTTTGGTCACTTTATGTGTGCCACAAGACACAAGACGAAAATCAGCTGTCAGAGTGGAATAATAAAAATAAATTTATTTGCGCTTTATACACATTTCTGATTGTTGCTGCTGCTGCTGCGGCTGCTGCTGTTGTTGTTGTTGTTGTTGTTGTTGTTAGGGACAACAAGTTGCGACAACAACACAAAGAATGAAATTCATGGGATTTTATAAGGATTTGACAAATGAGACAAGGCGACGGCGTCCTGGCACAGAGCCCAGGTAAAAAAAATAAAAAAATAAACATAACAACAAAATGGCTGCAAAACTTTGGCCTTAAAATTGAGCTAAGAACGTTAGTTGCTGCTGCGGCAGTTGTTACTGTTGCAGTTGCAGTTGGCCCACTTTCTGTTTATGTTGTTGTGGTTGTGGTTATTGTTGTTGTTGTTGTTGTTGTTGGATTGCCGGCATGAATATACATGTGGCATGTCGACGACAAGGTCGGCCTAACAGTTGCACTTGAGTGCCACACTTGCAGCTGATTGCCACACACACACCACACACACCTACACACAAATTGAGGTCCTTTTGCTGCTGATGATGTTCTGTCTGTAATTTCTTCTTGGTGAGAATCGGCAGATGATTCTCAAGCCAAAAGCAATTTGCATAATTACAACGCACATGAGCAACACGCTAACCGCCAGCCGCCTGCAAGTAGGCAATACAGCTTTTCATTAGCTCCAAAAAGGACACCAAAACACACACACACACACGAACACACTCAAAGACGAAAGACGCGCGTTTTGCGTACGATGCACGACAAACGTTGAGCTATAAAGGACTTTGGCTTGAGCATCCGTTTTGCCGCCCGTTGCCGCCGATTGCTTCTTACCAACTAACACAATTTGAGTTTTGTTATAGCTTTAATGCCGAAGCTAAGAATTAGACGCACGACCCGATCGTTAGTCGGCTGCACTTCGTGTCCAGCACGAAGCTAGCACACGAGCTGGCAGTGCAGCCTTGACGCCTGCGCCGCCTGCGCGCAAAGAGAGAACAGCGCGCTTGGCAACATTGTTGCGCTCTCAAATGTTGCGGCAACAGTTCGCTTATTGTGATAGGTTAGTGATTGATGGCAGATGTCTATAAATATTTACTCTAATTTATTATATATGTTTATATGAGAATATTGTAATTCTTAGTAAAATATATTTCACATTTTATCTAGTTCTCTCTAGTAGAATAATAAAATATATATATAATAATTAAAATAAATACAAAAATTAGCGCGCTCTTCTTAAGCTCTCTTCAACTCCGTTGAACGTTGCCTACTTTTCAGGGCTTGCTTAACTTTTTGTGGGTCACGAAACGAGGCGAAAGCTGTTCGCAATTTCGAATCGCATTGTTCGTTTCACATTATTCATGCCGAGCCAATTCAATTTAAGAGAGCGACGGCGTTTCAATGCCATTTCGTTCCGCTCTCTTTTGGCAACATGTTGCGAACGATTGCTGCATTGTCAACATACGCGCAACAGTTGTGAGCAGCTGTCGTCTTATTTACTGTTAGCCGTTAGCCGAATTTAAACTCATGCCCCCCCTCCTCCACTTACAACAATTGCCACTTAATTAAAATGCCTCTCCAAAGTGTTGTTGACAAAATATTCCTTTTTTTTTTATATGAGTAGGAAAGGGGAGGTGTGATAGTGTTACGCACTATGCGTATGTGTGTGTATTTGTGTGTGTGTGTGTCTGCAACCTTTAAATAAGCTTATATTTGCCTTTTGGCGCAATCAACAAGAGTGCTCAAAAAGAGCAGCTTGCAAGCCCCAAAAGCATTTGTGATGCCAAAAAAAAATGTAAATATCCGTCAGAAACACGTGTTCCCAAAACCAAACCAAAACCCGTTTTCAGAATATGCACATCAAAAATATTTGCAAACTGTGTGTGGTAAGTTTTGGGCTCAGGAAACGCACACACAACATGCAACACATAAACATACAAATATACATTTACAGTTACAGTTACAGCTACAGATAAAGCAACAAACAACTGCACATTTCCAAAAGTTGTTAAAAAGTCCAAATAAATTTTGTTTTTTCCTCGAGACTTTGACATAAATTTATGCGTTTTGTGTGCGACAAGCAACAACAACAACAAGCAACAACAAGCAACAACAACAATAACAGTAAGTCCTGGCCTGGTTATAGATCAGGTCATGGATTGCTGTAGGTGTCAGCATTGAGTTGCAAGGTGTGAGTTGGATTGTTGAGGATAAAGCGATTGCTTCTGACAAACTAAAATATATATTTCCAAATTGAGTTGTCATAAAAAAAAAAAAACAACAACAGCAGCAGCAAACAGTAACAGCTACAGTCAAAACTCTTGAAAGAGAATTTCGCTGAGAGGTTGCATATAATTTGAGACTGTTTAACATAAATCTAACAAAATCTTTCGCAGTCTAACAAAAATGTAATAAATTCTTTCATAGTTTACAGCTGAAAAACAAATCCAAAAACTATTTAAGTGACTTTTAATAATGATTTCAACTCACAATTTAAGCTTGCAACTTTTGCTTGCTTAACAATTTTATTAGGAAATATATATATTTTTCTATTGACTGATTGCTTTTGACTTATTGCAATAAGTTGAAGCTTTGTGTTATTATTTCATTCAGCTGCCAGCATTTTTTCATTCAGTTGCAATCAAAGATATATAAGATAAGATATATTTATTTATTTTATATGTAACACAATTTTGCTTTACAAACTTGCTGCTGAAATTTCGCTCAATTGCATTATGTAAATGAAAAAATTCCAAGAAAATTGCATTGCATGTTATTTGTAAAGGTATTTTCACTGTACTTGCTTGCTGCTGCTGCTGCAATGTCTTTTTATTTGCTCACCACTACCACACTCCCCCCTCACCACCCACTCCATGTCCTTTTACAACTGACAAACTCATGACTTTGGCCACTTTGGAGTGGCTGGGACAGATGGAGAGAGAGAGAGAGAGAGAGAAGGAGCTACTTTCACTGCGTCTCAGTTTCAGACACTTGGCATTACAACTAGCCATAAAATATACGGCAGATAAAAGCCCAGGCCCCAAACCGAGTTGGTTTGAGTTAAACAAAACTTTTTTCGATTTATATAAAAAACGGCCGAAGCAGCATGGCTAAAAAAATATAACGACAGACATTTTCAACTTTGATGACGAGCGATGGTTGTAAAAAATAAAATATTCCCTCGAACATTTCGTTCTTTTGTGTTTTTTATCAAGTTTGGCCAGAGAACATATATAAAACTAAGAGTGATTTACCAACCTGTAACGAGCTATGATATCTGTATAACTACATATATATTTATAGTTTCCTAAATCAAATCAGTCTTGCATATGTCCAATATTCAAAGACAAAGTCAGTTATCCAATTTAAATATCTTTTATATGCGTTTATTACTTGAGTTTTACTTGTACATCTCTGGTTTTTTGTAACTTTTAAAATATAAATTGCAAGTAGTCAGTCAGTAAAAAAAATCTAGATATATTCACAAGATATCTAACTGATAAATGTGGTATATAACTATTTTTACTATATATTTAATTGTCTGCCTTTTCCATTTCTGTCCAATTATTTAATGACTACAAGTTATAATAAAATCAAAAGTCTCAGCTGTCAGCTCGAGTGAAGTTAATAATATTTTGTTGCTGGGGATTTTTATATGGCCGACTTTGCCATTTATTTATTTAAAGCATTTTTAATTAATTTGCTGGCTGACAGCAGCTGCTTGACATTAAACACATTGAGACTGAAATTAAAATACTTGCGAATTACAGCAGCCGCAACAGTAACAACTACAACGACTCTAGTTAATCAAATGACATGCAACACACACACACACACACCTACACACACACACACATAGAGCTGGGCGTAACTGCAACACACACACACACATACATCACAGTCAAAAATGATGCCAACCCGCTCGCAATTGACTTAATTGCTTAAACAAAGTGCTGCACACTATTGAGCAATTATGCAGTCATCCCTGCCGCCCCCATCCCCCCTCTCCGCCTACTTTTAATAACCACCTGCCCTAAAAATAAGTATGCAAAAGTTGATGCCAAGAAATTAACAGGCACCAGCAAAGTGTCTTAATATATTCAGCGATTTATGTTCGTCGTCAGTTTTTCGGGGACCGCTTCTTGAGCATTTAATTTATGCGCGTTTTAATTTCATTTGATGCCTAACAAGTGGCACGCCCATTTTGGCACTTGCGCCCCCTAATCATAAAGCAAAAATATGTTATTTTGACACCTTCAAGGTTGCGCCCAGAATAGCAAACCCCCCCTCGCTCAGCCACCACCCCTCTACTCATTCGTTCACAAAAAGGTCCTGCAGGAGTCAAAGTGACGGCAGTGAGCAGAGCAGGAATCAATACGGTAACAGATTGTTCTCTACCCTTGTGGCAAGGGATATTAACTGATTTTTATCGCCGGCTTTTATCGTTGAACAGGCAGTTTGCTTATTTACATAAAACCAGCGTCAGCTCGATATTAAATTATTTGTCTCACATTTTATTTGGCCCTCAAAAAGTTTATGCGAATTTCGAAAGCAACGAAACTATTTTTTGTATTTTAATTTTAACATTTTAATTCTACTTATTGTCTTAAATATTTTGATAGTATTACTATTTAATAATTTCATTTTTGATTATTAGACATGAAATGAAAGCATTTTCAAAGTTTATATATAGGTTTTAATAAATATAATGAAAATTAAAGCTACTATTTAAATTTCATATTATTATAGATATGTAAAAAATTTAAACTGAATGAAAAAGTAATAAATAAATAAATAAAGCACTTTGGCAACAATAAAGTTGTTTGAATATTTATTTTTATTATTTTATCTACTATTTTGTTTTCTATATTTTATATTTTTGATTTTAGATATTAATAAATTTTGTATACATATTGTTATATTTATGGGTGCAATTTTTATATGTTTACAATTCTGATTTCAAATATAGCACATAAAATTAGAATTCATTAAATGTTGTTAAAAAACAAATTTATAAAATATTCTCTTGTGCAAAATCTCTAAACATTTTCAGAGTATTTGAAATTCATTGCAACAATCAGTGAATTTCTCAATTGTTGTTTTACTTAACACTAAATCCTTTTTGGCACAACATTTACACCAACTCACAACACCCTTGTGGAGCAAAGGGCCTCCTCCCCACCCCCTTGCTCCAAAGTTTCCCCTATTCTTATTGTTGATGCCGCATTTCAAAATTCACAATTCAAAACGTGTTAATTAGGCACAGGATGTGGGCGTGGCTGTCGCATACAACTGGGTTGCGCAAATGTGTTAATGACTTGCCAGGCAGCTACCGTAAATTGTTGCCACTCCCCCACCCCTTCCTTAACTCCACTACCACCCCGCTGTCGCGCCCGCAAACCGCGTTTACCTTTCTTCAATTTCCGCGTTTGCTGTCAGAATTTTTAGGCTGGGCGATGTCAATAAAATTAGCATTTTCTTTTCTTTAGCATTGTTTCTGAGTTTTGTTTAGCTTGTCGCACAAATTAAAGATAAACGTGTGGTGGATGGAGAGGGGTGGAGGGGGAGGGTATTGCCTTGGGAGTTGGTTAATAAAGAAAAGGCGTTGGGGAAAGGAGGGTTTTCTTGGCGCATTACGCAACTAAATATTCATGCGACTTGGTTAAAACTTTGACAATGCTGCTCAAAACTGTTAACTGTTAAGTGCTGGTGCAGGGGTTGTGGGTGGGGTATGGGTAGGGGTAGGTAGGGGTCGTATATATGTTGCAGCCATAACTATCAAATTACGTTTGTCGACATGTGTGTGCCAGGTCGTAAAAGTCAATGTTCGGCCCATAAACAGCTGGCAAGCCGCCAAAAATGTTTTAAATATTTTATTGTAATTAAGCCGTGAATCGCTCCCCAAACGTGGCCTTTAAAAATCAGCGCCAGATGTTAACAACTGAAGAAGCTCAACTCAACTTTATATTTTTTCCTTTTGACTGTTTGCCCTGATTTACAGCCGTAAGTTTTTGTAGTTTTAACTTTTGGTCTGTGGCAGTTAACATTTGGCTTAATGCACTTCTTAACACTTTGTTAACGTTAATAATAAAACAGCAGCAGTGGCAACATCCTGCCACACCGCTTCCGCTTCCTCCCCTTGCCAAACAACTAAAAACAATGCAGCAAAAGACAAAAAAAAAAAAAAGAGAAGAGAAGAAAACTAAATGAAAACTGTCAAATGATCTGAAATTACAATTGTTCTTCTGTTTCTTACTAAGATACACACACATAATGATGACTGTGTATTGGTGTGTGTGTGTGTGTGTGTGTACGTGTGTGTGTGTGTGTGTAAAGTCAATGCTGAAAACTTTCACCTGTTAATGACATTGACGCGGGGCTTGGAAGGCACCGCAAATAGTTAGTTTTTTGTTATTGTTGTTGTTTTTGTTGTCGTCGAGGCCAAGCCAGAAACTAACTTTTTGCTGGAAATAACTTTTTAAAAAAAATGTTTCAACAACTGAAACTTTAATTAAAAGCGGAAATGTACCATCGAATCCAATAACTGAGATTAACAATGAGTCCAGCGGCATATGCTGAATACACAGCGCAAATGTATTGTTTGAAATAAATAAATAGAATAGTTGACTTTAGAAATTGTTGCGAAAACTATTGTAAAAAATAAATGAATAAAATGTAGACTTGCGAAAAATAATATTAGCTATATTCTGAATGAACAACTTTAATTACTAACACAAAATATTCAATCGATATGCGAAATAAAATGAACATAAATTACCAAATTTAGACTCAATTTTCGACTAGAATAGAATTTTAATACTTTTGCAAACAAATAATTATTCAATTTAAAAGCGAATTTTAATGATTTTGTATTGCGATGCGCTCAAATTTAACCAACTATATCAATCGGTATATGCTGATTTGTCTAACTAATTATTTACAAGCAATAAACAAACAATTATTAAATAGTTTCCAAAATGTGCACTTCAGAAAAAGCCGCAGCAATAAATCGGCTTAGTAAATATTTAACCAAAAATTAGGAAAAGAAAAAAAAAATTATTCATAATTTTGTATTGTTTAAAACTTGTTTTGATAAAATGTATTTAAATAATATTTTATGAAATTAGTAAGCCAAAGGAGAGAGAGAGAGAGAATGAGAGAGAGAGAGAGAGAGTGAGAAAGAGAGAGTGAGAAAGAGAGAGAGAAAGAGATAGTTATATAAATATGATGAGCATAGTTTGGGGTTTGATTATGTATTAATTTCGAGCCAATAATTAAATCAACTCTTCAACATACGTTCACTAATTTTCCAGCCAAACATTTCAACAATAAAATAAAAATTAATCTCAAAATAATGTACAATTAAATATCGAATTTCCCAAACAATGGGATTATTACACATAAATGTATAAATGAAACTAAATATGACTGCCAACAAAATGTGTATTTAATTAAATAGAATTTGTTTTAAATAAAATCAAATAAAAATAAATAGCAAATGGAATGCATAATATTTAATCAAAAAAAGTTAAATTGTCAAGAGGAGAATGCAACTATCGAAATTTCGAAAATGCAATATAAAAGTTATAAAAGTTGTGTTTAGTTGCAACTCGAAAATAAGATATTTTATTTTGATGCAACACACTCGAACTGATTTGCTAAGCCACACACTCGATTATCGAATTTTAGAGCGAAAAACCGCGACAGCACTCGGATTGCACCGTATTTAAATGGGTTTTTAGAGGTGTGTGTGTGTGGGTGTGGGTGTGTGTGTGACTGTGTGTGAGTGTGTGTGTGTGGGTGAACGTGTGGCTTAAATGAATGCAGTGCGACAAACGGTCACGAATTTGATGCAATTGCAATTGCAATTGCTATGTGCATTTATTCAGCTGTAAATCAATAAATTTTAATTAAAATTGCAGCCACATGTAAACCAAACGTTTCACGAAAAATGACCAGCATGCTGTCTCACTCACACTCTCTCTCTCTCTCTCTCTCTCTCTCACTCTCTCTGTCACTCGCACAAATGCTATATATCTGAATGTAAATGCTGATTTTAACTAACATTTCCATAAAACAAAATTCAGCAACGAATTCCGCCGATTTTAATGTTTTTTTTTTCTGTTTTGTCGCTTTTTTTTTTGGTTTGGGTTCAAAGCCAAATCTCATAAAGCGCATTTCCGTTGCCGTTAAGCGACGCTCAGCATATAATTTGGACAAGGTCGCTTGCCCCCAATAAAAGCAGGCAGCACCCCCCTCCCCCTCTGCCCCTCTCATTGCGTAATCGCAATCGCTTTTGTTGTGCCAGCCTTGTCATAATTATGTTTTTGCATTTCGATTTTGGCAATTTGAGTTTTGGCAATTTCGAATTGAGTTTTGATTTTTCGGCGATTTGTGATGCTTTCAGCTTTCAGCTTTCAGCTGCTTGTTTTGTTGAGAGAACCCCTCAAAATTATGCATACGGCTCGTTGACAACGCAACAATTTTGTGGCACGTTTCCGCATGTTCTGTCAACGAGATTCGAGGGGACAAATTGAAATTTTTGCCAAATGACGAATGGAAAACTGAAAATCAAACTCGTTTTGCGTGCTTGCCTTTTTGTCAATCGTTTTGCATCATTTATTGTGGAATTATTGAGCTAATGAAGTGTACGCTTTTCATCTCCCCCTCCCTCCTTCTCTCTCACTATACCCCTCTCTCTCTCTCTCTTTCCTTCTCCGCTACCCTGTCACTCTGGCTGATTCTGATGGCTCAGATTACCAAGCAATTTATGCAGGCGCGCAACTTTCCTGCACCATAAATCTTGCCACGAATCGCACTGCCACATGCAACAAATCATGCCACAAGCGAGGAGCATGCGAAAAGTCTTTTAAATTCGCCATTTAAAAAGTGAAAAGTTTTATGAACTGCGACTAATCTAGTTGTAGATAAGTTGTTAGCAATGTGAAACTCTTATTATGGCATTAAGTTGGGCCATTAATCAGATAATGCATTTCATATGGCTTTTCTTAAGAAGCCACTAAACCCCATAATTTTTAAACTTACTTTACATATCGACAGCTATTTATTGAATTGCTTAAAATATTCTGAGATAAGATAGGTTTACAATTTGAGACGATATTCGCGAAACTTATTAAATTAAATAAATTTCTTCAACGAGAAATTATATTCCAAAAATTTCGTCGCTCAAATATTGTCTGAGATCTCCAGTCAGAGGGACAGATAGATAGATATAAAGCACAATTTAACTGAATTTAAAAATATATATCTTAAAAGTTTGAAGAGCCTTACTTTTGCCTATAACATTTTTTTATACAATTTCATTAAACAGTTCTTACACATTTTCAATAGGTTCAGTATATTTAAATGGGAAAGAACATATAATTATAATTTTTTAAAATTATAAATATAATTATAATTTTTTATATGTTTAGATATATTTATAATTCTTTAAAATTAAAAATATAATTATATTTTTGATGCCAAATAAATGTATATTAATTTATTTGTTTGAATTTAAAAATGCTGCTTATCTTGCTAAAATTCCACATTAAATGTTTAATTTGTGTAATTTAAGTAACCAGTACAACAATTTACTACTTCCCACTTTATGCATAGAACTGCCACAGCTTAAACTAATTCGATAATTTCAACATATAATTTCCACATATAATTTCAACATATATATATTATTATGATAAATGTAAAAGATTAGTTTTGCTTGCAAACCTCGCATATGATATTTAAGTGCATTTTCAACAGAGGCGCATAAAGTTTTGAAAGCTCGAAAACACACTTACAAACATGAGCACAGTTTGTGACGAATTGTAATACAAATGAGTTGGGGTTGGGGTTGGGGTTAGGGATTGGAAAAGCAGCAGAGAAAGGGGGGTTGGGGAGAAGCGAACCCAGAACCTGTTTCCCGGCACGTCGTTTAGCGCAACAACTTAATTTGCATATCAGCGGCGCCAAATTGCAGGCGGCATGCAACGCAATATAAGTTGCAAGAAGGGTGCCAAGGGAGCGGAGGTGGTGAGCGGTAAATGCGCCGGTTAGGTTCTAAACTGAAAGTGTAGGCAACTTGACTAGAAATTGTTTTCAGCTCACACACACACACACACACAGCAACACACACACACACACTTACATATGGAAGGGAGCACTTCATCAATTTGCCAATAAACTTGCGAGTAGTTTTCGCAATAGTTTGCCAACATTTCAATCAGGCCAGAAACACTCAGCATACGAACAGAATGGGACCCAATGCCTACTGCCACATATACATCTACCCCTTCAGCACCCCTGCACTCCCTGCACACTCTGCTCAAACAGTTATTTTTGGGGTAGTCAGCGTAAAATTTTATGCACACGCCACAAATCGAAATGGAAAATTCGAATAGGAATGGAAAAGCAAAGTTGTTGCTGATTTGGCGCAAAATTAACAGGCAAAACGCGCACAGGACTTGAATAAATTCTACACAGGAATGTGGGCAATTAATGTGAGCACCCCAAAACTCAGTCCAGGCTCAAGCTCAAGCCCTGAAGACGTTCGCTGCCCAACCAGTTGGTCGAGGTGGCTAAAATGGGAGGTGTGGAGAAAGCCACCGTCGCGTCTCAAATTAAATTTGCATTTCAAATTCGTTTTCGGCGCGTTTTGTTGACAGGCAAAGGGCAGGTTTAGGCGGCAGCAGTTAAACAGCGGACTTGTTGGTGCGGAGGTGTGGGGACCTGGGAGGGGTTGGTGTTGGTGGTGGCCATGTCCAGTGCGAATCAATGCATTTAGTTGGGCCAAATCTATTGACAGTCGACGACAGGCAACCAAAATGAAAAAGAAAACAAAATAAAAGTGCGACAACGAATATAAAATACACTTGCAAACTTCACTTTTATTTTGAAAAAAAAAAATTATATAAATGGATATTAAAACTCTGAATTTTTTTAAGCTTTTGGAAGACGACAGGTAACAAAATAAAAAAGAAAACAAATAAGAATAAGAATTAACAAGATAATAAAAAAAGAAATATTCACTTAGTAATTATTATTCTTTTTGGATTAAGAATAATGCCAAAATTGCAAAAAAAAAACATTTCTCTGTGAATGTTAAAAACTTTAGGTATTTTATAAACTTTTTAAAAAATTATTTTCGCTGAATCCATTTACATTTTGTTTATTTTGTATAACTGCAAAATTCAGTCAACTGTGTTGTTTGATCAAAAGATTATAGAATTTAAAATAAAAATCGCACTTAAATTGAAAAATAAAAAACATATTTACATAAGTTCTTAAACTCTTATTCTAATGTGCTATCCAAAAATCGATTTCGAATCGCTGTGATTTTTTTCCAGGAGACGAATCTTAATGCAATTCAAAATAAATAAAATATAACATTTTGATGATTCTAATAAAAAACCGAGCTTATCAAAAGCCACCAAATTCATTACTAAGCTCAAATAGCCTCTGATAGAGTAATAAAAAAAGATAAACCAACAAAAAAAAAACAGTAAAAAAAGAAACAGTAATAGAAAGAGAAAAAGAAGAAGAAGGAAACGCTTTCAGCAGGTGCGGCGTGGACATTGAGTACAAAAAGACTTTGCCCTGCATATAAATCAAAATAATTTTTGTTTGGTTCCGTAATTTGGTGTCTAGTAATGCCCAACTACGCACCGAGGGGTGGATGTTGAAGTTCCACGAGGGTAGAGGGGGGGGGGGGAGGTGATCAGAGTTTTGCCCTGAAATCATGAAAAGGACAAATGAAGTGAAATTTAAATGATTGCATACTTTGAGGCGTTTGTTAAACCATTTATTTTCACCTAATTGCACACTCGAGTGGACTCGACCAAAGGGAGGGAGGGGTTTGAGGTACTTTTACACTTGGCTGACTGATGGACGAGGGCGAGGGCGGGGTGTGGGGGAATTGAGTAACTGTTTTATGTGTGTATGTTACACAACATAGTTGCAAAATATTTGCTGACATTTTGACATTTCTGCACACCCCCAGCCGCAAATCAACAACTTTATTTTGAGGCCAGACCTAATACTTAAAAAAAAAAAAACAATGAACTCTACGAAGCCTGCTTCATTAGCCAGGACAACTGGACAAAAGTTTGCTTGCCACTCGACATGCGTGCGTGAATTGGCTGTTATTAAATTTCTGGGCTCAACTCGTGTGTTTGTCACAATAAGCGAAATCCAATTATAGAAAAGCAAAAAAACGGAAATTGCCACAAATATGAACGGGACGGAGGGGGTGGGGGAGCAAGCGAGTGAGGTAAGTGAGAGAGAGAGGAAGCAACAGAGAGAGAAACAGAGAGAGAGAGAAAGAAGAAATTATATCATTACAAAACTGATTTAAATACAAGTTTAGCACCGCCTCTCAAACCGTGGCACTTTGACAAGCATCAATAAATTACAGAGTTGTCATCAAACTGTGCTGTTACTGTGCTTGAAGAGGGTCAGCAAGAGAAAGAGAGAGATCGAAAGAGAGACAGAGAAAAGATATTATATAAAAAAACAGAATTTAAATATGAATTAAGCACTGCCTCTCAAACTTTGTCACTTTGACAAGCATCAATAAATTAAAGAGTTGTCATCAAACTGTGCTGTTACTGTGCTTGAAGAGGGTCAGCAAGAGAAAGAGAGAGATCGAAAAAGAGACAGAAAAAAGACATTATTTAAAAAAAAAACAGAGTTAAATATGAGCTAGACACTGCCTCTCAAACTTTGTCACTTTGACAAGCATCAATAAATCACAGAGTTGCCCTCAAACTGTGCTGTGACTGTTTTAAATATGTAACCAAAAAAATTCTAAAAAAAAAAAGAGGGTAACTTGAATAATAAAATGAAAAGCAGACGTGAAGCTTGGTTGCCGTTGCGGCTTCTTTCAAGCGTTGCGCTTGTTCCACCACTGTCTACTCTTGTGCTACCCACCGCCCCCCTGCTGCTGCCCATCCTCCTCGTCTAAGCCACCTTTGTCGTTGCATTTTGGTCGACGCCTTCATGTCATGACATGTGCAGGAAATGCGTTTTCTGGCGCTGCCAATAATGCTTGCCATATCCTCCACTTCCCGCTGGGACAACCTACACTGCCCCAGATGCCACCATCAGCAGTGGTTTCGCATTACTGCTGCTGCTGCTGCTCCTGCTGCTGCTTTTGGTGCTGCTGGTGCAGTTACCCGGTTTTCGGTTGGGTTTACGGTTACGGTTTTTTGGTTATGCCGTGTGCTGAGGCGCCACTTGCTCAGCTCCATAAATATTTAAATTGTGTGCCGCCTCGCAACGACTTCTGATTCCCCCAATTCGTTTTTTCCCTCTCCCTCTCTCTCCCTCTCTCTCTTCTTTCTTACTCTTTCTTTTTGGTGCCTGTCTTGCGTGTTGCTCGCCGGCTTATATTTTGACAGTTATCGATTCGCTGCTCCACATGACTC
The DNA here is from genome assembly GCA_035042345.1 of Drosophila fungiperda. Taxonomy (NCBI): domain Eukaryota; kingdom Metazoa; phylum Arthropoda; class Insecta; order Diptera; family Drosophilidae; genus Drosophila; species Drosophila fungiperda. The sequence continues at coordinate 4,744,949 of JAWNLM010000145.1, read as the reverse complement.
TGAGACGCTGGCGCTTTATCTTTTGCCACGCTTGCAATTCATTTCCTAAAATATGCATGCGAAAAATGGGCGGTTGACTGGTAAATGCCCGACTATTAGATACTCTGTAAAGCAAAAATAATCATTCTTAAGTAAAAAGACTAATTTCAAATGCAAATTTTTATTATACAAATTTTTAATTTTTCAGCAATAAATATAATTGAAAAAAAACTTTATGTGCTACACAAGTGCATACATATCTGATTTTTCTCAACAGTTGAAAGTTGATATTTATCGATACACAAGAATCTAAGTGCCAAGTTTCAGCTTTCCAAAATGCTGTCTTGAACTTTATTCTACACTTTATTTTAAATACATTTTTTAATAGAATAATAAAAAAAAACCTTAAATGCTACACGAGATTCGATTTAGATTTTGACCAACATTTGAAAGTCGATATTTATCGATGAACAAGAAGTACCAAATTTGAGCTAGTTCAAAAATGCTGTCTTGCACTTTATGCTAGCCTTTATTTCAAACACATTTTTTAATAGGTATAAAATATAAAAAGCCATGCAGTGGCATTGCTTGAGGAGTAGAGGAGGAACTGGAGCTGGAGCGGGGAGCGAGAGCTGAAGCTGATGGCAACGCTGAAGCCAAGCGGCATCATTACATTGGCTACGCGCTGTCAAACTGCCTGTATGCTTGCCTCCCTGCCTGCCTGCCACCCCTCTCCCCACCATCCTTGCCGTTACTTATCCTGATGATGATGTTAATGGGTAGCAGCAGTTTGGCTCAATGCTGAAATCCATTTTGTAATATGTACGAGTTATGCCGCATAAGCCGACTCCGAGGCAAGTCTTGCATTCATTTCCTACTACTTTCTGGGCAAAGTCGAAAAACTTTTCAGCTCGCTCGTTGCTTTGTGCATGTTTAACTTTTTGCCTGTCAGAGTCCCCTGCCGGCCTACCCCCACCCCCTCCCCTCCCCCGCCAACCTTAAGCCAAAGTGCTTGTATTCAACACCTCCCACTTTTTTGCTTTGATCAAAGTGACACTCAAGTGCTGCAAATTTTACAAATGCAACGTTAACCCCCACCCACCCCCAATTCCCCCTTTACCACACACTTGACTGCCAACAAGTAAAAACGACAACTCAATTAGCAAAAGCCAAAAAACAACTCAACGCATTTCAAATTCTCTTGTTAACAATGTGCTCGATATATATACAAAAACATATTTATATAAATTTATATATATATATATATATATTTATTTATTTTTTGTATATGCAAGAATTTATGTGCACAATTCGTGTAATTAAGAAACTCCTGAGATTCCTCTTAATGTGTCTTCTTTACTTACTTGTTTAGCAATTTGCAGTTGGCAAATTCAATTTACTGAAAATTATTGGCTTTTTCCCTCTTTTGTCAAATTGATTTGCAAATATTTGCAATACTCAAGCAACGTGTCAAATTGTCAAGAGCATTTGTGGTTAATAGTCGAAGAAATGCTTCAAATGTTATTTAGCATTAAAAATGTTGGTATCTATAAGACGTATAATTATCATGATTATTTTATTGAATATTAGTCATTTATTTAGTGAATGTCAGTTATAAGTAAGGGAAGCCCAATCAGGTGACTCATCTCAAAAAAAGACAGAGTTTCGTAGGGAAAAAAGCATTTCAAAACAAAATAATTTTGTGATGAAAAAAGATAAACGCATATTGATCGGTAAAGATAAGATTAGCAAAAGTGTCAAAAATATTTATATATATACATATATATTTATTTATTTGGGAAAGCTTTTTTTCGTGGAATTCGCTGACAAATTTCGTTTTATCGCTGCTTTTTTATTAGCTTTTAGCTCAGTCGAGTACGATAACTGAACGCATTTGGACGTGTTTTGAAAAGTCTTCACAAATTTCCAGTCAAATATTTAATAACAAAAAACAAAATGGCGCCCGGTGATCGTTGTGGTCGTCGCCCCATTGTCAGTGTGAATATTGCACCCCGCTGGCCCCGTCGCCGCTCCAATGTTATTGTTGTGCAGGCGCCACCGCGTCCCGCACCCGTTGTGGTTGTACAGCAGCCACCGCCACCACCACGCCCAGCCCAAGTTGTCGTTGTGCAACAGCAGCCACCACCACCACAACAGATCTACTATCAACAGGCGCCACCAGATGACCACTACCATAATCCACCTCCCCGCTACTGAGCCAATTAGCAAAATGGATCATTTTCGATGAATTTATGCGGCGCAATAACCATTTCCTAGACATGTAGAAAAGTACAGAAAAATATATACATAAATATATATAAATAAATATGTGTGTTTTATAACTTAGCAAAATGTGTGTTTTATTAGCTATCTTATCAAAGTTTTCCTATCTATCCGGTGAGCTTCCAATGGCCTCCAGTGTCGATAAGTTCAATAACAATGCCAGCTGTGGATTATGCCTCATATTTTGAGATTATTTTCAATAACAATCACAAAAATCATTAACTATTGAGGCATTGATCTGTCGTTCTGGAAGTTTGTCATTCGAGGGTTGATTAAAAAGAAATGAAACTTTATGTAAATTCCAAATATAGTTTAGTGAAAATATTATATAAAAAAATTGATACATGTCTATGTTTCTCATACAGTTCACAAAGTGCTTAAAATCAAAAAAGTTTCTTGCTTAAATTGTAATAAAAATATAAAATACTTGACAAATCACAATATTTATGAGCGAACACAAAACCAAATATTGAAGGCATTTTCTAAAGAGCAAAGAGACAAACAAATATTTAAAATAAAGTTTGTTAAACAATGCAAAAATTCAACTAAATTTTACTACTAATATTGAAGTGAAAAAAAAAAACAATTATTTAAAACAAAGTCTGTGAAAATTCAACGGAATTCTACAACTAATATTAAAGAGGAAAAAAACTACTATTTAAAATAAAGTCTTGGAAAGAATCGAAAAAATGAACTGAATTTTACTAGTAATAATGAAGTGCAGACAAAACTCTTAATTAAAATAAAGTCTATGAAAGTATTGAAAAATTCAACTTAATTTTTTATTAAAAAAAAAGTCTGTTAAAGTATGGCAAAATTCAACGAAATTTTATAACTAATAACAAAGTGCAAATCATGCGAATAAACAAATTAAATTTGATGTAGTTTACTTTGTGTTCAACCCCCGCGACGTGACGCTTATCAGTAACTATTATCAGTTCGATTATAGCCCAGTTAAGATGACTAACCAATCACCTGTGTGTGGTTTTTTTTTCGCTTATCTGGCGCATTGGAAATAGAAATGCCATTAAGCTCTGCGCTGATTGATAGGCTCTGCACTGCACTGGAAGTGGGCTTATGATGGGTTGGCCACTTGTTGGCCAACGCAAAACATTTTGGCAACGATATGCCGTAGTAGACAAAGTGTTGTGCTCCAAACAGCACACAGAGATACCCAGAGAGACAAGAGATATGCGGTACTATGAAAATTCCTATTGCTATGGCTATCGTCATCACCATCATCGCCCAAGTAAGACAACATTTTGTGGATGGCCATTTGATTGGTCACCCGAAATATACAATTACAACATTTATTATATATACATTTTGTGGCATTTTGCAGATATCGAGATTGATGTTTTCCCCGGCGCATATGGCGCATATTATCAGGCGCCGATTGCTCGGCCCGAAGTAGTCGTCGTCACTCAAGCGGCTAACTATGCACCCATGGCAGGTGGTCAAGCGATGATGATGCCACAACCCCAGGCTCTGCCATATGCTGCTGGCGGCATGGCAATGGCCAGCACAGCGGGTTATTACCAGCAGCAGCAGACGTATCAGCAGCAACAGACCTATCAGCAACAGTATCAGCCACAGTATCAGCCACAATATAATAATCCCCCACCATATCCACAATGGTAGATCAGCTCCAACTCCATCTTCTCCACACAACATAAATAATGTGTTTAACTGTGAATTATTCTGAAATATGTTTATATAAATAAATAGTTTATTTAAATTGCATGCCACAACTATCATTTGTTGAATCTATGTTTTGCTAGATAAGCAAACTATTTACTTGAGTGAAACTTTTTAAGACTGTCATTTTAAGACAATAATTAATTGGAAATTGGTTTGGCCTTCGGTTTCCGGTTTATAAGTTAATGGTAAAGTTTATGAATTGGCCTCGATTTTTTTTGTTGTTGTTCAATTCCGTTGTGGCTCTAGCTGAACTTATATTATTAGTTCCTCTTATAGGGTCGTTAAAAATTTTGAAATTTAGTTCCGGTTGGCGGTCTAAATTTCAATCGGTAAAGTTACGGATTTGATTTCGTTTTCGGTTCCGAATGTGTCACTGGTTTGACATCCTTTTTTCAGATACACTAAATTATTGCATTCGGTTTGAGAAATTACTTTGTACATATATAATTAACATACTTTAATAATAGTATATTTTATGTATTATATTTATTTCAAACTTTTTATTTTTTTGTTTATCATTTCATTGCTTTTATATTTAACCTTAAAAATATTAAATAATAATCAATATACCTTTTCCATTATATTCAAAATTTAGTTTGTTTTTTATTCAATGTCGGAATTTGTCATACACTTCTTTTGGCTGAATGCAAATATATTGTTGTGTTTGAAAAATAATTTTATTATCTGTTAATAGATACAAAATAATTTATTTGTGTTTTCACTGATCTATCAATATCTTATCTACAATTCTACTTGTTCAATTCTACTACGCCATAAAATTGCAAGGTACAAATATAAGTTTAATATTGACAACCGATTTTTAGAATGTTTTTTATTGGAAGTTGTCTTTTATCTTTTTTTTTCTAGTAAGTAATGCGGAATTAGTTGTTTAAGTTATTATTATTCTGGAATATTTTATATATAAAAGTATGATTAATTTTTATATAAAATAGAGTGGGACTTTTGTCAATTTTTATGATTCACTTTCCAATTTCCAAGCTTTATGCAATTCGCCAAAAAATAATTGAAAATATCACAAAGCACTTTCCGTTGTCGCACTGGAAAGTTGTTTATCAATATTTATCGAAGACAACTAAAACCACCTGACAAGATAATGAATTAAGCCCTCTTTAATTTGCGGAAAATACAAAAAAAAAAAGTACCGACCTGCTCGAAGGGACCGAAAACCGTTTGCTTAAATATGTCAACCAGTTGCGAAATGAAATCAGTTAACAAACAGCGAACGAAGTGTCAAGTACAATTTTCGAGGCGCCACAAGGAGACCTGAGGATATTTATATAACTAACAAAACAGGATGCCATACTACGAAGAGGAGCGCCACCATCACCATCACCACCATGGTGGTCGTCCCATTGTGGAGGTGGATATTGCACCCATCCGTTTGCCACGTCCCTGCATCGAGGTGGAGGTTGGTCCCCGTTACCCCGCCTACCGCCCGCCAGTTGTTGAGGTAATTACACCAGCTGCTGCCTATCAGCCACCACGACCAGTCGTCGAGGTGGAAGTGGTGCGACCAGCCCGACCACTCATCGAGTTCAACATCGGTGGACCACGCTGGTGAAAAACATAATAAAAAAAAAAAAATAGAAGCGACACATCTGGGCGTGGCACTCCATTAAATAGCCATTTTATTTGTTCATTAAATGTGCTAAAACAAACAACAACAAAAAGTATTTATTTATTATTGAAATTATATTAACATATTGGCTGAAAAACAGCTAAAAAAAAATGTATTACACATTTATTTGTTAATTGTCATTAGTATAAATATGATATGAAATCCACTGTCAACTATTTTATATATCAGTCTATTGTTTTTAATTTTATTTTCACATTTAACTAATTAAAATGGTCATTAAAATACATTTGCTGCATCAGCGTGTAGCAAATGATTAATTTACTGGCCTTGGTTTTTTTTGTGGGCTATCAAAAAATTATGTGCTTGAGGCAGGTGTTTTCCTAATATCACTAAACTGAGAAGATTTTCTATTTGTTTTGGTCACCCTTAGTTGACTTTTTCGTATCTTTTTTATTATCATTTTACCTATTTTGTCATGTTAGGCAAAATGATTTCATATTAAAGCGGACTTGATTTTGAAGACAATAGATAATTTGGCTATGATTTGTACTCTAGAATAAATATAAATTTACGTATGATTCACATAATATTTTATCATTTTCTTGTAAAAATCAATCAATCAACAAATCAAAGTCTGCGACGAGAAATTAAGTTTGTTGACTTTGGACTCCCATAACTTTGGAAAGACTGCCCAGATTTGCATACCCTTAATTGCCTTGGTTTGTCCATTAGATTAGATTGGTTTTCTGTTCTGTCGAATTCTCGTTAAAAATTTTAAATTATTTAATAACTTTTTTCTAAAAGTAACTTAGTGGAATCTTAATCTTTTGAAATGATTAGTTAATTAAAGAGCTCTTCTGTATCTGCTTTATGTTACATGGAAAATTTCGTACAAGTAAAACTATTTTGGGGATTATAACTAAATTTTTCTGGTATTTCAGTTTGACTTTTACAACCCAGCTTTCAGAATGATCGAACGGATGGTTTTTACCCAAGTTTATATTCCTTTGAATTAAATGAGGATTATGAACAGTATCCGGCTTGAACTACTGTATATTCTTTAGGTTTTAAACCATATGTATTATCGATTGACTTAAACTTAAACTTACCTTAATTTTGTCGTGGCTATAACTACTTTTTAAATTAAAAACATATATTACCTGTAATTTTTTCATTTCTTCACGATTTTTACCAGCTCTAAAATAGCATAAATATAATGCAAAATTAAGTTTAAGTTTAGCATATTTTCTATTAAAAATATTTGAAAATATTGACGGTAAATCTTTTCTATCGTTTACTATTATTTAATAAATTTTAGCCATTTTTATTGGCATTATAAAAAAGTGATATATATTTTTGCAAAACAACAATTTAAAATAAAAAATATAAGCAAATTTCAGTGACCAATTAAATAGCGGAATACAAAGAATTATGTGAAAAATGTGCTTAATTCCACTAATAACAAAAACTTTGCTAAAACAATAATAAACACATTAAGTACATGAGTTCGCATAAACTTATCTATAAACTTAAATAGTATTTTCTTATAGATAAGAATTGATTACGACAATCATATTAGTAAATGAAATTACCATCGAATTTAACCAAGTGTTACTTGGGGCAGTATCAAAATTATCCGAGTCTGATCAGGGAATACACACACTCACAAGCAGGCAATTGCCACAAGCTCTACGCATGCCACATGAGTCACAGCACGCATGTAGCCATAAAAATGGAATTATTTAATTGATAAGATAGCACAACGAAAATATGATAATGGCCGTGTCGCAAAAACATTTTGTATTATAAATACAATATTCGGTTTATTCAACAAGTCAGTAACGAATCGAACGACAAATAAGGAATACTACAAACCAAGATCAATCGAAATTGCTATGGTTCAACAATTTGCACAACCCCAACAATTTGAGCAGATCAACATTCATTTCGAGTGCCATCATCGCCGAGGACTCTTCTCCCTCTTGCGGGGTCGCCGTTGCCGCCGCTGTGCGCGGAATCAACGCAATGTGGTTGTGGTGCCTGTTACTTCTACCGTAGCACCACCCATTATAATGGCAAACACCACCACCACCACCACCACCCAATCGGTGCCAGTACATCAACAAAATGTATATAGCCAACCGCCGCCCAACTACACCTTCAACTAATCCAAAAACCAAGCTCTGATTTTGGATACGGACTGAAATTATTATATTCCAATGCAATATAAGAAAATTTTCATATTGTTAAGAAATAAAGTTCACATTTCTTTCAAATGAAACATAATTGCATTCTGTATGTACTCTTTAACTATTTAGTTTTTAATAATAAGCTTTGATTAAATTTTATAAAATAATAAATATTTTATTATTTATATATAACTCAAGAACCATTTAATTTTTAAATTATCTTACTACATCTACTAAGTAGATGATGGAATTGTATATTTTTATTATGGTTTTAAATCGAATTTTTTTTAATATAATCTTTTGATTCGCTGTTGAAGTCCTTTCAATAGTTAGTAAGTTGGTAAGTTTCAACAAGTATAGAATTTTTTGAGTGCATGTAATTATTTCTATAGGTACATGCTTGTTTCGTTGATATGACGTGAATTGCACAAAATGCATTTATATACTCTTAGAAAGCGTATTATAATTTTATATATCCTTGATTACTAGTTAAATTGATGTAGCTTTTGTTGTTCGTGCTCTGATCTATCCAATCGTCTTTCTGTCCATCCATTCTGTGAGTCTAATTCTTCGAAGCCAATTGGATTTGGCCACTTTAAGATTAAGTTCTCCTTGAACTTTTGGTAGCGATATATCTATCCATAGATACATATGTAAAACCAAAATACAAAAATGCATATTCCTTATTCAGTTCGCAGCGCGACAAACAAATAACAATTATTTAAACAGTACAAAAAGATAAGAAAACCTTAAATCTTTAATCTTTTTTCTACAGTGCAAAGTCTAATTTATAAAATTTTAACAAATATGCAGAAAATTAATATATATTTATAAATTAAATATTTTACTTAGTCGAATCAACCAATATACTTAAGAATTTTGTTTTTATATCCAATTAGAATATGCATAAATGTTAATCCATCAAGATTATTATCTTTAAGCTCTTCAGATCAACATGAATCACCTGCGACGTGTGCCAACTGTGGAAAACATTCTCATTATTCAAAACTGTCCGCATAGAAACCGTTTGCCCTATCAATATATGTGCATGAATCATTTTGACAAATCACGTTTAAATCTATCGATAACAAACACGATGGATTGTGAGAAACTAATGGTAACCATTTGTTAATAATCTGGGAATATAATTCCTACTGGAATACTACAAGCAATTAATTAATGGCTACAGTTAAAGCAATACAAGTTAAGAGCTAACTTTAAATTTGGAATAGCTTTTCATATATTCAGATCAGATCAAGTTTGCTTTATTTTTTTTCGATAACTGCTATCTGAATTATCGACTCATTTCGATTTCCGATAGAAAGTTCTATTGCAGCCCGCTCACACTAATTAAAGGGAATTTTTACATTGAAATTAAATAGAATATATTTAACAGCTGTGTTTCGGGTATGTTGTAGTCTAGCTCACTCGTCTACAGCCTTCTTACCTGTTTAATAAAGGTAACACATTTTTATCCATAGAAACCACCATTCTGAATCACTGCAAGTTTTATCAGCTAAGAAAAGCTTTCATGTCCGATAATGAAAGCTGATAAGAAGAATTTGGCAAGCAATTTGGTCTATAAGTGAAACATTCGAAATGCATTTAGCGTTCAGTAACAAATCGAACGACAATCTGGAATACAGCATGGCTCAGGTTCAAGTGGTCACTTTGGATACTAGGTGCCGATGTCGCCAAAGTTTTCTGGGAGCGACGCTTGGCTGGCTGTGGGGTCCTTGCCGCGAATGCAGAGAGCTGAGGCGACGCCAGATAATTGTGGTGCCGGCAGCTAACGGCACCACTCAATATGTGACAGTGCCACAACAAGTGGTGGGTGGAGCACCACAACAAGTGACATACGTGACACCAGCGGCCAACAATTTGCATCAGCAACAAATACCACAGCAGCTGTCCCTCAATCCCTCGACTGCTCCACCGGAGTACAGTGAAAAGGCACCCGTTCATTAAATATAAATGTAACAATATTATTTGAAGTAACAAAATTAAAACATTTATATCGATACTGAAATTTGAATTTCTAATCATTTGCATTTGTTGCAAAAGTGATAAAAAGAATACTTGAAAAAATTAATTATTTTGTGAGAAAAAACTGTATTGAATAAAAAAGTTGATCCCTCATCAAATTTGAAATAAAAATGCTTGTATATAATAAACTTATAATGATATTAAAATACTTGTTAAAATACCAAACTATTTGATTAAAGTGCTGCTCATTTTCCATAAATATGAGCTGCATTTAAGTAGATAATCAAGAAAAATACAAAACTGTTTTAATCAGTGATAAATGTGAAGTTAGCAGCACGGTTATCCAAGTATTTTAAATGTCTTAACAAAGCAGAAAAGACAACAACAACAACTACAACAATAACAACAACAACAACAATAGGGTAAACAACAAAAAACAAAGGACAACAACAAGGAGGGAGACGTGAATCCTGCGGGCTGCTTGTTAAATGAAAATTAATTGGCTACACTAATAGTGTTGCCAACTACTTTGCGCAATTAAAACAAATTGTATGTAACAGATACAAGAAAAAATACAACAAAACACAACACAACAACAACAACAACAACAACAAAAACAACAACAAAAAGAGCGACACACAAAATAAAACAAACCGTTTTCCCCAGTTCCAGTTCAAGTTGCCTAGTCCAGAACCCAGTTGGCAGACCAACCGGAACGGTTACGGACACTGTTGTGCCCTTCCTTTGAAGTCCTGCCCTACCCTACCCCTGACTCTAATGGGGCAACCCCTTGCTGGCCAGACAACTAGCCTGACTTCATGCAACTTTCCGCACATAATAATTCATGTTAAACTTGCCCCTATTCGAGTTGAGTCTTCTGCTGCTGCTGCTGCTGCTGCTGCCGCCGCTTGGCTGTCGGCTTGTCTTGCAAGTCTTGCACTTGCCTCTTGGGGCAGGCCCAGACTTGTGTTTACGTATTTTTCATTCACTCATTCATGCATTCATTCCAGCAATCGGTCATTCCCACATTTGTTCATTCATTATTTAACAAAGCAGCCAACACACACGCACACACACACACACACACAAAACTTATCTAGCAAAAGGCTAAAAGATGGTTTACCTTCTTTTCGGGAGTTGTGCCTGATGAACCCAGTGTCTTGGCCAGGGTTGTTCGTAGAGTTCTTAATTGAGCTGAAACAATTATCTCTAGTTTTGCCTAACTGTCTTTTCATTTGTTTAATTGTTATAGTTTGGCTAATAGTTAAAATTTGCATAAATCTCTGCACGAACTTTCTTGTTATTTATATTCGTTCTTGCAAAATTTGATTTCATAAATCTTTTAATATTTTTTATCACTCAAGAAAATGTATCTTTTAAATTTCCTATTACATCTGCAATGTAAATGATGAAATTGTATATTTTTATCATTGCTTTAAATCGAAAATTGTGTTTACAACTTTAAATATAATTATTTTATTCGCTTTTGAAGTCCCTTTAGTTGTTTTGAAAGTTAGGATAAGGAAGTAAATAAGTTTCGACACAAAATTTATAAGGAAAGAATCTTCATTATTGTTTTGAGTGTATGCAAAAATATCTAAGGTTCCTTGCTTGTTGGTTTCATTTAATTGTGAATTGCACAAAAAACATTAATAATACAATTTTATATATTCTTGATCAGCGACACTAGATGAATCGATATAGAGATCTTAAATCTCTGCCCGAACTTTCTTATTATTTATATTCATTCATTCAAAATTCTCTGAGCATATTTCCACAACTGTTTGATGTGCCATTTGCTCATCATTTGGTTAGCTTTCTTCAATCTCTCTCTTGCAGCTATAAACACCTTATTGGACAGGCTGTTTTACCTCTTGTTTTTTTGGAGAACAATGAACATATTGTGTGCCACACGCTGAGGTAGTGGCAAGTGCTTTGTGTACGCCGAAAATAAGGTGCTTCCGCTGTTGAGGGAATACCTTAACTAACAAAAACAAAACAAAAAAAAAAACAATTCACATACTTCAAAGTGCCAGCCTGCCCCAAACAAATGTCCTGCATACCCACAGGATTCGCTCCACTTTCTGGATGATTTGAGAGAGGCAGCCACAGTGTGTGTGCCGCCTTTCAGCAGTGCATTTCTTTTGTTTCCATGCAACCCTTTTGTGCTGGATTTCTGCTGCCACCAGCTGGGGCCCAAAAGCCGCACGAACATTTCTTCATTTTATTTGTGTTTTTCTTCTTTTTTGTTTTTGGAATAGCTTTGGCAGCCTTTTTCATGGCAAGCCCTAGTTTTAATTGTGTTTCCGGTAATTTTCACTCTATTAAAAAATTTAGTTTTTACCCAAAGTGCTTAGAGCGAGAGAGAGAGAGAAAGAGAGAGAAATGTCGATGACGTTATTATGACGTTGTCAAATCATCGTCAACATCAACAATATCACACACAAATTCATTTACAACACGCATCATCATAATTATCATCATCATCGTCATCATCTTCATCATCATCATCATCATCATCATCGGCATTGTCTGTTGGTAAACCAAATTACATTAATAACTCGATGCGAACAACACAAATCCAAACCAGTTTCCTGATTAGCTACCACAAGATGTGAGACAGAGAGAGAGAGAGAGAGAGAGAGAGAGCGAGAGAGAGAGAGACAGAGAGAGAAAGAAAATAACTGTCATGTCTCAATCAAGGCAGCTCTATCACTCTCTCTCTCTCGCACACTCTCACCTTCTCTCTCTCTCTCTCATGACTGCTGGCTCTGTCTCAAGTTTGTGCTTGCATTTTTATTTTGTGTGGCAAACGAAATTTAAAAATTGGCAATCTAGCAAATTTTTAAATAACAGACAAAATTACAAATTATTATGTTTTTCAAATACTCTTTCGAATTTGTAATAATAAAAAAAATTATCTTTCTGTTGAAATACTATTTCTAATTATTTGTAACAATATAAAAAGCTTATCTTTTAAGCGATAATTTTTGCTTTTTTCTTAGCTGTTTAATTACTCTCTCTAATTATTTGTAGCAACAAAAAAAAACGTATATTTTAACCAATACTTTTTCGTCTTTTTATCAGCGATACTTTTTGAGCATTTTATTAGCCGACTGCTTGGCGAAATCTTAAAATAAACAATTGATAAGAAAAAACAATACGCTAAAAAATCGCTATTCCTTTTTTTCAAGTTTAATTTTATGTACAACTTAAACTAAATTTGAATTCTTCTATAAAAATTTTAATAACCTCCACAAAGAGTATAAAAAGAACGACCAAAAATTCCGCAAATGTGCAACTTTTGAACACAGAAATGTGCCACGCCCAACCAAAGCTCAATGTAATCGTTGTTGTTGTCGTTATTGTTGTTGTTGTTATTGTTGTAATTGCCCATTGAGGCATAGAGCAAGCGGCTGAGACCGAAGCTGAAGACCAAATTGTAGAGCCAGTTTAGTTTAGCCTCAAAATGCATAATATGTCTATACTAATCCGGAAATTAAATTCCATTTAGAAATTTCGTATACAAAATGGGTGTCGCATGAGACGAGTGTATGTGTGTGTGTGTGTGTGTGCGAGTGTGTGTGTGTGCTTGTGCTTATGTGTGGATATATATCCAGCTGAGCATATATGTTTAATTTATGGAGAGAAAAAGCCAGGCAAAGACAGTTCGTTGCCTGCTCGCTGCTCATCAATGTGTGAGTTTGAGCCAGAATTTAACCCGTTAGTTAATGATTGCAGATGAAATTTTGGCCTTATTAAATAGCAATGGAAATTGGTACAATTTGGTATTTGTGCAACTTAAGCTGATGCCTCAAAATATCAACTTTAATTAATAATGATTGAAGTTGAGGCACATTGAGAACTTTAAATCGAAATGCATTAAATAAGCTAAACTATTTTGCAGAACTTTAGTAAACTGCAAAGGGAAAAGAATATTTTTTTTCTTCATTTAATATTTTTTATACAAAAAATTAAGGCTTAAATAAATAGCCAAAATTGATTTACAAATTAGACAATTAAACAAAAATTAAAGCGAAAGCCGAATAACAAAAATAATAAAATAAAAATAAAAACAAAACAAAAATTTCGTGTCAGTTGCAAGAAATGTGAAAGGCAAAGAGGAAATCAGCAATTTTGTATATTTGCCAACCAATTTGTGAAGCTATTTAATAGAGTGACACGAAATTGCAGGCAGTACTGAAACGGGTTGTGTGGGGAGGGTGGTTATACAATCACTTGGGGGTACTTTGGGCATAAAAAGTGTCAACTAATCAAATGCCACAATACGAAATAAACAAGACAAAGGACAACGCATAAAAAACCTGAAGAACTGAAGAGGCGGCAATCAAAATATAAAAAACAAAAAAAAGTGCCTGGCAATTTGTATATGTAGATGATGGGCGCAAGTGACACGCCCATACACACAATATGCATATGCGTATGTGCGTGTGTATGTGTGTGTGCGTGTGTGTGTGTATGAGTGTGCTTTCTAATGCGACAAAGCCATTTAGTTCATTTGTTTTGCGTGCCCAATAAAATTTTTATGATTTTTTATTTATTTTGTTTTGTTTCTCTTTTTTTTTTTGGCATTTTGTGATTTTATTTTTATTTTTTTGCGTGCGCGCGTTTTAAAACGCGTTCAAACAGCGCGAAAATGACACCAGCAACAACAATAAGAAAAATGTTTATGGCTTGTTATTTGAGCATAAAAGCATTTTGGTACAACTCCCCTCCCCCCCCCCCCACACCGCTCACGCGCGGCAACAACTAAATCCCAACCCATCCCCAGAGGGAACGTGACACTCTTTACATGATCCCAAAAACAAGAATTATCATTTGGCAAAAAGGAAAAGCACCAAAAAATAAAACAAAAGAAAATAAAATTGTCAATATATGTAAAATGAGAGTGGCATCAAATGCTGGCCAGGAGTGGGGGGGATAGGTGTTGTGGCATAGAGGCAAACAAATATATTTATGTACATCATTTGCAAATGAATGGGCATGGCGTGAGTGAGATAGAAATAGCCAATAAAAATTACAAAGAAACTTGCGAATAAGTGTTGACACTTGCCCCAAAAAAAAAAAAAAGAGGAAGAAAAAAAATAGACGCTAACCCTTAAGCCAGGCGCCAGGACACGTACGCTGCAGAGGAGTAGAAGGGGTAGTGGTAGGGGGCGAGGAACGATGCTGTAATACCAATGTTAGCCAAAAAAAAATAGAGTGTGGAGAGAGGGAGGGGGAGAGGGAGAATCAGAGAGAGCGTGACGCAAATGGCTAACAAGTAATGGCAAATGAAAAGCAAATGAAAACCAATGCGAACATAATAAGAAATGTTGTAAGAGGCAGAGTTGTTGATGGGGAGGGGGGGAGGTTACTGAGGGGGTTGCTCTGGTTAAGCAGCTGAGTCGTGAGGTTAGCGCCATTGACCGGAAATGTAAAATGCACTTAGCCCGCCGCCTCAAACTGAGCTTAGTGCCCAAAAATATCGCTATCAATAAATTCGCACGTAGCTGCCAAGAAATGCTGAAAGCATTGCAAGTGGTTTAAATGAGTGGCGATGTGGCAAGGGTTAAAGTGTGGGGGGGGGAGGTGGTGGTGTTAAGCAGGGGTTAAGGGGGTGTTAAGCGACGTTGTGGTACATTTTCGTGGATAATTGGAAAAGCCAAGCACAAACAAAAGCAAAACCAAAAGCAACTTTCGCAGTCAGCTGCAATTTTTCGCTCTCCCATTTAATGCCTGCTGCAATTTGAGCTTTTGAAACAAACACGCGCCGCATTTCTAACGGTGTTAAAAGGGGAAAGACGGGGGGTATTACAACCCATATGGGTCAGGGTCTGGAGTGTGCGCTTTGTGGGTAACTGCTTTTAGCGAAAATTGCTTCATTAGAAGCTGCGGCAACAGCGAAAATTTTTACTTCTTAAATTCCTCGATTCATTTCTCAAACACTATCGTTGAACTGTTAACTGATTTAGTTGCCAACGAATTGTAAAGAATGTGCAAGTGTGTGTGAGTGTGTGTGTGTGTGTGTGTCCGTGTGTGTACTCAAGGTAATTGCAATTAATGACTCAATTAGAATAGCTTCAAACTTGAAGTGCTGCTTAAGCGATTTAATTAAATAGACAAAAGATCGAAAACTGTTTGTTATTTTTCTTTTGTTGACTGTACAGATTTCAAAGAGGTAATCGAAAAAAGTATTGTTATTTAACTGGTTATTTATTACTGGCAGTAGATTACTTAACTTAGATTTTATATTTTAATCTAGCTATTTCCTATCTGATCCAGATTACTTGTTGGCTTAGCTAAGCTAAAATTAAAAACTAGCTTCAATAGAATTCAATTTTTAGGCAAAGGACTTTCCAGCTGAAAGGGCATTTAGGGAACCAACACACACACACACACACAAAAGACCTCATCTTTTTGTTCGATGATGTTAATGAAATTTAAGGTAGCACACTTTCAAGCTAATTGCCACAAAAAAAAGCTTTGCGTGTGGCAGCAGTGAGAGAGAAAGGGACAACAACAGGCTGACTAAACAAGTTGTTGTCATTGTTGTTTTTGGCTGTTGATGTCTGTTATTGTTTGTTGTTGGTTTTGCCTCGTTTGCATTCATAAATCAAAGAAGCATGTGTCTGTCTATCAGAATTGAAGCAAGGGGGCACCCTTCGAAAAAAAATGGCCAAACAATGGAGCAGCTAGCTGCCCAAAAGATTATAGGCAAAATGGCCGCACAATAAATATAGAAAATATATATAGACATATATATTGTATATAGAAACAGCAAGATAGTCCTAAATAAGATTTGCTCGACTTGTTGATATCCTTACTAATAGCAGTAATTATTTTTTATTGCTTTTTATAATTTATAATAATTAGAAAATATTTAATTTGAGCCTTTTATGGTTACTTAAATCCTTTGAAGTTAGTTTTTTAAATTAAGATACTTCACTAAGAATATAATTTTGTAAAATTTGAATAGTTTTTAAAAATATATAAATTACTAATAATTGAAAAAATATTTAATTTGAGCCTTTTAGTTATTTAAATTAAGATATTTAACTAACACACAATTTTTGACAACATTTTGAGCAGTTTGTTAAAATATGCAAATATTTATAATAATGCTGAATTCCTACTTTTAGTTAACTATACGTATAAAAAATTTAAGCAATATAATTTTATATTTATTAAATGTGTAGCATTAATTTTTACCATATGGCAGCAAAGATATCATTTTTAGTGTGTGGCAAACACTTTCACAACTTTATTATGCCCACTTGACTAATTTTCAAAGTGTAGAGGGTATCATAAAAATATGAAAGCAACAATCAGCAGCAGCAGCAACAACAATAGCAACAAGAACAACAACAGCAAATGGAGCATAAATTACACATGGCCATAGAAAAATGATACGCCGACAACATAAAACAGATGCTGAACTGCAGCCAGGGGTAAAATGGGTGGCGGGGTGGCAGGGTGTGCCAGGGAGAGTTGGGGCGCCATTGCTGTTTGCAAAACCCGCGCTTTCATCATTTATAAATGCTCGCGGGAATCCCAAAAATATGTTAGAGGGTTGAGGGTTGAGGGGGGGATGTTGGATTTATTTCTGGACTGTAGGTCAAAATGATGTTAGGCACGAATCCGGTTTGCTGGCCAAGTTCCGGGTGCCCAAATCACGTTACAATGAAAATTGATGATGATGCTGCATGAACCAAAAACAGAAAAACAAAAAATCAAAAAAAAAACGAAAAAAAAAACAAACGAAAAACTAAACAAGCATATTTTGTTGCTGCCCACAAAGTGGCCAAAGCGAATGCGAATTGCGAATGTGAATTTGGAGTCATATCATTGACTTTGTTGTTGCAGCCACTTAAATTCAATTGCCAAGCCAACAAGCAGCTGCAGCAACAACAACAACAACAGCAACAACAACAACAACAACATGCAGCGCAAATATTGTCAACCAAGAGTCGAGTGGCTGCCTCGCTGGTCGCCAGTTAACAAAGTTTTGCTGCTCTCCAAAAAGCCAAAACCAAACTCAGCCAGCAACAAAAACAGCAAAACTAAACAACAGCAGAAACACAGCTAACTGAATGCAGCCCTTTGGCTACTTAACTGCCAACCAGGCCAAAAGTGCATGCTATAAAAATACGCAGCATTGATTCTGTCTCCCTTTCTCTATCTCTCTCTATCTCACTCTCTCTCTTTCTCTCTGTGTATTTGGTTGTGTAAACAACAATTGAGCCGAATATGTGGAACGCATTTAATTGAATTGAAAAACTAAACAGCGCATTGCGAAAACAATGCAATAAAGTGGATACTTAAATGCTCTAACCAAACAATTGAAATATCAACAAGAAGAAAGCATTTTGTTGCTAAATTAATTTTATTGGCCACATTTAAATATTATTAGTAACTTTAGCAGTAGTTATTCAAGTATTTGTAAACTGAATAGTAGCCAATGTGAGATAATCTTAAACTGGGCAAACATTTTAAAATATATTTGCAACTATTTTTACTAAAATTAATTTGATGGAAATTATTAGATACATATTTTTTCTATTATTCGGTGGCTTATTGTTATTAATAATTTATGAGCATAATAAAATTTAATCAATGGAAATTATTAGATGCACATTTTTTATTAATCAGTTGCTTATTGTTATTAAAAATTTAAGAAAATACTAAAAATGCAACAGGTTTTTTTTTTAAATTTCTTTTTGTTGGCTTTCTTTGAAAAATATTGATTTCCTTTTAGAAGACAATTAAAAATTGTTCAGAATATTGAATTGTGATATCTGATGTTCATTTGTAGATTTTTTAAAAATAATAAATAATAATAAATAAATAAATAATAATAAAAATAATTTAAAACAAGCAAATTGAAATCCAATTAATAGTCTAAAGAAAACTGTAAAACTAAAATATTTATAATGTATTTTTAGTAAAAAATGACTGCAAAGATTTCGATATCAGGTGCGTAGAATTTGTATTATTTATTTTTAGTTAATAGTTTTTTTTAATGCACATAAATCGCTTCAGTTTATTGCAGTCCTCAGCTGAAAGTGTAGGGTATCTAAAGGCTCTTGGCAATTGGATAACGGACGCGTTTAACAGCAACGATTCCAATTACACACTTGATGTTTGATGTGTGTAGGTGCTATTGTGTGTGTGGGTGTGTGTGTGTGTGTATTGAGTTGTTAAGTAATATGATGACGCTTAAACCTGGCCAAAACGGTATTATGCGAGCAAAGTCAATTAGAGCAGCCAACGACGACAACGCAGCCCATTTTGGCCATTTGGGTCCATTGTCTCCATGGGATGCAGCTAAAATAGTGCTCCATTTTAATGCTACACAATACCGCCCGTGGCCTGGGACAATAGTACGTATTTGTTTTTGGCCAGAATTGATTCCAGGTTGGCTGCGAGGCGCTTCTATTACCGAGGTTACCAATATTGTGTCTGGCTTTGGCATTCCATTTCCAGAGCGCCCTTTAAAACGTCCAACTTCTCCATATGATCAGCTTTAATTTTATTATACCCAGAATCCACTAAAAATGCCTAAAAAAGAGCCTAACAAAATTGTGCTAAAAGTAAGTACATTTTTTAGGCTGTGGCATTTCCGATACGACAAAGAGTCCTTGTTGTGGAGAGAGTCCTTAGTTCTGGCAGTGTTTATAAATAAGAAGCGGTGACTTTGAGTGCTAAAGAATATACATTTTTATATACCATTATCATATCAAATTTCGGATTTTTTAATACCAACAGAAATTGATTAACATAAGCATTAAAATGCAGAATTTGTAGAAATATTTACACAATTAAATATATTATACAATCTGTGAATTGGTTTGAAAATCAATGAATTGTCAGATTTATAAAGGGTAATCACTGCAGCAAAGAGTAAATGCCAGTCGATCGCACTCGACTTGGGCACTCTTAAATTTATTTTTGCATACTTTTGGTGTCACAAGTCCCAGTTAGTCAATTTGCCGGAATTGAAATATGCTCAGCCTGCTGTTATCCTTTTAATGCTAAGCCTGACTAGCTACCTGGCTGCCTGGGCCTGGTTAACTGACTTGCTGACTGCCTGGCTGCCTGGCTAAAACCCACCATAAGTTTACTTTTAAACGGAAGTTTCGTGCCAAGCGGCGAAAATCTCAACGACTACCAAAAACCTGAAACCGGAAAGCGGAAAGCTTGAAATATTTAGAGCGCATTATGGAAGGCTCAAAACTACCGTTGAGCTGCAGGCATTTATCGTAAACTTCAACTGCCTGTGACGCGTCAAGGATTTGCCAAACATTTAGCCAACATGACACTTCAACCCATGCACACAACCCAATTCCAAAAACACACACAAACACAAACACACACACAGTCTCACACTCCAAGTGGCAAAACCAATTGGGTGCCCATCCCTGTTTTTATAGCAGCGACTATATCAATATGAGGCATAAAAAACAATGACAACTCTGTTAAAAAAAAAAGGGCTAAGTGCCTGACTGTTGCCGGATTCTGGATTCGAGAACTCCCAACGACTCCAATTCGACAACAATGCGAAATGCTAATCCAATTGTGAAGCCTAACCAGATCCAAATTTGCACAGCGCCGGAGCAGCTGTAGCTAAATAGGGACATCAATGCGATTACACTGCAAACAATTATGTCTACAAATTTAACGACTGTTGTCATTCGGTGAAAACTCAACTGATTTGTAAAGGCAGGTTTTGAGTTATGGATTAAATAAGAAATCCGATTTTTGATTACAATCCAAAATCAAAAAGAGGGAAACAGAAATTATTTTATTATTATTTATATATTTATTTTTTATTTATTTAATTATTATTTATATATTTAGCTTGAACAAATTAAGTCGTATAACGAACATTTAAATTTTGTTCACTACGAGAAATATGTTTTTATAGAATTTATTGCAAATTCATATATTATTTTACAGTGTATGAAAATGAGGAAATGGCCATGTCTCCGAATGGGCAGCAGGGCCGAGTGTAATAAACATAAATAGGAATTATTTATTTATGTGACCGGATGGAATTTTGGGGCTTACTTCTATTTGATGATGTATTAATTTCTCTCGATATGATTCCACTCCAAATATTACACAGCATTCCCTCTCCGCCTCTTTCCCCTCCCTGAAGCTGGCAATTGTGAGTCCGCATCGGACTTGGACTTTGTGTGTGTGTGTGTGTCCAGGACCTCTGCAAATTTGCCTGCACATTTCGGGCAGGCATTAGTTTAATTGGCCAGGGCTTTGTGAAATTGGCCAACTCGAATTCTGTTGCTGCTGCTGCTGCTGCTGTCGCTGCTTTTGGTGCTGCTTGTTCTGCTCCTTGGCCTAATTGCACTTTTCGCTTGAGGAGCTTTCGCTTTCCTAATGGAACGAAACGAGTTCAAAGCATTTCCAGTTGAATTTTGGATGTGCGTTTGGGGCCCCCCTTAGTTTTTCATTAGCCACGGGCTAAGCCTTTTGATGACCGCCTTTTAAGTCTAATTAACTGCTAATAGCCAATAAATCATTATTACTCAAATTTCTACTTTGTCCCAACTGAACAATAAAACTGACTACCTCACACACACATGCATAGATATAAATTCATTAACAACTTCAAATATTTCTCATGTGCGACTTGGAAAATACACTGCAAAATTAAAAGCTTATTTTTAGATAGGGCAAAAATTGTGCTGCAGCTTAAAATTTCATTTATCAATGAAATTACATTTTGAAATGTATATAAAATTTCTCTGATTTATTTACACATAAAACATATCAAAATGATATATTTACATGATTTAAATAAATGCCATAAACAAATTGATAAATAAACCAGTCCAAATCTCGCTCATTAATAAATTCCTTGAAATTCTTTTTTTTTTGGTGCTTGTACAATCAAATAGCGAATGTTGCCAGTTAACCCATTTGAAGGGCCCAAAGTGTATCATAATTCATAAATAAAGTGTGACTAATGCCAAAGGCGGCGACAGTGACAACAACAACAACAACAACAACAATAATAATAATAATAGCAACAACAAGTACAATAATAATAATAATATGGAACGACGACAACAGTGAGGAAAATGTAACTGCAAATCCATTAAACAATAAAATGTATTTATTATTTATTATGATTACACTTTGCCCATTGTTTTTGCTTGAGTGAGTGAGTGTTAGTGCGAGTGTGTGTGTATGTGTCTAGGCGTGCCACAATTTAAGTGGTAATTACAGTGAGCGGACGCCCACATTTTCGGCCACGCCCCACACATATGACGAAAGCCGCTACTCGCCACACGCCAAACCAAATGGAAATCATAAACATGAAAAGCTAAAAGCGCACGGCAAATGAGCTTGAACCAACTGTTTAGGCAAGCACAAGTAGGGAAGGAGGGAGGGGGAGATGTAGGCAGATCATATTATATGCGTAAAGTGCTATGGAGCACATTCCCGTCTCCCGCTCGTCTCGACTCAAGCGTAACAAATGCAATAAACGTGAAGAAAAGGCCGACGCACAAAAGTGGGGCAACAAATGGCGACGACAACTTGAAGGGGATCCAGGATTGGGATGCTGGGATGTTGTGTTGTATGGGTTTAAGGCATAATAATAATTCGTAAATTGATTGTGTTTAGTGAAGTTTGAATAAATTCACTCAAAACGAGCAGAGAACAGCAGTCGGAGCAGTCAGCAGCAGCAGCAGCGGCAGCTATATGGCAAATGCCGAGAGCAGGATAATCCACTAAAATTTACAACAAACGGAAATAGCAACAGGAAAGCAACAATAAATGAGGCAGCGTTGAGTGGGGGGAGTGAGAGTGAGGGAGGGGAGTGAGAGGGAGAGTGAGAAGGGGGAAGCTAGCTGAAAGCAGAGGAAAAATGTAGCAAATAAAAATAAATTCTGCTTGCAAACTTTAGTACAGTGAAGACCAAAGCGAAGGCAAACCAACAAACAGCCAAGCAGCCAACATATGCGCGTTGATGAGTTACGGACGAGCAGAGAATGAGAAAAAGAAGGAGTGAGAGAGAAGTGGGGGAGTGGGTGTGGTGGCAAAGGATAACGCGCTTTGAGCAGACGGTTGCGCTTATAAATGAAATAAAAATGGAAAGCAAAGCAAAACTTATGACTGTCAGCAGATAAAGCAAAAGCTACCAGCTACCAAAGAGCGCAAAGAGCCAACCCAAGCCAACCCAAGCCAAGCCAAACCAAGCCAAAAATCAAGCCAAGTGAAGGCAGCTGGAGAAACGGATCGGAAAGTAACGGAACGGATGAAGCACAAAAAAGTGAGCAGAACAACATTGATGCCATGGCATTTCTATTCTTTTGTATACACTGCACAAATTAGGGGGAGAGTATATTCATTTTATATGAAATTATATACTTTTTTGCCTCCTTTTTGATTATAATTAAAAATAAATATAAATTCAAAATATTTACAAAACTTTTTATCTTTATTTGTAAGAAGTTATCTGTTTCAAAAACAGAAATTCTTTTATTTTGTTAATATTTCAAATTAATAATTGCCTTTTTTGACTTTGTTTTATTCCGATTTTGAATCGATTATTAATAACACAATTTCCTCATTAAAGTATGTTAAAATTCACTCATTCACTCAAATTCACTTAAAAATATTTAAAAAACTTTCTATATTTTTTTTTGTGAGAAAAAGAGAAAAAATATCTGTTACAAAAAGTAAAATTCTTTTATTTTGTTAATATTTCAAATTGATAATAGACAGGGATTTGTTATTGTTTTATCCCGTTTTCGACTTGCAAGCAAAAAACCTGATTAAATTAGGTAAAAATTCAAAATTCACTCAGCTGTTTCTACACAGCGAAACAGAGTATTCGAAAGTCGTTGGATTTACAACTGCCACATTTTCAGTTGTCTCTCTGTTTTTTTTGTTTGGTCTTTGTCGACGCACGCTTGCAGGACTATCAAAGTGAAATGCTAAAGCAGCCAAAAATCCACGAAATAATGGCAACATAACATGAAACAACTGTGACAACAACACAAAACAACAGCAGCAGCAAGTAGGGTCATGTAGAGGGGGAGGGGGCTTGGAGGTGACTTGGGGAAAGCAGCTGGAGTCATGCAAGTGATAGCAAAAAATCCTTGCTGCCAGCCACGGTGTTGCCATTGCCATTTGGTGTCATTTGGCATCATCATCAATATGGCTAAAAGGACAATGCGTTAAATGCGCTCCACACAGGAGCAGCAGCAAAAGCAACAGCAACAGCAGGAGCAGCAGGAGCAGAAGGAGGCACTCAGCCTCGCCACCAACTCCATCTCCAAATCGTGCCATGACAGCTGGGCCAGTGAGTACGCATATTTTGAAGCCTGCTACAATTGCGAGTCCAGCAAAAGATACAAAAAAAAAGAATAAATGAAAAAAATAAGGAAAATCGCACACAAAAAAAAAAGGAAACTCCATTAAAAGGACTTTTTTGCTGCGCTCACATTTCATTGTTTGCCAATAATTTTGCGCCTATTTGGGGGCTGAGATAAATAAAAGCTGATTTTGATTTATGTACAGTAAACACACGCTAAGTGCGAAAGGTTGATACGAAGAAGAAGCAGCTGAAAAAAATGGGTAAATTAATCACTGCGCACAAAAGTATGCAGTGGTTTTTCCCCCTTTGATTTATGCTGCCGATATAGCCGAGACACAGACCACGCATGAAAAACCATTGCATACTTTCAGCTGCTTGCGAACGGTTCAAAACTGCGCTTCCCACAACATCGACAGCCCATAAATATGCATTGTGTCACATTAGGTGTGCGTGAGTATGAGTGCGCGAGTGTGCGTGTGTGTGTCTATATACGAGTTGTAGTTGTTACATGTCACTGGAGGTTAATAGATTTTCTTTAGCCAGGGCACTTGCAAACTGCATGTCATGATGTCAGTGGCAAAACATAAAGGACTGCCAGCTTGCGGCTTTGGGGCCTGCGGGTAGCAGAGGCAGAAGTAGAGCGGCAGAGGCGAACCGGATAACGTTGTGCCCCTCAGCCAGAACTGTTTCCAGGCAGCAGTCGTGGAGTCTTGCCAACAGCCAGACAGTCGCTTCCGGCCAGCCTAACACATTGATAAAGTACACTTAAGCGAAACTTTGATACACTTGCAAAGTGATTTAAACGTTCTCTTTTTTTTTTGCCTGCAGATTTCTTTTGCAGCAGTTTCATTCCATACGGCCTACATATATCTTGGCCTATCTACTTTCTCTATGAGCTGTACGTGGTGAAATGCTACCACATTTATAAAATTTTTTTTCGATTTTATTAAACGCATTTAGTGTTGGCTTAAGATGAAGGCATATTTTCTCAATGTTCACGTTGATTTTTTACTTGAGTTTATCAATTAAATAATCTCAGCTTGGTTTTTTAACATTCAGTTATTTATTTTCATTTCAACAATTTTTTTAAAGATGATCAAATATTTTTAAAATAAAATAGGTTTAGTTCCATAAATTTTGATTATTTTTTTATTCCATTTATTCAAACACTTTTAACAACAACAAGCAACACATATATTTTGTTTATTTATTAGCAAACATTTTTCCAATTTTCTAGCTAGTCTAAAAATCTCCAAAAAAAAACACACATAAAACAATTTTTAGAAATTCCCTTTGGAATTCAGATTTTAGCACAAACTCCAGCGAAACGTACTAAATTTCCCATATCAAATTGTTGAACACAAATTTTTGTTGCATACTTTTAAGCACTCAACTAAAATACAAAAAAAAATATTCCTGTACCAAAACAAAATTCTAAATTTACACAGTAAATGCAATCAAAAATAGAATAGAAATTGCTATGTTGTACAATTAAAAATTAAAAGATACCAATAACGAAGAGCTTAAACCAAGGCAAAGCGCATTTGGTTGAGGGCATAAGAACAGATTTGAAATAGGGTTTTACTCTTTTGACCAAATCTGATGAATTTAATTGCCAAAAACCCACTTCAAATAAAAGTACGCAGCAGGCTCAGGGATTAGGTGGGTGTTGAATGCGATTGTGAGGGGGAGTGTGGAAGGGGGGAGCTGTGTTGTTTGGCTATTGCGTGAGCATTGAGCGCATTTCTTTCACTTCTTTGTTATTGTTGTTGTTGTTGCTGTAAGCCTGGCCAACTGGTTGCTCTACGCCTTTTACTTTTGCCAGAGCCACAAGGCTGGCACAATCTTTATTACAATTTGCTGGAACAGCAAAAGCAACAGCAACATCAACATGAACAACAACAACAACAAGAAGAACAACAACAATGCGAGCCACCTACAAAACAACAACATGAACAAATGGAAAGAAAAGGCAACAACTTCTCCGGGAGCAGCTAATGGATTCTATTTAACTTCCACTGACTGCTAATGGATTTTTCTTGACCCCAAATGAAAATGCGCATCGAAATGCGATTGAAAAATGCTTATAAAAAAAAAAAAAAATAGTAAAAGGAAAATGCTAAAGTATAATGGAGCAATGAAAAAAAAAATGAATGAAAGAAAACCAGCAGCAACAACAACAACAACAGCTCTAAATGATTTTCCGAATGCCAAGCAATGTGCAATCTGGAAACTCTTTGGGGAGCAGGCGGGCGATTGTGCACTGGGTGTAAGGGGTAGGGGCACTCAGTGGGAGTCGCTTCAGGTGAGAGCAGCGTGTACCTTGGCCCAATCAATGATTTTAGCCAATCGCTGCAAGTTCAAGTTTTCAGCTGCTGTTCCGAATATTATTATTAATATCCTGTAAACATTAAATGTCAAGCGAGGAATATTTTTGGCAGTTAATCAGATGAAAAAAAAAAACTGCTGAAATATTTAAAGTAAATATGAATTGAGTTGTTTGAGTCTGTCTGAAGAATTTCAATATTACTAGCAAAGCCATAAAAAATCATTTCGAGTAATTTTTAGATTCGCAAAGAGGATAATCCCTTGTCGAGTATACAGATTTTCCGTAAATCTGATTGTCATTGGCAAAACGCAGAATTTTCAACTTGATGACAATGGCTGCCAAACAACAAGCGACAAAAATATTTTAGTTTTTTTTCTTTTTTTCTTTACTTGTTGAACTACCTTTTTGTGGTTTCCTCTTTTGTGGAACCTTTGTGCGCACTGAAAATGGAATTGAAATTAAAATTAAAATTAAAATTGGCAAAGCAACGTTGCCAAATAAAACATGGCAAGATGGGAGTGAAAAAAAAGAGGGAAGCCTGGCAAACCAAAAGCTGACTTCGGCTAATTATTACAAATATTTCTTAATTTTACGAGTCCCAAGCGTAAAAGTTCTGCTTCAACAATTTTTCTTTACGACACTGAAGGCCTCAAATTAAGTTAAATATATATAAGAAAAAAATAAATTGAAGTTGCCAACTGGTTTCTGTAGCTTTTCTTACCTTTTTACTTGCCCTACTCTTTTTTTTTTCTTTTTTGGTTTTCTTTATATTATTTTAGGTGTTTTTTTTTTTGTTTTTTTTTGGTGTAGGTGGAGTAACAATGCATCAGTGTTGTGGAAAAATTCTCTCACCGCCGCGCCGAAAGGAATAAATCAACTTCCGCTTGACTGCAGAAGCCGCAGGCAACCTCTGACATAACTGCGAGGCGCTCAGCCCAGTCATCACAAAATTGAAACTGCCCACCTGAGCGACCGAACCGTACAAATATGAGATAGAAGATAGCTTAATACACTTAGCAAAAAAAGTCGACTTTAAAACGAATTTGAGACAGACATTCAAAATTTATGTTTGTGTTTCTAATCTTACTCAAGAAAAGTTATATTTGATTCGCAACAAAAAACATATGTTTTGCATTTCTGTTTTTCGAAAACATTTTTGATAAGTAGAAAATTAAATGATGAATTGAAATAGACATTCAAAATTGATGTTTGGGTTTCTAATCTTGCTCAAGAAAAGTAATTTTTGATTCGCAACAAAAAAAATATATTTTGCATTTCTGTTTTTCGAAAACATTTTTGATAAGTAGAAAATTTAATGATGAATTGAAATAGACATTCAGAATTAATGTTTTCGGTTTATAATCTTACTAAAGAAAATTATTATTTGATTCGCAACAAAAAACATATATTTTGCATTTCTGGTTTTCGAAAACATTTTTGATAAGTAGAAAATTTAATGATGAATTAAAATTGACATTCAGAATTTATGTTTGAGTTTCTAATCTTACTCAAGAAAAGTAATATTTGATTCGCAACAAAAAAAATATATTTTGCATTTCTGTTTTTCGAAAACATTTTTGATAAGTAGAAAATTAAATGATGAATTGAAATAGACATTCAAAATTTATGTTTGGGTTTCTAATCTTACTCAAGAAAAGTTATATTTGATTTGCAACAAAAAACATATATTTTGCATTTCTGTTTTTAGAAAAATTTTTTGATAAGTAAAAAATATCACGATGCATTCTTTACCTAATTTCTATATTAAATTTACCTAGAAATCTTAATAAATTTCTGAAAAATCTAAAAATCCATTTCACCAACTTTTCTTTTATTTTATTTTATGAAAAATCTAAGGCAGATTTCAATTTAACTTTTGTACCAACGCTTGGCCATATATTTTTTGCTTAGTGCAGTTGCAAACGCAGACATTGGTAGTTGCAACCACCAGCTGTGGCAACTGTAGCAAGTGAGGCAACTGAAAACCGTTTCAAAGTCGTCACCCGTCACGCTTCGTCGACTGAGCTGGAAAGCAGACGCCAACGCCAACGCCAACGCTTTGCATAAGACGCAGAGAAGACGCAGTGGCCCTGGCACTGACCTATCCCTAACAATCACAAAAGCCACTATAAAACTATACGTGCCTCCCTTGCCCCCGCTTCCACCCCTCGACAAGCAAGCCGGGCCCATCATCAAATGGCATTTCGATGCGCGTTAAAGTCGCTCGAGTTCAAGTTGAGACTCATCCATTGTCTTTGCCACTCTTCACACACTACGTCACACACAAGCACACACACTACGTCACACACACACACACACACACATGCATGTGCGATAATCATTTCACATTACGGTAAGATAATAATTTCATTATGTATTTTTCATTTTATTAATTATATTGTATGGCATCCAGTTCCTGCCTGTCTCCGTCTCTCAGCCACAGCTCGGAAAATAGTGGGAAAATAATTATTGGACTACAAATTTTGCTATCATGCTGATAATTATGAGCTGCCAGCTCACTCAGCTCTTCCTCTCTCTCTCTCTCTCTCTCTTTCTCTTGCATTATTATGGAAAGGAAGTTTGTCGTCTGCTTTAATTGGAAGATGTTGTGCCGGCACTTTGGTTTGGATAGGGGCATTGGCTGAGGGGCAGCGGTGCAAAGGGGCGTCCCTCATTTGCTTGCTAATGGCAATTGCGTGTATGCTCAGAATCTCGTTTTTATTTTTGGGCAGCTCGACGTACTTGATGGTTATTTAATTACAAAATTCAACCAAAATCGAAAAGATCTACTGATTATGCTAGATTTTCCATCAATTAGAAAGTTCTTTCCTCTTCTGCATGTGAAACTTATTTCTTCTTTTTGAGAATATTTTTATTTTACTTTTAAAATTTATTTGGCACATTTTATATATATCTACGTTTCATGTACTTTTTTCCTGTGTTGGCATTATTTATTAAAAATCACACACATCTAATAATATTTTTTAAATGCAAGAAATGCCATTTTTAAATAATTTTTAATGAAATCATTTTAAACATTTGACTAATGTCAAAATTTAAAATGTTTTTTGAGCTTAAAGCATTCAAAATATATTTCAATTTTGAATATAAGCTTTAATTATTATTTTTTATATTAAGGAGAAAAAGAGGTTATAAATTCTAATTAAGAAAACCAACTTGCCAATTTTTCAAATGTTAAAATTTATTATTTTACTTTTAAACTTCTGAAGATAAATATTTGCTTGACCTATTTTGTTGTTAGTAAATTGCTTTTTTTAGTGTAAGCTAAGAAAATCAAGTAAATATAAATCAAAGAGCCTACAAATCGTTTTATAATTACAATTAGCCACGCCTTATAGATCAGATTACGTTTATAATTAAGGCGTGCTTCTAATGCCAGTGGATTAATCGAATTGATTACCCATCAATTAGAAAGTTTATTTCTCTTCTGCATGTTAAAATTATATGTTCTTTTTAATAATTATTTTTACGATTTTTATTTATTAGAAAATATTTTCATTTATATTTTTAAAATGTAGAAATTTAAAAATGCCAATTTTAAATAAATTTTTATAAAATATTTTTAATCATTTGACTAACGACGAAATTTAAAATGTATTTTGTGCTTAGAGCATTAAAGATAACCAATAAAATCAAAAAAAAAAAATTGTTATAAAAAATTTAATTGAATTTAATTTTAACTATTATTTTTTAAATAAAAGAGCAAAATAGATTATAAATCCTAAATAAAACCACATATTGATTTGCAACTGTTTTAAATATCAATTTTTTTATTTTACAGTTAAACTTCTCAAGATAAATATTTCCACAATTAAATAAAATTTAGTTTATACTATTTTATGAGTTGCTAGAATATTGCTTTTACTAGTGTAAACTAAGAAAATCAAGTAAATATATATATATATATCAAAGCACCTATAAATCGGTTTATAATTGCAATTGGCCACGCCTTATAGATCAGATTACGTTTATAATTAAGGCGTGCTTCTAATGCCAGTGGATCAATCGAATTGATCGAATGCCCTTTTGACCCTTTCGGCCCATTTGGGCAACAAGCTGTTCAATTTAGCTTGTGGCAACAGCCTCACTCACAGCCTCTGCCCCTGCCTCCCTCCCTTGCTTCGCTCACTGTTGAAGTTGCCGCACAGCAGCTGGCGCCAACATTAAGTGACTTTTGGGTTCATGTTGCAGGTAGCTTTTGGAAATTTGTTCAATTTCTTGCTGGGTAGTTGAGGCATGCAACCGCAGACAGCAATTAATCAATGCATTTGGTATGTAAGGAAAGGGGGAGGGGGAGGGGGATGTGAGTGAAAGGTGTAGCAAGAGCAACATTTATTGAAAGTCAGTGTTCAGAGCTGTGAATTGTGAGACGTGTCTCAAGTCACAATTCACAGTTATTCGCAAAGGCGTTGCATCAAATTCAAAATGCACTTTGCCACTTGCCGCATGCTGCTTGTTGATTGTAGCCGCAAATGAAGTCGCACACACATACACACACACACACACATACACACAAACAGCATATAACGTTACGCACAATTGCGCAGACACCCGCACCACCACCGCACACCCTCCCCCCCCCCTCTGGCCCACCTTTGACTCTGACTCTTCGTCGGAACCGGAGCCGGAGGTGAAGAAGCCAACAATAGCAATTATTAACCATCCAGCAATTGAGAAATTCCCACAGTCAACACACACACAACGCCAACGAGCGTTCAACCCTCACACATGAATAGCATTGGAACCGCAGCCCCCTTCCAACTCCGCCCCCTGCTCAACCAATGACGCCTCTGGTAAAACAATAGCAACAGCTGTAAAAGCAGCAAGAGGCAAAAGCAACGAAGGCAACGAGGGAAGCAAAGAGGAACTTGTTGAGCTGGACGACGGTTTTGCTGATGTGCTGCTTCGTTGAACTTCTTGGTCAGTTCTAAAGTGGTGTGGGGGGGGGGGGGGGGATTGTGCACCCAGGGGTTGAGCGTTGAGGGTTCAACAGCTCGAGGGTTCAGGTACGTACCGTGCATAATTCTTAATGGGTTGGGTATTTTTGGGGGTGGCAGGACAATTGTAGTCATCATCGCTCGAGCGCTGTGTTCGTCAACCATTGAGGCCAAAAACAACCTGTTAACCAAACAACAACAAAACAGCTGCTAAAAGGGGGTGGGGGGGAAGAACGGGGCTTTTACAACCCCTGTTAACCGTTACACTCAACCCTCAGAATTGGCGCCCTGAGATTTGACAGAGCAACAATAAACAAAATCAAATTTCTATCAACAGAAAAGGGTCATCAGGTGTATAAACAAGTTGGAACTTGCCATTCGTAAAATAACAAACTAAACCAGGGTTGCCAGGGCCAATTAATTGCAGCAGCCCTGCGGGGTTTCCCAACAAGCAACGGGAAGCCAACCATTTTAAGTTATGCACTTGGCAAAAGGTGTGTCAAATATGTTAAACGATATACTCCCCCCCCAAGGGGAATCCTGCTGGTGATGAGCGAGATTTTATATACCTACACATATATATATATATATATATATATACATAATTATATATATTATACATATATTTATGTTGTTTTTGCTTTAATACTCGCACATTTCTTGCCATTGGCAGAATTTCCCTCATTTCGCATTCTATTTTATATTCCAACGCTGCAAAATGCGCTAAAGATAAAGTTTTATAAATATTTAACTTATGTTTCTGTAGTTTTTTCTTAAAGTCTGCATTTTGCACCCTTTTTTTTTAAATTGCAAAAATAATTATTAGCTTAAATAGTATTTTTTCTATTTATATTTCTACTTTATACAGTCATTTTAATATATATTATTGAAGCAGTAATTTAATTTTCATCAATTCACAAACTGAACACTTTAATAAATTAGTTTAAAGAGAACATTAAAGAATTTTCTTCTATCAAGAACAAGATTATTATTGCAATATAAATAATTTTGAGAACCCATCTTAATATATTATTTATTTTATTTACTTTATTTTTTTATTAATGAAAATTATGTGTATTGCTTAATTTTAAATTTTATCATTTCTATTAGATTATTTATTTTTCTTTCATTTTCTTGGTATTAAAAAAATAGCTATTGAAACTTCAAAAGTGCAACAGCTAATGAAATATCAATGTTAAATTATGGAGTTATTAATATTCATATTATTCGAGACAGTTTTATAATCATTTGTCCTAATTATTCGAAACTTAAGAAGAAATCGTAGCCCAACTAAAGCAATTCTGACTTATCTACAGCATCGGTTAGACTTATATATTTCATACTTTGTTTAACTTTTTAAATGACTAAATACTAATTAAGACTTAATTATTAATTTATCTTTTTATTTAAATTTCATAAATTTAACTACTAAATGGGAATTATACGATAATAAACAATATTTATATGGTGAATTCATACATTATTCATTCCCATGGTTTTTAAGAGGTTTTTAATATATACAATGAACTAAGAAATCAAAAAATGTATGTATAAAATTAATTATATTAATTAAAATATAATGCTTATGATTAAAGGAATATTTAATTGAAGCAATTATAATTAGTTGTCTGCTTACAATAATATTATGCAAAGGTTTTTCATCTCTCCTTTGATAAACCAAATCACGCTTTGGGCCAGATAACTGGCAGCTGCTAACTGCTACAGAAGCTGCCACTGTTTTGGGCCAACACCAGGTAGCCATGTGCTCTGCTCCTCCGCTGTCTCACTCTCTCTCTCTCTCTCTCTCTGTCTCATTCTCTGTCTGGTTGCACATTTTTGGAGGCTGTTTGTTATTTTTTGTTGCTGTTTTTGTTTTTGCTGTCCACTTTCACGCTAACCAGAAAAGTTGCTCAATTTGCGACGATCGTATCGCATCTGGGCAATTTGGCAAAGCTTGCCTCACAAACTTGAGGTATCAATGACAGCAGACCAATAGCCAACTCCCCTCCCTCTCTCTCTACTACTATCTGTCCACACTTGGAGTGGCTTGCCCCCACATATGAGGTCAGATAACGGCGCTTTCGATGCAGTTGCAGTCGCCCAAAATGTGTTGCCACAGGCCAAAAACAAGTCCTGCACACACACACACGACACACACACACACACACTTTTGCACTTTTGCCGGCAAATTCGTCTCTGGTTTTTAGTCTGAAACTTGAATTGGCGACCGGCGACGTTTTTCAGCTGCTTTTGGCTCGTTTCTGTTGCACGTCGAGAAGCAGCTTATAACGGTAACTGCTCATTGCCATTGCCTGTCTGCTGGCCTGCCTGCCTGCCTGGCTGCCTGGCTGCTTATGTCTCCTTACACCTCTGCAGCCCCTTCCCCTCGACTGCTGCCTGTTCGTTCGTTGCCTGTTCAGCAGTTAATTAGTTTGGCTTAGGCGTGCCAAAAATTGTATTGGCCACAGACAAATGTGGTCAAGTCGAAACGGTTTGCTCAATGCACTTAACTGAATTGCTGTCCAACGAGTTTGGCATACTCTAACTGTTCTGTGTCCAAGTCCATCAGTCTTATCGATTTCAATCAATGCTATTTATCATTTTACACTTAATCTGCTCAATTTCTACACTAAATTTGGAAGTCATTTTGGCTGTTTTCCTTTAATTAATAACAATTTATTTTATTAATTGATTCCATACTTAAAGCTATATTTAAAGTGAATAATTTATATTTTACTGAGTGTACTCCAATTCGTTTTATTTGTGAGCTTTCCATTTTGAACCGGATAATATAATTATATATTCAAAGAAAAAATAACGAAATTCAAACCAAAAAAAAAATCAGCATAATTCTAAAATTAAATTGAATGCTGTAACCTATAAAATAGAATATGGCTTAAACCTCTGATTGAAATTCAAAAATTTTAGTATTCAGTCAAATTTTATAAAGCAGAAAAAAAGGATATTTAAAGCTTGAAAAATAAGCATAATTCTGAAATTAAAATCTGTAGCTTAACTTTTAAAATAAAAATCAAATATTTTAATATTCAACCATATTTTATAAAGCCGAAAAGCAGGAAATTGAAAGCTAGAAAAATAAGCAAAATTCTGAAATTAAAAAAAAAAACGTTTTAACTTTTAAATTTGACTATGGCTCTGATCGATATTTAAATTCCTAAAATTCAGTCATATTTTATAACGAATTAAATTTTTATTTTTACACTAGTTATAATTAATTTCATTAAGTTAAATTAATTAACATAGTTATTGGACCCGTTTTTATATATTTTTTTGATAACAAAACTCGTCTCTCAAAAGCGATTTCTGACACAAGGATTTTGTATCGAAAATAGGCAGACACAGAGCAGTAGGAAGATGGGATCCGGCTAATCGATAGACGGCTAGCTTGCAACATAATGTGGTAACCTGATGTTCTTCTTCTTCTGCTGCTGCTGCTGCTGTTGTTGCTGCTTCTTTGGCAACACTGCAATGTTGCAATTCATTGAGCCGCATGGAAAACTGCACAGAAGTTTGTACAAAAATTAGTCGAACTTTGACTAATGTGTTGGTCGACTAAAGCTGAAGTTACCAGAGAAATTCTCTCTCTCTGTGTGTGTGTGTGGAGCCCAAAGTTGGTAGAGCAACTTGCAACTGGTTGTACGAGCTGCTTTCTGCTGCAGCTGTTGATGTTGCAGTTGCTGTTGCTGTTGCATGTGACAATTCAATCAGTTTGCCTCTCGTTCTAATTGAGCGCCAGTTGCATTTTCACCAGTTTTTCATTTTTCGTCTTACATTGTATTGCGTAGAGTGTGGGGGGGGGAGTGGGGATCAGTTGGGGTGTTGCCTCAGATCCAATTATGCAGTCCGTGTGCATAGTTCGAGTGTTTCGCATTGGCATTTCCTCAATTTCAGACACACACACACACACACACAAACACACACACACACAGAGAAACACGCGCTTTGCTAAACTGCACAATTCAGCATTTTCACATTTTCGCATTTCCATTTCACTGAATTTCTTCAATACCCTGTAAAAAGGTGCAAAAATATTTATTACAATAATTAAAACAGTTTGTCAAAAAAAAGCAAAATAAATAAAAAATAAATCAATTATCTAGCCAATTTCAAAATGTTAATCATTGTTCTCAATAAATATTTTAAACCAAAATATAAATAATAAAAAAAAATAGTGTAAATAAAAAAGTTGAGTTTTGTAACTGACATTTTTTAGCTTATAAAAACCTTTATAATTAATATACAAAAACCAGAAAAATCCTATTCGAACCAATTTGTGTAAAATG
This sequence comes from Drosophila fungiperda, assembly GCA_035042345.1. Taxonomy (NCBI): domain Eukaryota; kingdom Metazoa; phylum Arthropoda; class Insecta; order Diptera; family Drosophilidae; genus Drosophila; species Drosophila fungiperda. The sequence goes on along the minus strand of JAWNLM010000145.1, from coordinate 4,709,273 downwards.
CGCTTGGATTTTATCAAATATCAGCATATTTTTTCTTTCTTTTATTTGTTAAACAATTTTAATTGGAAGTTTTTTACCTGCCAAAACTAAACCAATTTATTTCATATGGTCTAATTGGTAATTTTGCAGGATATCTTCAAAAGCAACATGATTTTTTCTATTATCATTTTTCTCATTCTTTTTTGGCTATTTTTGGCGTTTTATTATTTTGTTGGTATTTCGCACACGTAAAATGTCCAAATTAAACCACCAAAATTATTAATTTCTCGACGTGCGAACGCATCAACCGGTTAACCCATTGTTGCCCATCTGGCCATCTGCCCCTCCCCCTGCCGCCGCTGTTGCTGTTGCTGGCAATTAGGAAAATGTGCTTGTGTTGGCCATAATTGTTGACGGCAAGCGCCAATATGGGTAAAAGGCATCTGCGCTGCTCAACTCAGCTCAGCTCAGTTCGGTAAAAGAATCTGGCCAATTTCTGGGCTTCTTACATTTGGCTAATTGTGGACTCGGCGAGTGTGTGTTGAACGTGTTGGGTTTTGGCTTTCATTTTTGGTTTTCGGGCGTTGCTTTAGTTTTCGGGTTTTCTTGGCTTTGTGCGGCGGTTGAGCGCAATTAGCAAACACTGCTGGCCAATTTGCACAAGGCCAACAACAATTGGCCAAGCACCCACACGCGAGCCATGCAAAAAACCTGAGCAATTTAAATGTGACTTGTGACTCGAGTCTTAAGTCTGTTGACTGCTGTTTCTTGGCTAAAAACGCCTTCTGCCAACTCCAACTTGCGAGTTGCGAGTCTTTTGCCATTTGCATTTTTTATAATGCATGGCCATCAAATGTTGGAACAGTTTTATGAGTCTCGAAAAAAAAAAAATGTGGGAGCTGTCATCTAACTTTGGGCTCTGCCATGCACTTAACTTAAACTGTTTTACCACAACGCCCCCTTGGACACGTTAAGTACTTAATAGCCATCTGCAAGCATTTCCTATTCCAGCTAACTTTGTGAAAACTAAACGTCTGCAAAATTATGATGCAGCCACATTTGATTATAAAATAATATATTCTTTTATATAGTTAAATTTGAATAGGAACCAGCATTTTCAAATAATATTTCAACTATGCAAATAAAATAAAAATATTCTTCAGCTAATTTTAATGCACAAAAATATAGCAAAAATTGCTCTAAATTTTTACAATTCTTATAATTAAGTTGTTTGTGATTTTATTTATATTTTGTTTAAAGTTTAAAGTTTAAAAAAAAAGGTCTTAAGGTTAAAGCTTTATAACTAAAGTTGCAAATTAAATTATATAAAATTAAAAGTGAGTTTTTTAAATAAGCACTTAAAATAAAAGTAAATCTGTTAGTAAATATTAAAATTAAGCATTTTTTATGAACAGAAATCAAAATAAATAAATAATTGTAAAAAAAAATTTAAAAATAAACAAAGAAAATGCTTTAAAAAAATTATTGATAAAATTTTTACACTTCTCAAAAAAAATGTTCTTTTGACTTATTGATTTCATCACAATTCAGTTCAAATTGCATTAATTTTTATCTGAAATTTTTGTAATCGAATTAGATTAACTACTTAAAATTTAATAATTTTTATAAAAATTAAATTTGTACTCCGCATATATTTTTTGTGGGAGACTTTAAGTGTTATTCCATCGGGTTCTGTTTGGACTCAATCAATTTGGCCAATAGTTCCGCAATATCAGCGAGCGCTTCGATTGCAACCTCAAATGTCGCATGAATAATTCAGTCAATTGTTTGCTACGCCCCTCCGCCACCCCCCGCTGAAAATCCAATGGCAATTGTGGATGCAAATGCGGCAACCAGCGCCCGCAGCCATTGAAATCCCCTGAAGGATTCGCCCGAACACATACATACACATAGACATGTATAGACATGTTTGCAAATCCTGCGAATTCGCTAATTTAATATTTAAACTATTTGCGTACAAATTGGGGAAGCCTCCCAAATGACAAGTGGTCAATTTTCTCTCTGTCAAACACAAAAAAAAACAAAAAAAAACATTAAGTCAATGCTTGCTGTTCTTGTTATACCCTGAAACCCAAAGAAGTTGGATAAATTGGGTATGCTAAAGATAATAAAATCGAATAGCAATTGGAAACATCAAGCATAATATTATTCTAAATAAGCATGCCAATCCCAAAAATTAATTTAAAATCCAAGTTTATTTCTTTGAAAAACGTTCTTCTTTTAATCATTATCATTCATTTTTAACATTATACAAACATCGAAAATCGATAAAAAAAAATCGAAAATTAAACCTTTTTTTAACTGATAATATTTAATCTTATATAATATTAATCATCATCTTCAAGATCTGTGGAGAAACTCGAAAGCAGATTGCATATTCAATTTTAACCAATTTTCTATATTATATTCTAGATAAACACTTAAGTATAGGGTATCTGCTAGTCGACTTTTATCACGTTTCGAGCATTCTTACATGTTGTTCTTGTTCAAGCGCAAATTTGTGTTGTAAATGTCAAATTAAAAATGCAATGCATCTAATGGATTAACTTGAAATGTTGCGCGTCGATGCATCAAAAGAGCCAATGGCAAAGAGTCGATTGAGGGAGGGTTGCTGAGGGGTTGAGTGGTTGAGGGGATGCTTCTAACTGAAGGGGTAAGGGATTTGCTTGCATTACTGAAAACTTGCTCGTCTTTGCTGGCAAGTTGTCGGAACTCATTGAATAAACAATATTTTAATCGAATTACAAAGGAAACGACGCTGAAAATGTATCCAAAATAGTTGACGGAAACTCGGCAAATATTAAAAGCTGCATTTTAAGTATACTCAAACACTTAAAACAAAAAAAAAACGGATAGAAAAAAGAGTTTTTGTAAATATTTAAAATTCCATGTTGAACATAGAAGAAAACATTAATCAAGGCACAGTCAAAGCCACTTAATTATTTAAAAAAAAAACTCTTGCAAAATTACACTATTTTTCAATATTTCAATTTATGCAGTTTCCTAAGCTTAAAATAATTTTGTTAAAGTTCTAAATGTATATAAAAAATTACATTGATATATTTTTTCACTAACTTTTTTGTAAATATTTAAATCAAATATTTAACATAAAACAAGGCAATGGTTAAAGTATTTAAATTATTAAATAACATTTTTTCAATATTTTTCAAAATGTTCAAAATGTGTTATTTATAATAAATTAAGCTATTTTTATTACATGGACTTATTTTTTCGCTTACAATTTTGTAAATATTTAAATCCAATACATTATTAAATAACTCTTGCAAAATTACACAATTTTTCAATATTTCATTTTATGCACTTTTCTAAGCTTAAATATCAAAATGTGTTATTTACAATAAATTAAACTATTTTGATTGCATGGCTATTTTTTCGCTTAGATTTGATTGTCGTTTATAAAAATCGAACACAATTTTTGGCCTGTCCTTAACAATCTACTACCACATTTGGCGTTTGCTGATATTAACGCTTTTATTCGTAGTTTTTTAATGTTTCGGTTGCCTTTACAAATGTTTTTGAAATGTATTTTTTTTTTTCGAAACCGCATTCCATACAAATTGTCATTTGAACTGAATTCCCAGTGCCAATGGCTGTTAACTGCCACTGACAAACATTTTATTATTATTTTTATTTGTATTTCTGTTGATGTTGATGTTGATGTTGCTGTTTCTGTTGCTGTTTTGTTATGGCCAACAATAACGAAACATGAAATCTAACAACAAAACGTAGAAGTAGGTGTCGTCTACAGTTCCCTAAGCCCTCTGGCAATAACAAGCATCACCAACAATTTATTTCATTTCACTTTATTTCTGTATACCCTGTAGCAATGCAAAAAAAAATTAAATCGACTTTAATATGCAGCCTTAAAAGCTTTATTTACCTTAATTTATCTGATACAATTGATTGTAGTTAAGGGTTTTATGATATTAAAGTATACCTTAAACAACAATTAAAATTATAAGTTATGTCTAACATTTTTTAGAATCATATTTTAACACTCTTAAGATACTCATATAATCAATGTGGATTAAAGATTTATATAAAATACTACTCTTTTTGCCTATAGCTAGCATAATATAATTTTTTTTAAATATTTTTATATAATACTTTTATATTATGCATACATTATGCACATTAAAATATATTGTGTAATAAATATATATTTTATACATTTTTGTATGTAACACAAATAGAAATATTTTCAACATACAAAAGATTTATCTAATATTTAAAACAATTCTGTAATTATTTAATGGTGTTTTTTTATTTATATATTTCACTTAATTTTATTTATTTATATATAATGTAATAAAAATATATCGTATAACATATTTTATTAACCATAAATATAACCATTTTTCAGCGCACCAAAGAATTATCAAAAAATGTAAAGCAATGCTGAATTTATTTAATATTATTATTTTTTATATATATATTTATTTTAATATTATGTAATATAATAATTTAATTTATATATTAACTCTAAAAATACATTATTCACTTCGTCTGTTCCTAACCAGTTGAGATCTCATCAAAATTGTTATCATTTATTTTTCATTATCTTAAATAAAACTCAAACTTATTTCATATTTATATATATTCCCAACTTTAAACTAAAATTAAAATCTCCAATAAATTAGATTTATAGGATATTTATGAGTCACCCAATCACGTCTAGAACACCTTTTGGACTTTATATATATATTTGAATTTCTTTATTGTATTTCCCTTATTTTTTCCATTTATTTACGCATCAAATTTTATGACAAATACTCGGGCAAAACGAAAAACGGATTATGTGCAATTGGAAATTAAATTAGAGACCAGCAACGCACAAAAGAACTTAGCCTCTCCCCCTCCTCACAATACACACTCCCGCCCCGTCCTCCTCCCCTGCTCATTGGGCGGTCTCAAGTGTCTTGAGCTGATGCGTGTTTGTTGTTGTGGCATTTGTTTGTTGCATTGTTGTTGTTGCTGTTGTTGTTGCTGCTGTTGTTGTTGCTGCTGTTGTTGTTGCTTTTGCCCCGATAGGCACAAACACAAACATTTTAATTCCCATTGAGTTCCTTATGGGAGCAGTTACCCCCAGCCATAGAAATGAGATGAAAAGCAGAAGAAAATTACGTCGTAATCGTGTCGAGCAGGCGCTGCTAATGGCTCAGATCAGAGCACTACGGGGCACAATCTTTAGCTTGGCGATATGTGTACACTGAGAGCAAATTTGCAATATAAAGAAAATGCAGAAAAAAAATGTTATTTTCTCATTTCGATTGCAAGGGAAAAAACTTTATTAGCATTTTATAATTAAAGTATTTGTATATATTTTTTATATTTACTATTTCAAAGTGTTTTGAGATTTGAAGATTATTTAAAAAATTTGTATAATTGTTATTTTTATAATTTCAAAGAAATGCTAAGGGCTTAGAGACATCTTTCATACAAAAAAGATAGAAATTAGACTATGAAATACGTATTAGCATTTAAGTAAATTAAAAATATACTTTTTACAAGCTGTCAAGAAAGTGTTTTTAATTATTACAATAAGGCAAAATGAGTTAAGAATTCTTTAGTTACATTGTATATCAAGTTAAATGGAAAACTTGTTTTTTTTAGAATAGTCTCAAATTTTACGCAAATTGAACTGAGCTAAATTCTTTGGCTCAAAGCTTTAACCAGGAAAATTTTGCTGGATTAATTTCCTTAAATTCAAAAAATCAGTAGACAATTAAACATTAGGAAGCATATGTTTCTCCCAGTGTATGCATAAAGATACAGCCCTGAAGTGCTGCATGAGTCTAAGGATGAAGAAGAAGAGTTCTCGTTCTTTTTTTAATCACATGTGGCCAATGCGTGAGTTGCGTTAAAGTTTTCTTTTTTTTATTTATTTTTTTTTATTTTTTTTGTTGAAGTGCTTAAAAGTGGAAACCGCAGGCTGTTCCAATTTTCATAGAGCCAGCAATTTCGAATTGCATCCTTGCCGCACAATCAGCCTCAACAGTTGCAACTTGCAACTTGGAACTTGCAACAACTGCTTTGCAGACGGCTCTGAGTCTGCAGCTGGTCTGCTAGCTGACTCGTTGGCGGGTTCGTAAACCTCAACCTATAATTAACTTGGCCGAGCAGACGACACGACCAAAAGGCAACATTCAACACACAACAACACACACACACACACACATATACATATAAACGACAGCAGTCAACGCACAGACATTGGCCAGTTTAAGCACTTTTGTACAATGTACACAATATGAAAACACCGTGCAACACGCATTAAGGCTTAATACTTGTGGATTGATGTTGCATCAAGTGCATTTACAGTTTAAGTGTATCTGATATTTCAGCACATCCAAAACAGACGAACTCAACTCGAAAATATCTAAAGAGTATCTCTCAAAAACAAAACAAATATTGTTTAATTTAATTTTAGAAGTATTTAATTTGCATAGGTATTTTTCTATTCAAAATTTCTTATACCTCTAAAAAAAAGCAATTCTCAACTAAACTAATTTTACCATTGAGAAGAATTTATATAAGAACTTCTTTGGTTACAATAAATAAATTCAATTATTGCTTAGTCAAAGTTAACATTTGCTTTCTATATATCCGAAGATATATTTGAGCTAAGTTGCTATTAAAAAGTTCTTCTTAAGTTTTATAGTATTGAGAAGTAGTCAAAAAAAAAGTTTTTTTTTTTGGGTACAATTTTTAAGTAAACTACTTCTTCCCTCTCCCTTTTTAGATTTCTAAATATTTATTTTTTATGTCTAAGGTTGCAGTTGCATTTTAAAACAAATCTTTAACCATGTTGCTTAGTGTTTGAATCAAACTTCAAGTTGCGATTCCTTTTTTTCTATCTGACCAAGCAGCGTTTGTCGTTGACGAGGATCTGTATAGCTGGCTGGCCATATGGCAAGTGGTCGAGGAGCGGTTGTGGGGATGAGGCGAGGAGACGACGAGTCGACCAAGTTGACTGACAGCCAACGCAGTGTTATATGTTGATTGTTGGTTACGCTTTCTGTCTGCTTCTCTGCTGGCTATCGTACTCACCCCCATCCACTCCTCACCTATCCTCTCTTTACTCATTTTGATATCTCCCCCCTCCACACGGTGCCCTCTCCAAAGTTGCTCACAGCACACCTGCAGCTCAACTCTTTTTGACTCGACTGCGGTTTTTGTTCGTCTCTTTTTTCGTTCGTTTCTTGTTTCTCCACACCCCTTGCATTTCTACATCATTTCTTCATTTCACATTGTTCTTCTACCTGTGCCTCCTACTACCCCGACTCCCCTCCTCTCTTCCACTATCTGCTTCATTGTTATTCTGTTTAATCTATGTGTAATTCAAGCCCCGAATCCAAATAAATAAATAAGACAAAAAGACAAAAAAAAGGGACAAAAACAAAATGCAGAAGATCATGGATCATGCATTCTCTGAGTGTACTTTAATTTCAGCTCCTCTTCACCTCCTGCTTCTTTATAGTACTCACTCCTCTTCCTCTAATTTTGTTTTCGTTTTTGTTTGTGTTTGTTTTTTTTGCTTTTTAGGTTTGCTTAACTTGCTGCTCCCGAGTAAAGATCAAAAACTCATTGGCCTCAACGATTGCCAATCGCAGATCGGTTTCGATCACAGCTGGAGCTGTAAGCGGCGTGTGGGGGAGTCAATGTATCGATGGAAACCCGATACGTAAATCCACTTTTCAATATTAGAGCGTTGAAGCGAACTGACTTTTTGATTTTTGATTTGGCCTTTGGTTTTCTTCACTATTCACTTGGTTGCCGGATGAGAAGAGCAGTGTTGAAAACCGTTGAAAAGTTCAAGTTTTCAGATTAAAAGACAAGTATAGACAGCCAGTGGGGAGGGAGGTGCCTTGATGAAAGGGGGTCGGAGGAGAGATTTGAGAGTAGATGTTATTATTTTACATATATAAAAGATATGTAAATAATTATTATTTCATAAAGAATCTCTGAAAATAAATAGATTTGTGCATAAGATAAAAATATTTTGTCTCTTTTAATTTAAATTTAATTTGAAATTAGAATTTATCGTAATTTTTTTGTGTCGAATAATTTAAGTTAAATTATTTAAATAAATAAGTGTAATTCCAAAGTTGTTAATATTTCGAATACACATTATCTAAGTAATTAATTACAGTACTTTATTCATTCATTTCGATTATAATTTCACCTCTGGTTTAATCCTAAATTTAATTAAAATCAATATTCAATTTGTCTCAAGTTCAACCTCTTTTAATAATAACTCATTGTAATATAAATTTTATAATTTAATTATGAGATCAAAGAATTTTCTCATAAAACCAACAAAAAAAACAACTCAAGGGAATCCAAAGCAATTAATTCAATTCAATAGAAAAACAACAGCAAAATTTGAGAGCAGACTTCTGGTTGAGGGAAAAGCGATGGAGGATGGGGGGTAGCCAATGGGCGCTGGGATTACCGTTAACATAATCACAATGCTAATTTGCAAAATAAATATATTTTTGACGGCGAGTCTGGGTCGATTTTAAGGTGCAAAACACGCCTACACTTATTGAATCTTGGCCAAGATGACGAATGATAGGAAGAGAGAGGGGGGATGGGGAGCAGCAGCAATTGCGCTATTAATATTCATGGAAATGCGACTCAAAATTTATGCGTCAAACTGTAAAATTAAAGCAATTACAGCAGCTACAAGGTGGTCTGCTGGGGGTTGGGGTGTGGTGAGGGGTGTGGGTAGGTGTATCTTAAGATAATTACAAGAGATTTGCGTGCTGGAAGGCGTCCGATTTAGTTAGTCTTGGCTGTGGTGTGTAGTGGAATAGGAGGGCAGAGCGTAAATCTCAAATCTGCAGCTAAATATCTGCTAACGCCCTCTCTCTCTCTCCCTCTCTCTCTCCCTCTCTCTCGCTATCTCTGTCTATCTCGCAATTTATATGCGCTGCCTGTCGCAGGAGTAGACAAAAGAAAATAAGAGAGAAAAATAAAAGGAACATGTTAGAAAGATCATCGACTGGCAAATACCCTGTATGCATTATGTAAAAGAGAATCAAATACAACAGTTTATCAACTGAGTATAACAGATATATATAACTGGAATCAAGCTTAAGAAGACTTTTGCAGCTCTGGAAACTGTTAATTAAATCAGAATAAAATAGAAAATAGGACTGGCATCAATTGGAACACTTTCCAGTTATAACAGTAAATGTTAATTAAATTAGTTTAAGCGAAAATATCAAAGAAGAATGAATAATTTAATCAATCAATGTAAAATGGAAATCGCTTCTAAAACCAGCCAACGCCTTTTGGCATGTAATCAAATATTCAATAAACACTGGAAAAGTGCGTACGCAAGTACAGACATACATATAAAAAAGATATTTACATACATACACACGCACACACTCACATTTGTATATAAATATTTATCTATCTTTTGCGATTTGTCATGCAAAGCGCATGCTTAAGTGAGTTGTATATTATTTAGCTTTCTGTCAGCGCATGATACAAGTTTTCAAACTGGTTAAAGCGCCTTGATTGTCATAGGCCAGGTGTGGGGAAGGGGGCGAGGGCCAACTTCAACGGCAGCTTAAGCAAACATGAACTCTGGCGACAGCCAAAGAACGTAAAAAAAAACTCAAGAGCCAGCAGAAGTAGAAGAAACAGAAGAAGAAGCAGACAAGCAAGCGAAGAAAAAAAAAACAAAAGCGACACGCGAAACTGGTTAAAAGTGGAGCTGCTGCTGGCAGAGCGATCGGTTAAACTGAACGAAACTGTAGTCTCCACTTGGAGTGCTGTTGCGGTCTCTTTCGCTCTGAGACGTTGCCCCTACTTTGACTGCTTGCAGTTGATCGTAGTTAACTGAAGACAAGCGACAAGTCGAGAGACAAGTTAACCAACTGGTTTTTCACTTCGAGTCGATTTTCCTCAACAACAGCAGCATAAAAAAAACTTGTTGTTGGCTAAGCAAAAAACAAGTTTTACGAAACGCGCTTAAAACGCGCGCAAAACGCTACGTGTTGCTTGTGGCTTTAACATGCTGTTGTTAGCTGGCGCAACTTAAGAGAGCGTGCGCTCGCTGTTAAGTGTGTTTCGTTGAGTTGACGGCGTGCTTCGTTAAGCTGTTAACAGCTGCTCTCTCTTTAGCTGTGTTTCGACTGCGGCTTAAAAGCAGGCAACATTCAAACAAATAACGACGACTGTTAAGTTATTTAGTAATTTTTTAAATATCAGATTTTATTTATTTATCTAAAACTAAATTATTCTTATTGAGTTTGATATGTTTTTTTTTTGTAGCAGCAAATATTATTTAATGCTTTTTTACTCAATTTACAAGTTGCATTGCAAATAAAATTTCTTTTAATTTCTTTAATTTAGCCTCGTTGATCGCACTCATTCCTATTTGGCCTGTTGCTGCTTGAAAAAATGGCTTAGAAAACAAGTTTTGGCTTAAGAGCGTCAGTATTCCACTAGCGTCAAAGAGAGCAAACTCAACTCGCTGCTGTTAAGTTACCAAGGAAGAGAAACGCTTCGTGTACAGTTTGGCGCTCTTAAGTTTCGCCGATTACATTGTTTGGTTCGTCGTATCGGTTTCGTTGGCATTCTGCATTCTCTTTTCGTTTGCCGCTACGAACGGACGTGTCGCGCGCTCTCGCTTGTCGCTACCAGCTGCAAGCAGCAACAATAACAAAAACCAATTTTTGCGTCGCGTCGTTTCGCGTGTATTGTTTACAATTGAAAACTCGAAAAAATATACAAAGTGTAATTGATATACAAAAATTTGTTTTGCAATTAGCAAAAATTGCAAAGACAACAACAACATCGACAGCGAATTAAACAAAGCAAAATAATTATCGAAAGCAAACTAAAACTAAACGAAACAACAAAAACGACAACAACAACAACATCAGCAGTGAACGCCTCAGTCGCCGTCGACGCCGGCTTTGGCATCATTAGTTTTACTTTACTTGATCTCAAGCACGAAGAGCGGCTCTCTTTTTTTACCTGTCAAACAGGTTTCCAGACAACAACAACTACTGCACAAGCACAAGAAAAAGAAGAAGAAAGAGCAGCGCGCGTCGCTTAAAAAAAAGGTTTACGTGCGAGTGTATTGTGTGTGTCTCTACTTCTTGGAAACCTTTCAAGCGTCTGTTTGTCGTCGCCTGCATATAGCAGCAACAACAACAACAACATTGGTGATTTCTGATTAACAACAACAAGAGGTAAACGCAAGAGCAAAGCAAACGACCGATTATAACAGTGAAAAAGTGTGCGTTGCGCGCGTAATTGTGTGCGTGTGTTGTTGTATTAGTGTGTGTGTGGTTGTGCAGTGCAGGCAAGAAGCAAAGCCAAAGAAAATGCTTGAGGTTTAAGACCTGGCCAGAAGAAGAAGAAGCAGCAACAGCAGCAGCATAAGGAAGGGCCAACAAACCAAAGTGACGCCATATTGAATTTTGAGTTTTGTTTTGTGTTGTTGTTTTCGTTATTTTGGACAAAAAAAACACGCAACTTTATTTTTACTTTGGCCGCTATGTGGCGCTGCTGTGACGCAGGCTGCTAGAGTAGAGGGACAGTAGTGGGTGGAAGAGCAGGCTGCACTAGAACTCTTTTTACCGTAACAAAGGAGAGCGAAGACAAAACTTTTACTGTCGCTGTTGCCGACACACAAAACGTCAATTGCAGCGATTACTAACAACAACAGCAATAAAACGATAAGATGAAAACGACTACAACAACAGCTGCGGCAACGACTGCGAGGAGAAACAGAAGAAGCAACAACAACAGCATCAAACATAACAGAAGCAGCATCAGCAGAACAAAGCAAAGCGCATGGAACATTTTTGCAATCGGTAAGTCTTAAAAAAAAATAAAAAAATAGGTGTGAAAGGGACAAACGACAACTAAGGGTGGGAGTTAAAGTTGAGTTTTACATCAGAGAGCTTATCTTGCTGGAAGATCACGCATTCAAATTCGATTCTCTCTCTTATTTTATATCCAGAAAGCAGCATATTAATAACATACTTATGTTAAATGCCTAAGAAACTAGTTTTTATTCACTTGATGCCTAAACCATAGCCTAAATATGAATAATTCAATTAATTAATGGAAAATTCAAGTTATTTTCTTCTTTTACATTATGAATCTCATAAATAAATTCTTTAAGCAATTTGTAAGATAATTATCTTATCTATTCCCTAAAGCCTCTTAAATCTAGTTTATCTTGTTGATTTTCCATCTCTCTCATTCTCTCAAACTATTAAAATAATACTTGCTTATTTTTTCTGTCGCTTTTGCACACACAACTTTTGGCTGTTGTTTATGACAGCTTCGCAAGGCAAAAATCTGCATAGCCGCTCACCCCTCTCACCATCCACAATGTCTTGCTTTACAGCTTCCTGACTGCACCTGTTGTTCCTGTGCTTCTTCTTCTTGCTCCTCTTGTTCCACCTCTTCTCAGTCTTCTTCGTGTTGTTGTAGTTGTTGTTGTCACGTTAAGTCAAGTTTTTAGCTGCTGCTTTGACGTTTGCGTTAAGTTTTTGTTGATGTCGTTCATTGACAGTTTTTACCGTTGCCTTTGCGTCGTTAAGCTCTTGGGCTGCTGCTGCTTGTCTACACACCCGATCTTCCTGTCTCTTTTGCACTCTTGCGTGTCAACGTACTTTGGATCATTTTTGGTAACTTCAACTAAAAAAAAAACTTTTGTTGCTGCTCGTCAAACTTTTGGCTTTCCGACTCAATAAAAGGAAAACTAAAAAAAAAATAACTCTCTTAAAGCAGTTCAATCGTCCAATCAATCAATCAACACTATTTCCATTTTGTTAACAAGCTCAACAACATTTAATTTGACACTCGACAAAATATGCAGCGATCCGAGCAACCCCTCTTCCCATTGTAGATTTTATCGCTGCCCACGCACGAAATTGTTGTCTACATATTTTAGACAGATATTTCCACCTCCCGCTCTTCCGCTTCCCTTCTCCCTCTCCCTGGTTTATGTTTATGTTTTGTTGTGTGTAATCATTTAATAAATAAAGCGTCTTGATTTAACATTTTAATTGTACCTCTGACACGAACACACACACTTGTATACACACACATATCGAGTCAACCCACTTCCGTTGCCCCTCCCCTCGTCGCCAGCTTGTCGCCCGTCTCGAGTCAAAAATCAATGAACTCTCTGAGGAACTCTAGCGGTAAACGATCTCCCTCTGGGGTTTTATTATATTTGATTTTTGACTGTCAAAGTCAAACTGCCAAACAAATGGCAAATATTATCACGTGGTTTTTAATAATGATCAAAGTGGAAACGATTACAACGTTTATAAAAGTAGTAGTTAAAGTATAGAGAAGTTGTTTCGAATTTATATATATTTTTTGCACATTTAATTAAAATATTTATAGGCTGTAAAACAAAATGCTTTAAATTAGGTAATAATTAGTGTTTCTGTTAAGTTTCATAAAGCATCAATTGAGAACCCAAGAGATTAATTTGAATCTGAAAATTTCTATTAAAACCTTTATTAATTTTTCTACATTTATTTGGCGTTCTTAGAACATATTAAAAATAAAAAAATTTACAAAATGTATTAATTTGAATAATTTTGAAATAGTAAGAAACCAAACCATATTTATAAAGTGCTTTCCACTTTTCATAATTCAACAATTTGTTCTTTAGAAAAAGATATTCCAGTTTGCTTATTCCACATCCGAAATTATTGCCTTACAAAACTCATCTTCTTTTTCGCAACTAATTTGTAATGGACCCTCTTCAATCAAACTTAATATCATATTAAAGAACAAGAATAACAAAAAAAGCAAGCTGAGAATGACAACAGCTAAAGAGAAATAATTAAAAAGCCATTAGAGCGTGTGTGGGGTGGGGAGACGAGGATGGTCTGTGAAAGCAGGCAAGAGGAAAGCAATAGTAGCAAATAGTAAAAGAATAAATGTATTGAAAATATCAATTGCAAATGCGAACTGTAAATTATAAATATCAGTAATAAGGAGTAAGGAGTAAGGAGTATGCCTTAAAACATTTTGTCCTTAAGTTGAGTTTATTATCTGTTTCTTTTACTTACCCCCTCCTCTTCCGCCACTTCTGTGCACAGCCTCTTACCGCGACGTCTTCTTTTGCGTCTCGATTTATATTTTCAAGTGTCTTTCAATTTCGTGTTTTCACAGCACAACAGGATACTTAAGAATGCGACGCCTTCTTCTCCTCTCATTTCCTTTCCCTGTCTCCTTCTCTCTCTCTCACTTGTCGATTTTCTTACGGGTTTTTATTTTTATGTTTCGTCGTCGCTTGCACGCTTTATTTTATTTATGTGCCGCTGTTTTTTTGTCTACCTGCTTTTCCTTTGAGTTTTTCTCACATTCATTTCATTTCCTGGCACCCCTCGCCCTTCGTCTTCCTATCTCTCTTCGTCGCTCGCCTTGCGTGAATTATGATTGTGGCTCGTTTTTCCAAAAAACTGTTTTTCTTTGCCCCTCTCTTCATTCTCCTCTTTTTTATTGCGCATCCTTTTGTGGAAATGCTCTCGCCTGCAGCGCACGTTTTTCCGCCTTCCTGGAAAAATAGCAGTGCAACTTTCAAAATTAAAATAAATTAAACAAATATTTTGTTTGTGTTTTTATATCTACTTTTTTTTGCAACAGCTAAAAATGTTTGTTATGCCTCCCATTCGGTTGCTGCAACAAACAAGCAGAGCAGCAGCTGCCGCCGCAACTCCACCCCCACCCCTTGCATTTTTGCACTGCTTTGGGTTTTTAGTTTAGTTGGCTTTTTGGGAGTGGGAAAATTGAAGTTTTCTCTTTTTTTGACAATTTGCATGCGAAATACTAAATCAAAATTGGGTTATGCAAATATAGAAAAGAATAGAATTTATATGTAGATGTCCATAATGTCATAAAACATAATCTTTTGCACATGCGGGCAGCAAAATGGGGCAAGAACTGTGCAAATGTGCATAAGCCAAAGCAAGAACATCAATCAAAAAACACCAAAAAAAAGCAGACTTGATTTGAATGCTTCTTTAAGCTGCTTATTGTGCCACACAATTTCACAATATGAAAAGTAATAAAGTTTATTTCACTGATATTTTAATACAAAAGAAAAAGTTCTTCTTAAATAAAAAGACATTCATAAAAATATATTAAATTGAGTGTTATTAATAAGATTAGTAAATTTGTTAGTTAGTTTTGGTTTTATTTTGAGTATATTCTGTTTAGAAAAATTAATTAATTTAAAATAACTGACAAATTTTAATAACAATAATATAAATGTTAGTTTAATTAACTATCCCTTGATCTATTTTCTCATCCTATTAAATTCGATTAAATATAACTGATAATTATTCAAAATATTAAAAAATAGTTAGTGATTTAAAGAATTTGTCTTGTTATTAGCTGTTTTTTTTCTTCTTTTATTTTATTCCGTAATAAATTCTATTTTTAGTTTATTTTCCATTTGTAAAAATGTTGTTTTGATTGCGAGTGCTACCCAACGCCAGATGGCGCCACTTTATCAACTTAACCTGTGCACTCCTCTTTTCATCTCCTCTTCTCAACTTAATCTCTCCCCCTCTACCACCTCCCATTGCACCTCTCACGTTCTCCCTAATCTCCTGAGTTTTGTTACTCTTTTGTTTTTCGTAATTTTTAGACTTTTTATTGCATTTGACTCGCAACATTTGACTTTTTTTTTCTGACTGATAATACTTTGAGCCAGTGTCTGTCTCTGTCTCTATTTAGTTTATTTTTTGTCGGTTGGCATATGGAATTTATGTGCGCATTTGTATACCGTTATTTGTATCCATGTTTATGCATGCCACACCAGGCAGCAGCTATTTTATTCTTTTTGTTTTTTTTTCGTGTTTTGCCTGCTTTCAACTCGCTGCTGGATGGCAGCTGTTTAAACAAACGACACAAATACAAAACAACAACAACAAATAAGAACAGACACCACTCGCAAAGAGTAAACAACAAAAGCAATAATAATAATTGCAAACTTTTCTTGCCTACGTTTTTCCATAAAAATTCAATAACATTTTTGGTTAACTTACTTTTGCAAAAATGACCTCGGCATTGCATACAATTTTTATCTTTTTATTTCGCTTCAAATTTCTGCATTTGTTTGCAATATTTTTCTAAAAGTTTAAGCTGACTTGTTTTTTTTATTTTGTGTGGATCATACCTCACTGTTTAGCTGCGTGGCATTTAAGGCACGTTTGAAAGTTTTTGTGACTCATTTTTGTATTAAGTCATTTTCATAATTTTAACGTAGCTTTGATTTACCAGCATATAGCATAACTGGCACACTGCATTCTTTTTTAATTCATATATTTATTTTTTACTATCTTTTGATATCCGCTGCGGGTTTTTGTTGTTGTTATTTTTTGTTTTTTTCGCTTTGGCGATTTGCATGCGCGACATGTGCGCGTTTATAAACGCCCACAAACCGCGCTTGTGTTACGTGCTGGCATTTGGCTTGACCAGCAGCAGCTTACCTTAGCTCGCTCCCTCTCTCTCTCTCTTAAACACTTAACCGACCAACTGCCCACGCTTCCTCTCCCCGTCTCTCTCTCTCTACCACACTCTCTTGCACTGGTCACACCTTAGCTTTGCTGAGCTCTGCCACTGTACATTTTGATTGAATTGCGTCTACAAATTTGTATATTGGAATGTGTAATGCTTGTTGCTGTTGCTTCTTTTTCTTTTGCTTCTTGTTTTTGCTCCCGTTTTACGCTTTTGGCTACCGTTTTTGGCACTCTTTTATTATTTTCCTCTCATTAGCATTTTGTGCGTGTAGGTGTTTTGGAGAGGGGGATACTTGTGTGTTTATCTGTAGATATTATCTGTTCACATATGTGTGTGTGTGTCTATGTGATATATTTACCTTTTGCCAATTTGGCAATATTTCTTTATCTGCTGAGACGACATCATCACTGAAAAAAAATCATCATCGATTCGCAGCAGACAAGGAACTTAATCTATTAGCTAAATGCTGTTTCCATTGTCTTTCGTCTATTGTGATTTTTTTTTAAAGCTTACGCAGCACACTAATTGTATTAGTCAGCTAAATGAAATAAGTATTCACAGTTTCAGTTATTTCATTAATTTAACTTTAACTAAAGTTAGAAATAACAATTAAAATTAAACTTCAAAATATAATAAAGATTTATAAGATATCTGGGAGAATTAAAGCAAGAAAAATCGTAATCCGTATGAATAGTAGAATATAAGATAATATTAAATTTATAATTCGACACAAATATAAAGCAACACTTTTAATTAAAGTGTATTTGCATTGTCTGCGCGTTGATTTGCAGCACTCGATTTTGGTACTTTTTTGTATTGGATTTATTTGCTTGCATGCTGTTTTTCACTCCATCTGTCCCCCTGTCTGCGTGCCCCTTTTGGTCAACACTTTCTGTTGCTGCTTTTTTTTTTTTGTTTTTCGAGTTCTTTTTGCACTCTTTTTGTCGAGTTCTTCTTTGCACTCTTTTTTTTGTGCTGATTCTTTTTGCTGCTGCCCCCACTTGATTTTGTCTCTGTTTGGTGCTCATCGCTTGTCGCTTTTGCGGCTTCTGTTTGCCTGTTTTTGCAGCAGCTGCTTCGTTTGGCTTCTTCGCCCTTTGGGTATTGAGCTTGCCTTCGGTCTTGCCTGGCCTAACCCCATCCCCTTCCAGCACATTGCTCCACAGCCCCCCCTACGCTACTCTCTGCTTGACTGCCGTTCTAATTTGTATGCGCAACATGTCAAAATTGTTGTGGTCAATACACTGATTGCTTTTCATGTTCACTCCTTTCTCTCTCTTTCTCCATCTCCATCTCCTCCTTCATCTCTCTCTTTCTTGACAGCTGCACGTTTCTTTCTTTCATTCGTTTCGATATTTATGGCAGGCACTGTTTCGAGTCTTTGTCTTTTTTATTCGACTTGCGATTGAGATCTGGGGCAATCCTTCAGCCGTCTTCCATTTGCTCAAACACTTTTTAAGGTCGCGCATTTTTTTGCGATTTTTTTCTTGTGTTTTTCGTGTTTCTATTTATCTGCAGTCCTTGCTGCAGTGCTGGAAGCGCTTTTTTCCTTGATGCTTCCCTCGACTCGCGTTGAGCAATGCGATTTGGGGAGCACTTTGCCTGTAAGCATTGACATTGATTTGGGCACACTTGCGTCCAGATTGGACCCAGGAGCTGCTGCTTTTAGCTGGCCTTATGGGCTCCATGCCTAGTCTTGGCGGTTTAAAGGGACTTGGTTTAAACGCACTTAGTGAAATATACTTGGGTTTGCTAATCTTTATAATTGTGTAATCTGCAAGCTCTTTTTTGACACCTTTATTATATGTTCCAAAGACTGTTTTTGGGATATATGCTTTCAATTTTAGTTCTCTTAAAGACTTATCTTTTAAATATACTTGTGCGGAATAAAGTCTGCTTCAACTAAAATAAAATAATTGAAATATTTTCATTTTAATAACGTTTCGAAAAGTTTCTTTCTGTAAACAAAAATGTTGAGTTTATTATTCTTGTTATTATATTTTTTTTTATAGATTTCGCTTTTAAAGTTTAACCTATATTTTATTGTTATCTTAATACAGAAAAGTTTTCATATGGAGACTTAAGTTTCTATTGAAAATACAAGCAGATGCATAAATTTAATTTCACACTTGTTATCTATCTTTCCCCCAAATTATCTTTCTCGTTTTCAACTTGGTCTGATCATAAGCATAAACCATAAATGAATATCATAATTAATTCTCATTACGAAATGTGCTTTAAATAATTTAACCCTCGACTTGAACTCTCAAATTGTGGATGCCCGAAAACAAATTAATCAAAAATTGAAAAATAGCGCAGAACACATGCCCCATGCCTCCCTCCATCCCTGCCTGCCCCTGTTACATATTCTCCTCTCTACGTATTATGCTGCTTAAAGTTTTAATTAAATGCATATTGGACTTTAATTTCCATTTTCATAATTCAAATTGTGTTGTATAATTTTGGAAAATGGGAGTGGAGTGGTGGCAGATGCTGAAGCAGAGGCAATGATGAGGTGATGAGGGGCTGGAGAGTGGTGGAGGATGCTGTGCATTCAACATCAGAGCGTTTTCTGATGCAGAATCGCATTATGCCATGAATCGACTTTTATTGCAATTTTATGCGCTTCAGCGAAACTCAATAAAAAATATGAACATTTTGTGTGCATGTGAAAAACTGCAGAAAAAATTATTAAATTTTATTTACATATATTTATGTATATATATGTGATATATATAACAAACGGTCAAACAATGTTTGATGGCAGCCAAAACAAAGCAGAACAAGTAAGAATGCCTTAGGCTAGGGAGAGTTGGACAGTGCTCGACTAGGAGATACCCTAGGCAATATAAGAAGACAACTTGATTAGTGTTTTATTAAAATTATGGCAGGGTATATTATAATAAAAGTATTACATACCGATATGGCAATCGAAATTAATTCAATTATCGACAAAATTGAATAAATCTTGAATTTGTTTATAAGGACAGCAAAACAAACATGTTTAAATCGACTGTTCTGTTGATGCTGAATCAAGATTATATCCATTATGGGCTCAGAGATGCTTTCTTCTGCTTTTTTTATATCCACTTCCATCCAACTTTATTATACCCTCTTCACTCGTTTTGAGGGTATATAAAAAACGCTTCCCTGCCATTCGAGAGCAATGATTAAAAACTGAACTTTATCGCATAAATTTAACTTCTTTTTATTTTTTTGCAATTTGCTTGCAACAATTTACTGTTTTTTTTTTTTCGATAAGTTTTTGGGCATTGTAAAAAAATGATGTCTGTTAATTTTAACGCTGCGCGCAAAGTGAAATCAATTACATCAAAAAAAAATGTTTCGAGTGCACTTTGCTGCCAGCGCAGAAGAATTTCATAATCCACTTGCAAGGATGTTGGCAGTGGGGTGTGGGGGGTGTGTTTGAGAGTGTATTTCATGAGGGTAGTTTTATTTTTTTGCTTGTTTATTTGTTACTCAGTGATTTATGAAGGTATTTTTCATCAATTGATTCGGACTAAATGCGCATTAGCAAACCATAAAAACTGCCAGCAAAACCATAAAAACTGCCAGCGGGCAGCGGGATTGTCTAACTGGTGGCAGAATGGTGTGTTGTGCCAAGGGTGGTAAATAGGGGTGGGGGTGGGGTGTTAGGTAGTTGTGGCATGCGACAATCCAAGTGACGACTGTGAATGCAAATGAATTTTACACTTGAGACAGGGAAACAAATTCAACTGTTAGCTCAAACAATATTCTCAGCAACCCCCAGCCCAACCCCCCCGTGCAGCATCCCCACCCATGTCTGAGATCAACGCCCAACCCTGGCTATTTTTTTTTTGTGTTGGACAAATGAAATGGAATGTTTGATTAGAAAAATGTTTTGCATAGCGTAAAATTTTATTCTTCCATTTCCATGGGCGTAACGCTGAGAGTTGGAGAGGGGGTGGGGCTGAAAGTATATACCTGGGGGAAGTTGCTGTTGCTGCTGCTGTTGTGCAACCCTCTTTTTTGATTTAACACTCGGCACACACACACACAATGACAGACAAAAAAAATGCGTGCCAAAAAGGTTTACAGTTCATTTTGTGTAATTTTCTTTTTCGCTTTTTTTTGTTTTTTGTTTTTAATTTTACAATGTTGCTTTGCATTTCGTTTGCTCTCGTTGACAGTCAGTAAGGAGACGAAGAGCAACAACAGGCTAAATGCACACCCCTCCCCTCTCCCATTTAGTTAAATATATACCGTTGTTGGTGATGCAACCCTCCTCGTGGAGGGGTGAAAAAAGTGAATTGATATGCTTGAGAAACCAAGCAAAAGTAACAAAACGACAAATTTTGTGGATTGCATTTGCCAAGGGGGAAAGTGAAATGGAATGGGGTTGGGGGAGGGGGTTGCACTGATTTCTTACACTGTGGCAAGGGTTGTGCAGCAGCAGCCAAGGGCTGTATTTTCTTGATGTTGTTGTTGTTGTTGTGCTTTTCACAATTTCTTTTCTGCGTTTCACAAATCCAAAATGCTAAATGCTCATTTTGTTGGTTTAATGCCATCGGGAAGGGGACAGAAGGAGTTGGGGTATACAAGCATGGGGTTGCATAAAAGAAAATTGTGCCAAAAAGGAGGTGGACAGGGAGGTGGAGGGAGGGGTGAGTTGGTTGCTTGTATTCCTTCCGGCACGAATGCAATTAATTGCAGAACAAATTCAAATAAATTATATTTTTCTGAATTTTAAAACTGCCAAGTTCTGGACTAAGAACTGAAATTGAATACGAAAAAAGGGTGCATTTTTATAGTTTACAATTTATGTGGGAAAATATAAGACTTAAGGTGGAAGAAAATTAAACTTAATATAAATATTAAAATTTAGATTGAGAAAGGAAACTTGAGATGAACTATAAAAAGAA
This sequence comes from Drosophila fungiperda, assembly GCA_035042345.1. Taxonomy (NCBI): domain Eukaryota; kingdom Metazoa; phylum Arthropoda; class Insecta; order Diptera; family Drosophilidae; genus Drosophila; species Drosophila fungiperda. Next base: position 4,687,818 of record JAWNLM010000145.1, on the reverse strand, counting down.
CAGGTTGTTTTTAGAGGAAAGAAAAAAAATTTAGTTAAATTAAGTTTCATTAATATTTTAAAAAATATTAAAGTATGGATAAATAATGAATTTAATTTCAATTTTATGCATATCCATTTAATGCAGATTATATTGCTAATAAGTCGATCTGTAAAACTGTGTGTGAATCCCTTAGGGGTTAGCAGACCTCATCTATATCTCTATTTAGAAACCTACTAAGGGTTTCTATGGGGTGAATCAAATTGAAATTGAAAAAATTTGTTTCGGTTCCGGTTTGATTTTCTGTATAAATGATTAGATTTCTTCATTTACAAATATTCTTAGCTGCTTTAAAAAAATATGATATATATAAATATTGTATATTTGTAGATATTGATTACATATTAAAAATAAATAGCAAAAGTTCGCTAATCAATTTAATTTCCATTTCTCCATTTTTCTGTCTTAGTCACAGTAAACATATTTACACACTGCCACATCATCTTTAAGATCGGCTTGAAAGCAATATTTTCTCCCATTGCATAAGTTTTAAATTCACACATATATATAATATATTTATGTTCTTCAATTTCATTTTAAGACTTGCGGCACTTTTTAATACATTTTCTGCGCACTCCTGCAAAAATTGTTGACTCGCTAATCACCTGTCAAATTTCGAACACGCTGACAAATGATGCTGTCAAGAGAGTGTGCGTGTGTGTGTGCCTGTGTATACTTTCTTTTAGCAAACTGTGCAAAGTAAAAAATAAAATGCAAAGTAAATAAAACGCAATCATTCAATTGACAACTGAGCCGCATCGTGAGGCAAAAGCTGAATTAAAGCGCAGCTGAGGGAAAATCAATTTGGCTGCCTACAAATATGTACACACACACACACACACACACACACACACACACACACACACACACAGAGAGAGACTTACACACACGTACAAGCTAAATTCCAGCGCTGTCGGCGCCACCCAAAGCCAAAATCCCTTGCCTCTTACCTCTTACCACTTGCCAATTGCCAACAAAAAAAACTGCTGCTGCTGCTCGTTGAATCACGCAGAAAGGCAATGAAAATGTGCTTGTAATAATAACTGAATGGTTAAAGGAAAGGAAACACACACACACACTGCGGGGGAGGGGGGGAGGGGTGGTTGCTGGTTGGCGTCTGCTTTTCAAAGAGGAAAATTCAAGGACAAACAAACACAAGTCAAACAGTTTTGAGGTTTATGCTTTTGTTGGGCTATTTGGTGTTGTGTGGCAAATGTTTCAGCTGCTGCTGCTGCTGCTACTGCTTCTTCTTCTTCTTCGTTTTCAATTTCTTGTTGTTGTTATTGTTATTGTTGTAATTGTTGGGAGCCAAACATTTAACTGCCGCTGCTTAGAAGTTTTGTGCAGCCTGGCCTGAGGCGCATGTAATTTTCATTACCAACAGCCCGCCATCCTTGCCCAACTTATCCCTGTTAAATGCCTAGACCCTATCACCCTAGTACCCTACATATATATATATATATATATAAATCCCACGATAAAGACTACTCACCCCACAACAACTTGTATATTTACAACGAGCAACACGCGCTTTGACTGCCAAAACGAGGGTCAATTCTTTAAATATTCAAATAGTTGGCAATATTAAAAGAGTATTTTTATTTTCTATAAAATGAGTTGAATTTGTTAAAGCTTTTAAAAGAAACTTTACAACAGTTGCAACTTTAAGTAAACCTTTGGCAAGAATGCTTCTTAAAGAACTCCTTTAATATGAACTTTAAATACAGTTAAAGTAGTTTTGTTTAAGCATTTTATCATTAATTTCTTAAGAAAAGTATTTAAGAATAAAATGCAGCATTAAAATATGAAAGCAATTTTAAAGTTAAGCTTTAAATTAAACTTTAAAATGTAGTTTTCATAATATTGTTTTAATAAGTTTTTCACATTAAATGCGGAAATTTCAAATCTATTGAAAATGAACGTCAAGTGGCTTAAATATATCAGATAAATTTCTGGATTTACTGAATTCTTGGTTCCTCAAAATATATTAAATTGTGGGTTAATGTAATTTTTTTTAAACATTGAAAAAAAAAAAACCTCAACAGCTGAATAAATTAACTGAGTTGGAACTGTATAAGCTAAACAATAAGTTGAATCTGCTTGCAAGTCATCGAACTCACCTCGCTGTTGACTTTAGCTTGGGATAATATGCTCGACATTGGCCCAAATGTGTTGTGCAATAAATTTTAAAGTCATTGCCAGCGGCTGCCTTAAAGTCTTGATGACTCTACGGCCTGACACATCTACAGGCACGCCTCAGCTCCAACTTGCCCCATTTTTTGTTAAGTGTATTAACTGTAAGGCGTTTGCGGTAATAAGTTTAAAAACTTTTCGCGTTTGCGAGTTGTGCTAACGACAAGAGACGAGTTTGCTAGAATTTATATATATATATATGGGTTTATATATATATATATATATATCTTTTATATATATATATATATATATATCTTTTATATATATATATATATATATATCTTTTTATATATATATATAGGTATAGGAACGCTACCTTGTCGTTAAACTACTTTGCGTAATTATGTCAATTGCCATTAGGGTAGAAATTGTGTTGGCTGAGTAGACACAGTCATCGATATGCTTTGCTCGCTGCTCACTCCCCCAAAGTCCTTTGACTTGTGTGTGTGTAGCTGTGTATGTGTGTCTCTGTGTGTTTGCGTTGGTGTTGATTTTGGCTTTGACTTTGGCCTGTGTCTGATATCTATCTAAGCATCCATCCATCTATTCTATCTATAGTCATTATCTTGCCTGTCTGCCTCTCACACGCTGTTCCCTCTCTCTTGCACACTCTCCTCCCTCTAGCTTAGGCTACTAACCAGCATAAATCCGCTTTGTCTGCTCTCATGTGTCAAGGACAGCTGCCCCATCATCAGCACGCGCTCCACTCGATGTATGCCCCTTGTTTGCGTGCTTCGTTGGCATTGCCAAAATACGCTTAATAGTGCCACAAAATCAATGTATTTTAGCGTTTTTTCCACGCATGATTGGCCAACCAAGCCACAACAACAACAAGCAAAAAAACCGCTTAGAGCAAAGGATCAACACTTGAAGAAGTTGATTAACACATTCCGAATTGGATTTGTGCAGCTGACTTGTCACTTGGCGAATGTCGTGTGACAAATCATTTCATTAATTTTGCACGTGTTTAATGGCAAATTAATTAAGCACCCTCAAAAAATTAAAGAGTGAGTGTGTGCGTGCTTGTGTGTGTGTGTGTAAAGTGCCACAATATGAAATGCAGCACATTCATTAAATATTAATTATTCTCAATTATTATTGCTAAAATGTTATTATTAAATATGGCATTCATACCTGTTGTATAAATAACATTTTAAATTTCATAAATTAAATGAATTTTAATTCAGTTCACATATATACAAAATATATATATATATATATAAGTATATCGAGTGTTTTTGTTGTTGTTGCTTAACTTTTGTTTTTCCTGTTTACATGAATATTTGATAAAGCATATCAATTTCAATCGTTGCCTGCCTGCCCTGATTGCTCTTTTCTGCTGCTGCTGTTGCCAACAATAAATATCTCTCTCTCTCTCTCTCTCTCTCTGTATACATATATATATTTATATATTCATATTAATTTATTTATTTATGCCAGACAAAAGTGCAATAAAAATATATGTTGTGTTTAATTTTAACTCGACTGCATTTCAACACAATACTTTAGCCCATTCAATGGCAATTTGAACCTTTTGTTTTAGTTATTTATTTAGAATTTATTATTGAATTGAGCAGTTGGCAGTTGGCAGTTGGCAGTTGGCAATTTCGAAAAGCAATGACATTTAATTAAACATCTTTTTGCTATTTGTCTACAATTCGAACTGTTGTAAATTGCTTTACACTAAATTTAAATTTGTAGTTGAGCTATTTTTACTTAATTCTTCTACTTCTACTTTGAGTCTGAGAAACAAACGATCCTTTAAACAATACCTTATCAAACACTTTAATTTACTACTACCATATTTATATTTATATTTATTTATACATATTATATCAGCCATCAGCTGAAACCACTTTTGTGCGGTTTTGTTATATTTTTGCAGCCCATGATAAATCATAAAGTTGGCGCTGTGGAAAAAAATGTTGCACTGCACTGCTAATTAATTCATCGTCCAACTATTTTTTCGGTCATAATTTCTTCAATTTTTCATATTTATTTTACGCTCATACATCGCCCTGCCCCCCTTCCCCCTCTCTGTTTGACTACAAATGCTGCCAATTTGTTGCACGCATTTTTCGCTGCCAGCAATAAAAAATATACACATAAAAAAACATTAACAATAAAACAATAGCAACAATCAGGCATATTTTGAATTTCTGTCTGCTGTCTTAAACATTTTTTTGTTTATACTTTTATTGCTGTTAAGAGCAATACTAAAAAAAACGTATATTTTTGTTGATTTTCTTCTCACATTGAAATTGAAATATTTTTTTATGTAAATATTTGAGGCATTCGAGTGTAAAGAGGTGGGAAAGAGGGAGTGGTAAGCGTATGAGGCGTGTGCCTCCCGCTGAGTAGTGATGACTTTCAACGCAGCTGCCACTTTTTTTGTCTGCTGTCGTCAAGTGCCTCACCTGCTGCTTAATTATGGTGTGGCAACAACTTTGTTGAGGTGCTCCACTTAAGTGTCTCTTTTATTTGTTGTTGCTTATACGCTTCATTTTGTGGCTAGTTACCAAATTTCAAAATAACTCCAACTGTGAGTCGCCTCCGAGCTGTGCTGCAAATCGTCAGTGAAAGCCGCAACAGCAACAACAAATATCACGTACCTATAAAACTGAAATTGGGTTTATTACCAAACACACACACACACACAGATATACACACATACAGAGGGAACTTCATTTGTGGCAGCTGCTGCCTCAGATAGTGGTAAAAGGTGCACACAAATAAAATGTTGCCAGAAGTTGCATTTAAATGCTATTTTTATCAGATCGCAGAGAGACAGAAAACTGCCAAGAAAACTTAATCTATTTTCTTTTTATTATTCTGTTATTATATCTCAGCTTTTTTGGTCAGCTGGAATATTCTGCAATTGTACATTGAAATTTGTATTCATGTCTTTGTGGTTTTTGGCCAGGCTTAAACTAAAAGTTCAAGTTTTGTTTTCAAATGTAAAGTATTTGCTGAACATTCGTTACACATTTATTTGTTGATATTTTATTTTGTGATACAAGCTTAATTCTAGTTAAGCCCAAACATTCATTTTATTAAGTGCAAAGAATTTGTATTTTTTAATTTGTAGGAATTCTGTTTTTGGTTAGATTAGCAGGCGAAGAGAATAACATTCCCAGCTTAAACCATGTTTAAGTATTTCCCAAATTTTGAGACATCTTGTTTATTTTTATCCCGTGGCTTGGATGAAAACAGTTTTATTTTATAACAAAGAGTTTCGTTTGTAGTTTTTATTCTTTTCTTTCAAAATTTTTATTTAGTTGGTCTGATTGGATTTTTCTCGCTTTCCACAAAGCTTAAAATTGTAATATTTTTAATATATTATTAAAACATTCATTCATTTAATTTTCATAAAATTATTTTTTTAATTACTCGTCTTTAAAAGTTGCATTTAATCTACATAAATAAATACAATAATAAAAAAAACATTGTTTTTATGATGCTGACTTTTATTGAAATTGTTTTGATTATTACCGTTGTTTTCATATTTTCTGGGACTGAAAATGACACCAAATTGCTTTTGATTTATTGCAACTGCTTGCATTATTTTTGTTGTATATTTTCTTTAGCTTCGATTCAGTCATTGTTTATTTGTGTTGAGACTGCTTTTTTCGCTTGAGTAGCAAATTCTCTTCAATTGGGAAAAGACTAATCTTATAAAAGTCGGCAAGATCAATAAACCAATATATGCAAATACCATCTTGAATTTCACTTGATAAGTGCAATTTATATACCCAACTTAAGCTTTATATGAATCTTACTAAATGTGTACTAGAACTATTTTCAAATTAAGTTAAGTTTATAATCGCAAATTACAATCAAATTTGTAAAATTTCATTGGTTTTATGTTGATTAAGAGTTGACTTTTACTTATGTCGCCTATTAATACACAGCAATAATTAACTCGGATCAAGATCAACTTCAAAAGTTCCGCAGTTTTTCATCAGCAGTTTTTCTCTTACATTTTTGTTTTTTCTTTTCTGCACTTCAACCCTGGTTGGCGATGGCCACAGACAATTTAATTTCAATGTTGTTGTTTTTTTTGTTGTTGTTGTTGGCGCACAGTTTAAAAGAAATGTGCTATGAGTGGAAGGGGGGGACAGCACCAGTACTCGCAAAGCAAAGGAGTGTCAGCGGTGGAGTGGGAGTGTGGAAGTGTGGAGGGGGAAAGCAAAAATAAATAGTTTTGTTGTGACACTCATAAGTTGGCGTTGACGTTGACGGTGGCGTTGACGTCGCTGCTGCCTTCATCTTAAACGCTTCGCTGGCGATTCTGCTGCTGCTGCTGTTTCTCTTTATGCTCCTCTTTCTCTGCTCTGCTTCTTTGCTTGCATTTGACAAGTGAATTTCGGATCAAGGATGACAAACTGCCAAGCGAGCATGCTGAGTGGGGACAAGGGCAGCGGGCGTGGTTGCCCAACTGTTGGGCAGCTGTTTTGCGGTTTTGCGTGTGACGGCTGTGGGGTGGTGGGCGTTGTTTGTGGGCGTGTCTGTCCAATGGACGCAACAAGTTGCTGGCGCTTTGACTATTTTTGTGCGCCACTTTTATGTTACGTTTGAGGGGTTAAAGGGACCGGGGGCTGAGTGGGTGTTGCTAATGAGATTTTAAGTATGGTGACAGCGCGAGGGTTAAATGTGGGCCACAGTGGGGTTAAGCTTGTTGTTTGCTGTGCTGCGATAAATGGGCAAATAATTCTTTTGATATTATTTATATTTTCACTCATATATTTAATTCACTTCTGCAACTCTTTTACACTGCTGCAAATCAAGTGCCAGACACGTTGTGCACAGTCAACGCTTTGTGTTGATTGCAGCAGATGCAGTTGCAGCAGCAGCAGCAGCGGAAGTGGAACACAAATAAATGTTGCAAGCGCGAGTAGCGAAATTTGTTGCAAGCTCAGCTTGCTGTGTCTTTTGCTGTATCTTGCTGTGCTCATTTATAAATATTAAATCTTAAATGCTGTACTTTATACGTGTTTCTTGGCTATAAAATAGTGTAGCAAAAGATATTAAATATTATTATTTAATATTAGTATTATTACAATTTTAACCTTAAATTTTACTGGTACTAAAATAAACTTGCTTTTTATTATGTTAAATTTTGGGTGTAAAGATTTTGAATTGTCTACAAATTTGTATTCAACTAATCTATTTGTATAATAATAATTAAGATTTTCAAAACAATATTTTTTAAACTGATAAAATATATATAATAATAAATAGATATGTGGTTCATTTCGTGGTAATATATAAATTAGTACTATTAGTTCCTGTAGCTGTTTCCTACATAATATTAAATTTCCACTTGCTACGCTTTTTAAATGACCCACTTTAAGTAATTTTTCAAAGCTAGTTTTTTCTTTATTAATAATTCAGTTATTGATTGCTTCGCTTAATCATTGTGTGGTTTTAATAATTCCCAAGCTGACTTTATTTTTAAATGCAGCCATCACAATAAAATAAGCTCTTTTAATAGGCTTTCCACTGGCGTAACAAGTGTCTCCAAAACTACTTAAAATATCAGAAGGTAAATGGCAATGGCATCCAACAAACTGAGGACAGATAATTACTAAAAATTATAAAGAGTCCGCAGCGGATGGGGTAAGTGGAGGGGAAAACTCAACAACTGTTTAAAGTGGCTGACAATTTTCCTTTGGGGAAACCGTGAGCCGAGCAGAGAAATGTGGAACAGTGTAGAAAGCAGGCAGATAGTGACAAGAGACTATATTGCCTCGAGTAGACTTTGTACCATTAGTCGATGTCGTCATGTTGGGCACCCTGCAACACCTCCACCCCTCCACCACTCCGCAACACTCCACAGGGAGAGGAGGATGACGAAGCCGCAGCCGCAGCAGCAGCAGCGAAATTGACAAGCGCAACATTGAAATTGCTGCAATGACTGACTGTGGTGACTAGAAGCGGGGGGAGTTGAGGCAACGGCTATTGCTGTGCAGCTGATGCGCTGCCACTTGACAGAGACGAATGCGAATGAGGCAAATAGAAGAAAGAGGCAGTGGCAGGGGCAGGGGCAAGTGCTGCACGTGCGTCTGCCGACAGACATTTAAATATAAAAGGAAGATTTTGTTGCAGATGTTGCCAATGAAAAATCTACACTCAGCAGTGAAGCGAAAGATGGTTGTAGCGAGGGGCGGGGCGCAGGGGAGCTGTGGCAGCATGTTTAATTAATGCAACAGAAAAAAAAAAGCAAAAGCAGAAGCAGAGTTGCAGCCAACAAAATTGATTGAGGAATGTGCCGCAAAGCGGGTGGCAACTAGCATGGTGTATGCAGAGGGGTGGAGTGGGGTGTGAGTTGGGTGGGTGGGGGCTGTGGTGGGTGTGTGTATGTTAGGTGTAGTTGGTTGCATTGTTGCAGCCTCAAGTTGCTGCTGTTGTTCAGTCAGAGGCTATTTATAAGCTGCATCGCCTCTGTTTGTGTGCAGAGTTTTCATTGTTGTTGTTGTTGTTGCTGTATTTGTTTGTTGCTATTGTTGTTGTTGTTGTTTTTGTTATTGTTGTTGTTTGCCTGCAAGTTTTTTGATTGGGAAAATTGCTGGTAAATTGCTTTTTTGTGTATAGCCCAGGCAAATGGATGGGATTGCTCAGAGGTGCTGTTGTGTTAAGGCCAAGGAATTTAAAATAGAAATGCAGAAATTGCTCAAATTTATAAGCACACAAGTGTGTGTGCATGTGTGTGTCTGCATATGTGTGTCTGCATATGTGTGTGTTTGTGCAACATCACGTGACTAAAACTATTTGCCAAGACATTTTGATCTGCATATTTATATTAAAATCCTGCCACAAAAGTAAAAAAACAGATTTAGATTAAGATTTTTCAATATCATAAATTGATTTCAGATTTTATAAAATTAAAGCCCAAAAATATGTGTAAATATTTTGTATTTTGCAAATGGCATGAAGAAATGTATCTAATACAAAACCAATTATAAATATTTTCATATTAAGCAAAATTGTATTTTAAATAATCATTTAGTCAGAGCTTTTAATTCAAATATTTAATACAAAAAGAAAACATAAATAAAAATCTAAATTAATTCACATACTCAAAAATTGAATAAATATTTATGTGGGATAAATTTATTTTATAAGACAATTGTTTTTTTTTTTTCTATTATTGAATTTTTTTAAATTATATATTTATGTTTTTCTCATTTTTATAAAAATATATTGTGGACTATTTTTATATATTTATATTTGAAAATGACTTTATTGATGTTTATTAATGTTTCAACAATGATTGATTGATTGATTGCCAAACTATTTGATTTGCTCAGCTGAAGCGTTATTAATTACATTTGCACTATAATTAAATGTTAATTATATGTTTCTTAATAATTTTTGTAACTCACATATTTATCGATTAAATACTTAATTAATTTTCACATTTCTTTCTCATTTTAGGTAAGTCTCATCATATCAAAATACCTTTCGCTGTCTTCTTGCAACTTTTGCGTAAGTTTATCAGTTTTTTACTTTTTTTTCCTAATTAATTAGCTAAAAAATAAAATCGTTTTTTTTTGGACTTCATCTAAATTAATAACTTGAAGTTGACAATTTCCAGAGATTTATGCTCTACGCTGCATTCTCTCTTTCTCTTTCTATATATTTCTCTTTCTCTCTCTGTTTATCAATCTTGAAAGTGAATTAGAAAGCGCTCGGTGACTGCAAAAGGCCAACTAAATGTGGCCAACATCAAAAACAGCTTAAAGTAACAACTTGAACAAACTTCAACAATTACAGAAAAATAAAAAGACAAAAAAAGTGAGAAAGTGAAAATTGTTTGTCGTGTGGAAGTCGCCAAAAGCAGCAGCAGCAGCAGCAAGCAGCAAGCAGCAGCTGCTTCAAATGTAATTGTGAATGTAATTGGCTAAAATCCTAATCAACTGTAAACATGAGGTACTTTTGCCCCGCCAGGTGTGGGTGCGGGGGAGGCGAACTGTTGCTCTGTCTGATAAATCTCATTATGTGTGTACAACTTTTTCTTCTTCTTTTTTTTGTTGCTGTTGTTGTTTACCCCTGTTTGGGGGGAGTATTTTTTATTAGGTGTCTTTGCTTTAGGTGTATTTTCAGATGCAAAAAGATAATTTTTCAGTAGCTGTGCGAAAGCTTGATGTTTTTGTATATTTATTATCGTTCTTTTACTTTCTATGATATAAAAGTAGCAGTTCGTAGAACTGGTTCTTTTTTTTTAAATAAATTTTTTGCTTCAGTTCATGCATTTTTAGCTGATTAAAAGAATTAATTTTGTAAACAGATTTTCAGTCTTGGCTTTAACATAAATCGAATATTTTATTTATTTTTAAGCAAGCATACCTCTATCACATATATATCAAGGGTATTCCATTTTTCGACTTGCTGCAAACCACATTTTTTCATCTTATTTTTGCTGCGTGTGGCTTTGCAACTTGTTGTGTGTGTGTGTGTACTAAACTCGACAACTCATTGGGAAAAGCTCATTTCATTGATGACAAGCGAATGAGCTGATTGCCACACACACCAAACACACACACAAACACACACATCTCCCTTCTCCCTCTACTCTTCACACGGTTTGTATTTCAACATTGACAAACAACTCGAGTTGTACAGATAAACTCACACGCACTCTAAACACACACACACGCACAGTGACTGTCATTGATAGCTTAAGCTAGCCACCAATATCCCCTCACCCCCCTCCATGCTTGCCACGCATAGCTCCTGTTTCCCTTTCGCTGCACTGAAATCAATGATGCGCAAAAATTAGCGCAGCATTTGTCCGGTTTCAACTCTATTGCTCTTCCTCTCTTCCTCTCTCCCTCTCTCCCTCTCTCCCTCTATCTCGCTCTCCCTCTCTCTTTCTCTATCTCTCAGTAAACAGTTATCATCTGTGTCCATTTTGGATGCCGCACTTTGGCATCATTCAAATCAAAACCAGACGCCGCATGCAACTGACACACTCTCCGCAGTTTCATGCCACACATACAAACACCGCGCAACGCCCGTCCTACCCTCACCCACCATCCGCCATTTCCTTGCCCAATTTCCTATTTCATATTTAGCATTTCGCTGCAGTTTTCCAATTGCCAACAGCAGCATTCGCTGAACATTTCACATTAAGTGCTCCAGTTCATTGGCATCAGTTAAGAGTCGGAATCCGCATTGGATCCACTATTACTACTACTACTCTCCCCAATCTTCTGTCGGCCCAACCCCCTTCCTCAATCAGTCGGAACTATTCAATTTACGTGTAGTTTCTGACTTTTGGATTTTACTAGTTCGCGGAACTAGTTGCAAGTCCCATATTGATCTAATTTCTATGCAGCCTGCTCACAGCCTGCTCAATACAATAAAAATATGTTTAACAGCTGGTTTCAGGGTTATCGTTGACGAGCTCACTCGACTACAGACTGCTTACGTGTTTCTTTTTAGCTTCGCCAAACAAATTATTATTTTGTTTGCTGCTTGGGAACTAGTTCCTTTTTGAGTCATGTGTTTCAATGTGACCGCAATTTGGCTGTGGTTTGTTAGCGTACATTTCCGACAGCAGCAGCTTCCCCCTCCCCTCCTTCTTCACCCATTCTCTGTCCGCCTCTGTCATATGCAGGACACAAATATTGCCTGGCAATAAAATGGCTCATCTGTTTTGGCCAACATTTCGCTGCTCTATCTACATCTATCTCTCTTTATATCTTTCTATCTCTCTCTCTCTCTCTCTCTCCCTCTCTCTCTTATCTTCCTCTTTCTGTTCCGCCTGTTTTTGTCCGTCTGTTTGGCATCGTCTGTGGCATGTTTGCCAAATGCCAAGCATCATCATAATAATTATGGAAAAATTGTCCCTGTCAACGCACACAACCACACACACATTCGCACACTCGCACACACAACACACACTCATATGTAATTTGCATATTTGCGGCTATTTTCGCCGTTGCACAAAATGGCGCCCGCCGTTGCATGCAAAAAGTTACAAAAAGGATCTCTTTGGCCTCGCCTGGCTCTCGGCTGGTTTGGTCTGGTCTGGTCTGGTTTGGTTTGGTTGCATGCACAACAGCAATTTCATACAGAAAATAACAACAACAGCAGCAGCAGAGGCGTCTGCCACGCCTACTCCCCCATTCGCCTCGCATTGCAAATGCATTTTTCGAATGCGTGTCGCGTTTTCCAATGTGTGCCCCAAAAATGGGCGCCTGCCAATTTGACTGCAAATATTTGTTGTTGTTGTTGTTTTTGGTGGCAACAAACAAACAAATGCCACATGCACCATTGGTGTTGCACAGAGTTACAAGCCCAGTATGGCTGGAAGGGGGCCTGGCTGGGATGCACATTTGATGAGCTTTTGCAATATTCTTGTCTGTTTCTTTTTTGCTTGTCATTTTTGCCACACACATAAACTCGATAATTTACACCCGGCCAGAGTTGCCTGCTGAGGGGGAGGAGATGGAGTCTTTTTGTTAAAAACATGCAAAATGCATGCACAGCAACTGTATGCGACTGCCACAAGCCTACTCCACCCAGCTAACAGTTGCCTTGCAACCCGGTTGCAGCCTCTTTGCCTTTTGCCGAATGCTTTTCAATTTATGTTTTCTTTGTTTTCAATACGCTTTGCTGAGAGTTTCATCATTTTGTTGTGCAGCTTGAATATATATATATATATATATTGATACATTTTTATATATATTCGTGATCAGCATAGGAATAATTCACTGATATTTGAATAAAACTTTAAATTGGTTTTTAGCGTATAAAACTCACTAAATAAGATTGTAATTATGCGCCGCAAATTCAAATCATCAGCATCAGACAACTATATGGTATATATATCTTAACTTTCATAGGAAGAATCGGTCGAAAGCTTTTTTCTTTTGTTTACCGAGTTAATCGATTCAGTTTTGGAATTGTTCTTGTTGTTTAAACTGCATTTTTTAAAAAAGATTTTCACTTTATTTATTGATGTTGTTGTTTTGATTTGCTGGCAACAGATTTGCTTATCAACTTTTCTAAATACGTTGCACGTTGCACGTTGCACGTTGCATTTGCTGCAACGTAATGCATTTGCAAATGTTGTTCTATCTCCTTTTTTTTTGTGGTTGCAATTGCAGCCCTGTTTAGAAAATGCTTTTCTACTTTTTGTTGAATGCAACAGATTTTCTTCTCACACCACAAAATGAAAATGTGTTTTTTTTTTCTTGTTTGTTTGTCATCTTGTTGCTGCTTACTCTGCATGTGTGTGTACAAATGTCATTAGGCACAGACTGACGATGAACTCCCCAAACACACACACACATACACACACACACACACATAAAGTGGCAGATGTGGGAGAGACACATTTCATGATGAGAATTTCGTTTCTTCAGTTTGCAGTTCTTCTCAGACCTAAAAATTTCTCTGGTCATGGCAACTGCATTAGGTGTGTGTGTGTGTGTGTGTGTGTGTGTGTGTGTGTGTGTGTGTGTGTGTGAGCTGTGTGTGTGAATCGCATAACTGCCAACAGTTTGACACACAAACACAATTACAATGATAACGGCAACAACAACAACAGCAACAAAAACAACAATAAAAATTCTTCACTCTGGTGAAAACAGTTTAGAAGCATTTGCAGATCCATGCGAAAATTGAGTTTTTGAGTCTTGTCAGCTTGCAACTAGCAACAGACGACATACAAAAATCAACAATAAGTGACAACAACAGCAGCAGCTACAACAACAACAACAACAACAACAACAAAAACAGCAATCAAATCGTTTTCAATTGCAGCCCCAAAATATCAACAGTTTACAACTGAATTTTCCATTTTTCTGTCCTTTGCTGAGTTTTCGAAGTATTTTTCATAGAAAAAGCAGGCTTTGCTTCGTCGAAATTTCGTTATGAGTAGTAACTGAAAATAGTAGAAATTATGGATAAATAGTTGTAATGCTTTGATTGCTATAAGCTTCAAATAGTGATAAGCAAGTTAGAATGATTTAGTTGGAAGAGCTCTCTAACAGAGATGCTACAAATTGTTGCATTTTTTTATGAAAATACATTTTTGTTTCTTATCCCATATTATTCATATTTTTACAGTTGATGTCAGAATTTATAATTTATATCAAATGCAAAAGTTTATTTTTACAAAAGACTTATTTATTACTATCGAAAATCAATTTATATTGTTACATTCCAGAGTGAAATTAGCTTGATCTGATATATAATATTCGATAAGTGATACTTCAAATTTGACGAATCTTTGTTCTATATAGTCTCTGAGAACTACTTGTTTTCGTTGAAACAGCATAGAAAAATGTTTCTTAAAAGAAAATGATTTTTATTTTCAGCTGAAATTCTAAACTTTTATAAAAGTTTAATAAAACCCAAGAGCGAAAATTCGCTGAAGCATTTTTAAAAGTTACTGAATTGTGAAATTTGGCTCGCTTCACAAACAGAAAATATGTTTAAACTTTATCTTTTGATAACCTTAAAAGCCAAAAACAGAAACTAGCCCAAATTCGTTGTGAAATTAAACGCCAAGTTCAACAAGTGCTGAAGTTCTGCTATATTTATGGCTTGCTCTTAGCAACTGTCTCTTTGGAAGCTTAGTCAGACAAATTTCATTTTATTTTTATATGTTAAATAATTATAATAAAACGTGTGATTTGAGGCCAAGCTAAAATTTCCGTCTTTTGTTGATGAATCACGCAAAACAAAACTCGCATCTCAAAATGTGAAAAGTTTTTGCAGCTTTTGATGCGCTGTTAAAGCGAGCGAACAGCGCTGTTAACGAGTCAGCGCTCTGTTAACGAGTCAGCGCTCTGTTAATGAGATGCGCTCTGTTAATGAGTCAGCGCTGCTTTGCTCTGCTCTAAGCTGGAATCTTGGGAATTTCACCTGCCTTCCGAGTAAAAAAGAAAACGATTTAAGTTTCCAACATGAATCAGATAATTTATTCATTTGAATTTTATTATCAAGTCGAGCATTTGTCTGCTTTATTTTCCACTGCTTCCTATTTTTTAATTAAAAAACTAAAATTGCAACTGAAATTTAAAGCAGCTGCTTTCCTATATACTTCATATACATATATATTTGCCATATGCTAAAGTTGCGTTGAAGGATTATTTAAGAAATGAAAATAAAACCATGTCAAGTCACAAGAAATATGGCAACGTGGGATGGGTGGTCGTTGCACGTTGGCTGTTGTGGCACCTGGAGTGGTGCATCTGCTTCAAGAAAGAAAAGTTTGAAAAGCAACTGGAATAAGAACTGAAAACTGCAAATGGAAATGGGTATTGAGTGTTGCCAACTGGGAACTCTAGGAATTCAGAACAGGGAACGTGCGTGTATGTGTGCCACTGTGTGTGGCAGATAGCAGCAGCAACAAAAGTAACTCATTTCCGTCTGTGTTGAGAGTGCATGACAATAATATATAACAAATGACACAACGAGAGCGAAAGAGATAACAAGAGTTGCATCAATGCCAACATTTTCAGTTAATCGACTAAAAGTTGCCATGCAAAATGTAAAAAACGGAAATTATATGCTGGAAATTAGAGTGTCAAGCCGGAACCGCAATAAAATACAACACATTTTTCACTAGAAAAAGAAAGCATAACGAAATCAAATTCTAAACAAGAAATGGAACCAGTTCATGAACATTTATCATCATTTTTAAGAAACGCAAGCGGAGTAGAAATATGATTGAAGTGTTTGAAAATATTATTATTATGTTTTTATACTCATGAAATGATTTTTTCCTTTTAGTTTAAAAACTATGCTTTTTCCATTCTGAAAAATATTAAAATTGAATTGGATAAATATTGAAAATTTTCGTTTATAAAATTAAACTTAAACTCGTGTTTTTCAATTGAAATGTGTAATTATTCTAGTTGACAAAGCTTTTTGAAATATATTGTTAAAAATAAATTTGAAAAGGGTAGTTCGACAAAAGTTGTGGCAATGGAAAGTTTTCGATTTGTTGGGCATAAATTATAACTAAATTTCGTGTCCACTTACACACACCTATACACACATCTGTACACATATCTATACAGAATGATTTCATTATTTTTTCACATTTTAAAAACTTAACCCACAGGGGTGCCACAGGGTGTAAATGAGACCACAAGCAAAATGCCAATTACAGTTTGCTGTAGCAAACATTTGATGCTAAATATTTTCGTGCAATCTTGTGGGCCATAAGAGTAGTGCCACGCAAACCAATGCACACTCACACACACACGCTCATACATATACACACACACACACGCTCATACATATACACACACACACACAGAGAGAGCTGAGTCCGTGAAATTAACTCAACTAAAGTCGGGTTTTTCAGCAGCTGTTGACAGTTGCAGACAAAGAACGAAACGAAACTAAATGGAATGAAACGAAACAGTTAGCGACTGGGCAAATGCACCACAGGAGGTGCTGACTGAATGAAATACACCCAAACACACACACACACACACACATAAACAGACACAGACACAGACACAGAGGATTTTGGGCATTTTCATTTTTAAATGGAGAACTGAGAACTGTGTGCAACAAAAATAATTAAAAGGCGTTAAAATTGCGGCTAAGCAGAGGACAACAACAAAATGGTCTAATGGCACAGGTGTGGCAAGAGCGATGGATGGGTAGAGGGGAGGGTCGGTCCTGGTGTGCCCCACTTGAAAGGCAGGCGAGAAGACTGCGTTGACACTTTAATAATTTGCACGCTGCGGTGGCGTTTTAATTATTAAATGCAAAAGCCTCCCACAACACAAGGATAACAACACAGGCAGTCAGGGAGAGGCAAGGATAGGCAAGGGAAGGAGAAGGGGAGCAGGGAAGAGATGAGGCAGTCAGGATGCGACAGGGAAGCGGATGCGGCGCCACGCGTGGAAATTGCGGAGAAGCCTGCGGCTACCTTGCGTGTCCCCCTGGAAAGAAGGAAGTCAGCCAGCAAAGGAAGCGCAAAATTAGAGCAGCAGCCAGCAAAGCAGCAGGTGCTGGTACCAAAAAGCAGCTGGCAGAGGGTTGGGGGAAGGTGTAGAAGAGGGGCGGTGTGCGACTCTGGCCGCTGGCTTGTTTGCCAAGGACTAACCAGGAAATATTTAGAGCACCAATGCAAAAGGCGAAAGGAAAACGCACAGGAAAGGAAAGGAAAAGCGACGACAAAATCAACGCAAATGAAGCGTAAGGAATTCAACAGAAATCCATGTGTGTGCGTGTATGTGTGTGTTTGCGTGTGTGTGTTCGTTGTGGTCAGGTGTCAGCAGCGCAACTAACTTGAGAGTGTGAAAATGCCAAGATAAACACCTGACTTAAGCGACGACACCATTTGCACAATACGCACGACAGGTGGAGCCACGCAAACAAGCAAGCAAGCAAAGAAAAGCAAAGATGGACCAAAGCATATAATACGCATCATTGTTTTACAATTTGTAATCAATATATGTGTTTTTAAGACCATTCCGATTTAGGTGGGTGCTCAAGTTCTTTTCTATTTTGCTCAACTGCATAAATTATAATATTTTGTTTGTGTTTTTCTTGGCCTAATTAGTCATTCCCAGCGAGTAAAGTTATTCTTGAGTTGTGGCAACTGGCCTATCAAATGGCTATCAGTATTTACATAATTACACACAAATCCCATTAGAGCTCAAAGACTCTAAAAATAAAGAACCAACAAAAGCAAAAATAACAACAAAGAAATTAAAATAATATGAAACCAAAAGATGACTAATTAACCTTAAGCAGCTTTCTGGCATTTTAAATGATCGTTGAGCGAGCGAACAACGAAACGCTCTTCAACAATAATTATAATAATAATAATAATAGTCACAACACCTGCTCATAATCAACTGCAGCTGCTTCATATTCTTCTACTCTTTTAGTATAATATTTCTGAACGTTAAATTTGACTTGGCTTCGATTTCATAATCATTTTAGATGAAAAAGAAAAAAAAAACAGGCAGGCAAAAAAACCGGTACATTGCCCGAGGCAATAACAACTACAACAACAACAACAACAGCAACAGCAACAGCACATCTCCATATGAATGCACGATACATTTCTATATGTCATCTCGCATCGCATCATATTTATTCAATTCCGTCTGTCTTCTCTTCTCTTCCTTTGTCAACTCTACCTTTTTTCGTAATATGAAACGTCATAAAAATTGTTACAAGACGCAACCAATCGATAGATGGACAGCAATAAAGACAGAGTGTGAGGGGAGCTGGGCATGGGTTGGCTATGGCGTTTGTCTGGCAGGTTGATTGCTTTGACAGGCAACAAAAAAAAAAACGGCGTTTTATATTTTTGTGGTTAGGAAATTTGACAAGCGAACAAACGACTTTGATTAAAAGTAAAAATCACACAAAAACATTAAATACATAATTACAACAAAAAGAAAAAAACATATAACCCAAACAATTAGCGAAATTGGAGTAGTTGATTTGAAGTCGGCGGCTTTTTCTTTGACTGCTTTGACCACATTCAACACAAAAATAAAAAAGCTCATTATCGACGACAGATGGCGTGTCGAAGTTAAGTTTTATTTTTGCCTGTTGCGCAGTTAATAAACAGTCACAAGTGCTGCGCGTGAGTCTTTGCTTATAATAATCAAGTTTTTAACTGCTTTTGTGGTTAGCCAATTTTTTTGAGTTCTTATTAAGTTCAATTGTGCCGTTTGCCAGCAATTGCAATTTAGTTGCTCTCTTTTGCTTTGTTTCTTATACTTGTTTTTAGCTTCTTCTTTTCGTTTACTTTCCAACATATCAATTTCTGTGGCAGTTTTATTTTCCATACGCTAGATGGCGTCTTTCTATCGGTTGCTTAATTTGATGTCCAATTTACAACATACCAATTTTTTCGGCTCAACGTTTGCCATTGGAAAAATACCCGATCCTCAAACTCTTTGCATTTCTTGTTGGAAGTTTTTCAATTGCTGCCAGTTTTCATTGTTGCCCTGCCGTTTTTATTTGGATATATTTTTTTGAAATAAATTCTTTTGTGTGTTGGTTGATTTTTTTTTGTGCTGGTCTTTTGTTTTACATTTCTAATTTGATTTCGAAATGTTATCGCAGTAGGTAATCCCCCTGCCCCTTTCTCGTTCTGCTACAATATGTATTTCTCTCTCTTTCTCCCTTGCAATGTCTATCTGTTTGCTTAGCTTTGTTGTAGGTGTGATGCTGTTTGTTGTTGTTGTTCTGCTTCATCTTCTTTTTTTCGTTGTTTGTTTTTTTATGCCTATCAAAAGAACTATGCAAATGACTTTATCGCTGTCGCTGCTGCTGCTGCTGCTACCCTGCTGTTTCCCCTCTGCGCCTCTCTCTTGCACAGGTCTATAGATGGGAAAAAAAATGGTGGCCGCTTTGGCTTTGTTTACCTGCTGCCTTTTCCACCTACCACATGCGGCACTCCCTCTTCCCCCCTCTCCAACAACCCACCTCCAAACTCCACTGCTTATTTATGTTTGCTCGCATCATCTTCTCTGTTGGCATTTCGTTGACCTAAAAAACGTTCAGCAGCCGCTAACCAACAAAAAAAAAAACTAAGAAGAAGCAGCAGCAACAGTCAAGCTAACAAAATGCCAGCAGATGCCATAAATTGTTGCTGTTGTTTTTGTTGTTGTTGCCGGCGTTTAAGCAGCTTGAAATGGTTGTCGTTGTGGCAAGTTGCAGTTGCATTTAGCGACAGCAGCAGCCGCAGCAGCAGCTTTCTTACCTGTGCTGCAGCTGCTAAAGGCATTTAAAATGTATCTCGTTTTTTTCTTGGGTATTTTTCTTTTTGTTTTTTATGTGTGTGTGTGTGTGTTGAGCATACTTTAGTTGTTTTCTTGCATGCATCTCAACCTTCAATCTCAGCCGACGCCAAAACGGATTCACAACACTGTAATTAAGTTTCGCGCAAAACATCTGCCGTTTATTTCAGCTACTTTTGCTCTGCTTCCTTTTCGATTTTTTTCTTCTCTGTTTTTTTTTTGCTGCTTTTTCGCTTGTCGTTTTGTTCTTCTCCGTTTTACTTATTTTATTTCTTTATATTATATGTATTTATTCGCGGCACGCCCTTCCAACAATTGTTCGCAATGCCGAAAATATTTTTGTGGGCTCTTCGCATCTTCCTCTTCCCTTGCCCTTTTTTTCCTTTTTTCCCTATCAATGACATAAAAAGAAGAAGAAATCCTTTTTGTCGCCGTTGCTTCCTTATGCAAATTAGCCGAGAGAGAGTTTTTTAATTGGCCGTCCAAATATGATGGAAATTGAGTAACATTAAAGTTGAGAAGGAATCCAAAAGTATAAGTTGCCTTTAATAAACATAAAGTTTATTAAATATTCGAATAAAAATAAATGAAAAATAAATATATTTTGTTAAATTTAAATATATTTTTATTGTATATTTAAATTGTTATCGTAATTTCCTGCTTAAAGTATGTGCTTTTTTCACATCACATCCACAGTATCATTCCAGGAAATGTTTGCAACTCTTTTCATAAATCTAATACCAAATTGGTATCTTTTGGGCATTTGGGTCGTGTGCCCCCGCTTGATTTGTTGCTTCCTCTTCTTAGGCTACCTGCCTCATCAAATCCAATACAAAAAAAAAAAAACGAAATTCATTTCGATTGCTTCATCTCGATTTTAATTTGATTTTGATTTCCATGTTTTGTTTTCTTTGTTGCTGTTATTGTTGAATCAGTAGTGAGTTTCATTGAATATTTTCTAGTTATTGCTTTCTGCCACTCCGGAAATTGGGCATTTTAATCGTGGAACGAAATGAGATTCGTTGCTGATGTGTTGCATCAATATTTATGCATCTTCTCTATGCCACAGATTATCCGATTACCAATCGTATTTCAGCTTCATTTGCTTTACATTTTTCTTCTTGCTTATATTGCAGCTGCTTTTGCTGCTTCTGTCAGTCTTCTAACTTCCTCTCTTCCCTCTACCCTCTACCCACATTCGTCATTAGTGTGTGTGTGTTGTTTTCATTGTTATTTGCTTTTGGCATGCCGCAACACTTGTTTACACCCTGCTTTACACCCTTGCACCCTCTTTCGTCTTCTTTATCTCCTCCTGCTGTTTTGCGTATTTTTCTTCTCCCCATATCTCTCAGTGTGTGCAAATTTCCGGCCCTTATCATTCTGTCATCAGCGGCAGCCTTTTTACTGCTCCAATGCAAAAATCAGCCGCTAGGCAATTCCTCAACTCTCTTTTTTCTGTAGTCTCTTTCTATCCCTCTTCCCTATTTCTGTTGCCCGCATTTAATCGAACCCTTCACATTGACAAGTGCGCCCGCAGCAGACATGTGTGTCCCCACCTCCTCTCTCTTGCCAGTCTCTTTTTCAGCGGTCTTTGGTTGTGACAACAATGCCGCCGCCTTGGAAGTCAGCGCAGTCCGTTTGCTTTGCATGCAAAAAAAATGAAAAAAAATGTTTCATAGCCTCAGGTGGTTTTTGTCACCCCACCTCCATCTCCGTGTTCGTTTTGGGTGTGAATCTTTTTTATGCGCTCTGCTTTTGTCTTTTGTTTTAGCCTTGCATTTAAGTTGTGATTGGTCTTTTGTTGCTACCCCCTCTCTATTTCTCCCTCTCTCTCTCTCTTCGTCTTATGCATATTCATATTTCTCTTGCTCTTTTTGCTGCTGCTTTTGTTGCTCGTTTCACATGTAAACGTCATTATTAGTTTGGCCTACCCTCGCCATCCCAAACTCCCGTAACGACTCTTCGCCTTTGCCTGTCTCCCATTACAATTTTAGCGCATTTCTTTTCGAGTCTTGCTGCATGTGAAATCTGAGCTTCCTTTTCAATGTCAGCAGAGGAGAAACACACATGTCTTTCTCTCTCGCTCTCCATCTTTCTCTCTCTTGCATTAGCCGCTAAGCACTTTGCGTATTTCATGTAATTAAATGAAATTTTACACTCACTATCTGAACTGAACCACTTATTTTGTCCTTCTTCCATTTTCATTTCATCTCGTCTCGTCTCATTTTATTTCATTTCATTTGTCAGCTCTTCATTATATATATATATATATATAAATATACATTACAGTGGCTAATCTTTTAATGAAATGCAAATGCAAAACATTTTTACCGTGAGAAAATTTTAAAGCGCTTTTTTTTTCCTACATGCTCAGCACAAAAAATTTAATGATCCAAGAGACTCAATTTTTAAGCGGCCAAAAAGCTGTTTACGTTTTTGACGAAAATTGAAAGAGAAACCTTCGTTGCTTTATTTTAATTATATTTTTTTTGCAAAGTTTTTTTTACACAAAACTTGGCAAATAAAAAATTTGTTGCATTAAATTTAGATGCTTAA
Source organism: Drosophila fungiperda (assembly GCA_035042345.1). NCBI lineage: Eukaryota > Metazoa > Arthropoda > Insecta > Diptera > Drosophilidae > Drosophila > Drosophila fungiperda. Next base: position 4,665,283 of record JAWNLM010000145.1, on the reverse strand, counting down.
AGAAATATATAAAATTAATTTATTTTTATTGCCTCAATCTTTTTACAGTGTATTGTGCCAGTTGTGCAATTTATAGCTATTAAGTTTTATACATATATTTAACTTTGCCAGTGCCAATTACTTACCACATGCTCTTTCTCTCTCTTTCTCTTTGTCATTGCAGGTAAGCAACTATTACGTGTTATCCTCTAGCAAGAGACGCAAGATGCTTCTCCACATTTGTGTGTGTGCGTGTGTAAGTTTAATGTGTATGCTTAGCTTAAATAAATGTGTTATTACTTTGAGCCAGTGTTGGTAAACTTGAAATGAAATCAGAGACAAAGCAAAAACATGTGCGCAATTTGCGCAGAGTTGCCGCAAAGTGTCTTGCAGCTGCTGCTGCGCTCTTTCTTTTATTTAGCAAAAGTCTCTTCAGCATTTAATATTAAATCACTCAATGCTTTCACTTCTTCTTTGTGCTTAATACGCATATGCATTCGACCTCCCCACTCCCCCCTGACGTTGCAGCTGCTTTTGCACGTCGCAGCCATTTTCAATTTTGCATTTTAATAATAAAATTTTGCTCGCAACAAAAAATATAAAATGGACGTAAATTATAAAAAATATATGTAAGAAGAAGCAGCAGTAGCAGCACAACTTGTGAGTAAAAGTTTTGCTCGTGGAACGCATGATTACTTTGTTGATGATGACAACCCTGGCAAGGCAGGCAGCAAGCAGGCAGCAGGCATGCAGCATCTCGTCGTCCATTTCAGCTAGCTAACTTTGTCTGTCTGCCTCTGAGCCTTATCAACAATGTTGCTGATGCTGCCTCTTCTCCTCCTCCTCCCATTCCTCTCTCTTCTGCCCACTCTTTCCGCTGCTCGGCTCCTTGTCTGGTTTGTGCTCGCCACAAAGTATGCAATAGATTCTGTTTATCATTTTGCGAACGTGTGCTGCCTGCAACAATTTGTTGCATGTGTGTGTCTGCGCAACTGGTCACCCCCACATCAATAGTTACGTGCCAGCACAGACGTTATTTTTTTTAGTTTTTCTTGGTTTCTTATTGCATTTTAAGTTGCGCCTGTTCACTGTACTTGTCACAGTACAGTAAAATATGGGGTAAAGTCTTGCAAGCAATTGAAAACAGGGTATCTCCAAGCCTAGATTGAATTTTGATTCTTTATTTATTGAACTTTTGTTTACATCGTTTTTCATATATCATTTTTCTTCAGAACTTTGCCAATTTAGTTCTTTTTGAGTTTTTTATTTGGATTTTTTCCCGTTTCATTTTTGCAATTTTATTTTGAGTGCGCAATTATTATTTATTATCCCTTTATTTGTAAAAAGACTGCTTTTTAAATGACACAACTTTGTGTCACAAAATTTGCCAACTCATTTTGCGATTTAGCAAGTTGATAAACACATGCTTAAAGTTCTCAGTGCCCCAGTTGGATTATCCTTTGTGCGTTAAGCACATTTACAAAAACAAAATAAAATATAAATCGTTTCAAATTTTACACTAAATTGACTCTGTGTGTACTTTAGTGTGTGTGTGTGCTTGTGCAAATTGTGCACGCACAATTAAATGTGCTCACTCTCGAGGGGAAGCCCCAACCCAAACCACAGCAGCCCCACATCTGCACCTACTGCAAACAAAAAAGTTAATTCACCAGTGGCATAAATGTTGGCCAACACCAAAAAAAAAACACTTGCCAGCAAATTTTCGTTTGTTTGCTGCAAATATTTGCCCACAAACTGAGTTTGTTCAGCTCATATTTGCCTGAACTATAACTTTAAAAAGTTTTCGTTTCTTTTTTTTAAATTGTTTTTGGCAATTGGCTTATTTGATTAGGGTTTTCAAGAAATCAAATCTGTTTGTGCTTTCTAATTTGCCTAGAAATGTGCAGAAAGGTTAAATTAAAGTTGGGCAAATATAGGCAAAAGAAATGCATATCTATTTTTGATCAGCATTAAGAGACTATTTGACTAGACACTTTTGAGTTTAGGATTATAACTTGTACAAAATTTCAATCAAATCATTTTAATTAATTTTTCTATATTTTACTCCTAAGCTTAACTCAAATTTAAGCAATTTCAATTAACACACGTGACTAAATTGCTGCGCAAGCAAATCCAGCTATTTCTATGTAAAACATACTTTATTCAGTTGCTGATTTTGTTGGACAAAATATATTTTCATATTATACAAATTGAATTTTGGGGTATCTGCTAGTCGAGCAGTGCTCAAGTAAAGTACTCGAACTTTTTCTATTCAAGTTTGTTTGTTAAGCGTAATTGAATTTTTTCATAAATTGTCAGTTGCACTCTGCATTTTATTTCAAATTCAAAAATTTATTTAATTTCCGTCTTAAATTATTTTATTTTAAATCAGAGAAGTTTCTGCAAAGTTTTTGTTTGCGAAATATCTGGGGAAAAATGTCTTGAAATAAAGCACGTGTTTGTGGAATATTTAACAAGAATGAGCAGAAGCAATAACAATAGAAGCAACAATAAAAGCAACAACAACAACAACAATATGTAATCACCTATATAACAATTTACGCCCAGACTCACTTTCCATTTCACTTTTAAACATCTTTCGTTACACTTTGCAACAGCAGCGCACACATAACACATGTGCGTGTGTGCATGAGTGTGTGTGTTGCAACAACAATAAACGGGGCAAAAGATTTCAAGCAAATTTCATGTTAACTTCATGCACAATGAGCACAGCTGCCAAACACAAAGGCCATTGCCATTATTGGTTAGACTGTGGCTCTATTCGCCCCCCCGCTGCCCGCTGCCCTCTTTTTGGCTATTGCATGCATAATGCGCTTAACAAAGTTTTTGATTGTATTACACAGATATGCACAAAGCCAGACAGAGAGAGAGGGAGAGAGTGGGAAAGAGACAGGGAGAGTGTGTTTGCTTTTGTATGTGCGTGCAAGTGTTATGCAATTTGTTTAATATTCCCATATAAATTGCATCGATTATAAGATTGTGCAGCATACACAACATTTTACACAGATACCAAATAAACGTTTTGCAAAATAACTTTTTTTTTTTTTTAACCCTCACAAAAATGTTTTCTTCTTTGCCAGCTCATATTGCATATGGGATCAAGTTGTATTTACACAAAACAAGCTAATGAATCCGATGGGAATATTTAATCTAGCTGAATATTTTCACATCTATCCGAAGAGCAGCTTTTTATCTCTGTGTGTGTGTTATTTTTGGGTATTTAAATTTATGCAAATTTTATCGGGCATCATTTACAAATCGTTTCGTTTCGTTTCTTGGCAGCCTTGGGAAATGTGCATAATTGTTGGCTGCAAATGTAAATGAATTTCAATTAAAAATTAAACACAGATAGAGATACAAATGTGTATCTGCAACAGACGTATGCTAATTGCCTCGCTAGACTCTTTGATGGTGCATTCATTATAAACGCTGGCCATGGCTAAAATCGAGTGTGCGAAATATATCTGTAAATATGCTGAAAATTCTATTTTTTTTTGTTATACCCTTTCAAAATGGGGCTTGTAGAAGTTAAGCTGAATCAATATATCTACAGAAAATTTTTTATACAAATCGATTGATAATATATAAAATTGTATTCTTTTTAATCGATAACTCTACTCGTGAATATAGATACAAATCGATACAATACTTAATGCCGTTTTCCAACACTGCTAACTCAACTAACTTGTCCACCAATAGAACATGTTTACTTGTGTCAATTCGAGGGCATCTTTCCGTCGTTTCTAATTATTGTGCTTCTCGTGTCGATTTCTCAAGCATTTTACCAATTCAAAAGTTTCGTTTTGTGGTTGCCTCAAGACACGAATTAATTTGAAAACTTCTACGTCAGAATTTCTCAGCATTTTGTGTTTCAGCACATCGTCTTCTTGCTGTGGTTGTTTCTTTGGTTTTTGTTTTGGGTTTCACACATAATTTTTAAGTAATCAATCGAGAGTCGTTTGTTTTGTGCCACGCCCACAGCTTTGAGTTGAGTTTAGCTAAATTCCCATACGCCCACAAATCAATTAACTTAATTGTTTCGGTTTAAATGCCATGATGAATATTTATAGAAGTCGTCTTATCTTTTATTCTTCTTCTTCTTCTTCCAAAAATTCAATTTCTCAGCATAAATCAAATGGAAGACAACAGCTAAACAACTGTTAAAATAGGGTATATAAAAACTTTAACTTAAAAATTCTTTTTGTCCATTTTCGCTCAGTGCAAATAAATAAACTGAGAGAGTGTTGCCAAATATGCAACCGAAATGGAAATAAAGTTGTTGTGCAACACACACACACACACACAAGAACACAGCTCTGGCACAATTTGCATGTTTTTTAAGCGTAAAAGCAATTAAAAAACTTGTACAATATTTTCTCATAAAACAAAAGTTAAGCGCACAAAAACTAAAAAAAAAAAAGGGAAATAAAATGTGTTAACCAACACTGACACACACACATGCAACAACTCTGCCGCTGGCCAGAAGTTGTGTGGATTCTCATTCAGCTGAAAAAAGCTGAAAAAGAGCTTGTTGTAAAAAGGGTGGAAGGTGCACATAGAGAGAGAGAGAGAGAGAGAGAGACAACATGCAACAATGCTCATGCAGCAGCAGCAGATAGGTTGAGCTGATAAAAGCTGCAACAGTTGCGTCCGCTGCTGCTGCTGCTGTTGCTGCTGCTGTTGTTGCCTCAGCTCATTTCATATTGATTAGCAGCAAATCCATCAGTGTCATTGTCTAATGAACTTCAAAGGGGAGTGAGGAACAAAGGGGAGGTGTTGCAATGTGCCCTGCACTGGCAACGGCAACGGCAACTCAATTTAGCTTCCTCATTTGCACATTATAAAGGAAGGGTGACGAGAAAGGCGGGGAAGGCGTTACCATTAGCAGGAGCAAACTTGAGAGCCAATGTGTGGGAAAACAAAGACATTAGAAACGCTAACAGGAGCAGGAGAAGGGGTGCTAAGCAAGTGGCTGTGAGAATGGGTGCAGTTGTGGAGAGGGAGGGGAGGGGTAGAGGATGTGCCCAGGTGCAAATGTGCGAAAGCAAAGTGAGTGAAAGAAACCCTTTTGCATAAACTTGACTTAATTAGCTGTGTGCAACAAACTTGGCTATTTAAACAGCTGCTCAATGAATATGTATAAATGCAGCAAGCAGTTGGAGAAGAGTTAGAAAGATATAGATAGATATATATACAGAAATATATAAAGAGATATATAAAGAGATATCTAAAGAGATATATATAGATATATATTTATATAAGAATTGCTTTTTCTATATTTATATGTAAGAAAAATAGTAGTTGTTACTGAAAAAGTCGAAAAGAAATGCTTAAAGTTGAGTTCGTCAAATGATAGCAAAATCAACATTCTAAAAATTACTTCAGCCAATGATGCTTAAATAAATTTAGATTTTAAAAGTATATAAATATTTTTATTATTTTTATATATGTATACTTAATAATTTTATATAATTTCAACTAGCAAAATGCTTAAACCTAGTTAGAAAAAGCAGCAGCTTTTTTGTAAGAATTTAAATATATATAAGTCATATTTGCTATATGAACAAATAACAACTGGCTAAAGACTGAGAAGGGTTTAGAAAAGATTTAGTTTTGATAATACTCAAATAATATTGGTTGCTATGTTATTCAGTTTTGACATTCCGCTTTATATATTATTTAAGTATATGAAAATACTGCAGTACACATTTATCTCTATACTTATCCGATTTGCTCTGTTTGCAACGTGCAACACATCTTTGACTTTATTTATGTGCACAAGCAGATAAATGTATATTTAAAAGTTGCCATAAATTCGCTTTTACTTCAACTTGCAGCATGCAGCATTGAACTTTGCTGCTACAACTCATGCGCTGTATTATTTAGTATTGTAAATGTGCCAGTTACGCCCAATTTGTGCAACATTTTAACCCCATTTGAAAGTCGACCACATCAGCGCACTTGCCACAATACATACAAAGTTTGTGCAGCGTTCCATTTGAATTAAGCTGCAGCGATTTATATGCAACCGATTTCCTATGTAATAACATATATTTGATTGCTTATCATTCATATCAATGATATATCCATATTTTGTAGCTTTGTGTTTTGAGATTTCCTATTTGAATTATGTAAACAATAAAGTTTTGTGTGAATATTAGCTATAATTATGATATTTACATAAAATATAGTTTTATAAAAGAAGGATTCTAAATTTATTTAAGATTTTAAAATCTTTATAAAAATGCAACTCTTGCTGTTCTAGGAATGATTAATGCTTTTCTTTTAGCTGTCTAGTTTTTATAGCTAAAATTTTTTTTTTTGTTTTTTTTTTTAACGAGTTATGTTGTTGGATTTAGTAGAAAATAAACCTAAAACTCTTTTGCTGTTTGATATATGCCTGTCAATTGAAATGGAAAAGTAAAACTCATTAGTCCACTTTATGGGTTCGTCTTCCCTTTTACGTTGTTATTTACCAAGCTGCTGCTGCGATTCTCATTTGTCAGCGCATTTTATTGCGGCATTATTTCAGTGATTGTGAGAGTCGAGTTAAGTTGGGGCAAGTCGGGGCGAGGCGAGGCGAGGCGGCTCGTATCGAGTCTTGTTGTAGCCTATCGCTTCGCCTAATGGTTCAATAAACATAGTTTATGGCGTGACATCTTTCACGCAAATGTCTTTTTTTACGGGCCCTACTCGGAATGAGGAATAGGGTATAGAAAATAGGGGCAGCGGGTGACGAGGAGGCAAACACCTTTTAGCTGACCACCACTTCAGGCTATTAATATTATCTATATAGCCTAGTCGGTCAACAATGACGCGCTTTTCAAAAGTGCTTCAATAAATTAAAACCAAATAGAATTCGGCTCCCAAAAAGGAACCAAAAAAAAAAAAAACAAAAAAAAAATAAGAGTAAAAGAAAAAAAAAAGCTGTCAAACGCTATAAGCCCATAAGACAGACACTAAATGAAGCAGCAGGAGCAGAGGGCTTTCCCCTCTCAGTGTGTGTGTGTGTGTGTGTGGAGGGGAAACCGTTTTGTCGGGTGGGAAACTGGAGCATGACTGCATGACAACATCAACATAGTCGTTGTTGTTCAGGTTTATTTTTTTTTTTTTTTGGCAGCCAAAGCTCTGACCAGAAACTAAAAACTGGCGGCGACAACGAAGCACAATAAATTTTACAGCTCCTCTTTTTCTTGCTGTTGTTGATGTTGTTGTTGCTGTTGTTTTCCGGCTGCTGCTGCTGTTGCTGTGCGTCAAGTGACCCACATATATTTTTTTTGGGGCCACTACGCGACTTGACAAGGGTTAAATAACAACAAAAACAAACAAAAAATTGTTGAAAAACATGACCAGCGACAAGAACAACATTAGTAGAAAGCGAAAGAGACAGATATACAGAGAGGGGGAGAGACAGGGAGAGAAAGAGAGGGAGACAGAGTCGTTTACAAATTTAACAAACTAAAAGTTGCAATTTTCTACTCCCTCCGCCCTGCCACCTGCTCGTCTGCTGCTTGCAGTTGACCTGCTGCACAACCCCCGAGCACTGAACACTGCTTGAACCGCTGACCTAAAACACCCACGTGCTGCTAACCCCTCTACCCTCTCCCCTGCCGTCCTGCCCTTTGCCCAACTCGTGTTTGGTTGACCGTTGAAAAGTCGTCGTCGACGCTGAACTAGTTTAAAGTTTTAAAGGTGTCTAAAAATAAATCAAATAAAAAATCTCAAATAACTCAACTTGAATTGAGTTGAGCGATTTATGTTTGTTCAAAACTAAAAGAGGAAGTGGGAAACGGACACAAGTTGAGCTTGTTGCTCCATAAAAGTCATTACCAAGTGCACAGATAAGCTATAAATATATATATATATATTAATATATATTTATTTATATATATATATTTATATATACATATTTATATATACATATTTGTCATGTTTGTGCCAATGTGGAGGATGCCTCCAAGGATTTAATAATAGAATGCAACCGAAAGCTGTGTATGCTGCCCAAAAACATATTTAACTCTGAAGACAGAGAACACCTCAAGTTGCCAGAATTTGGATTGTTCTGGGAGAATCTATGGGTTGATAAGGTCTAGAATAAAGCCAATAGATCAAAGTGCAGAAAGTTCAGAAAGTTTGACAATATTTATCAAGCATAAATTTAAACAGCTATTTTAGCAACTAGAAATGCATAAATATTTGTAATTATTAATCAATTAATAAGACACTTTGATTTTATTTAAATAATAATAATTTCAAATTATTCGACTTCCTGATTAAAACAACTATTAAATTATTAATTATGTAAAGTAATTAATAAATATTAAAAGCTCAAAGTAATTTTGTAGATAGATTTCTTTAAAATTATCTTAATTACTAAAGTTACTTAACTTATAACTTATACAATGCGAGTATAAAAAAATTTAATTACTTTAGTAATTGTATTTAAATACTGAAGTAATTACAGGTAGTTGGTATTGAAAAAATAACTCATGGAACAAACTACAAATAACTTTAATTGTGCATTTCTTCAGATTTCTCAAACTTGTTGAATATTTAAATTGTTTACTAGACTTCAACTGCTGAACTTTTGAGAGCACTTTAGTTGAAGCTTGCAAAACAGAGAAACACCTGCCTGCTGAGTTGTAAGCGGAAGCCAATGCGTGAACGGTTCAGTGAGTGGCAAGCTTCTGTTTGAGGCGGCAACATGTGCCTCATGCAGCTGCCACTCGCTGCCTTTCGAAAATGCTGCCCTTCACTCGCATGCTAAGCTCTTCAGCAGGATGAGAAGGAGGAGCAGCAGCTGGAGCAGCAGCAGGAGCAGAAGTAGCAGCGGGAGCAGTGGCAGCAGCAGAGGAATTCTCCAGTTGACGTGACACTTAAGCCGTTGGCGCTGTCCATTTCTGGCTATCAGACTTACGCATAAAATGCGCTCGGCTGTGTCTTGAGAATCGCTGCAATCTAGTCCAACACACAGGGGGGGTTTCGAGAGGGAGGGAATAGTTAAAATGGGGTAAGGGTTGTGGCAGCTGCGGATTTAGTTTTAGTCATTTGCAGAACATCATCGAGAGCAGGCAATCTCTAAGAAAGTTGATTATGCTTTTAAGCATATTTCAGCAACAATTCTACTCACACACACAAACACACGCACACTACGCCCCCCCTCGCCCCCCCTCGCCCCCCCTCGCCCCCCCTCGCCCCCCCTCGCCCCCCCCTCGCCCACCCTCGCCCCCCCTCGCCCCCCCTCGCCCCACTTTTCGTCTCCCACTGCGCCAGTTGTGCTCTTCCAGTTGCTTTGCGTTGTAAGTCTCAGCGCTAAGTTGGCGCTAAATTAAAAACTTTTGCTTTGCATTTATTGCACGAGAGAGAAAAAGAGAGTATCAACAATGAAGCGATGGACCCCAAGGCGGGGCGGGACGGGATGGTCCCAGCTGAGTCTTGTAATGCAACAGGGATAAGGAACAGGAGAACGGGGAGAACCGACTTCTGTTGCTTTTTTCACTTATCACAAAAAAAAAAAGAACAAGAAATGAATAAAAAACGAGCAAAAAAAGAGTTTTATTTTTATTATTATTTTTTTTTTTTGTGAGCGCTGTTTGCTTGTTTTGGCTCAGAAAGTTTCTTAACTTAGCATTTGCTGCTTGTAAAAACCAATTTCAAGGAAAATGAAAGTAATTTTTTGCATTTTGCATTAAAATGTGCATTTTATAAAAAGTCAAAAGCAAACTAAGAAATGGTAGTTCCTCACAATAAAAGTATATTTATTTATATATATAAAATGTTTGCGATTTTAAGATTTTGCATAGCAAAAATGTTCAACTTCAAATCAGTTGCAAGTTGAGTTGAGTGTTTGATAAAAAGCGTTGCAATAAAATGAATGCGACATTGCTGCGTAGACGCAATGTGAGTGCCTGTTTTGAGATTAAAACTGAAGCTGAAGCTGCAAGCTCTTTAAATAGCCGATTGCCGATGCGATTTGAAGTGGCGCCACTGAACCGGTTCCGCTTCGTGTTCGAAATTAATTAGATTTTATTTGCAATTCGTTTGAAATTGTTTGTTTATTATTTATAAATCAGATTGAAAGCGTTTGCGCAGCGCAACTGTTAAATTCTCGATTTATTGCTGATATTCAATTTTGTTTTTTTATTTAGCTAAAATTTTTTATTGTTTCAAGTTTTTGAAACTGTTCCAATCGGAACTCAACTTCAACTTGTATCAGTTTTAATTGTGCTGCTTTTAGACTTAATTTCCTCAAGCTTTAGTTATATGTGGTTTTAACAGACCAGACATTGCCACGCCCTATTCCCCTAACGCTCCGCTCCCCCTCCCGTAACCTGCAGCCGTTAAAAGTGCTGCAAAAGTTTTTTTTGCCAACTGGCAACTGGCGAATTGTTATGCAATTTGCAAATCGAAAGGCTGCAAGCGAATGACTGTGCCTGTAACTGCACCCCCTCCTCCACCCTCTCTCTTCTTGCCTCTCCTTTTTTTTGTTTTTTTTTTGAGACTGTACAATTGTTAGCCCAGAATAGCGCGAGGTGAACACACGTTGCATGAGTAACAAGCGTGTAATTCCAAACTTGACGGGTTGTCGGTTGAAAGGGGTGGGCGCAGAGTGAGTGGGTTGCTGTTCAGGTCCAGCCATGATACATGAGTAACCCGTACGTTTCCCTTTGTGGTCGTCAGCCAATTCACCTCTCCTCTCCTCCGCTCTCCTCTACTCTCTGATTGCTCAGTGTCAGACTCAGATCTCGACGAGCTTAGCCAACTCGAGCTGGCTGTGAAAATTTATGAAAATGCTAACAAAACATGAGGCGCGCGCGTAGCTGGCAACACTAAAAATTAAAATCGCGTTGCAAACATGTCAAAAAAAAAAAAATAATAAAAAAAAAACGAAATGAAAGGCAAACAAAATAAACTGCAAAAGGAAGCTGACGGCACAAAAGTGATGGGGGGGGGGGGGGGAATAGGAAATGTGTGCAGCTGAAAAAGCTGAACAAAACCGCAAAACAAATGAGTGAAATGTTAAGCGACAAGCGCTTACAGCAAGAACAACAATGGAAACATAGTTTATATAAGCTGCAGCAAAGCATATTTCAAATACAAAGAGTGTAGCAAACAGAAAGGGACAGCAGCAGCAGCAGCAGCAAATGGAGACGCAAGTGGCAAGATGGACACTAGTCAAAGTTTTTTAGAGCGCGCTGGACGAGGCAAGGCTCTGCCTGACATATTTTAACTGTCATTTTCTTGCCAAGATGCCACAGCGGCAACTGGACAATAGTAATAAAAGCAACAACGACAACTGCTGCAAGCAGCGTAGTGTGAAACTAAGCTTTGCTAAGTCCTTGCCGCGACCCAAATCAACAAGCAACTCACAACTGGCAACTTGCAACTGAAACTTCTGTCTTTTTTTTTTTTTTTTTCCTGTCTCCTTTTTTTTTTTTTGCACAATCTCAGCGAGTTGTTCTATTTCGGGTGCGGTTTTATTATTATTAGATATGTGTTTCTATTTTTAGAAATTACATTTTCTCAATTGTTCTCAATATTATCGTGTTTTTCCTTCTCTTTTTTTTTTTTTTTTTTTGGGGAATAGCTTTGCACAGAAAGTTTGAGTGACATGCAAACTGAGGGCGATAATAACTAGAAAATTTAAAATGCACTGATCTTCTGGCTAAAATCATGGAATATCTAAGCTTTTTTTTTAAGCGTATCGCAATATTGGGCAGTGTTTTCGTTTTTTAAAGCAGTCCAAAAGAATAGTATTGAAAATATATGTTTGGAAAGAAAATACTTTCAAAGTATTGAAATTCATTTCTCTCATAGAATTGCTAAGCAGTTCAAATTTTACTTGATTTACCATTATTTTTGGAGCAACTCATATATGTGAAATACTCCGTGCATTTCTAACAGTGTATTTTCTAGTCGTGTCTAAGCTATTTGAGTAGCAACTATAAATTTTCTTGTTTATTTTTTATTGCATACTTTGCGGCATTTCGTTTGTGTAACTCATTTTTTGCAATTGGCCGCTATTTTTTCACATTTTGGCTTCGTAAATACACAATATATACACATATATATATACAAATACACACATACACTCACACTCACACATATTTCAAATTTGAATGCAAAACATTTGGTTTATGCCTGTGGAAGCCACATGAAATATGATAATTCATTACACGAGAATACAAAGGCAAAATAATGCTTAGGAAAATAAAGAAAAACAGCAGAAGAAGAAGAAGTAAAACGCCGACGACACTCACTCAATTGTATCTTATGCAAATTGCCAGTGATTTTTCCTTTTTCCTGCTTCCTGCGTAGCCCACGCTGCTCATGTCCTTTGTGGCCAACAAGGCATAAAAAGAAAAGCACACAAAAAAAAAGTAAAAAGGAAAACCCCAGAAACAAAAAGGTGGGAGGGGAAGTCCCACACACAACTAAAGCAAAAACGTTGTGGAAACATACGCACAAAAAAAAATAATAAAAAAGGCAAGAAAGGAAAATCGTGAGACATGCGTTTTCTAAGCTGTTTTTGTTGTTGTTGATTTTACGTTTGGCAAAATGCACGAAATATATACATAAATATATATTTATATATATATATATATATATATATATATATATAAATGTAAATATTCACAGCTGCGAAATTCGGGGCAAAACATTTTAATTACACGAAAAAGGGAATTCTTTTGTTACATGCATAAATTATCCACAAAATATATGCTCATAATTTATTTGCACAACATTTTACACAAAAATTTATGCGCTTGGAAAACAGATGTGCAAAGCAAAGTGAAGCACAAAAATGCACATATTTAAATATTATGGTAATTCACATTATTATTGTTGTCACATTATGCAAAAAAGCGATTATATTTTGATTTTTGTTATATATTTATTCTATTTTTTTTACACTAAAACATTTCATTTTTATATATTTTGGCATAACATAAATATTATTTGACATTGTTGAACGTGGATAAATTACACACAAAAAAAAGAACAGGAGAATATTTAGCGCAGAGTAAAAATGTAATTTAATAAAGCATTTCTATTATTTTATAAATGCCAAATTAAAATATAGAGAAAAACATGATAAGCTACTTTTAATTTTTACTGTAATATTTCGCATTGTTATTTTAACTTTAGCAGGTGTATTTAATATCTGGTCAAATATTGCAAATAAAACAAAGCAAACAAAATATTGTTTTTAGTTGTTAAACACTAACTAATACAAAATGATGATTTTCAGCTCTAGAGTATAATTAATTTGAATTGAGAATGCTTAATCAATCACTTGCTGTGTAAATATGATTTAAATACCAATAAATCCTTCATTTATCAAGGACTTGGCACATTTATTTAACGCTGACTGCTGACCGCTCACTGCTGCTGCTGACTGCTGCTGCTCCTTGCTGCTCCTTGCTGTACAAGTTTGTCGCAAAGGACTTTAGCAATTCAGTTAGTGCAAATTATAAATGACATTTGCCTTAACGCTGGCGTTCATTAAGCTTCACTGGCTTCTATTGCTGCTTTGCTGGTTGCCTGCTTTCTGCTTGCAACTTGATGCTTGCCTCCTTTCTGCTTTCAGCTTGCCTGCCTGCTTTCAGCTTGCCTGCTTTCTGTTTGCTGCTGTGTTTGCTTCATTTGCTGGTTTCTGGCTGAGCTGAGCTGAGCTTCGGTTTAGCCCCGGCACTGTTTTCTCGTCAGCTCGCCTCATCCACACTCTGGCTGCCAATTAGCAGCATGCCCCATTGAGCATATGAAAAATGAAGTTTGCCGCCAGTTGCTAGTTGCTGCTGTCGCATATTGAGTGTTGGTGACAGCAAATGACGCTCAGATGAGTTTTTGCAAATTATTTAGTGCAAACAAATTGCAAAATTTGCCAGCTGAAGTGGCTTTTTCAAAAATTGCAGCTGCTGCACTCGAATGCTGTATTTCCCATTTTCCAATTAACAAATTTTTTATTATTTGTTTTCAATCTAATCGCTGTTGCATGTTTTTAATTAGCCGCTTGCTAGGTGCATCAAATTGCAATTGCGTATAAAAAATCTAGAAAAAAAAAAATAATGTTTTTTCTGACTGACAGAAAATGCTTAATTTCTACAGTATATTTTGAAATGAAAATATTAGTTTTCTAAACATAAAACTAGCTTTTCAAGAGCTTATCAATATTTTTTTGCTCAAATATTATTTGTTTTAGACAAGCTTAAGCTCAGCCTGACTTGGCAGTTGGCTAATGAGAAAATTGCCACACAATCTGCTGTCAACAAATGGGTGTGTGTGTGTGTGTATGCCTGTGTGTTAGTGTGTGTGTGTGTGTGGACACTGCTCGTAAACTTGGCCTGGTCAAGCCAACGAGTTTGCCAGCCGTTTCTTCAGTGGCTCAGCTACATTTCGTGCTGTGGCTTTTTATCGCTTTGCCCGCTGCACTTGGGCAAACAAAAGTTTTGCGGCAGCAGCAGCAGCTAGTCGACGGGGAGAGGTTGGAGGAGGGGATTGGCTCAGTGGTTTATTTGTTTGGCCAGCCAAAGTTTGCTACCTTGTGCCAGATAGAACTGAACAGATACTTTATATACATATACATACATATATGTTGCTCCTCCTGCTGTTGCTGCTTCTTGCTTCTTGCTTCATTTTTTTCTTTCTAGCCAGCACTTTTTCTTTATGTGCTTCCCATTTCTTGTGCTGTTATTTCCTAGTCGGCAATCGATGAAGCGTAAATGTTCAAATGCTCAGATATTTCCTCTCAAGTGGCCAGCGGGCGTAAAAAGCAACAGCAAACTTGTTCTTTTGCCTTGTTGCTGTTGCGAGTTGGTCGTGCCTTGGTCATTACTTTTGGTGCGGCCAGCAGTGCGTTGCTGCCTGTCGCAGCAGCTGGCCAAAGATACTTTTGTATCTTACAGATTGCCTTTGGGTGTTTTCACTGAGTACATTTTGTCGCCACACATGCATCCTGGGGATTTGCGCACAACGGCAACATTGTAATAAACTCTAACAGCGTTTCACACCCCAACCCCCCTTCCTCCTCCGCAACCTCCCCCAGCACCTCTCCAAATCACCTTCAAATATAAATGCCTTTTTCAGTACTATTTTTTTGGGTTAATTTTGTCAAGTGACAATTTTTTATAGATGAAGTTTTATCAACGCGTTTTTTCACTCTTAAAGTCAAAAGTTTAGTTCTACCAAAAGTTTCATACGCCACCTGTGCGGAAGGATAAACTGTAGGAGGAAAGCTATGAGAGCGGGGGGTTGACTGGTGAAGGGGGGTGTCTCTGCCAATAGGAATATGATAAGTGATGTGCCCCAGCGAAAAGCGCCAAAAGTCAAAAGTTTTTTTTGCGTGCCAAAAGTGAAATTGAATTTTTCACTCTTGCACGGGGAAGAGAGAGAAACTCAAAGGCGGAGGGGGCGTGGCATATGAGTTGGGCAAGTCTGTGACTGGAAAAAAAATATATATAGAACGAGTGTGGCGGGTGGGCTGAGGTGGGGTGTGTTGGGTGGTTATAAAAGTCAACACAGCCAAAGCTTTGAAAGTTGCGTTGCTGCGTTTTCAGCTCCTTTTTTTGGCGGCTCGCCGTTGAGTGCTAAAGTTTTGGACTGCTGGGGGTCGATTTTGGGGGAGGCGTTGCCTTAAGGGGGGAGGGGGATACTGAGGTGATGTGGTGCGGCAAAGCGATGCGGTTGCAAGCATAAGCATGCATGTGCAGCAGTAGCGTCAGCAACCAACTGGAATTCCGTGGCAACTGCGCGTGGGATAAACGATAAAGCGGTAAAAAAAAAATACAGTAATTTATTGAATCCGAGAGACGGCGAGTTGCCCTATAAAGGCTTAAAGATTTAAAGAACGGAATATATTTCTTATACATATAATTAAAAGCAGTTTTCCTATCCAAAAATTAACACATTTTCTTTTTATTTAAATATGAAAAACTTTCAATTGATATTCAATTTGCTTTATTTTATTTATGTTCTGAAATTAAATGAGTCACAATTGTAACCTATGCGAATCAGCAAAACCCAGATTATGCAGACTAAAGTGTTATATACAGGGTATATATAATTATATAAATATATATATATATAATTTCTTAATAAATTTAAAGTAATCTCAAAGGAATGAAAATTACATTCGTATAAAATTAGTTTGCATTATTAATATTAATATAATATATAATATATATAATAATATAATATATATAATAATATAATATATATAATAATATAATAAAAATTAATATAATAATATAATAAAAATTAATATAATATATAATATATTATAAAATTGTTAGCTCTGCAAATAGTTACTCAAATTATGTATAGGGTATATTATTTCTTAATGTATTCATGCTAACTGCATACATTTTCCCACTTGGCCTGCGTCGAACGCAGAACTTTTTTTCCCATGTGAAAATTGCTTCAAAGCTGCCAAACAAAAGTGAGAAATAAATAAATAAAAAAATAGCTGTTAAGCTATGATAATTTAAGCTATCTGTGTTCACAAGCAAGTAAATAGTAAATAGTAAATATATATATAAATATATATATAAATATATATATAAATATATATATAAATATATATATAAATATATATATAAATATATATATATATATGTGATAACTTTGGTTCATGTGGTGCATGGGGCACCACTCAACAAGTGGTGTTTGGCTTACATTGCATTTTTTATTTTTTGTTTATTTATTTTGTTTTTTTTTTTCTCTCAGCAAATGCACAAAAATTGCATTTGCTTTGTTTTTCAGTTTTGTGCGTCTTGTAAACATGACACAGAAAAAAAAAACCTAAAAGATGAAGAACGAAAGAACAACAACAATTCGTAAAATGTAAAGAAAACAGAAAATATTTTGGGGCCAAGTTTTGAAAGTTGCAACTTATCTGTTGTTGCACAGAAGAGCACAAGAAAATCAAAAAAAAAAAAAACAAAAGAAAAAAACAAAAAAATATACAAAACTTTGCCACAAAAGTTTCTTAAGCCATGTTAACCGCACACATTCGCACTATCAACAACAGCAGTGAGTTGTCGATGGTGGGCGGGGGGTGGTCGAAGAGTTGCATGTGGGCTTTCGACTGCTTGAAATCATAAGTGTGTGTGCGAGTGTGTGTGTGTATCTTTGCTTGCAAGTTTGGACCGGTTTTTCCACTTTGGCCAAAGCAATTTGGGCCCGTTTCGGCGAGCTGCATAAAAAGCGCTCTGCTCTGTAATGTTGCAAGAAAGCAAGAAAGCAAGAAAAAAAATGAAGAAAAGTTTTCAAGACTCGACTCTTGACTCTCGACACGACACACGAGACATCATATGAGAGTGTCTTACGGGTGTGTGTGTGTTAGTGTCTTGTTGGCCTCCAGAGCATGGCACATTATTGCACAGTTCGACGAGAGTTGCTGCTACAACAAGAACAACAACAGTAACTGCAACTTCCACTAACAGTACCACTATCATTGCCACTCCTACTACTTGCAACCTTTGTCTCCTTCTGTTTTTTCTGCATTGTCATGCAAAAGTGGTAATGAAATAACGGTATCCAGTCAGCCATTAATGCCAGAGCGAAGCAAGCAAAGATCTGTTGCCCTTTCGCAGTCTGCCAGAGATTTCTCCAGCTTTTTTAACCCATTGAATGCAACGCGAATTGCGCACAGATGCAAAACTTTAGTTTGTTTACACTTTCGAAATAGTTTTGATAATGCCAGACAAGCACAGAAATGCAAAATGAGATAGATATACAGAGAGAAAGAGAGAGAGAGAGAGACAGAGTCGAGAACAGCAGCTGCCTTTTTTTTGCTTCTGGCTTTGTCAGCTGAAAATCAGACTAAAAGTTCATTTTGTGCCTTTCTTGGAAAAGCAGCTGTTGTTTTTCGCTTGTTTTTCCACCGCATTAATTAAACTTTTCAAGTTTTCACTTGTATTAACAAATATTTTTTTAATCCAAAAACTATTGTTTCCCATTGCAAGTTGGCCCAACTAATTGCGATTTTACTTTATGGTAATTTATTGAGCGCATTAATTGTCGAAAGCGAATCATTTCTTAACATATTCCAACTGTGTGGATTTTAAATTAAAAAAGGGTAATTAGGTAGAATGAAATATTTTACTTAACAAGAAAATAAATTATGTATTTATATTTAATACTTTTTTTTTTACAACAATTTAACTGCTTAATTTGTGGCAACTAATGGGTTAAAATGCAGCTTGTTTTAAATGTTGCCAGTTGCTGTCTCTTTTGCCAGCTTATGGACTACTTTTTAACGCACCCCTCCCCCACTCACCCCCGCACTTATCTTATCTTACACCTTTTGCTGCACAGCTTTTTGACTTCTTGCCTTTTTTTTTACATTTTGTTTGGCAAAGCGAACTTACAACATGGCCATCAATATTTTTGCTGCTGCAGACACACTCAGACAAAAATAAGAGAGAAAAAAACAAACACGTTTTGCTGCTGCACCCTAAGATTTCCCAGATTCATTCCCTCTCTGCTGCACCCCTCCTCCGTCCTGTTCCTTTACTCAGTCTGGATTTAAATTGCAATCTTCTTCCGTTTCGTTGACTTTTGCTGCCTCGACAGACAACGCCAGCAACGCCTTTGCAACTGCCACTGCAACGGCTGCTGCTGCTGCTGCTGCTGTTTGCAAAGGATAAACGGGCGCAGCTTAAACAGATAACATTCATTGTAACACACACACACACACACCCCTTATATAAGAGCAGCACCTCCCCTGCACCCCTCACCTCTCCACTCCATGCTTACCTTTCGTATTGTTGTCTGAGTCATAAGAAAATTATGTTGCATTTTATGTGAGCGCCATTGCAGTGCAGTTTTTTATCGACTCGACTCGACTCGACTCGACGTACTCATAGCCTGGCCAAAAGGCAGTTGCAATTTTGCCTTCCACTGCATACATATATAAAGACATTAAAGACACCCAAATAGACACACACACACACACACCCGCACACACACAGCCCACACACACTGACAGCACGAGCACAAAGCACAGATTTGAATTAGACAAAGTTTTTGGTGCATTGCCAGGCAGGCAAGTAGACAAAGCGAGGGGTTGTAGATTGAAGTGTGGGGCTTGTCAAAAGAGTGGGCAGGGGAGGGGGAGGGAGGGGCAACGATAGTTTCGAGATTTGTTGCCGCTGGCTAAATAATAAGACATAATCCCATTTTGCATGTGCCATTTGTGCCACATTTTGTGGCTCCTATTTGTTAGGGGCATTATTCTCTGGCATCTTCTAATGCCAAATGTGTAATGGAGACTCACTCTATAAGCCATCTTGTTGAAACTGCTACATTTGCGTTATAGCCTGGCTTAAAGTGGAAATACAAACGAATTCAAATTAATGATTGTCAACTTTTCTGATAAATAATTTGCAATTAAATAAATAAAATTAAATAATAGATAAATAAAATAAGAAAAAAGGATAATGAAATAAATCAAAATATGATAATAATACCATAAAATATTAAAATAAATAAATAAAATTTAATGATAATAAATTAAAGTAACAATAAAATAAAACAAAAATAATAAATAAAATAAAAATATTTTAATAATAAAATCAAATAAAATATAAATAATATATAATAAATAATAAAATGAAATATGAAAATAAATAAATGAATATGTAAATTAATATAATAAATAAATATAATAAATAAATATAATAAATAAATATAATAAATAAATATAATAAATAAATATAATAAATAAATATAATAAATAAATATAATAAATAAATATAATAAATAAATATAATAAATAAATATAATAAATAAATATAATATAATAATAAAATAAAAGTATTTTAAAATAATCAAATAATTTCTAAATATTCGAAATATTTGCAAATATGTTTAGCTTTAGATAAAACGCAAGGGTATTTTAAGTAAATCACTCCGGCAAAGAGCTCGTTGTGTGTGTTGAAGGATAACGATAAATCTTTATGCCAAGGATAACTCCTTATCCACACTTAGAAGGACATGCGGATGGACAGACGGACAGACTGACAGGCAGACAATCAAGCGTCCATTTCAAGGACTCAAATTGGGTTTGCTCGCATAGATCAAAGACAATGAATGCATAAGACTTGACCAGCAAAGGCAAAAATATATGCCAAATTACATTGTAATCGAGCTGAGCTCAAATGCACACACAAAGACACACACACACACACACATCGAATAACTGTTTGGTGTGTTCTTACGTTTTACGGCCAAATTCAATGCTGGTAATTAACTTTGAAAATCCAATTATGGCAAAAACTTTTACAAGAGATTGCCAGTTCGAACGAATGTGTGTGTGTGGGTGTGCAGGGTGTGTAGAAAATTGCAAGTGTAAAACGTTGCTTTAGCATGTGTGTGTGGGTGTGTGTGTGGGAGTGTGTGTAGGTGCATTTATAAGTGATATGCAGAACATGCAATTAACAAGAGCAAATTCACTCGACTCTGCCTCTGTTGTTGTGCGAGTGTGTGTTCGGGTGTGTGTGTGTGAGTGTGTGTGCCAGTAGCTACACCACCTCGCCTGAACTGAATTCCCCATCCAATTGCGTGTTGTGTTGCCTTCTGCTCTTTTCCCTGCAATATACACTTAAAAAAAACTATAACACAATTCAGCAAATTGCAAGCTAAAAATGTTGCTGCTCTTTTAATATTCTAAAATTTAAAGAATAGTTAAACTAAAAATGTTTTTACATATTTTAATCTATCAGAAATATTTTTCCTAAATAAAAACCAAGCAGAAAATCTAAGAAAATCAGTTAATTGTGGAATTTTCGTTTTTTTTTTCAACCTTAGGAAACACTTATTTTGCTGAGTGTAGCCACAAATACACACACACACGCACACATATTGCTGCAGTCAGCGCACAGCTTGAGTTATAGTGGGAGGGTGTGGTTTGGGGGGGGGGAGGGGAGGGGCTAGACGGGCGCCCAGTTTTAGAACTGCTGCTGCTGGCTGGCAGCTGCAATTTGGTTGGCCAATGCCACGCCCCCTGCACACAATACCCGCCCCCCACGCCAGCAAGCTTGCCATGCGTGCCATTGTTTCCATTTTAATATAATTCTCACGTAATAATTGCATTTGAGCAGTGTCAAACTATGCCAACAAAAGAAGACGTGTGATGTGAACGAACCCAAGAAGAATCTCTGCCAGACTCTGCCAGTGGCTCAAAGCTGCTGCTTTAAGTTGACCGACTTTGCCACAATATTTCCATGCCATTGGGTAATAAATAGAAAACTGTCAGCTCCCCCGCCTCCAGTCCCTTTTTTTTGCACACAATGTGTTCATTACTTTCAAGCGCAGTGATATATATATATATATATATATATATATAGGATTTGTTGATAAAAGACCAACATTTGCATGTCTAAAACGAAACAAGAGAGATTAATTTCGAGTTCTTTTAGTTGCATCTACATCAAATGCAGTTGCTCTCTTTTTCTGGATATGGCAAATTTAAATAATTTATAATAAATATATTAATATTTCAAAGGAACTTCTTCGGCAGCTTAAGGATTTGGTTTTTCTTCACAAACTTCCTATAAAAGAATAATAAAAATTGATTGAAATTCCCATGTAAACTGAAAAGCAGCTAAATGCGGATTTCATCCAGTTAACTTGGAGCCAGGCTGCTGCTTTCTACTTGTTTATTATGTGCATAGGGGAATAACCTTTTTTTTCGCTAGAGTTCGACTATGAGCATTATTATTTTATTATTATTATATACATTTTTTTAAAATTTCTACACCGGAAATTGAGTTTTCACTTGCGCATCCTGCAGAGGCCGGCGCACACCATTTGTCAGCATATTTGTCGTTCTGTTTGCATTTAATTATTTTTCATTTCCCGCCTTGCAATTATGTAAGAAATTTTTCTCCGTCTTCCATTCAGATGCGTAATGCTTAATGATAATTTAATTAGTTGCTGCCAGCTGACAGCCAGCCTGGTTGGCCTGGTTGGCCGGGTTGGCTGTTTGGCTGGCGGGTCTTTAAACCGTTTGCCAGATCATTAACTGCACTTAAATGGCGCGCCGACGACTTTGTGTGAATTCTTAATGATAGGCCAAGCCGCCAAGCAGACGCTGCTCCAACTGACTCTCGCAACCACCAGTCACTCTGCCTGGTGGCGCCTGGGGCGGCTGGAAGGTGGATGCAGACATTTTGTATCGCTTTACATACACATGTCAATTAAAGTGAAATTGATAGCATTCAGAGAATTTGCTTTTATTTTTGCATATGCCAATATTTACATGACAAACTGCACTGAGCCGCGAAATTTATGCGCAAACTGAATTGTGTGTGGGTGTGTGGGTGTAGGTGTGCGACTGTATTGGTTACTCCTGTGCGTCTATGTGTCGATGTAAATATTTGTACACGCATGTGTTTAAGCGACACATGGCGGATGCGTAATCAGCCAGCTGAGCAATCAAATGCATTAGCTATTTACATACATAAAAAAGATGAGTTGAAAGTGGAAAAGAATTTTAAAGTGATTCGTATCGATAAATATGTAGACATATTTATATATGTATAAATAAATAAGTATATATATAAGCGAGTGGAGAGCTGATGCGTAACGAGTAGAAAACAACGAGTGTTCATTAAAGGATAATAATCAAAAGAGTGACAAAAATCGATTACCAAGCAACGAGATTAATTAGAAACGAGATAATCAATTAAGAATTGGCTTAAGCATAACGAATAAAAAACAATAAGTAGAAACAACGAGTGACAAAGGTCAAGTGTTAACTATCAATTACCAAACAGCGAAACTAATAATAGCTTAAAAGAAGTTTGGCGTAACGAATACTAAGAATTTGCTTCAGCATAGCATCACAAGTAGAAAACAACGAGTGTTAAGCAACGAGTAATAAACAAAAAGAGTGACAAACATCGAGTGTTATCTATCAATTATCAAGCAGCGAACATCAAATAATGACTAATAAGAAACGAGTAAAATAGAAAAGCAGCAGCAACAGCAGCAGCATCAGCTGAATGCCAAACGCTAAGAAGATGAAAAAAAGAATCGCAGGGCAAGTCTCGAAATTCGTCGTAAGCGTTGTGTTTCTGGCAATTTGCCTAAGTGCAGCGAAATGAATGGTCGCCTGGACGCCGACTGTCGACTTGAAAGTTTTAATTAGAAACGCAATTGCAGAGTGGCGGAGGACAGCAAAACTAGTAGAGTAGAAGAGGAGCAGCATGGATAAGGGTGGGGATGAGGAGCGAGCGAAGAAGTGCAGAAGGCAGTCAAGCGAAATGAGCAGACAAAATGCGTTGACAGACGATGTGAAAAGAAGTGCGCAACGCAGCTCAACGAGGCCAGCGCCAAAAAGTAACTTTAATGGCAGTAAGCACAAATGAATGGCCCAAGAAACACATACAAAAACAAATGCAACAACAACAACAACAACAAAAGTGACAACAACAACAGCAACAACAACAATAGAAATGTGCACAATTTTATGTGGCACACAAAACTTTTGACATAAATTTGTAGCGCCACAGAAAAATTAGAACTGATGCGTTGAATTTTAGGAGCTCGGCCAACGTTTGCCAAGCGACGCACTCGCCAACTAGAGTTGCCACCTTTTGCGGCCTTTTACTGTTCGAGAGAAGACGACAACAACAACAATAACAACAATCACATTGAGTCAAGTCTTCTGCCAGACGACTGTCAAATTAATTTTAATGCGATTTTCATGACTGCATAACTTTTGCGGATTTTAACGATTATTGGCCCTAATGGCCAAAATGCAAAAAAGGGTGTAGGAAAAAGTACGCGTTGACTGCCAGAGTTTTTACCCCCCGTACCCCGCCCACACTCGATAGGTTCGTTGTCTTGCGACCCAATTGAAATAATCTTAAAATTTAGCACATGGTGGCGACAGCAAATGCACAAATTTATTGCCACACTGCTGCTGCTGCTGCTGCTGTCGGCTTCAAATTGAGAAACTGACTGGGAAAAGAAACAGGGCTTAAACGGCTGCCTCATGCATATTTGATGCCAAATATAAAGCGGCCATAAATTCTACTCGAAATTTACGCAGCAAAGTAAAAGTAATGCCCCAACAAAAAAGAAAAGGGCTTGACGTGACAGAGACAGTAAGAGAGAGTGTGAGAGAGTGAGAGAGAGTGAGAGAGAGTGAGAGAGAGAGATAGCTAGCTATGCACGCACCTATGTCTCAAGTTCTAAAGGACTTGAGAACTTTGTCGTTTGATATCTCGTTTTTTTTTTCGTTAGTATTCTTTTTTTCTTTCTTTTTTTTAATGTACAAAAACACACATAAAAAAACAGAAAAAAAAAAAAACACGAAAGTTGCACAGAAAATTGTTTATTATATTTTGCTTATTTATTTATTTTTTACCTTGCCGGGCAGATTGACAAGTTGAACGACTGCGTTCTAGGCTTAGCTGAAATATTTTATTAAAAATTAAATAAAAATTGTGGTTATGTGTATATTATAGATAAAATTATCTGTAAAATTTATTTTTAAAAAAATACAATGTTTTACAAATAAACACAGTTAACATCTGTGCGGACTTTCCCAAAGCGTTGCTAGCGTTGTCAAAATTTGAGAAGCTATAAAAGTGCAACCAACTTGTTCAATTCATATCATTCTCGAGTTAAGAACGTTACAAAACAACACTTCAGCTATGATGAGAACCCAAACCGTAATCCTGGCCTGTGCTCTTCTGGCGATCCTTGTCACCTCTTTTCCATTGGCAGAGGTTCGGACTACACAGTTGTTGTCTAGCGATGCCATATACTCTAATGATACTATAAAGAAGATCATGGAGATAATTAATAACGCACTTTTTGCTGTTGTAACGAGCGTGCTGCC
This sequence comes from Drosophila fungiperda, assembly GCA_035042345.1. Lineage (NCBI taxonomy): Eukaryota > Metazoa > Arthropoda > Insecta > Diptera > Drosophilidae > Drosophila > Drosophila fungiperda. Next base: position 4,640,427 of record JAWNLM010000145.1, on the reverse strand, counting down.
TGAAAATTTTTATTAAACCTCATGAAATGGAAATGAAAAAAGCATTAACAAATATTCTTAATAAATATATATAAATAAATTAATATGAATAAATAAATATGAATAAATAAATATGAATAAATATTAATAAATAAATATAAATAAATAAATATAAATAAATAAATATGAAAATAATAAATAAATAAGAACTTTCAACGCGTTCGCAGTTTTTCTTCTTAGTAATATATTTGAAACATAATTTTTTCTTTATTTGGAAAGAAAAACATGTGAAAATTCTAATATTAGAGTGTGTGTGTGTATGAGTGTTTGTCTAATGGGGCAAGCATCTTATGTTTGGCAAAATTGGAAAGTTGTTAATCTCTTGTGGCGCACATCGTCAAAGTTTTTTTTATATATATTTTTATATTACATGATAAATTGATCAATATTTAAGTAAAATGTAATTTAAAAAAAAAATAATAATATTTTACATTTTACTTTTGACTAGAAACTAAATCACTTTAAAGTGTAAGCTTTGTATTGGCATTTCAAAATAATAGAAACTGAGTAAATCTAAAAATTGCATTTTAACTTAAACTTATTTAGCTTTAAGTCTTAGTTATAAATTTAGTTATAACTGAAAAGTTTTAATTAAATTAAATTAGAGACTTTGAAAATAATAAACATTTTTGTATAAAACTAAAAAGAAGTTAAACTTTATTAATGGATAAATATAATTCGATATCTGTTTTTAATGTTATATTCTCATTTCTATGTAATTACAGTTCTGGCAACAACGCTGATGAGCAGCTGCTCCTCCCTGATGATGGTGCTGGGTGACGAGTCCATTGATACGCGCGAGAATGCGGATCTGGTGTTGAAGTGTCGATTCACCGAGAAATACGAGTCAAATGATTTCTCGTTCTTTTGGACGCGTTCAATATCGAATCCGGCGCAATTCGACAACGTTGCCATTGGCGAAGTGCAGTTGAGTTCCGGCTATAGGTGAGTAAATGACCATCTCCTCCACCCCCTTGCAACATCGAGTACGAGTTATATGAAATGCTGATGCTGATAAGCTGGAAACTATAGCAATAAAATTGGGTGGAGCAAATGGCTCTTGGCAGCTCCTGTTCCTGTTTGCAGTTATTCCAAGTTAATTAAATCTCGCACATACACATTTTTGTGTGTGTGCTTGTGTGTGTTTAATGCAATTTATGCATGTGACTGACTGAATGACGGGCAACTTAATTAAAATCAAGTTCTTGGCTATTTAAACCAGTTCGCATTCACTGTTTGGCTGGTTCTGCCTTAATCCTTAAGTCATATTGCCAATGCCCAAGCGTGTTAAACATTCACACAATTATGAGGCAAACACACACTCACACACACTTGCACACACACATTTTTATACACTTCACATATGCCGGTGTGTTTGTTTATGTTTCATTTTCATTACCCGTCCGCTCGTTCGCCATTTGCAATTGTATTTTTATTTGCTTCGTGCCACGATTTCCGCTTCCGGCATTGCCTGCTCGGCCTGTTTTTAATGTTTCGCTCGGTTTGACTCGTTTGCCGTTGTTTTCCTGCTTGTTTGGCTGTCGGCTGTTGGCTGTCGTCTCTTGACTGCTACATTTGCCGCTGTTTCTTGCGCTGCCTCTTTATGTGGCAACGCATAAATTTTAAGTGCCCAGTCGAGGCCACAAAATGCATTGCCAACCAAATGAAATGCCCAACAGCCAAACATTCACACCACTGTACCACTGACTCTCTGCCTGTGTGTGTGAGTGTGCAATAAAAGCAAATCAACACAACACAAAATAGAAATACAAAGCATGCCAAATATATAAAAATACAAAAAAAAAAAAAACCAAGCAAACGGAGCCGTTACAGGATCGCTTTGTGGCAGGCACACAGTGTCCAGTTCCCAGGCAAATTGTAAAATGCTTTTTTTTTTTTTTAACTGCAATCTGCGTCGAACAACAACAAATAACAACAACATTGCACAACCACAACAAAACCATTCCCCATATACCGCTAAATCTATATTTATATCTATGTATTTGTATCTGTATCTGCGAGCAACGCTGTCACTGCAAAAGTGAAATTACTGCTCATTTTTGGCCGACGCGATTTTTGTTGTTGTTTTTTTTGGGGTCATCGAAACGCCGCCACAAATAAAATGCCATAACAAACCGAAGACCCCAAAAGTCCCACAAACTAGGGAACTGAACAGAGCCAGAACAGAGCCAGAGTCAGAGCAGATGAGACTGAAGCCTGCAGCTAATATATCGTTAAACATTTCATTTAACGACCCAGACGCAGACACGAACATTTTGGCCAAGCATTTTGGAATGCAAGTCATGCTGCCAACTGATTCAGCTGATTCTAAACAAATCCCAAACAAATCTCCCCAAAAACACCTTGCCAACAATTTTGTAAATACACAAAAAATGCTTGTAAATATTAAAGATTTATGTTAACATTTGTGCTACTTGTGCAGATTTGTCTTGTCTTGTTTTTAATTCAACTCATTGATTTTAGATACTTTTATTCTGATTCTAAACAAATCCCAAAAAAATCTCCCATAAAACACCTAGCAAAAATTTTGTAAATCAAATGAAATTGTTTTGTTTTACCACAATAATTCTTGTAAATATTTATGAAGTATTTTTACAAATTTTGCTACTTGTGCAGATTTGTTTAAACATGTTTTTAATACAACTCAATGATTTTTGGATAGATTTCTAATTATTGCTTTATATAAATAATTAAACTATCAGCTGTTATTTGGTTCATAATCCTTATAAAGATCTTTTAAGCTTGTCGATATTATGGTGTTTTCATATCTGAGAACGTTCCCTTTAGTATATGCTGCCAAAATCGCGCTGAATGTTAAAAGCCAAAAACATGTGCCGGAATGTCCCATTGCCAAATAATTGGATGCGGCGGCAATGGCCGTTTAACGTTTACGTCGAGTGCTGGTTAGACACGGAGGAGGAGTAGACGCTGCCGCTGCTCAGATTGATAAAGAGAATCTGCATTGGAATGCCTTTAACGAATTGGAAACCGAAATGTACAGCGCAACAATTCACAGACAGAGTGTGTTGCCTGCCGGCAATGGTGTGGCATACTTGAAAATTGCAGGCAGCAACAAAATACACAAAAAGCAAAAAAAAAAAAAAATACAAAAATAAATAAAATAAAAAAATATAAAAAAAATTACGGTCTACTACAAATCCCGCAGGAGCCTTTTAAGCGCTCAAGGACGTGCGACACGCGCTTGCTCCACTTTTGTAGTTGCTCTTGTTGTTGTTGTTGTTGTTGTTGTTGTTGGAGTTGTTGCAAATGCTTGAAGCGAAACGCTTGCTGCCTGCGCCGCTGCCTGCCTTGCGCCTGCATTTGGTGAAAGCATCTCCTCCATTTCCCCAGTGGCTGGCGATGAGTTGAGAACTGCGCTTTGCCAGCAATTTTTATAATTTGCACCGTTTTTTTTTTTTATATCTATTTTGATATCCTTTTAGTTAGTGTGCTGTGTCCAGTGCCCAGGCTGCAAATGAGCAGCTACGGCGGCCACTGGAGACGCAGCGACAAATAGAAAAATAATAATATAGCGCAGAAAAGATAGCATAAAAATGAACTAGACGAGAAAAGCGCAGAAAAGGCGAAGAATTGACTTAATTTGCCTCTGGCAACCATCATTTTTTTTTCTATTTTTTTTTATATATAAATATATTTTGCTATTTTTTTTTTAGTTATTTTTTTTTTTGGGTCAGCAACGTGGTGTCTGCGTTACTTTTTTCAAATGCTGTGCTTAGAAATGTTCGCTGTAGTTTAATTTAGTTTTTTTTGTTGGCCAAATGCTTGAAGCTGGTAGCCATGTCCTGCGCTGTGGTTTCACTGTACTACAACGGCCAACGCGTTCGTGTCTGGCAAATTAAACTGGTTGGTTTTGTATCGTTTTTTTTTTTCTTTCTTTCTTTTTTTCTATCTTTTCATTTTTGTCTTTGCGGTTCGCCAGCAATTAGCAAAGTGCGCGAGCAGCAAAGTGTGGAATATAAACAGCTGCGCGGCTGTGCGCCTTTTTTTTTTTTGGCCTGGCCAAATGAGTGAATTGTCAATTAAAGCCATAAAATGTGTCTAGACGCTGAACGTCAAAAATAAGATGAGTCCAAAGTTGGTTTATATCTGAAGTGTCCACACTCGAAATGGGACTCCACATCGTTGCCACTTTGACAAATGAACTTTGGGTTAGCAAAGGCAGTCGGAGAATTGGTGGCAATATCTTGTCTTGATTGACAATTCAATAAACTGTTGTTGGTAGTAGTCGTTGTTCTCATCCATTGATTCATTTATTGACCAGCCAAGTGGACAGCAGCACCAACCGAGTCGCCTCTTAATTTTCAAAAGACAGGACATCCAGTCAAATAATTAAAGTTCTAAAGAAATGCCACAAAATAAAAGAGAAGAACATAGAACAAAAAATTAGTTAAATAATATATAAATAAGTTTATTTAAGTCTTTATTTATTTAGATTTTTAAATAAAAATCTTCTCTTTATTCTCCTCACAGCAAAGTTGAAGCAGTTTTTCTACGTAGAAACTGAGACAACATTTTGATTGATTTTGTATTGATTATGTTGTGTAAAATGAATTTAATTTTTCAAGCGCTTGTCAAATAAATAAATCCAATTAAGTCAACTTGGCCACATTTACAATTAAAATGTTGCCTTAAATTTTTGGCTTGACAATAAAACTTGCCAAATAAATAAATACGAAGCGAAATGGATGATAACACTTCAAAGCTCAAAAACAGCAACACAACTACAACAAAAATTGTTGACATTTTGTTTACCAATCGGTTGCTAACGTCTGACAATTCGACCCGGCCCGGCCCGGCCCGGCCCCGCCCTCTCCTTGGCTGCCACACCCCCTTTTTGTTGGCGTCTCTATGACGCTGTTGTCATCGTTATCGTCAATCGAAGTCATCGTCTAGGAAAATATGCAAACATTTATTGAGCGTTGATTTTATTTATTTCCCTTTCTCTCTCTCTCCCCCCCCCCTCCACTCTGCTCAAATATTAACTTTTCTTATTTATTTATTTTGCGAATCGTTTAAAAGTTGAGCCAACTGCGGGGACACCCGGCAGCATTCAGGACCCGCAGCAGGACATCGACAGCAATGTTCAATATTAGCACAATTAGTGTTGGGGTTCTCGAGGGGTGGTAAAGTGTGTATGTGTGTGCAAGTGTGTGTTCGTATGTGTGTGTGTGGAGCAGCAATTGGGGAAGTGTTGGCACATCACACGCTTTGCATAGGCAAAGTTTTTAAATAAAATAAATTGAATTTCGAAATTCAATTGCTGTGCATAAAAAGCCAATAAAATTTTTGCTTGGGTGCATATCAAAAATGTCACTGGCCCCATTGAAAAATATTTTCTTTAATTTTGCAACTTTTTTTTTGTGATTTACAGACTTGACTTTCATCCGGAGCGGGGTATTTACGATCTGCAAATTAGGAATGTGTCCTACAATCGCGACAATGGACGCTTTGAGTGCCGCATCAAGGCCAAGGGCACCGGTGCCGATGTGCATCAGGAGTTCCATAATCTAACCGTTCTAACGCCACCCCATCCGCCGGTCATCTCGCCGGGCAGCATTGCCGTTGCCACCGAGGATAAGCCCATGGAGCTGACATGCAGCAGCATTGGCGGCTCACCAGATCCCACAATAACGTGAGTAGAGAATAATCTTATATTATAGTAATTATATATTTATATATATATATCTTGAGTTATCTTCAAGATATGTTAAACTAATTTTAAACATTATTTTAGTAGTTTGCGCTGTGAGCGTGTTAGTTCTGAGAGGCCCTTGTTGAGTGCGGAACATTTATAAATATTTATAACATATTATATAAACATAAAATGTTTAATTCAGGCTTGCAGACATTTTATTCAATTTATAATATATATATATATATTTCTTATATGCAGGCGTTTTACAATTTTACGCATTTTTTATAACAGCAAAATAATGTTGAATAAATGTAGATCAGTTAAAAATTAATAACAATTGCAACTCTTTTACTTTTGCTGGTAAAAATTGCTTGTTTTTCAAAGTTAAAATACTTTAATTCGATGTTAGCTAAAGTTTTGCTCATGCTGAAAAGTTTTATATATATTTATTAACATTATTTGAAATTATTAATTTAATATGTATGACTGATTTTTCCTGTTTATTTTTAATACCATAGTTAAACGGTATGTTTGTTATAATTAAGTAAAGTATTAAATTAACAAGCAAAGTATATATATATATATGTATATATATATGTATCATTATGTATATTTATCCTATATTTATTTTAAAGATAGAGTTAGATATTTTTATAGATATAACTATTACATATATATTTACGTACACTATGTATAATTATTATATATATATTTTTAATAAGATTATCCAAGTTTTTTAATTATATTATATTTTTTTGCGTTATGTATAATTTTTTTTAGTTAGAATTAGTTACTTTAGGTATAATTATTACATACATATACATTATTTAAATTATTATATATATATTTATTTTGATCTAACTGCAACACAATTTACCACATTTCTTAGCTGGTACCGCGAGGGCTCCAATTCGCCACTGCCTGCGAGCGTGTTGCGTGGCGGCACCAAGGATCAGCCGACAAATGCGACACTATCGATAACACCACGTCGCGAGGACGATGGCGCCAAATACAAGTGTGTGGTGCGCAATCGGGCCATGAACGAGGGCAAACGCCTGGAGGCAACGACCACATTAAATGTTAACTGTGAGTAACCAAATTGAATAACTTTGAATACAAACTGAATTTAGCTGGCTTAAAATTGTAATTGACCCACTTAATCAGTGGCAGTCTCAAAACACAGTCTCTGGTTAACTCCTTTCGCTTGTTTTTCTCACACTTTGCTAGGCCAAATTGACAAATTGCCTTTGACATTATTACAACAAATAACTTGAACTCGGTTTTCAATTGTGTTTGCTGTCTATTTGTAAATATTGCAAATGCAGCTAGTTGACTTTTTCTCGCATTATTCATTATTATTGTTGTCAAAGCGCGGGGCGTGGAAGTGATGGAGGAGGGGGGCGTGTCATTTCAGTTGACCTCAGTGGCCAACGTTGGGTGACGTCTGATTAGCATGGCTGGTCCAGCAAATAAATAAATACGACATGGCTGCATAATGAAGTGACCAGACATGACCACTGACATTGCTGCAACCCATTAGTCTCCGCCTCTTGCAACACTTTTCACTATTTGCAACGAGCTGCTTAACTCAACAAATGCCGACACATTTGTGAAAATGCTGTACAAATTGCCAGAGTGTCATTTCAATGAGTCCCTTAACAACAAACACATTAAATATATATGTATGTGTGTGTATATATATATAAATATATATATATATATATATATATCTTTGTATTTTTGTACTTTTGTAAAGCACATAAATTAAGTGAAGCTGCTGCTGACGTTTTCTGTGTTGACCTGCTCACTCAGAGCCCAAGTAATTAGAATCAAAATTTATGTGTGCCCAACAACAACAACATGTCGCCTCCTGTTCTATGTGTGTGTGTGTTGTTGTTGGTGTTTTTGCAACAAGTGGCAGTTAAATGCTGCACAACGCCCATTTTGGGCCATTAGCGTACGTCTATTAGAGCTAATCAAAAGCCAAATAAAAGCCAAAACCTGAAATATTGTGCCGGCAATTGCAGTTCAGCAAACTGAAATAGCAACAACTTAAACAGCAACAACAACAACAACAACAACTGCTGAGGTCAACCATCAAATGCGTAATTAATTCAAATACAAAGCCGCAAGAACATCGCACATGGTAATTAGTAGTTAGCTGAAACTAGAACCACAACGCACAACCAAATTGCAGTCAGTTTGAGCTGAGCTGAGCTGCTGCTGCTGCTGCTGCTGCTGTTGCTGTGCGTCTGTGGTTTGTGTCCACGCTAATTGCGTGAATAGCATGCATTCTGGGGATGGATGCCCAACTCTCTCTGACTATAAAATACCACAAAAGCCAAACCAGTCGAGTTAAGCCGCTTGATTGATTAAGTGACTAATTACCGATCAATGGCCAAAAGACATAGTTTGGAAAAAAATAAAAAATAGAGTGCAAATTAATCTAGAGCTGAACAAAGGCTAATCTTGAACATAAATTAAATTTCAATTTTAATTTAATTACAAAATAAGATTTAAAGTTTTCCAGAGCAGCAAATCCATTCAGTTGTCACATTAATTATTAATAACACCCAATCTTCACTTCTTCCGCTTTATAAACCTTAATTAAGATCTTGAAGAAAAAAAAGAAAGAAAACAATTTCTTATGAATGGCAAAACGCCAACACGCAATATTCACATACTCATTCGCCCATTCACTCATTGACTCACACACACACACACACACACACACACACACATATATTGTTTGTCAACAACTTTGACAAGTTCTTCCCACGTATTCAATGCAAACAACAGCAACAGTAAAAACTAATTAGCTGACCACGCCCACAAGGCGCCCTCCTTAGTTGAGCTAATTAAAGCGTTTAAGTTTATATATGAATATAAAAATGAATGAATGAATCAACAAATGAACGACTCAAATTAAATAGGCAGCATTTCGAAAACGAGGCAACTGCGGTTTAATTAAAATATAAAAACATATCCCACACTCAACACACACATGCCACGCCCACTCATTTGCATTTATAAGCCTTATTAAATTGAAATTAAAAAAAATAAATAAATAATCTTTAAACACAATGTTTAATTAGAAATGTGTTATGCAATAAGCCAAAACCGCAAAGTAAACGCGACGAATTTATAATTTGTAATATTTATTAATTGGCATTCGAGAGGATGTGCAGTGAGGGGAGGGTTGGGTAATGGCCAAAGGGATAATCGGCCTGATTAATAACAAATTTAAGAAGGCGCAAAAAGCGCTCTCAAAAACAGGCGCCGTCAAAGGCAACCGCAAAGGCGCTAAGAGAGAGAGTTGGAGAATGGGAGATCGAGAAGGGAGTTGAGAGAGCAAGGGATGGGGGGATGAGCCATGTGCTCCTTTAATATGTGTGATGTTCGGTTTGTGGCCAATGGATTTTCCCTTGTGGTCAATGCTGCTTTGTGTTCTGCCTTTCGGCAGGGCTTTTGCTAATGCGTTTTTAAGCAAGCCTCGAGGAGTTGATCAAAACCAACAGCAAACGAGTCCTGTCCAGGACATCGAAAGCATTTGTGGTTGTTGCTCAGCAGCTGCGGGCAAAAAATTACACACACACATTTCCAACTAGAACTCTTCAATTTTGGTGTTCTGTGGTGTTTTGCAAAAAGTCAACAGGCATTTTAATCGTCGGGCAAATGTTGCCTGACAAATTAAATCAAGCAACAATTTAATTTTTAAGTTACCATTTAACAATTTCGACAACATTTTCTGATTTACGAGCAGCAATAAAAATTCACTTAGACCTTGGCCCAATTGACACCTTGTGATTAATCAGTAGTCGCCGAGAATTTTACTTACCTCCATCATCCGCAAGGGTCTCGAACGCCTCGAACAGCCTCCCGACGACAGTCCTTTCGCGTCCTTGTCTAATCGCCCTCAATAAGTCATTGCGAAATTCTGGCCAATAAATTTGTAGGCGTCCACTGAAAATGCTCCGCGTCTGCTTCTTCTTCTTCTTCTCCGTCTGCTAATAACCACAAAATGACACAAGGCCCCAGGAGTCTAAAACCAAATTGGTATTTTCCAAAATTTATCGCGTATATTTAAGTAATTTGATGTTTTTCTAAATTTAATGCAATTTTAATAGTTGTTAATTTATTTCAATTTAAGGAAGAAAGGTTCAAAATCAGTAAATCTTTGTTTTTTCGGAAACTAAAAGCTTGATTTGGATAAGCTTTCATCCGCTGCGAGTCCATGTCAAATATATGATTTCACACAGGACTCGCCAGGACCTGCTGAATTATGAGAAAGCCATGTACAATTTTCCTTGTTAAGAAAGTTTTTTATCTCATCTTTTTGAAGAAATTTCGTCTCTTTTAGTGCTTTGAGATATATTTTTGATAACTTTTGTACTTTTTGGAGAACCGTCAAGTTTTATTATTTTATCTAATTTTCTTCTTACCCAATCTTAAAAATCTTTGCCCGCAATTCGATAGTCAACAAAATATATCCACTTTTGTGATCCCCAAAATTATGGCTAAAAAACGAATGTACTTCAATAAAAAAATAACTGTAATGCTTGAAGATTATCAAAGGATGTCGAATTACATTCAAGGATTAGTGGGTCATCTAAGGAACAAAGTACCCAGCTTAAAGTTTATTGCCCAAATTTGATTGTCTACCCATTTGATTTGGCTTAGATTTGGAGTCTACTTCTGCTCCTAGTGTTGCTGCCACTGCTGCTGCTCTTGCTTCTTCTTTTGCAACATCGAATTGTTAAGCACTTTATCCGCAATGGGAGTAAAATTTCAATTACTTAAAGGGCAAACCCAGAGTTGAATGCTGTATCAAAGTGTGTGTGTGTGTGGGGGGGTGTGTTGGGATTTTAGGTGTTTGCCTTCTGGCATTGAATTTATGCGAAGCGGATTGTTGCGTATTTTAAGCTGCGACGCTAATTTATTGTTCTTGCGACGCGCATTTTGCGTGCGGCTGCCTGATGAGCCTAATCGGATCTCACCTGGGCAACCAGCGGACTCCACCCAGCACACTCAGCGGACCCCCTCGGCTCAGTCGGGCAAGTAAAGCGGGCAGGCAACAGACAGGTGCAAAAAAGTGTTGCAAGGATTGCGGATTCTATAGGGTTGCCAGGTTGCCAGGTTTTCTGCTTGACTTTCGATTTGATTCTAAGCTGACATTACGCTGCTGCTGCTGCTGCTGCTGCTGCTGTCAAATATTTTTACCTTTTTGGATGGGACTTAAAGGTGCTTAAGTCGCACAACAGTTTTACAATAATATTGACAATGTATGTGTGCACACACATGTGTGTGTCTCTCTCTCTGTGTGTGTGTGTGTGTGTGTGTGTGTGTTGTTCGTTGTTCTGGCGCCTATCATTTTCATAGTTTAATGTCAGGCAATTAACTTTTGTCTGGCCTGGTCCCCGCCCAAAAGCAGCCCGAATCCCGAATCCAGAGAGATATCAGCAAGAAACCGTATGACGGAGGATTGAACGCTCTGTCGCATCCAGCCTACCAGCCTGGCCAGAATGCTAGCCTGCTGTCAGTCAGCGATGAGATCATGCATAAAAAGGCAGCCCGGACACGTTCCGGATAGAGAAATGGTATCGCAGAGCGGGGAGCGTGGAGCGGGCAGAAGTCGAAGATGGGTGCCTGTAGATGGAAATGTAAATGTAAATGTAAATGTTGCCCGCTTCGGTTGGTTGAAACGACCTTGTGCCATGTTTGAACCTTAACACTCAGGCAGGAGATGCGAGACAGGAGACGGGAAAAGATGGAAGAGGAGACAGAGGGAAGATGTGAACAGGAGACAGGCCAACTAGGCAAATAGGCACAGCATGTTGTGGAAAATCAACGAAGCAAATGCCAATACACATGTGCCAATGATGCGACGGCGGCGGCGGTGCGACGGATGCAGAGAGGGGCGGGACGGGACGGGGCAGTACGAGGCGTGTAGTGAGTGGTTTGGCGATGTCCTTTGGCATTAGGGATTCCAAGGCTTAACATGGCGTAAACACAAAAGCCTCTAAAGGCATCAACTGCGGCATATAAAGTGGCATTACATAGAGTATAACAAAAACAACAACAACAACAACAAAAAACCGAAACGAGACAGCAAAAAAAAAAAAAAAAGAAGAAATGACACAAACCAAGTGGCAAATGGCAGGAAGTGGCATCTGCCAGGATGAAGCTGCAAAAACAAAGCGCTGCAGCGACAGAAAGAGAAAGAGAGAGAAAAAATATAAAAAGAAATAGAAATAGAAAGAGAAAGAAAGCAAAAAATAAGAAATTGTCAAGTGTCCTTGGGTCGTTTGCCACGCATTAAATTGAAGATGATGATGATAATGCGCCCAGATAAGAGCAACGGCGACCAGCAGCAGCAGATTCTGCTCATCCTGCTCCTGCTCCTGCTCCTCCTCCTGCTGGTGTTCCTTGCTGGAGCTGGGTTCATAGGTAACAAGCAAACTTAACGCCAATAATACGGCAAAAATAGTCGGCAACAAGCCATGAAATGAGCCAGGGGTTAACAGCACAAGGCACACACACACGGCATGACACACACCGCACACACACTCGACACACACACACACACGTGTCCAAAAGAGCCCCTAAAAGCGAACCACCTACTTAAGTCTGACATTTGTGGTCGTTTTGTGTGGCAGGGGCAGAGCTAAAATGAAACAATGCAATGTCAATGCTTTTCTATCTCTACATCTGCTACTTCCTATATGCTCTAAGTGATGTGTGTGTGTTCGGGTGTGCGTGTGTGTACTGTGTGTGTGTGTGGCTACTATTTACTTGGCATTAAGCAAACTTCAAATAAAAAGGATAACGACGCACAAGCAAAAGTAACTCAAAGTTGGAAGTTGCCAACTAACAAACAGCTTACGTGACAGACCCACCAGATACCCAGCACTTGCAACTGCCACAAAATCCATGCCAATAAAAACAACAAACTGGGTTTCATATTTGCAACAAGCAACTTTGTGTTGTATGTTTTTTTTTTTATCAGTGCTGCAACAAGAAAGCTAACTGAGACAGCGCAGACCAGACAAGCGGACAGAAAAGCCGCACAAAATGAGCAGCAGCCAACAATGACAACAACTTTGATACTGAAAGTACTTCTCCGAGTTGAAATGAGAGTGGAGAGTGTGAGGGATGTGGGAGAGCTGGTTGAATGGGGCCATTGGCATTGGCAGAGAGCACGACAATTGCACACAATTTTCATTTATTGTTTGTCTACAAATGGCCAAATGCCACATTATGTGAGCAGCAGGCAGGCAGCAGGCAGACTGGAAGTTGCCTCAAGTTAAGTCCCCGAACTAAAACAAAAGGATGCTTTGTGTCTTAAACAACCGCCCTTTTTGCTAGCACCCTCTCTCTCTCCTTCTCTCTCTCTCGAGAGAGAAGTTGAATTGGAGTCCATATTGCTGGGGCGTTGTCAAGTCTCCTCCGCATTCCAGTCTGCCACATTCTAAAGATTTAACTTGTAAAAACCCAAAAAAAAAAAAGAATTCTAAGAAGAAAAGACACCCAAAGATGCCAACAACAAAGAGAAGAAGAAGGAGAGAAGGAGGGGAAAAGCTGCCTTTGCGTGCTCAGGTCAGTTTGGGTCAAATTGCGGTTCGCATGTTGGCCAAAGGCATTCGTCATTAGCCATACAAACCAGTTGGCAACGGGTAACACGAATGAGGACATTGGAGCATTGAGCATTGAGCATTGAGCATTGAGCATGTCGATAACAGTTACGGCAACAAATTCCATGGAATCATCGCTTGTGCTAAGCAAATTAATTGAAATTTAAATCGAAACATGGAAATTTAATAATTATTCGCATTCAGGAAAACCTAAAAGCTGTGGTCAGTTTTCTGCCTTGCAGCAGAATTCGTCTAGTTGTGTGTTGATAGATGTTTGCCTGATTAAGCCTGCCAGGCAACAGATTTGCAACAAATGGGGGCAGAGAGAAAGAGAAAGCTGATTTACGTGAAGCAACCAAAAAATACTGTTTTTAAATAATAGTCTACAATTTAGGTAAGCAAGTGAAAGGCAGTTATATTAAATGAAATTAATTAATTAAATATTTAAATAAAAGTTGTTAAGTATACAAAAATAATAAATTATTTATTTTTTTACTGCACAATTTCGAAAGATATTTCCAAATTCGAACTATTTTTTCAACGGTTCTAAATGTTGATGCCATTAATTTGCTAGTAAACACGATTTTAACAATGAAACTCAATAAACACAAAGGTCAAAGATTGAAAGGAGTAAAAGAGATGGCATCAAGTGTGATGACCACACACATGTAGTTCTCTCTCGCTCTCTCTCTTTCTCTCTCTTGCTTTATCTGTTGGAGGTATAAATTTATGCAGGCAACCAATGACAAAGTTTGCATTGTTCATTGTTGTTGCCAAGGTTTTGGCTCGGCTATTGTTTTGTTGACTGAAATGATTATGATTGCGAATGATCATGATGATGATACCAGAATCATGATAATGATGTTGTTTTTGTTGTTGTTGTTGTTATTGCATTGCTGCTACTGATGATGTCAATAATAGTGTAAACAGCAGCAGCAGCAGCAGCAGCACGCGTATCCATTGCTGGTGCCTCAATTACAATGAGGGCTCCTCTGCTGCTGCACAATGACTCGACATTGTTTCAATAGACTAAACAAACTAGATAGCTGCTGCCGCCACGCGTGGTGCAGATTAGAATGAGAGGTGGGAAGAGGGGGAAGGGGGCGGCTATGGTATTCCAATCTCCATAAATATTTATGTCCTGTGCGTTGGCAACACATTTTCAGCTGTGCTAATTAAAGTAAATTCTGTGAATCAATGAAATCTCGCAACGGCTACAAATTGGATATATATATAGAAAGAGTATATTCAGCTCAATCCCATAACGCAATCCCCTCAACCCCATCCCGCCCTTGCTCTGCCACTGACTGGTAACCCAATTAAGCCGCATAAACACGTCAATAATATTCAAAATTGAAATGTCGAAATGCTAGTTTTGCACACATTTGTTTGACTTAACGTGTTTTTTTTTTGCGCTGCTGATGAAGCGGTGGGTGGTGGGTTGTGGGTGGCATGTGGCAAGAGAGCAGACAGCGCCTGCTGCCAATATTCAGCCGATGTTGCAATGCAATCTCCACCAAATTTGCACAAGAGTCGCAAACATCAATTTTTATTTACAAAACTTTGCTGCCACATTTGAGTCGTTGGGCGGCGCACATGTGTGTGCCACAAAAATATACATAAAGTTGCAACGATATTCATTTTTGGACCAGTTCCCTTTTTCCGCTTTAGGATTTTTAAGAGTTTTTCTATCATTTTTTTTTTTTGGGATTCATAACTTGAGGGCGTTGCAGAAAAAAAATGAAAGAAAAAGTGACCACAAATTCGCGTGACTCTAATGGATTTGCACTGGTCCTAACTGAGCTGCGTGTTGCAGCTGCAGCTGCAAGCAAAATTGCATTCATTTGCCTGCAGCTGAAGTTGCAGTCAAGTTTTTACTACTTTTTTTTTTTGGATCAGTTGTTGAAATTGGCTTTGAATAAAAAATATCTTTGGTGTCCAGCCAGAATTTTATTAAGTCAGCAACGAATTTCTTTGGACTTCATTTCATGTCAGCAACATTTGTGCAAAATGAGTTTGTAAATTGTATTAGTTTTATAAAAGTCACGTTGCCGTCTTTATTATAAACATTTTGAACAAATGTTGAACGGAAAATTCAATTCACAACATTTGCTGCATTGATATCAATTGTCGCATCAGAGCAAAGAATTTTAATTGATTTATGCATTTTACAAAATAAATGTGCAAAATCAAATTGAATTTGCATATGTCACTTGCACTATTTCAAATATGTAATTTTGAGGTGAATATTTCTTAGAAAAACATTCTTATAATAAATCGCATTAACATTTAAGCACTCAATTTTTGTAATTGTCTGCCACAGAATGTTGGCTTGACAAACTTGCATTTTGTTATATATTGAAATCTGTAAAAGTAAAATGCAATCAAAGGCATTCAAATCGATAAACTCAAAATCCATTCAGCTGTATGATTTGCTTTAGAAATGTTTCCTCTGTAATATTTTCAATAAAGCTGTAAAGTGAAAAAAAAAAACTGTGTGTAAACAATATAGAAACAAAGCAGAAGAATTGAGTCGATAACTATAAACATTCAATTCCATAGAAAAGTGCACGTTTTTCTATTTATTTAAGTTGATTTGCTGTTCATTTCGTGCTGCTATTTTCTATTTGTTTCCGTTGAATTCTTTGTTGTTATTTGCAAATGCAAATTGAATGTGCTTTTCTTTTATTAGTTTTACTTTGTTGACTTTTTTTTTTTTTTTTGATATGTTATCTAAACTTATCTGCCGCATGAGCAATTAATAAATTCAAAATATATAAAAACTATTTAATATTTCTATTTATTTGACCAATTTTTTGTGTCTAGCACTTTTGTTAATTGCATAATTATATTTGCGTTTGAGTAGACGGCCAATTAAAACTTGTATTTATACAACTAATTTTCCACTAATTATTTCTGTAAATAATAAATGCAAATATGTGAAATATGTTGTACAGTTCACCAAACAAAATTCTCCCGTCGACAAAAAATAAACGAAAAAACAAAATAGAAAGGAAAAACAAATGTAAAATTGAATAGAAAACGCATATGTTTATTTGTACATTTCTGGCATTGTTGTTAGCCAGCGGGCAAATGGAAAAATATTTACAGCATATCAACGTCTACATATAAATTTATTATACCAACACTAGAGTCAGCGGGGTAGTCGCGGGGTGGTGCTAAAAAAAATAGAAATGAAATATTTCACTTGCAGCAGCAGCAGCATTTTTGGCATGCTAAAGTTTTACGACACACACACAACACATGTTGCATGTGTATTTGACTACACTTGTGCAATATGAACTGCAGTCAGTCTATACACACACTCACACACACACAGACTGATGCACAACAACAAATAAAATCAATACAAATGGAGTATAAAATTATATGTGAAGAACACAACAATTTTCAAATGCTTTTAACAACAGTTTTTAAGAGATGAATTATTGAGAAAGTCGACATTTAATGGGGTTTTAGTTGACTGACTGCAGGCAGTGTTTAGTGTTTAATATCATAAAGTGAATCAAGGAATATATATATATATATATATATATATGTGTATATGTGTATATGTGTATATGTGTGCAGCCTATGTTGTCTGTTTGCTTTGCCAGTCAGTCACAATTGAGAGCAGCAGCAATCGTAGTTGGTAGCTGTAGTCAGGCAGCAGTTTTTCTAGACGCATTTGGCATGTGGCATACTGATTCGCATTCGCTTCCTTTGCACAGAAGTGGCAGCAATTGAGTGGGCTGTTGGTTGGTGGAGGGGGGGGAGGTGGTCTATATAGCAAGACTATAGAGCGACTATAAGTTCTCAACTCATGCGAGTGCTTGCGAGCAAATAAAAAGGCGGCAAATGTTGCAGAACGGAATGAACAACAACAGCAGCAACAACAGCAGCAGCAGCAACAGTAACAGCAGCAGCACGCAGCTAGCAACATATTCAGCTGGCAGCAGCCAGCAGCAGAACTATTGACGAGCACACTTTTTTTTTTTTTTGTATCCACCTCCTCCAACCAAAAAGGAAAATGTGCGGCAAGAGTGCAGAACAAATGGAACAAGTTGGAAAAGCTAAAATGCCAGCCAAACAGCGGCAGCAATAAAAAAAAAACACAAAAAAAAAGGAAAAGGCAAAAAAAGAACAAGAAAAAAAAATAGTAAACTCGGCAGCAATATGAACAACAATCTTGAATATTGTACGTTGTTGCATATGTAGATATATATCCTGCAGCAGCAGCAGCAGCAGCAATCGTATGTGCCAAAGGGTGTGTGTGTTGGTGTGTGTATGTGTGTGTGTGTGTTATAACAGTGCCACGTGGCTGGCAGTTAATTTAAAAAAAATTGTATTTACATTTCGCCTGCTGGCGAGCGGCTTTTGCTTGTTGTTGCTGCATTGTTTACATTGGCAGCAGCTTCTACTTGACTTACAGCAACATCAACTTGCAACAACAGCAACAGCAACAACTACAACTACAACTACATCGACAACCATAACAACAGAGACAGACAGAGACAGAGATAGAGACTATAAAGCAGCAGCTGACGTTGCTTTGGGGCATAAATGTGTTGCGATTGCGGAGTGGGATTGGTGCTGGGGTTGTGGCAGAGACCATTGCGACTTTTACTGTGGGGCAGCTGCTGCTGCCATAACAAAAACAAGAGCAGCAGCAATAGCAACAGCAGCAGCAGCAGCAGCCAGCGGGGCCAACCGCTATGTGTTTTTATTGTTGGCCCCAGGCTGCCACACATGACGCTTGACTATGATAATGATGATGATGTTGATGATGACGATGACGCTGATCATCTTGTTGTTGCAACTGCAAGTTGCAAGAGCTGCTGCCCCTAAGCTGCTAGCAAAGGTACAACTCGCTCAGCTGCAACTGCTGAACTAACCCAAATATATTAAAACACAACCAGAAATGGAAATTCTTGTTTTTCTGTATATTTTAATTCAGCTATGAATCCATATGCGCTTAAAAAACTTTTTTTTGTTTTTTTTTGTGTTTTTTTTTTCTGTTTTGTGATGGTTGCAAATATATACTATTGTGGCAAGTGTGGAAGTTGTGTGTTGTATGTTTTATGTTGTGAGTACTGTTCAAAATTCAATTAGAAAAGTTACGAAATTAAATAGTTTTATGCTGTGCCGAAATAATTTGAAAACTTTTCATTTTCGGAAAGCAGCAGCAGCAGCAGCAGCAAGAGTTGCTTGGCAACACACACATTTTGTAGAACCAAATGAAGTATTTCTGTTCAAAGTTTACTACTGCTTAATTATATTTCTTTCAAGAATAACAAATTTCCACATAAGATGAAGATTTTTTCTGGGCATTGAAAAATCATTCAATAGAAAAAAAATCCAATTGATTTACACTAAATGCTAATTAGAAATTGAGTGTTTTTGTTTGTTATTCGTAAGATTTAATCAATCAGCTGTCGGCATCCTTTTAAAGCCACTGCGAACAGACAGCTGCTATTCAAATTGAGCAGTAAACTTGGTTGGTTCGGTGGAGTGAGGGAGGGAAGGGTGGGTGCTAAAAATCTGTACAAATTAACTAAATATTTACAAAGGCAATAAAATTTGTATAAAGTGCTTTGGTTGTTTTAGTTGCTGCAGCTGCAACTGCTGCTGTTGCTGCTGCCGCTGCTGTTGGTGCTCGACATTTACTTTGTCGTGCTGCAAATGGAGCAAATTAAGACAACATTATATTAAATGAAATGCACCGCTGCAAAGGAAGCAGCAAACAGCAAGACAACTGCTGCACTGCTGAGCGGAGACAACTCTGACTCCAAGGAAGGACTCCAAGGATAAAATGCAACTTGCAACTTCTTGCGTTAAAAGCAAAGTTTCTACTTTGTTTCTTTCTAAATTTAATTATTTAGGTCAAAGTGCACCCAGTTGTGACTAAAACTTACTGTTTAAGTCACAAACACGCCCACCCACCCACGCAATAGGCCATATCATATCTCTATATCATATATATATATATATATATTATATATATCTCTGCTTAGACAGAATAGACGCGCCTCAAAGTAGCAAAGAATGAAATAAAATGAAATGCAAAATGTACGCGAATTGAGTTTATTATAGAGATGAGCATAGAAAAGCGGCGTCTGATTCACTGACACAGCACTTCCCCAACCACTTTTCTCTCTCTGCTTTGCACTCCCTCTCACTCTCTCTCTCTCTCTCGTTCCTCTTTCTGTCTTTGTCCCTGTTATCAAGCTCTCTGGGGGCACGTCGAAAACTTTTACTTGTTTTATTTGCTTTATTTTCGGCAAGTAATTCCGTTTTGCGCCTAATGCTATGCTACGCTTGCTATCTCACTCACTCCCTCGCTCTTGCTCCGCATATCCCTTTTGCTCCCCTTCTCATTCACACACCACAGCAAAGTTAAACAAAGCATCAAAAATTTGCTGGCTGCTGTTGCTGCAATTGCTCAACTCAACTCAGCTCAACTCAACTCAACTGTTTCAACCGCTTCAGCTATTTTCACCATTTGTGTGTGTTGTCTGCTGCGCTGCCTCTGCGCGCCCTTACCCTATTGAGCCCTCCCATCCCCTCCACCACAAACAAAATCTACACATCTCGTTTCGCTGGAAAATTACGCCATTCAAAAATTTGCTTTACGTGTTGCCCGAGTTTTCGTTTTCATTTTCCGTATTTTTTTCTTGTTTTTTTTTTTTTGTATATTTTTTTTTTTTTATATATTCTGTTATTTTCTAGTTCAGGCTTGGCAAATTCGTTTGGCCCATTTTTTGCGACTAGACCTGGTCGCAAGGAGCATACTGAATATGTTATGAGAGTTGCCAGTGGCTGCTGCTGGCACAGATTGAATTTAGATTAACTTTGTTTAATATTTTGTCAAAATTGTTGCTGCTAGCTCTTTTAAACAGTTATGCTTTTATGTTAAGCCAATAGTTGTTAACAATTTTTCATGCTTTTCCAAATGATTTCAGTTGTGTTTCTAAAAGAAAAATATATATTTTGAGAGTGAGCAAGAGTTAGACAAAGATAGAGATAAGAAAAGAAAAAAAAGATAGATTGAGTTGGATAGAGGGCTTAGATAGATACATACATATATATATATATATAGAGAGTGAGCGAGTTAGACATATATAGACAGAGATAGTTAAACACTGAAGGACAGATTGAAAGATCTCCAACAATTGTATATGGCTTATAGCTGAGTCATTTAGACTGGCCTAACTTTTGTTTATATCTTATGCCCTACTCTGGCAATTATTCAGCTCAGACTCTGCTAAGGGCATCAAAAGCTTCGACTTTGCCTATAATTGTTTCTTTCTGCTAGTATTTTGTTATTTTTTTTTTCTATAGCGCACACGCGGGCAAGTAAATAAATAAAAGCAAAAGTTTCGTCCTGCACGGGCTGTTACTTTTTGCTTCATGCCCTGTGCAAATAGTAGCAGCAACAACAACAACAACAAACCAAATGCCAACACTAATGACATCGTTTGTGGCCTGCATGATGTTGCCCAGCTCCTCACAGCTTGGCAACTTTGCCAGCTTCTCTCCTCTTCTCTTCTCGCCTATCCCGCAGCATCCACAATTCCATGTGTGCTTAGCTAGAAAAAAAGAAGGAAAAAAAAAACACAACAAAGTAGCAACACCAACAACAAGAAACTTTGTCAATAATTTGGCTGCCTATTTAAAGCAGCCTCTGCCAAATGGCCAAAGTTGATGCCCAACTCATTTTCGGTTTTTTTTCCTCTCCCATTTTTGTTTACCATTAAAATTCCAGCCAGACAATTTACAAAAATTTGTGTTGTTTAAATAGCGTGGCAGCAACAACTTTTTCCCACTATGTAATATGTAGTTGTTGTTGTTGTTGTTGTTGTTGTTGTTATTGTTGCCTCTTGTTAAATTAATTTAGGGCAGCTTTGATTGCAACGACTGGTGCTGTTGCTGTTCCTGCTTCTTTCAACCTCCATTCCCTGGCCACCCCAATTGCGCATCTTTGCATTTCGGGGAAATTTGTAAATTGTTTATGCTTTTAACATGTCCGGAATGAAATGAAGAAGAAGAAAAAAAAAATGCAAAGCGTAGCACATAAAATTAGTTTTGTAGAAAAGTTTTGTGCATTGATTTGCCACAAATTGTGCCATAAAAATAAACTTGCAGCGCAATTTGTGTGTGTGCCTCGTATTTGTTCATTTGTTCATTTTCTAACTCACAGATACAAATCCATTTTGTGTTGTTTACATGGCTAGAGTTGATCAATATACGCACACACACACACACACACACACATACACATATATGTATATATGTGTATTTTGTGTTCCCTCGTCGCTATTCCTGAAAATTCTCATATGCAAAACATTTCATAAATCATTTCTAGCCAACAAATATTTTTTCGTGTGGCCGGCACAAATTGTTGATTTCATTTTATGACCACAATTGCCCCCTATTGTCGCCTATATCTGTATCTAAAATTGAGTATCTGTGTATTTGTGCATCTGCTGTTATATTTGCATCTGTGTGTGTTGTGTGTGTGTACGTGTGTGGATAATAACTGTTTGTAGTGCTATGAATATTTTCGGACACTTATCAGTTTTGACTGCTGCTGTTGCTGCTTTTCCTTTTTTTTTCAATTGCAAATCTAATTGAACTGGCTTCTAATTGAACTGGTTTCTATTTTATTTTGGCCGAAATGTGTGCTGATTTTGCTACCCAAGAGTGCTGCCATTAAATCACTTTACAAACCATTTGAACTCAATATGTATTTTTGCCTAGCCCGCAGAACAGTCTAAATTGCTGTGCGTTTTTTTGTTTTGTTTTGTTTTGGCTTTTTAGCTTTGGCAAATGTTTATTTGCCAAGCAGATTGCTTTGTAGTTAAAATCTTTTTGAAATACTTAATTTACATTGGGCTGCGCAATCTGAATTTATTTTATAATAGCATAGATACTATTTCATAAAAGATGAAAGTTGAATGAAAAGTGATCTACTTCAAATTTTGACTAGCAATTTTGAAATCTATACAAAAATATTTAGCTTTTGAAATAATTCTCTAGTAGTATTAAAAAATAAATACTTCTTTTGAAGAGCTCTTTTTATATTTGGCAATCTGGCTGACTATTGACTACTTTGATGTCTTCTGGTCTTTATTGGTTTTAAGTTAATGCGCTTGTTAAACTTTATGGCAGAATGTCAGTCGTTCTACCATTCTTTGACGGATGCTTGTTGTTTTTTTTTGTTTGCCTTGTCGACTGAAGGAATCTGTCTTCCTGTAATTTATGAGCTGCAAAAGAATAAAAACAAAGCAGAAAAACCACAACTTGTCTCCCTTTTACGTTGAGTGTTGCTGCTTCTGTTGCCTGCTTCGTTTCTTTTCTTTGAATTTTTGCGCAGTAGTTGCTTTAGTTTATGCGCTCAATTTAGTAACTAGTTAGCCACAAAGGGACGAGGTGAACACATGGTCAAAGCTGATGGACAGCACCAGGCCTACACTGTGTGTGTGTGAGAGAGAGGGAGAGAGAGCTAGCTTGGTTACTAAACCACTTTCGACATGCCAAGCTGAGAGAAAAAAAAAAACAATGTAAGAAAAGTCTGTAGTCGAGTGATCTCGACTATGATATACCCTTAACCCAATTATTAAAAATATAAAGTGTTGCACCCAGAAACGAACAGGTGAATTCATTTCTTATAGCAAGCACAGACAATGAAGAGAAAAAACGAATGCAACGCATATTTTTTTACAGAAGCCCAAACTGATCTCTAATTGGCTGGCTAAAAACACGTGCTTATTCGTAAATAAAGACATGCAAACATACACGCATACGTAAGTGCAATTATCGATAACGGGGCTCTGCAGAATACACACATTTATTGACGCTCGCATCGATTATCCTGCTGTCTCTTTCTCACACATGCACTTTGAATATTTCTGCATGCAGAAAATGCTTGCGGCTGCTGGTAGAAATGAGATCAATATGAGAATACATTTTTGACCATAACTTGGGTGTTTCTTACCCGATCTTGATGAAATTGATTGGTAATACGCATATGCATTTTATATGTTAGTTAGAAGATTCTGCATTTATTGCGATTTGTGGAATTATCGATAAAATAAAGCAAACATCATCTGCGCCGGATAAACGAGAACCTTTATTCCCAATTTCTCTTATAGTCTCTAAGATTCGAGTGTTCATATAGACAGAGGGACAGAGGACTGACAAGGCCATATCGACTTGGCTTTTGATACTGATCAAGAATGTATATATTTTTTGGTATCGGCGATGCTCTCTTCTGCCTGTTACATGCATTTGCACAAAACAATTATACCCTTTCTACACATTTTCAATGGGTTCAGGGTATATAAAAAGACAGAAACTAATAAAAAGCCAAAGCAAAAACCACAGAAGAGCTGCTCATAGCTCAAATGCGCTGACAGCAGGCACGAGTTATGCGTACGTACATTTCTCTGGAATGGCCATAATACAGCGACCAATACAACCAAAACATATATAAAGAGAAAGGTGGGGAAAGGGGGGGGACAGGAGATAGTTGGCAAAAAAAAATATGTTGAAGCTTTTCCAACTAAATGCTATAAAAATTCTTGACTTAATAGGAAAACAAGACAAGAACATGAAGTTGCCGAGAGGAGACGGTGAGACGACAACTTGAGTGGGTTTGTGAAGGGGAGGGGAAAGGGGGAACTTGAACAGAACTTGTAGAGGCCACTAAAGAAAACTAACAAGTTACAGAAGGAGCCAAAGAGCATTCAGTCAGTCAAAGAGAGAGATAGAAGAAAGGGAGGAGGCGGAGGGGGAGGCGTTGATGCAGAGACAACAAGAACCAAGCGAAAAAGGCAAAAGCCAAAACTGCTGGCCAACATACACAGCATACACAGTAGTAGGAATCAAGAACTTGAAAGGCAAGAAAAACATTTAGTAAATGATGAAAATCATGGCAATAACAACTACAGCTATGTCTTCTGATAGCAGCAGCAGTGGCCTAAACGAAAGAACGAACACACACACAATGAGTGAAGATGCTGATTTGGTCATGATACCAAAAAGGAGTCAGTCTCTGGCCAAAAAAGACCAACTAAGGAACTCTAACCAAAACAAGGCACGCGGCCAACAACTGGCTAGCCGCAAGCCAAACCAGGTCAATAACATTTTAGAGGAATAACGAAGCAGCTGCCACGCAAACGAATTAAAGCATTAATTGTATAAGTTTAGTTGTTGTTGTAGTTGTTGTTGTAGCTTTTGTTGTGTGTGTGTGTATGTGTGTGTGTCTTGGAAGTGCTTTAAGTGGTTTTGTACCCTACAACTAATTAAAATGGTTTACACAATGAGCCATCATAAAATTCAGTTATTGTTGCTGTTGCAGACGGAAGTTGGCCATTGGCTAAAAACACATTTACTTTTTTAATGACTTCGTCTTTTCTTTTTAGTCTCATTTGTATTGCAATCAATTTTTAATTAATGAATTTACTATTAAGTTGTGGATTAAATGAGATTTGTTGCATAGCACAAATATAATTACAGGGTAACTCATAGTCGTATTCAGCTCGACGCAGCGTAACTCTTATTTGTTTTGGGGTTTTTGGGTGTGTGGGGGAAGGGAAGGGAAGTGGTTAACGCTTATATTGGATTGTGCGGTTCTATAATTTATTGTATTTCCGTATTCACGTTTCCTGGCCTAAGCTTCCAACTTTTTAATTTCACATTCATTAGTTACAAGACGCAGCTGAGAGATGGAGTTCCTTCAGTTCTCTCGAGAGAGTTGCGCTCATTTGGCTTATCATTTATCTTAGTTGGCCAAAAGTGCCCAGGACGATGATTTTGCTGCTGCTGCTGCTGTTGTTGCTTGCTTTTGGCCATATCATTTTCGCTTTTAACTTGGCTTTAACTTTGGCATTTTGTGGCCTCAACTGCCTCTGTCACGCCTTTTTTTCTTTTTCTTTTTTGGCCACACATTAAAATTGAATTTGTCTCAGACAGCTGTAAACCAAGTTAAGAGCTCGCGCGTGAAAAGTATTTAAATTTTAGTGCATTTCACACACTTTTCTAATTAAAATTTAAATTAATATTAGCGCTAATTTTTATTGCACTTTTCATTCCATTTGTTTTTACTTTACTTTGGTAAAGTGTTTTTTTTTTCTTTTCTTTTTTTTTATAATTTTTACCACCTTTTAGCTAACCTGCTGTATTAAATTAATTGTCCGATATCAACTGAAGCTGCCTTTCTAATCTTGTCTGGCTTAAAACATTTGCCCTTTTCGCTTGGCCTTTTGTGCCACGTGCTGCGCTTGGCCATAACGAAATTAAACCAATTCCTCTTCCCTTTTTTGCTTTTACTCTTCCCCCCAAAAAAAAAGAAAGAATAAAAGACTAGAAGCTGCTGGCCTAATGACTAATTGTTGCTAAGCAGCAGCAGAAGCAGCGCAGTCAGTAAATTGCGTTAGTAGTAAGTGGCCAGAACAGAGTAGAAAATTGAGTTAGGGCCGAGTCGAAAAATTTGAAAATTTCATTTTCATTCATTTTGGGTCTGAACGTGCGGATAAGCAATAAACTGTTTATAATGCAACAGCCGAAGCGAGACTAAAAACTGTTAATTTTGCTTTTCAGTTTATAGCGTGCACAGCGCCATCTATGGCCCATTAGTGACACATTTACCCCATAGAAATTTAATGTAGCAGCATTTTCAGCGGAGCGAAAATCTTTAAAATTCTCTGCTTTGCTTTGCTCTGCTTTGTTATTATTATTTTTGTTGTTGTTGTGCGTACAAATTGATTGGAAAAATATTTATTTGCAACACAATTTAAGTGAGGGTGCGCGAAAATTTGAAAATTGGGTATTCTGCTGAATGTGTAAGCAAAATTCAATTATTTGAGGCCATAACTTAGGGGTTTGGTCCGATAAGCATGAAATTTATATGCAAAACACGCATCAAATTGTTTTTTTTTTTTCACTTTACTTCTCTTTTATTTTTATTTTGTTTTCTATTTTGTTGTTACTTGTTTTTCTTTCTATTACTTGGCATTAGTTTGTGTTCATTGTTTATGAACACGAAGTGCCTACAAAATAATTGAAGCGAACTTTTGCGCTGCTCGCCGCCGCTTTAAAGTAATCAACAGTTGAGTTTCGGGTCAAAAGAGCAACCACTCCCCTCCGCACCCTCCCATTTTGTGTTCCGTTACAGTTTTAGGTTAATTTGTTGTTTGCACAACATGAGCACTGTGGAATCGGAATCTGGCCCAAAATGTGTGTAAAACATGTTCACAAAGAGTGACAATTAAGCCAACCAATTTTGAAGCGCCCAACAATTTACAGCCATCAATTTATAAGCAAGAAATTCTTAATGGTTTTATCGTCGCACTACTCTCTCGCGGATGAGGTACGTTCTCCACCAGACCCAGAGACGAAGGTAGACAATCAAATGTAATTACACGCACATAAACACGCAAAGAGTGAACCGGGGGGAAAAGAAAAAAAAGAAAAAAATGTCCAACAACCTGAAACCCAAACCCCAACCTTAACTTTGCAGCTGAGCCAGCTGCCTGAAAAGGTAGTCAGGAATTACACAATTTACTATAATTTCACAGATTTGGAATTTAGAGTTGGTTCGAGTTGTTCTTGTTGCTGGGGTTGTTTCTTGCTCCAGTTTCAGTTTCTTAAGATTGCTGGCTGTCAATGCAATGACGACAAGTTGGCGACTTTATGGACAGTCATTAGGCAGCCGGCAGACCGACAGACGGACAGACGGACAGACCGACACTTAGCCGGCTCAGTTAATTACAGAGCAGCGTTCAGCTTACAGAGCTAGGTGAGGTAAAATCAGAGGCGGGTGTTGGGGGGAATAGTGACAAGGCTTGGCAAGAGTTGAGCACAAGTTGAGGTTGTATGAAAACCACATAATTTTCCAGCATTTGCGGTACACAGGAGCCGCCACTAATGCTTCAAAAGGGGACACGAACATGATGCACTCAATGTGCAGCTGCACAGATGGGGCAAGCGTAGCAAGCGTTGTAAAATGTTGGAAAATTGCAAATTACAAATATAAAGCCATTAAGAGCACTTGCAAAAAGGTCTTGCACAGATTTGTGGTCTCAAATAAAGCAGCTAACGTGGCCAAAAAGGACGCACAGTCCTTAACTCGAGATTTGAGCTTAGACTGAAAGATGAATACTTCAAATAAATGCAATTAATTATTTAATTTTAGTTTGCAGCGCAATTAAGCAAATGATTTTCTTGTATTAAAATGCTTTAAGCCGATTGGCAACAACAAAAGTCAAATTAAAGTTGGCTATAAGCAAAAGTTGCCACAAAGGCGTTGGCCAATAATCTTGGCTACTTTATTCAGCAATTAATGTCAGACTTATCAGACGAAGAGTTCCTAATGATTTGGGTTACGTGTGGCATTAGTTCAATGAGTCCAATAAGTCGAATGAGTCACTTGATTAGCTTAATTATTAATTGACAAATTTTTGTGCCTAATCAGGCTGGAGATACCCCTCACCCACCCCTTCAATCGCAACTCGCCTAATTTAATTACAAGTTTAGATATGCCACTGATGAGGCAGCCAAATGAGAAATGCTTTGTGTTTATTAATTTTCATCAGTTCTAACTGAGATTTATGTCCAAACAGCAGAAAATAAATATACATCTATATATATACATTTATATATATATATATATATGTACAGTTATATATAGAGAATGAGATAAATATCCATTGCTAATTTCACGTTTCATTTTTTTATTTTGCAGACTATGCACGCGTTGAGGTTGGACCCGAGAATCCGCTGCGAGTGGAACGTGACCGCACTGCCAAATTGGAGTGTAATGTTGATGCGAAGCCGAAGGTGCCAAATGTGCGCTGGACACGCAATGGCAGCTTCATTAGCTCCTCCCTGGTGCACACGATCCATCGGGTGAGCGTGCAGGATGCGGGCAAATATACGTGCAGTGCCGACAATGGTTTGGGCAAGACTGGGGAACAGGAGCTAATACTTGATATACTCTATCCACCGACGGTGGTCATCGAGTCGAAGACGCGCGAGGCCGAAGAAGGTGAAACGGTTAATATACGCTGCAATGTGACAGCAAATCCGGCACCAGTCACCATCGAGTGGCTGAAGGAGGGCGCCGCCGATTTTCGCTATAATGGTGATGTGCTGACATTAGCCTCGGTGCGCGCCGAGCATGCCGGAAATTATATTTGCCGTGCCGTCAACATAATGCAGAGTCAGGGCCAGGAGCGCAGCGAACGTGTGGGCAACTCCACCGTTGCACTGCTTGTGCGTCATCGTCCCGGACAGGCGTTCATCACGCCCAACAAGCCGGTGGTGCATGTGGGCAACGGTGTCACCCTCACCTGTTCGGCAAATCCACCCGGCTGGCCAGTGCCACAATATCGTTGGTTCCGCGACATGGACGGAGAGTTCTCGAGCCGACAAAAGATACTCGCCCAGGGACCGCAGTACTCCATACCCAAGGCACATCTGGGCAATGAGGGCAAGTATCATTGTCATGCCGTCAATGAGCTGGGCATCGGTAATATGGCCACCATTGTGCTGGAGATCCATCAGCCGCCGCAATTCCTGGCCAAGCTGCAGCAGCACATGACGCGTCGTGTGGCGGACAATGATTATGCGGTCACGTGCAGTGCCAAGGGAAAACCAGCACCGAGCATTAAGTGGCTCAAGGATGGCGTTGAGATACTGCCCGAGCTGAATCTGTACGAGGTGAAAACGAATCCCGATCAGGGCCCCAACGGCATGGTCACCGTGCAGAGCATGCTCAAGTTTCGCGGCACGGCCAGACCCGGTGGCAATCAACTGGTGCCCGGTGATCGTGGCTTGTACACCTGCCTGTACCAAAACGAGGTGAACTCGGCGAACTCATCGATGCAGCTGCGCATCGAACACGAACCGATTGTGCTGCACCAGTACAACAAGGTCGCCTTCGATATCAGGGAAACCGCTGAGGTTGTCTGCAAAGTGCAGGCGTATCCCAAACCCGAATTCCAATGGCAATTTGGCAATAACCCATCGCCGCTAACCATGTCCTCGGATGGCCACTACGAGATTAGCACCACAACCGATAACAATGACATCTACACCTCCGTGCTGCGCATCAATTCGTTGACCCACTCGGACTATGGTGAATACACTTGCCGTGTGGTCAACTCACTGAACACCATTCGGGCGCCCATCCGTTTGCAGCAGAAGGGTCCGCCGGAGAAGCCAACGAATCTGCGCTCCGTTGATGTGGGTCACAACTATGTGACGCTTAGCTGGGATCCCGGATTCGATGGTGGTCTAAGCAAGACCAAGTTTTTTGTCAGCTATCGCCGGGTGGCAATGCCCAGGGAGGAGCAATTAATACCCGATTGTGCAACACTGGCAAATTCCAATTCCGATTGGGTGGAGGTGGACTGTCAACGGGATATACCCTGCAAGGTGACATCGCTGGAACAGCATCAGAGCTATGCCTTCAAGGTGAAAGCATTGAATCCCAAAAATGGTTCACCCTACTCCAATGAGATAACCACAACGACCAAAGTGAGTCGCATTCCGCCGCCACTGCAAGTCACCTATGAGCCGAGCACACGCACCCTCGGCATCGATGTGGGCGCCACCTGCCTCAATCTGGTCGCTGTTGTTGAGACCATGTTGCATGGCGATACACCCATGGCCTCCTGGGATCTCGTCGATATTGTGGAGAATCTACAGCTTTCGGGCAATGGACCAACGCACAAGGAGAAGGTCATCGATCGCCTGATTGCGCCACGTCGCAGTGGAGGCGGACGCGCTTTGGGCCACACCATCAACGACGATGACGAGGATCATGATGCAGCCCTGAACAATCTGGCACTGGAGCAGGACGACAATAGTCCAGTGGTGCGAGTGAAACTCTGTCTGCGCAACAATCACGAGCATTGTGGCGACTACACAGATGCTGAGAGTAAGTATTAAAAGGGGGTTTGAGGGGGGATTAAATTATTCGTTAGATGTGTAATGATTGTTGGTAATTAATTGGTTCGAAAGATTTAGCTGCATATTTGAAATATTTAAGACAATTAAATTTAATTTTGAAAAGTATCTTTTTTGCACACATTTAAAAGTTTTAATTTCAATATTAAATTTCTTAAATGCGATTAGAAGATTCAAAAAGGGCAGTTGAAATTTATTAGGGATTTAATTTCCTCTATCTAAAAGTGAGTTTTTGATAATTAATGAATTATTTATGATGATTATTGATAATTGATATGATATGAGCATAAATTTGTGCCACTGAGCTGAGATTTTGTATATAATTGATAAAATTAGCTAGTGCTGATTTGCTTAATTTAGACAACATTTCGACCTTAAAAAAATATTCAAAGCAAAGCTGGTTAAACACAAAAATTCACAGCTGAAATGAATAATCCAGAATCCAGAATAAGCCAGAAGATTCATCATTTAAGAATCGGTACAAATAAGCCAGACTCAACTGATGAACAGTTGCCAAATGTGGCTAGGACGTATCGTTAACGGGATTATTCATTGCTCAGTACAGTTGAGCTATTCACGATCATGTAAACTGATTCACGAGATTCAAGAAGGAGAAGAAGAAGAAGAAGCAGAGGCAGTAGCAGAACCCACTGATTTCCATTATATGCAAAACCATTACGAGCAATTGCGCCACTTGAATTGGCCCGAAGGACAATCAATCAATCACACATCCAATGCAGTCAGGCAGGAGGCAGGCTGCCTGGCAGGCAAACGGTTGCAACCTGGCTCAGGCCTGGACTGGCAACCATCAATTCATTCATTCATCCATTTGAGCAAACATTCATCCATTCACTTGAGTGGCAGTGCATTTTTCATGGTTTCATTTCATTAAAATCTCTCTTTCTCACTCGCTCTCTCTCTCTGCCTGCAGTTGGACGCCCTTATATCGCGGAGGCAAGCGCCCTGGCCACGCCCACACTGATTGCGATAATCGTGTCGTGCATTGTGTTCGCCCTATTTGCCGGACTGCTGCTCATGTTCTGCCGCTGCAAGCGCAATCAGTCGAAGAAGAGCGCCGCCGCCAAGGACTACGAGATGGACTCCGTGCGCCCATCGATTGTGGCCGCCCAACAGAATCAAGCACCGCCACCGTATTATCCCGCCAGCGGGCTGGACAACAAGGCACTCGAGCACTCGATGGACCTCGCCCTCAACATGGAGGACCAGAAGACGGCGCTGTATGCCACACAAAATGGCTATAGCTATCATCCGGGCAGCGGTGTCGTTGGCATCGGTGGCGTTGGCATCGGCAGTGGTTTGGGTGGCGGCGTTGTTGGCATCGGCACTGGTGGCATTGGCGGCGGCGTTGGTGTCGGTGGTGTTGGCACCCTCAATGGCGTTGGAGGCGGCGGCGGCGTTGTTGGTGTCACCGGCATACCCGGTTTGACAGGACACACGTTGCCAGGAAATGAATGTAAGTAAACACACACACACACACACATACACACATATATACCTCTATGTACATCTATATACAAAACGTGGAACGTGTCGGATTTTGGGTGACACTTGTGTGGAAAGCAGATTGATGGATAACCCAAAGGTAGCCTGCTTCTCCTGCTCCTCCTGCTCTTCCACTTCTTGTGATGCGTTGCCCACTTTTACTTTGTGGCAAATCGAGAAAACATTAAAAATGTGCAGAAATTCCAAAGTTCAATTTAAATTTCTCAAAGTGGTCATAAAATGATTTATTTTAATAAATGTTAAGTCTTTTTCAAAAGAAACAATAGCAAAAAATTATAAATATTATTTTTTATAATATTATTTTATGTAATATCATTATTTTTTATAATATTATATATATATTTATTATTAATATAAAAATAGCCGTTGATAAACATTTTCTTCTACTAAGTTTTGATTTTAAAGAAACCTTTTCTCAAAATTTGCCAATTTTGATGTCAACACCTTAAGATGAACAACCAACAAACCGCTGACAAATTATTGATACGCGTTGAACAACTTTAAAAAAATCGTAGGGGAAGGGATGTGGGGGTGTTGGGGTATGGTAAACTAAACCCGAAGCCCCAACAATAAACCACGGGCAAGCGTGCAAAATACTTCCGGGCGAACCCTTTCGCTCGGACATTTGGCAAAATATTTTGGGTGATTTTTCATTGTCCGCCGCAAAGCACATCACAAAACAAAGTGAAAACCAGGCTGACGAGCACTCCGTGTGTGTGTGTGCGTGAGTGTGTGTGTGTATATGTGGTATAGGCAAGTGGCATGTTGTGGTGCCACGCTTGGGTGGCTTACGTAAGGGGTGGGGCAGTTGTGGCTGCTCACAAATTATGTAGCCCATGAAATGTGAAAAGTGCAAAATGGAGTTGAGTGCAAATCGATGGCGATGCGCATTCATCACGCGCCTCTGCGGGCAACAAGCACAACACAAACACACACACACACACACAATTCAGAGCAAACCACTGGCGCACACCCACCTGCCACACACACACACACCGAAACACACACACTCAACCACAGTCGCAGCAAAACACTTCAACTTCCGTTGTAAATTTGTTGAAACAGCAATTTTTTTTTTTTTTGCCCTAAACGTTTTACGTCCTCGCTGAAACATTTTTGTAATATACTTGCCATTTATTGTTGTTGTTGTTGTTGTTGTTGTTGTTGTTGTTGTTGTTGTTGTTGTTGTTGTTGCTGTTGTTGCTGTTGCTTGACGCTCACGTCCATTCATCCTAGCAATGCGTCCTTGTCGTCATTTCAAGTGACGCCACTCGTTTCCTCTGCTTCACTCTCCGTTCTTCGCACCCCCAATCCGAATCCTCCACGCTCAATGAATGAAAATTGCGCACAAAATGAATGCGTAAACTGGACCCGCTATTGCCACATCCCCCCCCCCACCCTCTTAGCATGCCCGGCTAACTGCCCCGCCCTCTTAGCTGCCCCTTGTCCATCCGTCCGTTCGCTCAGTGCCACTCTGCGGTTTTACACAATACGCAATACAATTCATTATTAATTGTTCTGGTTTATTTTATTTTTTTTTTTTTTTTTTTTTGTTGCTTGCTTGAAAAGCCCTGTTGTTGCCATGCTGCAGCTGAGTAGGGTAGGGTAGGGTGGGGCAGCTGGTGAGTTGAGCCTGTTAAATTGTGTCCTGCCTCCTCATAAGGGGAATTAACCTTAAACATGTTCAGCGAGATTTTGTTGCCGTGTATTTGTTGTGAGGCCATTCTAATTGTGTTGACAGGTGTTTAGGCAATAAGCTAACATATATTCTTGTCAAGCATAGTTAAGTATTTTTTCCCTCTCTC
This sequence comes from Drosophila fungiperda, assembly GCA_035042345.1. Lineage (NCBI taxonomy): Eukaryota > Metazoa > Arthropoda > Insecta > Diptera > Drosophilidae > Drosophila > Drosophila fungiperda. The sequence continues at coordinate 4,606,777 of JAWNLM010000145.1, read as the reverse complement.
TAAATTTGTAAGTGTTTTCAGTTTGTGGCATTCCCAAGTTGACGATTGTTTTTTATTTTATTTTAACATTGCTTGTTTTTTTTTTTTTTTGTAATGACGTGCAAATTAAAAAATTCCTTTTTTTTTTGTGTGTGTGTGTGTGTGTGTCTGTTTGTGTGCGCGGGTGTGTGCGTATTTTGTTGTTATTGTGTGAATTGTCCAAAATAAGGAGAGAAAAAAAACCAATAGAATTTTAAGCTGCTGGACACAAATTTAATTGCAATATTTTCTCGTTGCTTGCCTCAAGGACTTGCGCGCTGTGAAGCGGAAAAGAAATGAGTGGGTGAGCGGTGACAGAGAAAAGAAATGGGGGGGGGGGAGGTTGGCGCTGCGGGGGTTGGTTCTTTTGCTAATGGCAGATATTTGGTGCGCTCTCTTACAAAAGTTGCCGAGTTTCGAGTGCTTTTGCCGAATGCCAATTAAAATTTTCAAGTGCCAAAAATACAAAAAAAAAAACGTGGAAAGAGCAAAGCTCACTTTGTGTGTGTGTGTGTGTGTGCCTAGGTGTGTGTATGTGTGTTTGATTTTCTTTTTGCCTGCCGGCAAACATTTGCACTTAATTGCATTTTAAAAGAAATTCGCAAACGGCTAATTTGGCTGGTGAAAGTGGCAGCGAATAATACATAAAAGCGCAGACGACCAACAGCTGTGCACAACAAACACACACGCACACACACCGGCAGGACACACACAAACACACATGCAGAGATTTCCAGGTATTTTGGCTTCAGTTGATTGTTAGCACTAATTGCTGCATAAGAAGCTGCCATTGATGCCTCTCACTGGCAAAATCAACTTTTTAATCAACAACCCCCGGATCCTTACTACCCCCTCTCTCTCCTTCTGCCTCTCTGTTCAATGTGCTTCGTTATTATTGTTGTTGTTGTTGTTGTTGGCTGTGTGCACTTTTGGAGTCATTAAGAGCTCAACCGAAAATTGGCGCAATCGTCGTCATCATAGGCCAAAAACCTAATGAACTTTGCATGTTAACCAACGAAAACGACGACAATAAAAGCAATGGCAGCCATTCTCACGTTGCAAGAAGGGGCAGCAGGCAGTGTGGCAGTAAGTGGCAAGCAAATTACAGGCCAATTGCAAATGGCACACGAAACGACACAAATGGCAAATTGGTCTCTTAATTGACCCCAGCTTATGGTTTTTTCATAATTTTTTTTAAATATTCCACACATAAAGATTTGGCAAGAGTATTTTTTTGTACTTAATAATTTAGTGATTCGTGTTGCAAAACAAGTTTAAAATTCTGCGTTTGTATTGTGCTTTTGTTTAAATTGCTAATTGCTATGAATATTAATTACTCACTAAAAGTAAAAGTAAAAGTTAGCTTTATTATCTGATTGCAACTCAAAAACTGATATTTTTTTTAGCTAAACTTAACTCCAAATAGCCAGCTTTCGTTGGCTGTGGCCCAAAGCAGCTTTTGCTCGTGTGCCGCATTTTCTTTAAATAAATATAAACCCAGCTGTTTATTTATTTATTTTTATTTTTGTGATTTTACTGCAGCTTATAAATGTGGGTTAGGGCTCGATGAACTGCAATCTGTGCCATGTCAGCAGCTGTGTTTAGATTTTAAAGCCAATTAGTTGGTCAGCGCAACACAAAATACAAAATACAAAAAAAAGAAATACACAAAAAAAACAACAAGAAAAACAACAGCAGCAGCAGCAACGAGTGAAGCCGGCGAATGCAGCTCATAGATTCTGCTGTCATTGAATGGTGCGGTCAGCTGGCCAAGGCAGCAGCAGCAACAACAACAGCAACAACAACAACAACAACAACAACAACTACTACAAGTCAAACATGTTCAACACACGCCTAAAAGGCTGCTGCTGCTGCATGCAGCAGAAAATGTTGTACGGCTCGTGGTGTGCCGGGGATACACTGCGGTTGAGGGGTTAAAGTGGGTCGCAAAACTATTTTTGCGGCTATTTGCTTTGCGGGCCATAGCTGCATTTTGAAGCAAACACACAAGCACACACACACACACAGAGGCACAACACTCACAGACAGACAGACAGACAGACAAACTTGAAACACAAACAAGCCAGACAACATTTGTAGCATCGAAAGTTCATGGTTTTCATGGCTTTATTTATTTAGCGCATAAATTTTCAGCGCGCTAAAGATTTTTACTTCAAATCCCATTTTTTTTTCTATCTCTCTTTTTTTTCATTTTTTTTCTGTGTGTTGTTTACTTCGCTGTCTTTGTTTGCAGCACAGCATTTAGGGTTGTGTGCGGAGGGGCTGGGTGGGGAAAGACAACCGACGACAACACGACATTTGTTTGCATTTATTTGGCTTTTTGGAGTAGTTGTCCTCCAGACTACATCGTTGTTGGTGTTGTTATATTTTTGTTTTGTATTTGTTGCTACCTCGTCTAGCCGTAGGCGTAACTGAACCCAGTCGCTTCCTCACTCCCCCGCAAATCCAACTCACTCACTCCTTCCTCCTCTCATGCCGCGTCCAGCCAGCAACTGACCAGATTTTCCAAAATCTGTTTCTAACAAAAAACAAATTAATACAAAAAAAAAGCAGCTTAAGGCAAATTTAAAGGCTTGTAAATGTGGTCATTGAGAAGTCCAAATTAAGTTAACAAATGTGTGTGTTGCCTTTTTCGTTGGCTGTTTCTCAGAATTTGGAACTTGGTGTTGGCCAACGGGATTGATTTAACCCATTTAAAATGTATTTATTTTCCATCAGCAAGTTTACATTTTTAATCGGCCAGGTGAAAAAAGGTTTGATCAAAATGGACAACAAATCTGACAGGCTCAGAATAGAAAACTATTTATGAGCTGGGTAAAAACAGATTTGAATAAATTAGAAAAAAGTCTGAAAATGAAAAAAAAACCAAACAACAAAGAAATTTATTAAAATTAAGTTGCTTTCACTTTTAATTAAAGTTGAAATAAATTGAACTAAGAAGTGAATTTCATTCTTATGATTTTGAAGAATATTCAAGTTAATTAAAGCAACATGAAATTTAAAGTTTCTTTTACTTTTGTCGAACAACTTTCACCCGTTGAGTTTGAGGCATAAATATTTCTGCAGTGTTAAACATGGCTTAAGAAACTTTTGTATTAAAGCGAAAAGCCAAAACTTCATTTACAACAAGTGCATTTGATAATCTTTTATTATGCATTTTTGCGCGCAGCAAGTTGTAAGATTCTATGCAAAACTTTCGGCTCAACTTGACCTGGTTATGTGTGCCTTAAGCAGGAGCAGCAAAGCACAGCGAGTCTACTTGTTATTATGTGTACGGATTTAATATGAAGAATACTGCTGGACCCAAGATATATAAAGGGCATGGCGAAAGTTCGACTTGTGAAAACTCGCAGGAAAAGCAAAAACAGCAAAAACAGCAGCAACACACAAAAATGCAGCTTGCCTGCAAAACTTTTCCACTACTTGTAGTTTATATTTTTTGTTATATTTTTTTGGAATCCTTGGAGGGGGAAGAGGGGGGGAGGTTGTGGATGAGCTGGCATTAACTAAAAGGCCGCCAGCAGCCAGCAGCAGAGACTGGCAACAAGGCTAAAGTACAGGAACTCGGCATGATGGCAGGCAGTCAACAAGGGAAGCGGTGGTTTGGTGGGGGGGGGGGGGAGCGAGTCAGTAGCAGGTAGCAAGTACAAGTGGCTGCTGCTGCTGCTGCTCCTGTTACAAAAAACTCCAGAATCTGCTCTGCCTGCCTGCTCCTCTGTCTGCCTCTTAGCATTTGTAGCAAATGGCGAGCAGAGGCGGCTGTGTCGCGTCCCTAATTAAAAGTGCAACAAGGAGCAAAGCAAAGGTCGCCACCAGGTCTAAAGAAGGAGCATCCTTAATTAGGGGAGGGGGGGGGGGGGTAGCTTACGGGGTTAAGCTGAGGTTAGTTGTGGCGTGTGGCGCCATTAACACCGTGTGCGCGCTTTAGGTGCCACCTAGCCAACTTTGTACAACTCTTTATACCCACTCTTCTTCCCTTTCACACTCCCCCTCTCTCACTCTCTCTCTCTCTCGTTCTCTTTCTCTAAGTGTCTGCTGTCGTTTAGTTAACCGTTAATGGCATTTGAAAGTGTTTTTATTGTGTGGCTGCTACTGCTGCTGTTGCTGCACAAAAATGTTGCATAATTATAAGCGCTTCCGGTTGAAAACTTTTGCCTCGCGAGAGTGAATTAGAGCCAAGAGTTGCAAGTTTGATGGTTTCCGTGGACACGGTTTGCAACTTTGCCACTCTTGCCCCAGAGTTGTTAATGTGCCCAGCACTCGAGCAGCTGCTTCTGCGGCCAAATTAGTAAGCCTCCATTTTGCCTATTTATGATTCGTGATCCAAAACTATGCCACACAGAAACAGTTATTTGCCCAAATCAATGTGAAAAGTTTTTGTGGGGGTCCCAAAACTTTAATTGCGCAACGCGAAAAAGCACAATAATCAAATTGTTTCCCCAAAATGGAAATGCATTAAAATTCCTGTATAGAAAGCGAAAGAACCGAAAGATTTTTGGTTATTTGTTATTTTGTGTGTATATTTGTAGCGATGGTCCACAAAATATTTTGTGTCCCCGCCCCGCCCATTTTACTAAAAGACAGACACAAAAAGACAAACAGACACAGAAAAACTTGAGCAATCAAAAGTTGAGAACGAACAGATTTGATGCTTATCAAATTGAAAAGTTTATTATTTTTTTTTTCTTTCTTTATTTATTTATTTTTACTTTTTTTTTTGCCTTTTACTGTTACTGTTTTTGGTTTTCTTGGAGTTGGCTTATTGCTTATGAAACACGAACGAGAATATCGCATAAAATTACAAATGGAAATGGAAATATGCAAAGGGAGGGAGGGAGGGAGGTAGGGGCATGAAAATGGAAATGAAAATGAAGTTAATATTATTACTGTTTTTAGTTTTATGGCTAATCATAAAAATTATCACGCCCACCATCGAACCCCAAACGACACGCAACAACAATGCGAACAAGTTGAATGAACAGCTGGCAAATGGCCACAAGTTGAGCACTTCAGTTTATAGATTTTTCGCTTTTGGCCTAACACACAAATTTGTCGTTAAATTATGGCACACAAATGCAGTTAACACGAACACAATTCAATTTCGCTTGCATTTCAACAAAAAAAAAAAAAAAACTGATAAGAAAACTTGTCCTGATTTTCCAGAAGTTTTGATCAAAAGATTCTTTTCTTTATAAAAAGTTGAAGCTACGTTCAAAATGTTTGCCATGCAGATTAATGTTGCAGATTATAGCAAATTATGACGGAAAGATTTATTAAGAATATACAAAATAATTTATAAGAGCATAGTTAAATTTTGTAGAACTTACCATAAATTTGCTTGAATTTAATCTCGAGTGTCATTTATCTTGTGAGCTTTTTTTTTATTTGCTAAAATGAAAAAGAAAAAAAAAATAGATGTTAAAGTTGAAATTAAGGCGAAATTTAAATATTTTAACACCAGCAAAATTGAATCTTAAGAATTGAAACTTTTCGGCTCCACAACTTTGTTCAACTTGTAGTTGACTTTAATAAACAAAATAAAAATAAATAAAAAAAATATCAATTGAAAATATTCCCAGTTGCAAAATAAAAGACACACTTCAAGCGTATTGCTGGCGAAAGCGTTTTTCAAGGCACGGCGAGGCGACTCAAAATTCAAAAACTTTTGTTGCTGCTGTGGCAAGCGTACTTTTTTGTTTTTTTTTTTTGTTGTTTTCGGCAAGCGTGCGTTTAATATTTATGAGTGATTTATCACGATATAAAAATAATAATAAATGCAAGCAACAAAGGCGGCACACACACAGCACGCACAACAAAAACCGAGCCAAGTAACAAAGAGCTCCACAGGATGTGAAGGGAAGGACCAAGCTGAAAAAGGCTGCCAGTCAGCCAAGTCCTGTAACAAGGCGCACTGCTTGTCAACGCCTTTGTTCTGGTGCGTAACAAGCACCACAAGGACACAATGACAAGCAATACCCCGCCCCCAAACCCCCGCCCCGCATACGTTGTCTCCCTTAAGCTACTTCAGCTTTGATACTCCTATATTATTTCGCGTAGCTCGTAAAGAAATTTGTCAACAAACTTTCACTCAAACAAACACAAACACAGTGCAAAAAAAAAAGAAGTTCTACAAAAGAGAAAGTTGTGAAAAGAGTCGACATAGATTTGTCAGAGTTACGATATGGCATTCTTTGCATTGGTTTTAAGTGGCGTATGCGCAATATTATTATTACTATTATTATTATTATATGGCAAAACTATTAATTACGCCTTGTTGAATTTGCACAGTTAATAAAATCATTTCGGCTGCACGCATTTATTGCTGTCATTTTTATGTGCTAATCAATGAAGCGCCATAAAAACCAACAACTTTTTCTATATATATATATAAATTTTTTTTTTGCTTTGGTTTGAATTGGTTTGCATAAGAGTTGGTTTTTTTTTTTTTTGGCTAGGCGCCAGTTATCTATCGTGTCTGTCAGCCGATGTGTGTTTTCATGTGAATTATGCGTCGATTTTGCTGATTTATGCGACACTTGTTCGAGCTACAACTCGAATTTCATATATTTTTTCTCCACACACTACTCTCATTTCAATTACCTATTTTACGACTTTTTTCGTTTTTGTTTGTGCTCATTGCAGGGGTCAACATGGGCTACATGGAGAACAATTATTCGAATTCGAACAATGGCGGCAGCGTCAACTCACAGGACTCGTTGTGGCAGGTTAAAATGTCCGCCGCTGCGGTGGGCAACCAACAGACTTTGGTCCAGGCGCCACACAATCAGTATGTGGAACAGCAACCCACCTATGGATACGATCCGCTCACACATGGCGGCTATGGCGCGGTTGATGATTACGCCCCCTATCCCCATTTGACGGCCACGCCCAGCCAGGTGGGCGATGAGTATCATAATATGCGCAACAGTCAAAATCCGTCCCGGCAGGACTACTGCAGTGATCCCTATGCATCTGTACAGAAGCCCAAGAAGCGTGTCGATCAGCATTTAGGTGAGTCTATCGAAAACTATCGATTAACGATTAGTTGTTACAACTGCGATAAGTGATAGAGTTAAGCAACTATTAAACACTTTATAAACTAATATTTTAAGTGAGCTAACTTTAAGTATGAATGAGTTAAAGGATTGTCAAGTGGAGAGAGAGCAGAGTGTATAAAATAGCAATCCATTAGTTTGGCTAAAAACATTTACTTAGCCATGATCAGATGTAAGCCAACAGATCTGCCTCTAATCCCAAAACGAACAAAGTGCAGAACTGTTCTAAAATAAAATACAAAAACTGTCAAGTAAAAAGTACTATGAATTAAGCCACATGGAAAAAGATGGCTCGTTGGGCGGGAGGGGTGGAGTATCAAGTAAATCTGACAACTTTCATCGCTGTGAGTTGTTGTTGTTCTACTTATGACACATTAAGCACCAGGGTCGGTTCTATCTGGCCAACTGTTTTTCAAAGTTACCAACTTTAAGGCAAACACGACATTAAAAACCCAATGTGGATGTGCATGTGGATGGGGGTTGGAGGTTGGTTCTTCGGGGGAGTAACAACTGCTAAAGGGTCGCCTGTCAAAACTTGGCCCAAACTGCTGTGGTTGGTTGAGTGTGTGTGTTGTTGGACCTGCAGTTATGACAAGTTAAGCACTCGGATATCAGAGACGTCGAGACCCAAACTGAGCTGTGCCTCATGCTAATTATGTGTGTGTGTGTGTCTGTTTGTGTGTACTTTTGTGTGTGCGTCCAGTCGACACCTTCTTTACCTCAGCCACCCTTGCAGCATGCCACAAGTGAGACTTTGCGATAGGCTTTTGTGATGGGTTCTCTGCCTGCTACTTTTGTTCTGTCTGCTGCACATCTGATGGCAGCTCGGCTTAAAGTCTTTGCCAACTTTTGCTTAAAGTTCAACGAAGCAAACAACAATAACAACAACAACAGAATCCCTTTAGGCGTGTGTATTTGTGTGTGTCTGTGTGGGTTTTCCTGTTTGTTGTAATGCCAATAACACCGCAAGTGTTTTAAAATATTAAATTATAAAAAAAAATTGTAGCGAGAAACCAAAATGTTGAATCTAAACGAACGCAACAAATTCTAAATGTTGCTCAACTAAAAAATAGCCTAAAAAGTTTTAAAAAAATATAAATATTAATACAAAATATGATTAAATGGAATATAAAAGTAAAATATGATACCAAAAATGTTAAACAAACACGGAAAAAATCGAATAATTTTTTTTGCAGTAAGTCAGCATTTAGTATATAGAAATACGCAATATAAATCTAATATAAATATTTGGTAAAATATACCCCTTGGGTTTTTTTTGGATAGTACAGGGTATTTGAATAGAGCGAGCAACGAGCAAACAAACTGACTGACTGACTGCAATCAGTTGGCCACGGGGCGTATGCGTGATGATGTTGCTTTGGCCAAATGTTGCTGTGGCCATTGCTGTTTTGCTGGTAACAACTATGCGGCTTATTGTGTGTACGTATGTGTGTGTGTGTGTGTGTGTGGATGCTTCAGTGTGTATGTAAGCCGCGTGTGTGCTGTATTTGTGTTATCTTTACGGTTTATGAGCGCGAGCACACCCAAAAAAAAAATATATATACAAATTTCCGGGTTTTTTTTTATTTTTTTTTGGCTCTGTTTTGTTACGTTGCGGGTTTTTATTGCCCGGCGTCGTTGTGGTCTGACAGAACACAGGACTCCAAACAGAATTGTGAAGCTTCTTGTTGTTGTTGTTCTTGTTACTGTCGCTGCTGCTGCTGTTGTTGTTGTTGTTGTTCTAGCTGAAGCCCAAGCTTGAAATTTTGTTATTTGTAATGCGTATATATTTTTATAGTGTGTGTATGTTGTGTGTGTGCGGTCGTGCGTGTGTATAAAATGCAAAAGCGTAACACAAATACTACAATTTTGCGGCTGCCGCTGCTGTTGCATAACAAAACACTGACCACGCCCCCGCCACGAATCCCGTCAGTTGGCCACACACGCGGCGGTTGCGCGCCAAACATTTTTGTGCGCCAAACTAAGAAATGCGCAACCAGCAACAACAACAACAACAACAACAGCAAGAACAACAACAACAACAACTATAATAAAAACCACTCGCAAATGTCAAACTGCCATATAAGCATCCCAGTTGTGCTCAAATACATATTCGCACACACACACACACACTCACAGTTGAACACACACATAAACATTTACACATAACACATGCACGTCAATAAAATGCAGCAATATTTTTATAGCACACAGAAATTTGCATACCCTTGTTGCAGATTTTTGTTCAAATATTCCAAATTTAAATTTAAACAATAATATAACAATTTCTAAATGTGCATTAAATAAATGAAAAGATTTTAATTGAGGAATCCAGATCGAGGTCTAATCGAAGAGGTTTGCTCGAAATAGCTGATTAAATAAAGAAAACAGATGAAAAAATATGATTTTTATGATTTTGCAGATGATCACAAAATATACTTAAACTGAAAGTCTCTTTTGAAAAAGTTTTGGCCAACAAGCGTATGCAAAATGTATCCCAAGAGTAACGTTAAAAGCAAAGCAACTAAAAACTTAGAAGAGGGGGAGGGTGAAAAGGGAAGGGGGTAGCTGCAGACATTGACAGTGCTACAATATGCAAATACATCTTCATTACAGCGATGCGTTAGCTTATGCACAGCTGTATGTGACTATCTCTCTCTTTCTCTCTCTCTCTCACACACATACATATGTGTGTGTGTGTGTGTGTGTATGTGTGAGTGATTGTGGCAACATGTTTAAAAGCTTTTACACTTGCCAAACTGAAGCTGCAGCTGAGCTGAGCTGACTTTTGTGCAGATGCTGCTGCTGTTGTTGCTGTTGCAACTGAGGGTTTGGGAAAGAAGCAGCAGCAGAACTGAACTAAAGGTTAGCAGGAAGGAGGCAAGTCTGCGGCAACAAATATGCTGCGTTAGCAAAAAAAAAAAAAAGATAAAACCAAAAAACCATTTTCGTTTTACATTTTTCTCTGCTTCTATATTTTTATTTTATGGTTAAATTGTGTTGCAAGTGTGGGTTGCAAGTGTGGGTTGCAAGTATGGGTGCGCAGAACTGATTGATTATGCAGACTTTTGTGTCAGTTGCTGGCGCATTTTCGCACATGAAGCTTAATTCATCATTAAATCAGCGAAGCACAAGCGAGCTTGAGAGGCAGCGCGGGAGCGAGTGAGATAACAAGTGTGAAGAGCACAGATGAAGGATGAGTAAAAGGATAACGGGTATTTTTGGTGCTTCATGTAGCAAGAACGTGCAAAAAAAAAAAAAAATAGAAAACTGAACATGAAAAATGGGAGAAAAAAATTTAAAGCGTGCAAATAGAAATGGTATAAACATTAAAATACTGAATTTTTACTGAATTCTGCGAAAACATTGATAAGTCAATCTTTGATTTGGGAGCAGTCTTTAAATTATAGTTGCTTACTGTTTAAAATAAAAAAAAATAAAATAATTTCAGAGTATAAACACAATATGCGCTCGTAATTGGATGTAAGCCAACACTTTACACAACTTCTCAATAACAAACCAGACTCAACTAAGAGAAAAACATACCATGATTTTACTATAAAAATACACAGATTATTATTACAACTCAAACACACACACACACAACACAACACAGCACTGCAGAGCACAGCACACATTGTAAGAGAGACAACAGTTATTTTTTTTTTTTTAGTCGAGCATTGAAGAAAAAACAGGATTTGCATTGGGATAAAAGGATAGCATTTTCAACATGCAGTCAACTTTTAAGCTCTTAAGTAAATATCATATCTAAACTATGATGCTTGTGAAGTGATTGCAACTCTTGAGCAAACTAAACTAGTTAATCGAAGAAGTAGTTGATAAGCTGCTCACTTTTAAATCATAAGAAAGTAGACAGAAATAAATCGTTGAGCTTATAGCCAAAAGCAAAGTATGCCAGCAACTGTTAGTGTTGCATCCATAAAATAGTGCAGCTTGCTATTGGGTCAGCTAATAAATACATACTTAGCATGACACCCCAAACTTATTCAAGTCGATATAAAAATCATCGCTTTGCCATTTCCCATTTTCCGTTGCCCGTTTTCACTAGTTTTCACACGGGTTTCCTGCGTCAGGCCGCATAAATCATGAGTCGGCGGCCAGCGTCGAGTTGAGACTGTGTGTGGCAAGTGAAGAAGCTGGATTTTAACTCGCAGCCAAAAGCTCTAAACACACACTAAGTGGATTTGTGAGCCTGTGCAGCGGGGCAAAAAAAAAAAAAGTAGGCGGGGCAACAATGATAAGCGACTCCTGCGTCCGCTTTTGGCCATGTGTGCTTTTGGGTGTTTGTCTTATGGATAAACTCGACTGCAATTTGTTTACTTTCGACAGTTTTTGGTGAAATTTAAAGAAGAAAGTGGGTTATTACGAGCTAAGCGCTCTCCAAAAAAAACAGGAAGCCAGCAACAATGATAGAAACATAGCCAGTCTGTTCCTTTGGGCCAACAAATTTGCATGAAAAGGCTAACAGAAATACAGCAAAAAAAAGAAGATATAAATAACGCACACATTTGCAGCAAGTCTGGATTTTGTTGCCATATTGAAAAGATATCCTTTAGTTTTACTAAATACAAAAATAACATAAATTTTTTATAGAAAATTACTTAACTGAAAGTTGTTCCATAGTTGAGTAGATGGCTAAGTATAAATTATACAAACTGCTTTAACTGCTGAATTAGTTTTCTGTTAAGCAGCACTCAAACACATCATATCCCATTTCAGATACTTTATAGGGTATTTAGAAAGTCGCAAGACCTTGCTTAACGCAAAAACGATTAAGTTGTTTCAAGTCGATACAATTCTCAGAGACTGAGCCGGAGAACTGTGCAAATTGAATGATAGCAAAACTAGTAAGCACCAAAAAAAAAAAAAAACTGCAAAAAATACGGGAAAAAATACGGCAAAAGCCCAACTCAATGTGAGTGTTTTTCAGTCTGTGTGTGTGTGTGTGTATGTGTAGGCGTGGCATGCATAAAGTTATGCGCATAATACGCACAGCTCACGTATTGGCCATAAAATACGATAGAAAAAGCGAGAAAAAGAGTCAAAAAAAAAAGGGAAATCCTAAAGAGTTGAAAAATATAAAGAAAAACCAACATAAAAAACAGAGATAAAAATTGAAGCAAAAGAAAATAAAAACATTGAAAAGAAAAGCGGATTCACTTTTTTGGCTGCTGTTTTCGAACATTCCTTTGCCAGCTTTTTTTTTTTGTTGGCTTTCTTCTATTTTGGGTCAAGTTTATGCAGATGCCCAAAATTCGTAGAATGGGCGACAAACGTGCTTAGCAATTTTCGCACGCCTCACAAACATTGAGAGGGGATGGGGATGGGAATAGGAATAGGCATGGAGCATGTTAAAGAGCAGTTGTTAAAAAGGATTTACCGTTTTATATTTGTATGCGCCATGTGTGAGTGTTGGCTAACAAAAGAAAGAAGAAAAAAAGAATCAGACCGAACGACGATTGGTATTTGGCCAAGATGTCAAGCGAAAAACATTTTCCCAATGCGGCGATTTCGATTTTGAAATTCAAATTCCAATAAATTTTCCAACGATTTGACACACAATGCAAAAGCGTCTCAAATCCTTCAATGCTTTTGCTTGGCAGGCATTTTTTCTTCTCTCCCACTTCCATTTGGTAGCCTGGATTTGCATTTGGCAGTGGCAAGAATTTTAAACAGCTGCGCTTAAATATGCAACAATTTGTAGACAAAGATGTCTCCATCTCATTCCGGGCAGTCTGTGATTCAAATTTAATGCGCTGTGTTTACACACATGTGCCAGATTGCTCATCCTCATCCTCAACCTGATCCTGATCCATTATCCGGCGAATGGTTAATAGCCTGCAGGCGTAAGTGGCAGCTGCACTTGTATGCTTAACACGATGACACCCCCCCCCCCCTCCACCCTCGTTCTCCCCATCCCATCCCTGGGGGATAGTAAATTTAACTTTGAGCTGCGGCAGACAGGCAGGCAGGAACTGAGCAGTGCTCTGTGCAGTGTTGCAATGTTGCAATGTTTACATTCAATTGCAATTTTGCAACAAGCCGAATTGTAATTAATTTTTTAACAACCGCGGCTCGTTAGTGACAAAAGCTGCCGCCGTTGCAAGGACTCAGCCAACTGGCAAATTAAAAGAATTGTCGGCCCCAAACAACTAGCAAATGCACAACAACAACAACAATCTGCAAAATGCTACATGCAGCATGCAGCATGCAGCATGCAAAACAACAGCTGTAACTGTAAAAGGCAACCAGCTGACAAATTTAAGCTGCAATTCCACAACAGACCAACAAAAATGCCAAAAGTGCAAAAGCTGCTTATGTAAAAGGCACAACAGAAACAGAAAAAAGAAAAAAGAAAAATCAATTTAAAGTCCATCAACTGGATTAGCACTCAGAACAGTGTATCAGAGCTGCACTCAATTATTGGCCAATTGCATAAGACTCTCTTAGCAAATGGGTGTTAAAAGGGTAACAAGTTAAAAGCTGTTAATTGATATTTGAATATTACTGCTATGTTTTGCGTATGTTTCTTTAAAGTAAAGAAAAAAAAGGATTAAATTCTTAAAATACAATTTGTATGTTTTATGGAATGCCTGTTGAAATATGTGTATGTATGTATGTATGTATGTATGTATGTATGTATGTATGAATGTGTGTGTGTATGTATGTTAACTCATTTTAGGCCAAATACTCACATTTCGTAGATAAGTCTGTAGTCTGTAAGCACTCATGCATATTCAGCATTAATTTAAGCTATGCAAATCGAACGAATTTCGCTAACCATTTCTGGCTTTCTGTCTCTCTTCACACACACACACACACACACATGTCTTTGCCTATCTCACATAACATACAAAAAAAAAAAAAAAACATAAAAAACATACTCTTCACTTTTAATATAAAATAATACCATTTGCAAAAATTCAACAACGCACAGCGGACATCATTCAGGATGTTACGCTCTAACGGAGCGCGCAGGCTGAAGTAAGTTCAAGTCGAGGATACGCCAAAATCAGAATCCTTGCTCAATGATGCCTATGATGATGATGGTTAAAAATATTTTAAGTTGCAACCAAAACACAAAAAAAAATATGCCCTTTCATTTTTTAGGTTTTTAAGTTTAATTTTTTGCTTGCTACAAGTTTTTTTTTGCTAGAATAAAAAAAAAACACATTTCAGTTCATCGTGTGTTTGTTTTTTAATAGCCAACAACAACAAAAAAAGTAGAGTTTTTGATTAAAATCTTCCTTCCTTTTTTGTTTCTTATTTGGTGTGTTTTTTAATTGTTTGCGCATGATTCTCCAGATTTTTGTTCGAGTTTGGTTGAAACTAATTTGAAACTTAACTTTCGTTTGCAGATTCACCATATCACGACGTAAGCGGTCTGCCCAATCCCTACAACATGGAGCACATGGAACAGGACGAGGTCCTGCCGCCACAGCAGCATATGTCCCTCAGCTACGATGACAGTTTCGAGGGTGAATATTCGACTACGCCGAATGCCCGAAATCGTCGTGTCATACGCGAAATTATTGTCTAACCAAGTTGAATATACACACACACACACACACACACCAAGTAACAACAAACAGGCACTCTTAACTCTACAATACACCCACACACAACCTGCTCATCATCATCTTCATCATTAAACAAAAAAAAAAAGAAGGAAAAGCAAAAAAAAAAATCAAAAACTGAAACAGAAACGAAAAGGAAAAGAAAACGCTCCATTCAGCATTACAACGAAATCTCAAGTTTTCAAGTCTTTTTTTTTTGTTTTACTCAATTTGAGAAGTGGCCATTTTGAATTTTATTTTTTAATTTTTTTGCTATACATATTATATATTATTTTTGTTGTTATCTAAGCAAGTATGATATCGATAAGTTGAGGGTACGTGTGTTGAGTTTTATTGGCAACGAATTGATAAGATGATAAATATAATATGATATACGATACGATATTTAAGGCATCGACTTCTCATTATCAAATGAATATCGCAAAAAAAAAAAAACAGCTCTAGTTATGGTCGTGGCAGCACTTTGTTGACACACACAAACACACACTCACACACAATCTCCCACACACACTCACACACACCATGCACTAAATGTTAAATACGAGCTACTTATATAGAGCAGTTAAGTATAGTAATACCTATGTTATGAGGTCCCAGTCGCATGCATTCGCAAAAAAAAAAAAAAAAAAACAAAAACAAACGGAATATAAAAAGAATTTAACTTCTAAGGCATCAAATGTTGAAATGAGCAAATTTCAAAAAACAACAAAAAATTTGAAAAATAAGTATATATATCTCACACGTGTTTTTCGTAAGGCAGATGCAAACCGTTCACCATAGCGTGTAAGAATTAATTATTTAAGAAGAATTCTGGCCGCGAATCGTTTGACTTTGACTTTCAGGCGCTCAAAAGTAGGCAACAAAAATACTTAAAAAAGAAAAAATCTATTTTTGTTACCTACTTCAAGCAATTCCAACATGAAATTAAAGAAAATCAAATGTAATAAATTAAATTACATAAAAAACGAAAAACAGTAAGACCTGCCACAACAAAAAGGAACTAACATTTATTTACTTTACAATTAATTTTAAATTTTTAAATAAAAGTGCGAAAAAAAGGAAAAAAAAAAACGTAATAATATATAAAACTAAAGTTAAAACAAAATGTTGCTTTAAGTAAATTATAAAACGAAACAAAATCTTTAAAAATTATTACAAATAATTCAAAAATTATATAGAACAAGAAAAAAGTAAATAACCTAAAATCTGTGCATCTTGACGACTTTAATTTAATTTCAAAAATTATTTAAAAAAGAAAGAAATTTCAAATTTATAACTCGTTTTGTTTATATTCTGTGAGCTTTCTGTTAAAATTCGAAATTTTTTTAATATAATTTTAAAAAACATGCAAAAAGCTATTAACATATATGTTATATATGTTAAATTATAAATAAATATATTTTTTATACATATTACAATTAGTGATTACATCTTTTATAACTGTTTTTAATCGCGTGTTGTTCGATTTATTTTCTGTGTTGTTTGTTTTTGCAACTTTTTGACGTTGGCACATGAAATGCAAAAATGGATGGATAATTGTCGATGAAAGAGGAAGAGTAAAAAGTTTTTGTAGCTAAGAATTAATTGTAAATACATGTGTAATTTGTATATATTTACTTGATATACAAAGTAAATAAGTTGGAGCGAGTAGCAGAGAGAGAGAGAAACTTAAATATAAATTGTAGTTAATTTTAAAAAATTTCAACATGAATTTAACTAGTAAGCTAATTAATTAAGCAAAACATGTTTAAAAGCAAATGCCACAACAAAACTAAAAATAACAAATAAAATAATAAAAATAAACAACAACAAAAAACTGCATCACAAGTAAAAAATCTCGTTAAAGAACAAAAAAAAAAAAACGTCAGAAACCAACTCCGACAAAAATCTTTATGATATATAAATTATACAATTTAAGCTGATGATATACATACATTATATATATACACATAACATATACATCTACATCTACTTATTATTTGTAAATAAGTAAAAACACATATTTTTTAATTTCAACAAACAAAACAAAACTCCATTAAAAATATATTTCCAAAAAAAAAAATCGTTTTTTTTCATTCGGTTAGTGGGCAAAAAAAATAGTTTTCAATAAAATGAAATAAACTTGACCTGAAATATATATAATTTTTTAAAATTTTATTTCCTTTAAATAAGTTTAAAACATTTACGAACGAATTCCAAAAGGAAGGCATGTTTCCTGACATTTATAAATACAGTCGAAAACCAGCAAGAAATCCTGCTGGTTGCATAATGTGCCAGTTCTCATTTGATTGGCACCAAAATTTATTGCATGCAATTTGACCCGGCAAAGTGGCAGCGCTCCGGCAGGCAGCACTGGCAACCCTGGCAGCGCCCGGAAGTAACACGACACTTGACATTTTAATTTAATGCCGTGCTCAGCCGTTACTGACAAGCCAGCAACAGCAGCAACAACAACAACAACAACAACAAACCGAGCCAGTACATTTGTCCTTTCTATCAACCAAAAGCTGTGTGCATAAAATCGATTAATATTATTACCATTATTATTATTATTATTATTATTATTATTATTATTATTATTATTATTATTATTATTATGGCAATCTTAAGATTGTGTGACATATATCTGAGCATATTAATTAGTAAATTACAGCAATTTGCTTTAGGTGCTTTGCAATTATAATAATAATAATTGGAATTCATATTTGATTTGATCTGAATGTGGCAAGTACTTCTTATACCATTTAGGCATTTGATTAATGTTCTGTTGAAACAACAAAGAATATTTAATATATATAGAAATCAACGAGGGTCGACTGGTAAGTATCGCTTAAAACAAACCAATAATTTATAGCGTTATTGTTATCGAAATAGTCTTATAAATCTGTGAAAAAGAAAAATCGTATTTCTTAGTATACCAAAGATCATCTTCGATTGCATTTGTAAATTTATGAAAACGATGGATTGTTTTTATTAATAATTGTATATATATATATATACTATATTAAAAAGTTAAGAATATTTAGTTGTGAATTTTATATATATTCGTATATTATATGGCAAATTACTGTTGTTGATTTCTTATTATTTCGTATATATTTCTATGTGCAACAAATAAATATAAAAAAATAAAAATATCGAATACCAGCTGTGATTTAAAGAAACTATTATTATAATTTAAATTCAGCCACAATTAAATTTATCTCATGCAAGATAAGTACAAGTATTAAGGTAATGATAGCAATAAAAAAACACAAACAAATATAAAAGTAACACCCAATTTTTCTTGACTGCTTAAAAATACGTCTTATCTGTAAAATAACTATATCTACACGATTAGTTATGCATCTAAATGCCATAAAGTATATATATTCCTAGTAATAAACATGGCTTTTACTATATAATGTTTTCGCAATTGGAAACTCCAAATTTTAGCATATTTAAAACGTGGAGCGTACTCAAATACTACATGGTAAATATATAAAACGTGACGCCAATTCAAAGTGCAACAGCTGCCGAAGCTCGGCCATGCCACATGTCTCAGAACTAGGCCAGTGGCCGTAATGCCTATATATATAAATAAATAAATATATATATATATATATATATGACTGCTGACCTGGCGACCCAGCGCCAAATTCATTCATTCATTCCTATGTCAGCGAGTGGAAACAAAAGTGAGCCCATATGCAACTCATTTACTGCCATTCAGAAGACGTGCCACGCCCACACACACGTAGCACGCTGGAGAGCTAGGCGTGGCGATGGGACGCAGGATTGTGTGGCACGTCAATTAAAGCGCTGCCGGTGCCGCCTAATTGGATTTATGCCACATTTATGTATAGGTGCAAATTTGTAGAGCCTCCGCGATGCTCGTGCTAAAAATCACAGCCATAATGAGCCGCACACATACAGCCAGAGAGAGAGAGAGAGAGAGAGAGAGAGGGGCAGATGATGGAAGGGAAGAAGCAAAGTGGGACCAGTAGTTGTGCCACAAAACTCAACGCGAAGCCAGGCCAAAACAATTGCAAGTTGCTGTTGTTGTTGTTCTTGTTGTTGTTGTTGCTAACAACAACTTTCGAGGACTTTAAATGAAATTACGCGAAAACTTTTGGACTGCAGCAATGCCAACTTTTTTGAAGAGATCAGCCAGCCACTAGTGGTTAGCAGTCAGTGGGCGTTATGGGCAGGTGTGGCAGGTGGGACGGACATTTGCGGTTTGCACGGCACGGCTGCGTGGCACGCACAACAACTTACAACTTGGCCCGTGGCACACACACATAATGAGTTTCATAAATTAACACAAATTAAAGATACGAGCAAGTAATTTACCTATGCGCAACTAAATAACTGCCTCTTTATAGGAACAGCTAGTCAGCCATTAGGTAAGACACACCCAAACCCACACACACACACTCGAACACACACACACACACATTAGAAACGTCTTTTGTACAAGTTTTGCGACCATTGATTTGTAATTAATGCGACCAGAAAGCTCAACGAAGGACCACAAGACAGAAAGGCAACCTTGGCTCAAACGCTTGCGGTCAAAACAGCCAAACAGTGTTGTGTGTATTATGGCTAAATCTGTCTTTAATCAGATTGTGTTTAATATTAATTTCTGGCTTCAAGTTTAGAAAATACTTAAATAACTTTATGACAGACAAAAAGTGACAGATCCAATTTCAGGTCTGTCACTGTGATTGTGAATGCAACCTCAACTGTGACGGTGACTGTGACTGTGACTGTGACTGTGACTGCGACTGTGACGGTGACTGGACTCCACTCTGGACATGCCTGAGGCAGCGTTGAGTGCTTTTCTGTTTAATTCTATTAATTATCTGTGTAATCTTTGAAGTTGCCCGTCTACCAATATGTCTGTGCCTGTGTGTGTCTGACTGTGTGTGTATGCACATGTATGTGCGACCCTTTGTATGCCGTTTGCTAAACTTGACTTGAGAATTCCGACTCATTCATTAATCGCATTCGGACTGAACGTGTGTGTTTCAGCAGCAATTAACTGCCATGTCAAAAGTTTGATCAACTTTCGACAGCAGCAGACGGGATAAAATAGATAAAATAGATAAAATGGATAAAATAGTTATTCAAAGTGAATTAGCAAGGCATCAGCCAAAAGGATGAGAAAATATTTCACACCTTTAGGTATCGCTTAAAAATTATATAAAAAAAATATACTAAAATAAAATTGAACGAAAATCGTTTTATAATAATTTAAATAAATGAAGCAGTAAATGAATATGAAATTAATCAATATAAACTTTATTATATATATATATATATATATATTTCAGAACATATATTTGGCTGATAAACTTAATTAGCTTATCAAAATATTTGCCATATAAATAATGAAAGCAAATAAATAGTCAAATATATATTTATTATAATAATATATATATAATCTGCAGAGAATACAACTATTTTTTAATAGACATAAAACTGATGAAATTAGCTCATTTTTTTGGAATTTATATATAAAATGAAAATGAATAATATGAATAAAATGTTGGCAACTAGTCAAAAATGGTTGCAGGAATTCATAAAATGAGTGGGTGAATGAGGATCGCAGTTGAGAGAGAGAGAAAGAGAGAGAGGGGAGAGAGAGAGAGAGAGAGAGAAAATGGAGAGTTGGCTTATCAGACACAAGGCGGAATGTGCACGATAGAGGCAACTGCAGTGGACAATGGTCAGACTAACTCACAGAAAAAGATTACTCGCTTCAGTCTTGGTTCGCATTCAGAATGTCACACAACTGTCGAGGCTGCTCCGGATTGCCGCTGTTCCTGGCACTACAGTTCTGGTGGCTGCTGCTGCTTCAGCTGCGATCAGTGGATGCTCGCTGCGTTAGGCCCGATAATTTTGCAAATGGCCACGTAATAGTATCTCGCCTTTTTCTGCGTTTTCGATGCACCGGCAAAGATCCTGATCGTCTCTGTCAAACCCATTTCGGAGAGTAATAATAAACCGGTCCTAGAACACCAGAAGTATGTAATACAAATTGACTAAATGTGAATTTCTACAGATTATTTCGTTTCACGATTAACAATTGTAAATTTAAATCAAATGTTTTTCTCTCTTTCTCTCTGCGTTTCTCTGTTTAGATACATCAAGTTCAAAGTGTCTGGGCACCAGGGCAATCAGTGGCTGGTACACACCATTAGCATTGAAGAAATGCCGGAGGACTTTCAGATAATATTCACGGCAACAGATGGCAGCGCTCATCTTGGCGACATTGCCATCGATGATGTGCGCCTGATGACGGGCAGCGATTGTGGCGTTGGTGCATTCACAACCACAACAGAGCTGCCGACCGATGAGACACTCGAACCGGCCATCTACGATTGGATGAACTGCAGTCAGCGGTTTGGCGAATCTGCACCAGTCGAGGATGTAAAACGCACGGATGGCAAATGGATCAAAGCCTGCGGCTGTGATGAGCAATGTGAGGAGAATTGCTGTCCCGATTATATAATGAGTTGCATGCCCCGCTTTGAGGAGACAACCGAAGAGGATACAACGCCAACAACAACAACAACAACAACAACTACTACACCAAAGCCAACAACAACAATGAGAACTACACCAAAAGCAACCACAACTACAACCACAACAACAACAACACCTAAACCAACCACAACTACAACCACAACAACGACAACACCAAAGCCAACTACAACAACAACAACAACTAGAAGAGCAACAACAACCACTCAACGCAGCACTACAACAACAACAACACGGATAACAACTCCAACTACAAGAAAAACAAGCACATCCACAACAACAACAACGCCTGCTACAACAACAACCAGCAGCAAATCCAAAGGTAAGCCTCGCTATCATAGATTAAACATATATCGATTTATGAAAGAAGTACGAAATTTTAATGAAAATCGAAAGAATCAGTTCTTATTTAAAAATGTATATTCATACACTGGAAAAGTGGTAAAATCGATTAAAATCGATTACCGATAGCAAAAAAAAAGCCAAAATCTTATAGGCTTAGCTTTCTTATTGGGTTTCAATATACCTTGACATAATATTAATCATTTGTATAAAGTTGATCAAGATCGTTAAAAAAAAACATGCGAGCAAATCGTAATCGATTCGTTTGAGTATTTTTAAAATTCTTAAGAAAATATATTTTTTTATTTCAATTGCTAATATTTATCTAACATAGCATTATATTCAACAGTTTCCATCGTAGAACAGATCTATACAACCAACAATCACATTTGTCATTTCATACTTAACTTTTACAAATATATCGCACATTAAATATCGATTAATGAAAAATCTTGCTCTCAATTCCAGTGCATCGGCCTTGTCGGGTGTGTTCGGAAATCATAGGACACAGCAAAAATTGGGGCAGCAGCAGCCTGAGTTCTGCACAATACATGTGGCTGTTTCTGCTGGCCATGTTTGTTTGCATCATTGTGGCGAGTGTTGTATGTTGCTGGAGGCGACCCAATGCTTGAAGGCGTGGCAATGACAACGGCGAATACACCGTTATTCACTGATATCGATAACATGGACGACGAACAGCCGCTTGTCCAAATGGCCGTCGATATACGCAACGTGACCGAGCTTTGAGGGGACGAGAAGAGCGGTGAATGCGAGTTGAATATGCCCAGAGATACCTCTATCTATTATGATTAGTATAGTAAGTCAACGAAATACTTTTGTTTATAATTTTATTATATTTCCAAATAAAATCTTCAAGATAGAATAAATGATAAAAAAAAAGATATTATTAGAAATTTCAATCGATGAAAATTCCAGATTTCATAGAAACTTTAACTAGATTTGCATATGTTATAAAAATGCAATTTAATTCTGCTGATCGAAAAAGTTGTCATACTAAGAAAGAATCAGCTTGGATTATCTACGGAGCTGAACAGATTATTACAATGAGAATTCGATGCTGATTGAGATGGAATAATGAATGAGCTGGCGAGGCACGTTTTGAGCAGCCTTGTCTGGATTGTCCCCTAATGAAATGTCCACTGCCATATCAATTGTCATTGCCTCTGGACTATGCACATCCTGCATAGTTCCTGTATATTCTGCTAGACCAGGCCAGGCCAGGCAACCACCACAGGTAGTCAGGCAGCCAGGCAGCGTTTACCCTGCTCGTTTCTCAACCACCCATTAAGGGGCTGGCTCAAGTTTTAACAAAATTTTTGGGGATCTCATGCAATTATTACCGGGGGCAGACATAGAGAAGCAGTAACCGCCGCAAACCCCAGCACAAAAAATATAATAAATAAAATTGAACGAAAAACGTTTTATAATAATTTAAAAAAATTAAGCAGTAAATTAATATGAAATAAATCAATATCAACTTTATTCTATTTCAATATATTTCAGCACATATATTTGGCTGATAGGCTTAAATAGCTTATCAAAATATTTGCCACTTAAATAATGGAAGCAAATACATACATACATGCAATCAATTTAATTTTTGTTAAATGTAGATATAAAATGAATATGAATAATATGAAATCGGTTAAGTCTAAAAAGTGTATTAGCAATTTAAAGCATTGAAAACGCATTTCTATGGAATTGAGAGCCCTATCAATATATAAACAAAATGTAAAAATTGTTGGTTTGCAAATGGAATTGGAATAAAATGTTGGCAACTAGTCAAAAATGGTTGCACGGATCTATGCAGTTTGTTTGGGTGAATTCCCTGGCGCTGGCCATGGTAACAGCGAGGCCAATTAGGCCAGCACTTGACCTGGAGTCGAATACTCTGGCGCTGACAGCAGCTGTTCATTTGTGTGCAATGCTGGGACTAATCCCAGCCGCTGATTGGGCTTACAGTGTCGGTTGTCTGGCAACAGTGGCAAGCGGCAGGCGGCAAGCGGCATAGTGCAACCACATTGCGGAGGCTCGGGGCAGGTTATTGGCGATAGGGGTGTGTGAATCTCACAGCATACGCGTTGCCAGGCCTTTCTGTTTTTTTTATTTGTTTTTTTTTTTATCAGACTTTGGCGAGGCCATTTCAAAGATATTTTTTTTTGTTTCCCAACAGCGTAATTTGAGTGCAAATATTGAAGCTGAAAACCAACGGCGATAATAAATGTTATAATCATAATGAGCAAATGTTTAAACAGTGCTAGATAAGGGCGGGTGCTTAAGGGGAGCGGGTTAGAGGCACACACGCCGTTGCCGTTCCATAAATTTGTGTGACTGGCGAAATACCGGAAAGCGGCGATAGCGATAAGCAACCCAAATGCGGCAAGGCAGGAACCCTCGCCAAATGGGCGATTGTAATTACGAATGAAATTTGAATTGCAAGCGTGGCAAATAAACGAAACAGAAACGAACAGTTGCATGATGCCTCACTGAAACCGAGATTTGCAGTCGCCACGTGGCATGGATCTCCCGCTGCAGAGCTGTACACTTAGAGAAAAAAACTGCAGTTGAAAAATGCGTAATAACTTTTGACAAGAAAAAGGAAAAATTTTTAATATTTTTATGAAATCATGTATATTATTTATAAATATATTTTTTATAAAACATTTATAAAAAAAATCGATGATTTGTAGGTTGTTTTTTTTTGTGTATGGTGTGGACCAATGACTGGTCACGTGTCGCCAGTGCCAACGACGCTGGGGGCGTGTCTGGGGCGGAAGTGCCAATAAGTAGTTGTCAATATTGACTGATTATCTCAACACGGCGGAAAATGAACGGCCGGATTGGGAACGTGAAGAGGGACGGATACGCAGAGGGTTGACACAGTCGTGATTCCGAATAGTTGCGCGACTCCAAACGGAAGTAAACATAAATCACAGCAATGCAATGCCGGGGGAGTGCAGTGGGTGGGTGGGCTTAAGGTGTGGAGTGGGGGGGATGGCTTCTCCGGGCAATGCAATTATTTAGCTGGGACACGGCCATAATTCAAGACGACAGGAAAAAGCTGCTGCAATTTAATAACACTCACAGGAGATGCGCATAATTGCATCTGATATCAATGGGCATTAAATATGAGAGAGATAAACAAATGGACAATTTACTCCAAGGGGGTGGTAAATAAACCAAAGTATGTATACATAAAATTAATGCAGACTCAACTAGTATATGAAAATAATACAATAAGCGTGTGTAAACTACTTTGAGTCACTGTGTGATACAAATTTTTGCTGTTTGGATGAAGTGCTGCGAGTTTCATTCTGCTGTGATATAATCACAATTTTTGCTAGTTTTATAACAATATATATATTTTGAATATTATATTCTTTTATATATTATTATATATAAATATTATTAATATCTAAAATATATACATAAAATAATGAAGTGTAATACAAATAATAATAAATAAAATATATTTTTAAATTAATTCATAAAAAGAGTGGATGAATGAGGATCGCAGTAGAGAGAAAAATAGAGAGAGAGAGAAAATGGAGAGTTGGCTTATCAGATACGAGGCGGAATGAGGACGATAGAGGCAACAGCAGTGGACAATGGTCAGACTAACTCACAGAAAAAGATTACTCGCTTCAGTCTTGGTTCGCATTCAGAATGTCACACAACTGTCGAGGCTGCTCCGGATTGCCGCTGTTCCTGGCACTACAGTTCTGGTGGCTGCTGCTGCTTCAGCTGCGATCAGTGGATGCTCTCTGCATTATGCCCGAGAATTTCGCAAATGGCAACATATCCATAACCCCAAATGGCAATTATTTTAGTTATACATGCACCGGCAATTATACGTTAATTGGCGAGAAAACATCCCTTTGTGGAAATATAAACTACGTGATTGGCAAGATACCAGTTTGTGCCAGTGAGTACCAGGCTGCAATCATAATCTGTCTTATGACTCACATATTCTCTGTCTCTATTTTATACACACACACACACACACACTCAGTGAAGGGCTGCAATATGACGGACAATACAGATAATGGTCGAATTACTATTGAGGATGACTTTAAAGCGATCTTAACGTGCAACAATGAATACGTTGTGGCCGGCCATGAGGTGACCTATTGCCTTGGCAAGAATTGGGATCGCACGATGGGCGTGTGTCGCCACAGCAATCATACCAAGAGTCATGCCTGCGATTTCGAGACCGAAGATCAGTGTGGCTGGAAGTTTATTAGTGCGCGGGAACGCTGGCAACGTGTTTCGACTGTGTCGCACTTACAGACAAATGGCACGGGACCGCGACACGATCACACATTTCAAAATGCATCCGGACACTATATGCTCATGAAGACAGCGGAACAAGCGGATGGTGTCCATTCCCTCATATCGCCCACCTATCCGTGTGAGCTGAGCCTGAAGTCGGCCTGCTTTAGATTCCATTACTTTATGTATGGTTCGGGTGTGAAGAGCCTGATCGTCTCTGTCAAACCCATTTCGAAGAGTATGGTAAACATAAATAATATAACGGTCCTAGAACACCAGAAGTATGTAATACAAATTGACTAAAAGTGAATTTCTACAGATTATTTCGTTTCACGATTAACAATTGTAAATTTAAATCAAATGTTTTTCTCTCTTTCTCTCTGCGTTTCTCTGTTTAGATACATCAAGTTCAAAGTGTCTGGGAACCAGGGCTATCAGTGGCTGGTACACACCATTAGCATTGATGAAATGCCGGAGGACTTTCAGATAATATTCACGGCAACAGATGGCAGCGCTCATCTTGGCGACATTGCCATCGATGATGTGCGCCTGATGACGGGCAGCGATTGTGGCGTTGGTGCATTCACAACCACAACAGAGCTGCCGACCGATGAGACACTCGAACCGGCCATCTACGATTGGATGAACTGCAGTCAGCGGTTTGGCGAATCTGCACCAGTCGAGGATGTAAAACGCACGGATGGCAAATGGATCAAAGCCTGCGGCTGTGATGAGCAATGTGAGGAGAATTGCTGCCCCGATTATATAATGAGTTGCATGCCCCGCTTTGAGGAGACAACCGAAGAGGATACAACGCCAACAACAACAACAACAACTACTACACCAAAGCCAACAACTACAAAAACAACAAGCACATCCACAACAACAACCAGCAGCACATCCAAAGGTAAGCTTAGCATAGATTAAAGATATATCGAATTATAAAAGAAGTACGAAATTTTAATACATGACATAAAAAAAAAATAGCCAAAATATTAAAATGTCAAACCTAATTTTTTGTAGTAAACGTGCGGATCAAGTTTATTGCTATTTATTTATAAAAATCGATTACCTATAGCAAAAAAAGCCAAAATCTTATAGGCTTAGCTTTCTAATTGGGTTTCTATATACCTTGACATAATATTAATTATTTGTATAAATTTGATCAAGATCGGCATAAAAAAACATGCGAGAAAATCGTAATCGTTTCGTTTGAGTATTTTGAAAATTCTTAAGAAAATATATTTTTTTATTTCAATTGCTAATATTTATCTAACATAGCATTATATTCAACAGTTTCCATCGTAACAGACCGAAACAACCAACAATCACATTTGTCATTTCATACTTAACTTTTACAAATATATCGCACATTAAATATCGATTAATGAAAAATCTTGCTCTCAATTCCAGTGCATCGGCCTTGTCGGGTGTGTTCGGAAATCATAGGACACAGCAAAAATTGGGGCAGCAGCAGCCTGAGTGCTGCACAATACATGTGGCTGTTTCTGCTGGCCATGTTTGTTTGCATCATTGTGGCGAGTGTTGTATGTTGCTGGAGGCGACCCAATGCTTGAAGGCGTGGCAATGACAACGGCGAATACACCGTTATTCACTGATATCGATAACATGGACGACGAACAGCCGCTTGTCCAAATGGCCGTCGATATACGCAACGTGACCGAGCTTTGAGGGGACGAGAAGAGCGGTGAATGCGAGTTGAATATGCCCAGAGATACCTCTATCTATTATGATTAGTATAGTAAGTCAACGAAATACTTTTGTTTATAATTTTATTATATTTCCAAATAAAATCTTCAAGAAAGAACAAATGATAAAAAAAAGATATTATTAGAAATTTCAAGCGATGAAAATTCTAGATTTGATAGAAACTTTAACTAGATTTGCATATGTTATAAAAAAAAGAATCAGCTTGGATTATCTACGGAGCTGAACAGATTATTACAATAAGAATTCGATGCTGATTGAGATGGAATAATGAATGAGCTGGCGAGGCACGTTTTGAGCAGCCTTGTCTGGATTGTCCCCTAATGAAATGTCCACTGCCATATCAATTGTCATCGCCTCTGGACTATGCACATCCTGCATAGTTCCTGTATATTCTGCTAGACCAGGCCAGGCCAGGCCAGGCAACCACCACAGGTAGTCAGGCAGCCCTGCTCGTTTCTCAACCACCCATTAAGGGGCTGGCTCAAGTTTTAACAAAATTTTTGAGCATCTCATGCAATTATTACCGGGGGCAGACATAGAGAAGCAGTAACCGCCGCAAACCCCAGCACAAACCCAAATATCTCACACATTTAGGCATCGCTTAAAAATTATATATAAAAAAATATAATAAATGAAATTGAACGAAAATCGTTTTATAATAATTTAAAAAATGAAGCAGTAAATTAATATGAAATAAATCAATATCAACTTTATTCTATTTCTATATATTTCAGCACATATATTTGGCTGATAAACTTAATTAGCTTATCAAAATATGAGTGGGTGAATGAGGATCGCAGTTGAGAGAGAGGGAGAGAGAGAGAGAGAGGGAAGAGAGAGAGAGAGAATGGTGAGTTGGCTTATCAGACACAAGGCGGAATGTGCACGATAGAGGCAACTGCAGTGGACAATGGTCAGACTAACTCACAGAAAAAGATTACTCGCTTCAGTCTTGGTTCGCATTCAGAATGTCACACAACTGTCGAGGCTGCTCCGGATTGCCGCTGTTCCTGGCACTACAGTTCTGGTGGCTGCTGCTGCTTCAGCTGCGATCAGTGGATGCTCGCTGCGTTAGGCCCGATAATTTTGCAAATGGCCACGTAATAGTATCTCGCCTTTTTCTGCGTTTTCGATGCATCGGCAAATATACGTTAATTGGCGAGAGAAGAGTCCGTTGTTTAGGCAATGAGATTGGCGACATGCCAGTTTGTGCCAGTGAGTACCAGGCGGCAATCATAATCTGTCTTATGACTCACATATTCTCTGTCTCTATTTTGTACACACACACACACACACTCAGTGAAGGGCTGCCAGAAGCCGGACAATACAGATAATGGTCAAATTAATATTGAGGATGACTTTAAAGCGATCTTAACGTGCCAGGATGAATACGTTGTGGCCGGCCATGAGGAGGCATATTGCCTTGGTAGGAATTGGGATCGCACGATGGGCGTGTGTCGGCACAGCAATCATACCAAGAGTCATGCCTGCGATTTCGAGACCGAAGATCTGTGTGGCTGGACGCGTTATGGTCGGCGGCAGCGCTGGCAACGTGTCGCGACTGTGTCGCACATACAGACATATCGCACGGGACCGCGACACGATCACACATTTCAAAATACATACGGTGGACACTATATGCTCATGGAGACATTGAGATATGCGGATGGTGAGCATCACCTCATATCGCCCATCTATCCACGTGAGCTGAGCCTGAAGACGGCCTGCTGCTTTCGATTCCATTACTTTATGTATGGCTCGGGTGTGAAGAGCCTGATCGTCTCTGTCAAACCCATTTCGAAGAGTATGGTATACATAAATAATAAACCGGTCCTAGAAAACCAGAAGTATGTAATACAAATTGACTAAAAGTGAATTTCTACAGATTATTTCGTTTCACGATTAACAATTGTAAATTTAAATCAAATGTTTTTCTCTCTTTCTCTCTGCGTTTCTCTGTTTAGATACATCAAGTTCAAAGTGTCTGGGAACCAGGGCAATCAGTGGCTGGTACACACCATTAGCATTGATGAAATGCCGGAGGACTTTCAGATAATATTCACGGCAACAGATGGCAGCGCTCATCTTGGCGACATTGCCATCGATGATGTGCGCCTGATGACGGGCAGCGATTGTGGCGTTGGTGCATTCACAACCACAACAGAGCTGCCGACCGATGAGACACTCGAACCGGCCATCTACGATTGGATGAACTGCAGTCAGCGTTGTGGCGAATCTGCACCAGTCGAGGATGTAAAACGCACGGATGGCAAATGGATCAAAGCCTGCGGCTGTGATGAGCAATGTGAGGAGAATTGCTGTCCCGATTATATAATGAGTTGCATGCCCCGCTTTGAGGAGACAACCGAAGAGGATACAACGCCAACAACAACAACCACAACAACAGCAACTACTACACCAAAGCCAACAACAACAATGGGAACTACACCAAAAGCAACCACAACTACAACCACAACAACAACAACACCTAAACCAACCACAACTACAACCACAACAACGACAACACCAAAGCCAACTACAACAACAACAACAACTAGAAGAGCAACAACAACAACAACCACGCAACGCAGCACAACAACAACAACAACACGGAGAACTACTCCAACTACAAGAAAAACAAGCACATCCACAACAACAACAACGCCTGCTACAACAACAACCAGCAGCAAATCCAAAGGTAAGCCTCGCTATCATAGATTAAACATATATCGATTTATGAAAGAAGTACGAAATTTTAATGAAAATCGAAAGAATCATTTCTTATTTAAAAATTTATATTCATACACTGGAAAAGTGGTAAAATCGATTAAAATCGATTACCGATAGCAACAAAAGCCAAAATCTTTAACGGCTTAGCTTTCTAATTGGGTATATAAATACCTTGACGTAATATTAATCTTTTGTATAAATTTAATCAAGATCGGTATAAAAAAACATGCGAGAAAATCGTAATCGTTTCGTTTGAGTATTTTGAAAATTCTTAAGAAAATATATTTTTTATTTCAATTGCTAATATTTATCTAACATAGCATTATATTCAACAGTTTCCATCGTAACAGACCGAAACAACCAACAATCACATTTGTCATTTCATACTTAACTTTTACAAATATATCGCACATTAAATATCGATTAATGAAAAGTCTTGCTCTCAATTTTAGTGCATCAGCCTCGTCTGGTGTGGCAGGTGAATCCGGATGAAATCGAAGGACACAGCGAAAAGTGGGGTAGCAGCAGCTTGAGTGCTGCACAATACATGTGGCTCTTTATGCTGGCCATGTTTCTTTGCATCATTGTGGCCAGTGTTGTATATCGCTGGAGGCGACCCAATGCCTCCAATACGGAGAAGGCCGTCAGTTTTCAAAAGACCTTTGGCAAATTAAAGAAGGCGGCTCTGTCGACGAATGGCAATGACAACGACAGAAGCAGTGCGAATGCACCGTTATTCACTGATATCGATAACATGGACGACGAACAGCCGCTTGTCGAAATGGCCGTCGATATACGCAACGTGACCGAGCTTTGAGGGGACGAGAAGAGCGGTGAATGCGAGTTGAATATGCCCAGAGATACCTCTATCTATTATGATTAGTATAGTAAGTCAACGAAATACTTTTGTTTATAATTTTATTATATTTCCAAATAAAATCTTCAAGATAGAATAAATGATAAAAAAAAAGATATTATTAGAAATTTCAAGCGATGAAAATTCTAGATTTGATAGAAACTTTAACTAGATTTGCATATGTTATAAAAAAAAGAATCAGCTTGGATTATCTACGGAGCTGAACAGATTATTACAATAAGAATTCGATGCTGATTGAGATGGAATAATGAATGAGCTGACGAGGCACGTTTTGAGCAGCCTTGTCTGGATTGTCCCCTAATGAAATGTCCACTGCCATATCAATTGTCATTGCCTCTGGACTATGCACATCCTGCATAGTTCCTGTATATTCTGCTAGACCAGGCCAGGCCAGGCCAGGCAACCACCACAGGTAGTCAGGCAGCCCTGCTCGTTTCTCAACCACCCATTAAGGGGCTGGCTCAAGTTTTAACAAAATTTTTGAGCATCTCATGCAATTATTACCGGGGGCAGACATAGAGAAGCAGTAACCGCCGCAAACCCCAGCACAAACCCAAATATCTCACACATTTAGGCATCGCTTAAAAATTATATACAAAAAAATATAATAAATGAAATTGAACGAAAAACGTTTTATAATAATTTAAAAAAATGAAGCAGTAAATTAATATGAAATAAATCAATATCAACTTTATTCTATTTCTATATATTTCAGCACATATATTTGGCTGATAGACTTAAATAGCTTATCAAAATATTTGCCACTTAAATAATGGAAGCAAATACATACATACATGCAATCAATTTAATTTTTGTTAAATGTAGATATAAAATGAATATGAATAATATGAAATCGGTTAAGTCTAAAAAGTGTATTAGCAATTTAAAGCATTGAAAACGCATTTCTATGGAATTGACAGCCCTATCAATATATAAACAAAAAGTAAAAATTGTTGCAAATGGAATTGGAATAAAATGGTGGCAACTAGTCAAAAATGGTTGCACGAATTCATAAAATGAGTGGGTGAATGAGGATCGCAGTTGAGAGAGAGGGAGAGAGAGAGAGAGAGGGAAGAGAGAGAGAGAGAGAAAATGGAGAGTTGGCTTATCAGACACAAGGCGGAATGTGCACGATAGAGGCAACTGCAGTGGACAATGGTCAGACTAACTCACAGAAAAAGATTACTCGCTTCAGTCTTGGTTCGCATTCAGAATGTCACACAACTGCCGAGGCTGCTCCGGATTGCCGCTGTTCCTGGCACTACAGTTCTGGTGGCTGCTGCTGCTTCTGCTGCGATCAGTGGATGCTCGCTGCGTTAGGCCCGATAATTTTGCAAATGGTTACGTAATAGTATCTCGCCTTTTTCTGCGTTTTCGATGCACCGGCAAATATACGTTAATTGGCGAGAGCAGAGTCCGTTGTTTAGGCAATGAGATTGGCGACATGCCAGTTTGTGCCAGTGAGTACCAGGCGGCAATCATAATCTGTCTTATGACTCACATATTCTCTGTCTCTATTTTGTACACACACACACACACTCAGTGATGGGCTGCCAGAAGCCGGACAATACAGATAATGGTCAAATTAATATTGAGGATGACTTTAAAGCGATCTTAACGTGCCAGGATGAATACGTTGTGGCCGGCCATGAGGAGGCATATTGCCTTGGTAGGAATTGGGATCGCACGATGGGCGTGTGTCGGCACAGCAATCATACCAAGAGTCATGCCTGCGATTTCGAGACCGAAGATCTGTGTGGCTGGACGCGTTATGGTCGGCGGCAGCGCTGGCAACGTGTCGCGACTGTGTCGCACATACAGACATATCGCACGGGACCGCGACACGATCACACATTTCAAAATACATACGGTGGACACTATATGCTCATGGAGACATTGAGATATGCGGATGGTGAGCATCACCTCATATCGCCCATCTATCCACGTGAGCTGAGCCTGAAGACGGCCTGCTGCTTTCGATTCCATTACTTTATGTATGGCTCGGGTGTGAAGAGCCTGATCGTCTCTGTCAAACCCATTTCGAAGAGTATGGTATACATAAATAATAAACCGGTCCTAGAAAACCAGAAGTATGTAATACAAATTGACTAAAAGTGAATTTCTACAGATTATTTCGTTTCACGATTAACAATTGTAAATTTAAATCAAATGTTTTTCTCTCTTTCTCTCTTTCTCTCTGCGTTTCTCTGTTTAGATACATCAAGTTCAAAGTGTCTGGGAACCAGGGCAATCAGTGGCTGGTACACACCATTAGCATTGATGAAATGCCGGAGGACTTTCAGATAATATTCACGGCAACAGATGGCAGCGCTCATCTTGGCGACATTGCCATCGATGATGTGCGCCTGATGACGGGCAGCGATTGTGGCGTTGGTGCATTCACAACCACAACAGAGCTGCCGACCGATGAGACACTCGAACCGGCCATCTACGATTGGATGAACTGCAGTCAGCGTTGTGGCGAATCTGCACCAGTCGAGGATGTAAAACGCACGGATGGCAAATGGATCAAAGCCTGCGGCTGTGATGAGCAATGTGAGGAGAATTGCTGTCCCGATTATATAATGAGTTGCATGCCCCGCTTTGAGGAGACAACCGAAGAGGATACAACGCCAACAACAACAACCACAACAACAACAACTACTACACCAAAGCCAACAACAACAATGGGAACTACACCAAAAGCAACCACAACTACAACCACAACAACAACAACACCTAAACCAACCACAACTACAACCACAACAACGACAACACCAAAGCCAACTACAACAACAACAACAACTAGAAGAGCAACAACAACCACTCAACGCAGCACTACAACAACAACAACACGGATAACAACTCCAACTACAAGAAAAACAAGCACATCCACAACAACAACAACGCCTGCTACAACAACAACCAGCAGCAAATCCAAAGGTAAGCCTCGCTATCATAGATTAAACATATATCGATTTATGAAAGAAGTACGAAATTTTAATGAAAATCGAAAGAATCAGTTCTTATTTAAAAATTTATATTCATACACTGGAAAAGTGGTAAAATCGATTAAAATCGATTACCGATAGCAACAAAAGCCAAAATCTTTAACGGCTTAGCTTTCTAATTGGGTATATAAATACCTTGACGTAATATTAATCTTTTGTATAAATTTAATCAAGATCGGTATAAAAAAACATGCGAGAAAATCGTAATCGATTCGTTTGAGTATTTTGAAAATTCTTAAGAAAATATATTTTTTATTTCAATTGCTAATATTTATCTAACATAGCATTATATTCAACAGTTTCCATCGTAACAGACCGAAACAACCAACAATCACATTTGTCATTTCATACTTAACTTTTACTAATATATAGCACATTAAATATCGATTAATGAAAAGTCTTGCTCTCAATTTTAGTGCATCAGCCTCGTCTGGTGTGGCAGGTGAATCCGGATGAAATCGAAGGACACAGCGAAAAGTGGGGTAGCAGCAGCTTGAGTGCTGCACAATACATGTGGCTCTTTATGCTGGCCATGTTTCTTTGCATCATTGTGGCCAGTGTTGTATATCGCTGGAGGCGACCCAATGCCTCCAATACGGAGAAGGCCGTCAGTTTTCAAAAGACCTTTGGCAAATTAAAGAAGGCGGCTCTGTCGACGAATGGCAATGACAACGACAGAAGCAGTGCGAATGCACCGTTATTCACTGATATCGATAACATGGACGACGAACAGCCGCTTGTCGAAATGGCCGTCGATATACGCAACGTGACCGAGCTTTGAGGGGACGAGAAGAGCGGTGAATGCGAGTTGAATATGCCTAGAGATACCTCTATCTATTATGATTAGTATAGTAAGTCAACGAAATACTTTTGTTTATAATTTTATTATATTTCCAAATAAAATCTTCAAGAAAGAATAAATGATAAAAAAAAAGATATTATTAGAAATTTCAAGCGATGAAAATTCTAGATTTGATAGAAACTTTAACTAGATTTGCATATGTTATAAAAAAAGAATCAGCTTGGATTATCTACGGAGCTGAACAGATTATTACAATGAGAATTCGATGCTGATTGAGATGGAATAATGAATGAGCTGGCGAGGCACGTTTTGAGCAGCCTTGTCTGGATTGTCCCCTAATGAAATGTCCACTGCCATATCAGTTGTCATTGCTTCGGGACTATGCATATCCTGCATAGTTCCTGTATATCCTGGTAGACCAGGCCAGGCACGTGGCTCTGCAACCACCACAGGCAGTCAGGCAGCCAGGCAGCTCGTTTCTCAACCACCCATTAAGGGGCTGGCTCATGTTTTAACAGCGGCTTTTGGTTGTGATTTAGTGGCTGGTCGTAGCAACGACAGCAGACGGCTTAGCGTCTGGCCAGACGCAGCCTGCAACCTCTGTCTCACCCCTCCTTCCTCTGGCACCCCATCAGTGGTGTAATCGTTTTGTGCGGCACTCAGCACAAAATTTTTGGGCATCTCATGCAATTATTACCGGGGGCAGGCATAGAAAAGCAGTAATCGCCTCAAACCCCAGCACAAACCCAAACCCAAATTCAAACCAGAAAATCCAACCAGCAACTTCAGCGTTTGCATGCTCAACAAATTTTCACAAGATTTTGCCAAAGCGTTTTACCCAATTGCGCGCTTTTGGCTTTTCCGTACTTGTTTTGCATTTTCTTTACATTTTTTTTGCTCGTTTTATTTTCTATTTTTAATCCCAGACACCCTTGTCAGCAGCCACATGCAACCTCAGCATCATACTGCTTGCCCCGCTGTGTTTTTATCCTGTTTGGCTTTGTGATTTAGCACCCGTTGCTCTATCGACTTCTCACACATCATTTGACGTGCATTTTTTTTCATCTTCTTCTGTTTTTTAATTAAAATGGCATTTTAATGTCGCTGCCAGAAGAATAAAAAAAAGGGGCGTGCTTTGAGACGATTTTGGGGTATTTTCTTAATGCGCATTGAAGTCCTAATTAAATGTGAAGTACGCAGCTGCTTAGCTCTGTGTGTGTGTGTGTGTGTTTGTGTGTGTTTGCCGGAAGTAAATGGTGGGCGTGGCATCGTATATATATTTTCATGTTGCTTGACACACGCATTTGCTTGTGGCAAACACACACAGCTGACATATCTGCACGCCATTCTTATCTTTTGTGGATAAAAGACGCACCACTGTTGCAATATACACCCCCACCATACCCCTCGCTTTGCAGCCAGTTGCGGCAAACCCAATTCCACAGTTACAATTTCATTCGCGCTTATCGCTGCAATAAATCGCATTAATTTATTGTCCTCGCCTCGCATATTTTGTGTCCACTGAGCCCCACGGCTCGACACAAGCCGTTTACAATTTAATGGGCTTGTCCAAATGGCTGCCCCAGAAACCAGAAACTATGCACTCCGCCCCAACCCCTGTCCCCTGTCCAACGCTGTCAACCGACGCGCTTGTGGTGTTATTATTGTTTTCCATTTAACACTTTTTAGTTAGTTTGCTACCTGAAAGTATGCAAAATGCCGCAAGCGCAAACCACAACAGAAATGTGAAAGATAGACAAAGATATATATATATATATATATATATCTGGAGAGAGAGAGAGAGGTATAGTGCGTGTGAGAGAGAGAGAGGGAGAGTGAAGGATTACTTGCAAAGCTATTCATAAGTTGCAGATGAGCGCGCATAAAACTTATTTCACAATGTTTGCCATGAAAATGATAAAGCCAACACTTGGCAAAGTTGAATAATAAATTGATTTTAATTATGTTAGTAAATTTACATTTAAATTTAAATTTTTATAAACTTGATTGATGATACATTTATTAATTTGGCATTGTTATATTTGCATTTGCATATTAGAATTATTTTGAATAATTATAAAAATCTTTAACAGCTTAGGCAGGGCATTTCTACAGCGACTTTAATTGAAATAAAAATATCTATGATATTTTCTTTATAGTTTTTAGATGTCTGATTAATTATTTTGATTATTTGCAAGAGAACTAATGGAACAAAAATCTGAATACATCTCAATTAAATTGCTGCTTTCTTAAGATAAGCAATTAAGTTAAGATAAGTTAATTATTTTGATTGCGTGCAAGTGAACTAAAACGAATAAAAATCTAAAAAGATCTAAGTAAAATTACGGTTTTCTTAATCAAATCAGAATTAATGGAATAAAAATCGGAATAAAACTTAATCAAATCACATTTAATATAAGTACCAAAATATATAGCAACTTAGACAGAGCATTTTCACAGTGACTTTAATTGAAATATATATAGATATATATATAGATATATCTAGATAGATATATCTAAGATATTTTCTTCAAACTTTTTAGATGTCTAAGTTGCTTTGGTATCTGTGTGTCAGCATTTCAGTTAGCAGTTGTAAACTGCATGCATTGGTCATGTGCGAAATGGTTGGCCCAGATGCTTATCAGCAGACGCCAACGAGCTGCGTCAGTCTGGCCTGGCCAAAAGTGGGTTTGGTCAAAATGGGGGTGTGGAAGGAATAGGGGAAGGGGTATTGTGCTTTGTGGGCAGCTGGAATATTTATAATGCCATGGCTGCAATTTATTATGCAGTGCTGCAGGCACTGTCTGGGATCTGGACGTGGCTGCCTCAACAACGACGACCACTCACCAAAGATGTCACCTAGCCCGAAACTGCACTTGCCTAACCAAAAAGGCAGCCCCCTGCCACTTGCCCCAACCCACTTGCCTCAGCCATTTAAGATTTATGCATTTGGAGTTATGGCGCTGCTAAAGCTGAAGCTGAAGGGGCAACTTTATCGTTGAACATGGTTTCGGGGCTGTGTGTGTTTTGCCACTGCCACTCTTGTTGTTTGCCACACCAGGTTTTTGCCTCATTTTGCATATGTCTGCCAGGCCTGCAGTTCTTGTTGCTGTTGCAGCTACTGCTTCTTGTTTCTCCCCCTCCTCCTCTTGTGCTTCCTGTGTTTGGATTTTTGTACTGGACATTTCCGGTTGTCCGCTGCGCCTTATCAGCTCCTAAAAGTCCTTGTCGTTGCGGCACTTTAAGGTATTTTTGTTTTTTTTGATTTTGTTTTTTTTTCTTCTTGTTGTTCTTGTCAGATGTGTGTAAGTATTTGGGGCTTTGCATGAGTTAAACGGCGTCTAAACTTATCACAATTCAAAAGTAAATAATAAACAAAGATATCGAGGCGAGGACATTGAAATGTTCTTGAAATTTTGATATAAGTATTTTATATATATAGTATTATAAAAGAGTTTTATTACTGGCATAATTTTTTTATATGTTTTGTCCTTCACGGAAATCACTAAACATGAAGCCCATTAATACATTGTTTACAATACAGATTAGTTTGCTAAAAAGCGCTTATCTATATATATATATATATATTTGTGTGTATGTGTATGTATTTATCGGCTGATAAATATGAAATGTTTTGTTAGGGCAAAACAGCAGCAGAATTTAAATTCCGTTAAATTTATGTGATAAGAACCCGCTTAACCAAGAAACCAACTAGAAACGACTTGGATATATATATATACATCCCTCTCTCTCTCTCTCTCTCTCTCTATATATATATTTATATATATACTACTGCGATAAGCTCCGAATGTGACTGTGTGTGTCTGTGTGTGTGGCTTGGGCTAAGCAAAAGTCATCGTCTGTTGTCTGCGGCATCATTATAATCATTGGGATTGGATTCAGTTGCGCAAAACTAATTAAGCATCGCATTTCATTCCCAATACGGTTGCTTTGGGGAGAGCAAACCAAATTTAGCAGCGAACAAGCCCAATCGAAATCGAAATATAAGCCAAATAAATTTCCGTTGCCAATCCATAATTAATATGAACCAATTACAAGAGCAACAGCCATAACAACTACTATTGCTAAATTCTTGTAATGGACAAAAACAACAACAACAAGAAAACAAGAGAAAAAAAACCTAGGGAAAAGAAAAAAGCAGAAATTCGACAACTGATGCTTCAATTTCAGTTTGTTCTTTTTCTACAGCTGCCGCATTTTTGAATTGATGTGTGCATTACATAAGAATTACTAATCAGAATTCGCTTCCGCAACATCCTAGGCAACATCCCAGCCTCCAACTCCGACAGCACTTGCTCAATTCTAAAATGCAGAAGACAAACAGCAAAATGTGAATTGAATGAAAAGTGCAGCAACGGCAAAAATGCTCAAAAACTTCCTTGCTTAACCCCCCCAATATCAAGCTCATCATGGTTATCATCATCATCATCATTGTGTTTCGAGTGCAGTCCAACGAAAACATATCGAAAATCAAACAATTGTCTTTAGTACAATGGAGAGCCAGCGAATTCATTGTATGGCAACACCCAAACAGCAACCCAGCAATTGATGATGATTCCTCCAGCGCCAGCGCCAGCGCCAGCGCCAGAGCAACCAAGCAGAACTCTCACTCAGCTGCATCCTCTGCTCAGCTTTGCTTGGCTTAATCACCAGCTTACAAGAGTAAACAATGGAGACAGCGAGTACTCCGAGCGAGCATCGAACTCCGCACCGCATTCCCCACGCGCCCAAAGTCAGCAAGTAAAAGCAATGCATTGGAAATGAACAATGTACGAATATAAAATATCCTCATATCAAATGACCAAAAAAATATAAAAAAAAAAATAAACATAAAAATTAATCTTGCGATAAAAGCAAACAAAGCTAGCAAAATTTAAAAAACTGATTTCTGCATGAAGAAAAATCCATCAACAAAATAAAATAAATTTTGCATTATCTTAAGAATAAATTCCTAAATTTTGTGTGACTTGCAAACTGGATTTAAGACGGAATTTTACTAACCCAAATAATAGGGTAACAATGAGTGCATTGTAAATGCAAATAGAAACAAAAAGCGTTTCAATAAGCCAAACACAAAGGCGATCGATCAAAATGAATTTGAAATCTTTTGATCATTTTTGAGCTGGCTGGAAAAACAATTGAGTTTCGCATAAGGATTGGCATTCGCAATTGCTATTGGCATTGCAGTTTGTCTTTGGCTTGACTTGTCGAGATGGTGGTTCCCCCCCCTTCTATCCTCCTCCCATAACCTAGACTCGTTGCCAGCTTTCGTTTCCCCGTATTCCCGTTTCCTGTTCCCTGTGCGATGTCAATCAATGTCAATAAAACAATTACTGTCACTTGCAGCTGGCGGACGCTGCGGCTGCTCGAATGT
Organism: Drosophila fungiperda; assembly: GCA_035042345.1. Taxonomy (NCBI): domain Eukaryota; kingdom Metazoa; phylum Arthropoda; class Insecta; order Diptera; family Drosophilidae; genus Drosophila; species Drosophila fungiperda. The sequence continues at coordinate 4,566,376 of JAWNLM010000145.1, read as the reverse complement.
AGCTAGTGGAAAAGCTGAAGAAGGAGCAGGAGGCGGAGTTAAAGAAACAGCAGATGAAGCACCAGGAATGGTTGAACTGGGTGCTTGTCTAGTGGACGGTGTCATGTTCTCGATGAGATGCTGCTGCAGCCTTTGGAGAGCTGAGCTGACTTCTTCAAATTCAGTGATTAAGTTCAGTTCAGTTCGTTATTCCTTCAACTAAATCTTACTGTCACTTTTATTCTCTATACAAAATTTTGGCCTGTCCATTTTTAAAGAGCTTCTTTTAAATTACACACATTTTCTTAGAAAATGTTACGTTCTTTTATCAGAGTGCTAAGAAGATAAATTTTCTGATTTTTAAGCTGGCACATGAAATGTAAATTTCCCGACAACTTTGATTCCATATTAGCAATTTTATTATTATTTATTATACACTACAGATAAGTACTAACAGCATTTTAAAATTTAAAAAAAAAACATTTTTATTTTTTATTTATTATTATTTTAAAAGATAATTGATCTGACTTTTTAGCTTTTGGCTAGACTAGATTATATTTTATAGGTGGTACCATATTAAAGTTAAAAAAAAAAGATAAGTAGCACAGAACTTTTTTATTTTTTTATTATTATTTGAATTATTTGTTTTAACTTGATCATTGCTCTTTTGAGCTACTAACATGGCTAGACTATTAAACTACTGAAATAATTTACATATACTAATAATTTTAGACTTTGTTCAGTTTAAAAGAATAGTCAAGTCAATGTTAAGCTGAACTTTTTGGCACAACTCTGTTTGCTCAAAATCGAAGTTAAAGTCAGAGTCGGAATTGCAGTTGAAAGTTGGAGGCGTCTGCACACGCCCACAACAGAGGTACACAGCACACGCCCCTTGCTCACCCTTACGCACACTCTCTTTCTCTATCTCTCTCTCTCCCCCTTTCTCTCTTTCTCTGTCTGTCTCCCTCACACACACATTTCTTATGCTTTGCACGCTCGGTTTTTGGGCAAATGTTTGCGGTTTCGAGGCAAAATACCCAGCGTTGGCAATAAAACTCGACTCGATTCGAATGTTGTTGTTGTTGTTGTTGCTGTTGTTGTTGTTTTGTTGTTGCTGTTGCTGTTGCTGTGACAAATCGTTTGTTTTAGACGTCGCTGCCATTGGCATAATCGCACAGTCATTGCAGTTTGCAACAAACCCAACAACACCGAACCCTACCACCACAACCATTCGTGTCCTTGCCACGCCCGCAATGTTGCACAACTCTTCGATGCGGCTGCTCCTGCTGCTGTGGGTTGGTTAAGTTACAATGTATCCACATTTGAGTTACATTGTCTCGGCATCATCGAAGTTGCGTTGACAGCCATCGTTCGTGTTGGTCCCTTTCTCCAATTCAGTGCAGTGCATTTGCTGGTTTTTGGCCACATTTCGAGCACATGCATTATACATTGGCCAAGAGTTGGCTGAAACCCACTCACTTCGTGAGCAGTTACCACCTCCGCCTGCCACTTTTCATCCTTTGTCAAATTGCAGCACATGACAAACTTTGTGTTTAGCCAACATTGGAAATTTCAACATAGCTTTGAACTGTGCGTGGCACTTTGTGTATGTGCGGGGGGGTTGGGGAGTAACGCGAAAAGTTGTCATACGATTATTGGGTTGGTCGGTGAAACTCACTTAAAATGATTGCATAACTGTGCAATTGCCAGCAATCAAACTCGAACATTCGCCGAGTGCTCAACTGATTGTGCTGGCCAAAAACCAACTCAAAGTTGGTAACATTAGCACTCATAACTCTAATAATCAGTTTTTGGTTTACAGTTCACTCGATAAGCTTAGTAGAAATAAGGATAAAGTCCTTGCTAATTAATAGAGATAGTCTCGGTTAGAGTCTAAAATTAATCGGCTCGAATAAAAAAAACATAAATTTGTCTAAAACATATTTTTATCCACTTGGGAATAACACTGCTTGAAATAACTTTAAATATACATAAAAAAAAACAAACGAAAATTAAAATTAATAAAAAAAATACGACGAATTTTCTATCTATAAACTCCAATCAAACACATCGATTCAAACAATTCTTTTAAATACCAAATGCCATCAAAGGTTAGTGCAACTAGCTGTATACAAAAACGAGTCATCATTCTTGCCACAAAATTCTGCATTATTCATCATGTTTGCAGTCGTTTGCAAAAAAAAAATCCACAAACACATGATTTACAAATGTAGTTGATGGAACTGCAAATGAATTATAAATTGCATTGAGCAAAAGCAGCGACAAGCAAAGCAAACAATTCTCTAACAGGATTGTAGAGCTAATCCACTGAGCAGAAAAGGTTGCTATATGGCTTAATGTAAGTTAAGATAAAGAACATAACTTGACTGGAGAATAAATAAATAGACAGATCAAGAATATATATATATATATATGCTTTATGAAGTAGCATTAGTTTGCTTCACGGCCAAATCTAATAACTTCTCTGCAAGAGTATAATAAAAATGTTTAAAAAAAAGTACTAAAAAGGCAAATCAAAACTATAAATTTCTAAACAAATAAATTTTTAGCACATTTCACTTTATGAATAAACCAATTATAAATTAAAACAAAAGTTGTTTAGCAAATCTAAATTTGAACTTAAAATTCTTGTCTTCAAATCAGTTTTAAAGTTTTGGCCAAAGCAAACTGCAAAATTCGTTGATTGACTGCAAATGCGATGCTTTTGTTTATTAGAGAAAATACAAGCCACAATGCCAAGAGACTGTCCCTGCTCCTGCCCCTCCTCTCTCGCACATTTCTAGCTCATATTTATTTAGCAACACTGTTGAAAATCTAAAATTTCGATGACAAAGTCTATGGCAATGGCGAGTTGCTGTGTTGCAACAAAGTCTCATTTGCCCATGGAGAGGAGGGAGGAGGATGGACTGGGATCGCCGTTGGCATGCTAAGCAAAACTTGCAATCTAAATGTGGACAATACATAAGCAGGCAACTCCACGCCGGAAGGCAGCCAAGCATCGCCATAAGGCAAACTGTGATGATAAATTCTCAAGTCTGCGGCGCCTGCCACGTAAACCATTTGCCACGCAATGCACTTGCTGACTCTGACTGTGACTCCAGTCTCTGACTCTTGCTTGATTTTGACGCACATAAAATGCGAAATGCTGAGCAGAACATTTGCTGGCAGCAAGCAATTTGCCACCAGCTGCAGCTGCAGCAGTTGCTGTTGTGCTAAAGCTGGCGATGTCTTTGGCAGCATAATGCGATTTGGGAATTGATTGTGCACAGGCCACTAGACTGCCATGTTCTCTCCTTCTCCTCCACTCTGTTGCGCAATTGCCATGCCATGTCGTGTGGCAGCAACGAACCCTCGATTGTGACACTGCAGCGAATATTGCTGAGCACTGCTTCAATTATTTAATACAAATTAGAACTTTCATCGATTAAAATAGCCATTTCCAATGCATTTAGAAATTAGATTAGCAGCTTATTGCATTTTTTTGTAACTGTACTTTTTAATTTTTTAATTCTTAATATATATTTTTGTTGAAAATATAAAATATTTACATTTTGAGTATCGTTTAAAATTTATCCATTTAGTTTGATATATTACAAAATACATATTTAAAATTTACTTTACAGACTTCTTATTAGAATTTAGGTTGAATAATAAGCATTTCTAAAATCAAAATTTGAAAAAATCAAACAGATCAATTATTATTGCTTGTCAGAAGTTAGCTACGCTACAGTTATTAGACACTCTGTCAAACACACACCAAGCCACACACACACACACACACAAACACACACACAACGGTATACCCACACCACAAACGGAGGTATTCATCTAACCATTATTTCAACATCACATTTCACGCAAATTACATTTTCACTTTCGGTCAACCCTCAAATAACATTTTGTTACACTTTTTAATATGGGCCATTCATCAACATGAACGTGGCAGCTGAGTGGGGGCGGAGAGGAGGGGAGAAAAAAGCAGGGATGAGTTGAGATGATGCCACTTGTGAACTGCTGCTGTTTGTAAGCCTGTCATTCATTTTGACTTTATTGACATGGCAGCAGAGGCAGTCGTCAGTCGTCTGACTGCCAACTCAAACCCTCAACGGCTACCAGCCCATCCCTCCCCCTTCCCTTTGGTCACGTGTTTCGCACAATTCAATTTGAAACATACCACGGCTGAGGTTGGACCCAAAACAAAAAAAAAAATAGGGGGGCAGCAGACATATTCACATGCGCTCCGTGCTCTGTACTCTCTTTATCTCAGCAAGCCGAGTGCGTATTGCCCACTTTGGTTACCACTAGTAACAACAACAGTCAGTTGGAGTGATTAACTTGGAATTGATATACTTGGAGATGCCCTGTAAAAGACAGCAAAGCTTTAAATTTACTCAATCTTCATGCTGGACAATAACTATAATTATGGATTGCTTTTTATGCTAACTAAATATTAATCATTAAGATTAGCTGAGGCAATGGTCCTTCGAAAACAATATTAATATAAATGTCCAATATTAGTAAACTTCATGTCTAAATTTAAGCAGCTCAATAAGACTCTGATTGAGAGAGTTTTTTCTGTAAAATTTGGTAGCCCAAATATTTTTATCCACAAGTAGTCGAAAAATGAATACTTTTTTTTACTTACAAATAGTCATCTTTCGACTACTTCTATGGCAAATAAATTGATTGATAAATGACGATCCGGCTGTTCCGTATATATTAAAAGTACATATGTGCTCCATATTATATCCAGATAATTTAAATGATTAAGGGACTAGTTTGTATTACAAATCTTTAGATAGACCAACATGAATATGTCAATTCCATTAACAATTTTGATCAAAAAAATACACACATCATTTTTGGTAGGATTTGTCTTCTTCAAACAATTATATTTATCGATATTTATCAACATTATTTGATTTATAATTCTCCGCAAAACTTAATAGATTCGATTATTTATTCTCTCTTGTCGAATAAGAAGTAATTCAAAATGGTTGATCAAACTCAAAAATTCACAGTTAAATTATTTACTTTAAAAGTTAACTATGCCCACTTTGGATTTTGGATTACAGGGCATAGCAATAGCTACAACAAAGGAGTCGCATGGAAGAACTGTCGCTGATTGCGTTGACAACATTTTGCCATTGTGCGTCATATGTCCCCCTTCCACTGCCACTGCCACTGCCACTGCCACAGCCTTGTCGAGTTTGTCTGGCGCTTCTGCCGCTGTTTTGCCTATATGTAAGAGACGACAGCTCGTAAATCTCGTAAATGTATGCACCCCCTGGACGTTTGCCACGCCTTCGTTTGCCAACGTACCCCTCTCCCCCCGCGGGAACATGTCTCGTTTACCGTACGCATTTGACAACGGGCACTTTTCAGCCGCTGCCTTTGACAGGCGCCTGAATTGCCTCAATACTAGTTGCAAAAAGCCTCCAAATCCTACCCCCAACCTAGTCTGTGCCTTGCTTCCAATCCGGGGCATCATTTGGCATTGTGCTTATGGAATTTACCGGTGCCGCATGTCATTGTCCTTTGCTTAGTGCGTCCGTAATTGCAACAATTTTGGTTGCCGGGCAACTCACTGCCTACTCCGCAACCCCCCTCCATTTGACAGCTTTCTGTCTGCATTTCAGCTGATTTACTTGTTTTGGTTTTGATTTCCCTGCTCTGATTTGACAGCGAATGTGTTCGTTTATCTTCTGCCAAAGGTAGTTCAGATTGTCTAATGATTTAATGTATGCGTTGTGTCTGAGTGCTGACAAAATACAAAACAATAAACCATCAATGGCTTTATATATATATATATCTATATATATGTAATTTTATGTATGTATAGCTATAGTTTGCGAAAATATGTATTTTACAATAAATAAGATAGTAAAGCTCGCTTTATTATGCACAGGCAGTCAACCACTTCTGGAATGAAAAAACGCATTTTCAAGTGTTCATCGTTCGGAAGTGTTGACTACAAAACTGAAAGCGAACCCAAAATAACAATGGCAGTTTTAATTAAGAGCTTAGCCAGCTGGAGTTCAACGACTATTTGATATCCTCCTAAATAGAAGGAAATTCAAAGCAGCTAAACAAGTCGTACGAGAAGAAATATATTTTTATAGAATAAATATGACAAGCCTTAAAATATTCGAGCAAGAAGTAATATTCACAAAGTAGAATACCTAAAAGATTCATTGCGGAATAAATTAAATTAATGAACAATAGATTGAGCTGTAAACTTTGATTAAATCAATAAATAATTTTCAAATGATTAATAAATAAATAATTAAAATTATAAGCTTGATAAAGTACGAGTAGGTTAGGTTTAAAGCTTGCCGACCAAGGTCGACTTACTTAGGCCATTTTTGGACCGTTCTGATAAATAAGTTGTAAGCAAAATAATGTCAAACCTTTATAAAAAGAAAGTGATAATTATATAAAAAAAAAAATTAATCAAATGAAAATAAAGGTTTTTTTTATTGTTTCCGCAGTTTCTTAATTATTAAAATCATCCTATATCTATATAATTTCATAATTTTAATGGCTGCCAGCTGTTCCTAAATATAGCTTATAACATTAAAAAAAAAAATATTCAAGAAATATATTAACTGTTCAAAATTATTTGTTATAATGGCTTATTTTATATATATTTTTAAGTTTTCTTATAATAGTTTATCCTATATAGTTAATTTCATTCTTTTAATGGTCACAAACTCTTCCTAAATAGAGTCTATATTATGAAAACTGTGCACATAATTTATAATAAAAATTGAAGACTTATAAAAACAATTTAAAATTATTATGTTAAATATATTTGACATCTTACATACTGTCTAAGAGGATAATCCTATAGCACATTTGGCCTAGAATATGTCATATACCCAATGTTGCAAATAAAAGATTAGAGTGCGGCTCGCACAATTTTGAAGGGTCGTTGTTAGCAACAAGCGCCGGACTCTTTCATTCTGTGCAACAAAAAAAAAACCCTCTGCAGCAATTCAATACAAAAATAAATTCGAAGCAGGAGTTTTGTGGAGATTCTGGTTTGTTCTTGTCTCGTTCTTAGCAAAGGAGAAACGTACAAAACGCAGTATTTATCTCTTGGAGTCCTGTAGAATTCTCACTTTCTCTCTTTAGCATACTTTCATGCGTGCTATTTACATCGCCTTCTCTATCTCTCTCCCTTTGTCTGTCTCTGTTGAACTCTGGCAACGCTGGCGTTTTCCATAAGGACTTTATTACTTTTTCATTTCGTTTCATTTCGTTTTAATTTTATTATGAGCCAAAAGTGGCATAGCGACTACCACTGGACCAGACAACAACCGAACTGTAGAGAAGTAATATAAGGACTTGAGGGCGGGTTATACACAAAGAGATGGCACACAACACAGTATTGCAACAACAACAACAATAACAACAAAGATAATAGTAGTCATGGTTGGACAACTTGAACTGCTCGAGTTGAGTGGCTGTTTCTCTGTTCTGCTCCTTACTTTTGGATGCTGTCTGTTCGCTGGGCGAAACAATTTTTAATTAAATTCTGTGTGTATTTTATACAAATATGAATAATTATTTATGGCAGCAGCACGCACAACAATTACAACAGCGACAAACAACCAAATATACCCAGTTGGCAGTTAATGCCAGCTCTTTGTATAATATGATATTATCTCAGGACTCAGAACTCTGCAATAGAAAATGAGCATAAGGCGCCCAACATTTGGCATATTTCCACAGGCTCAACGATTAATTGCAGAGGCTTTGCTGCTAGCTATGGAAAGGGGGGAAAATTCACAGCTCTTGAAAGTGTTGCTCTGCATTTAAATTGCAGATGATTATTTAAATTTCGCATACAATTTACATAATGAAGGTCGACGTTGTGCATCTATCCAAAATGCTAGAGCCACAGTTACAGCTCCTGCTGCTTCTCAAATTAATCAAACAAATTGCTCGGCAATGCCAAACAGAGTCTAGATGAGACCATGCGAGCGACAGAGAGAGCGAGTGAGTGAGTGAAAGAAAGAGATAGAGATAATGGGAGCAAATTGTAGCAAAGTCCATTGGAACTGACCGTGAATAGCAACTAATAGTGTAGCAATCGGCAAATCGGCATTCGAATTTCTGGCTTCAGCCATCAAATGTAATTTGCAAAAATATTTGCTTTCAATGGAGGAAGGGATTTACTTAGTTTCTTCATTTTATTTGATTTACATGCACAGCTCAGCGGCATCTCATCAGTTCATCTACGGGTTACAGTATTTTTTTTTTGTAATGATGTTCCCTTAAAAACTTTCGTTGATGTTTGAATCAGAAATAAAGACTAACAGAGTACTTTAAAAAAAATATTAAATTAAAAAGCATCAACTAGTAAAAAGAGAAATTAAAAAACAAAACACACAGTTATTTAATATTTAACATTTATTCATAAACTCATTTGATCTTTTAATCTAAAAAATATATATTGTTTTGCTGTGCGACACGAATTCATGGAAGTAATTGTAAAAACAATATGCGTAACATGTTTCGATTTAATTGAATAACAATAATTGAAATTTAATTATAATCATTATTTACATATACCTAATTAATATTAAATAAATCATTTGATGCACAAAAGGGAATGTTATACATATTAAATAGGCTAATAAAACATGTTCTATTCAAGTGTCTAAAATTTATTTATATGTAATATTTTAGTGTTATTTAAGAGTTATTTTAGTGAAAAGATAGACAACTGTTACGATCACACACACACACACATTGCCCATGCAGATTGCAATTTCAAACCGATTTCAATCAGTTTTTGGCCTTTCTGTGTTTAGGGGCTACTTTTAGCCGCGCTTTTCATATGGCAATTAGCTTAATTCGATTAAAATGTGCAGCGGCTGCTTTTAGCACAAAATTGGAGAAAGCGCATAAATTTAAATTGACAACGAGGAATTTAATGAGTTGTTATTGTTGTTGTTGCAGTTGTTTGTATGCATTTATCGTTGTCATTTCTGCACACACACACAAATACACACATGCACACCCACTTAGAATGTGGTATATATTTAATTCATGTGCTTTTGTTGCGTTGCGGCTATTGTATTACAACATTATGTAATATGGCGAATAATGTGAATTCAATGTATGCAAATATCAATTTACTTTTGGCATATTAATTGAATTTTTCGTATTTGTTGGTTTGTCTATTTGGGCAGCACTCTGTCTCTATTGCACACACGCCACTCATACCACACACATACCTCACACACATACTCACGCTTACCAAGTGTGTGTGTTTGCTCGGTAATTGAAATATTTATTTTTCATCTCAATTGCAATAATAAAACCGCATAGGACATTGCTGAACTCGCGAATAACCGCCAGGCAAACACCACAGCCGAGCCCCCTTTTCCCGTTTCCACGCTCCCCGCTTAACCAATGTAAAAAGAAACACACATGCACACGCACACACACTCACACACACGTTCATCACACAGAACACAAAGGTAATTGTCTGTCGTTTATCTGGTTCATTTTGTCATTTATACCCTTGCACAGAATATTTCAATTTTGTGGTGAAGTTTGTAATGCATTGAAGAAAATATTGCTGGATATATAAATTGTATATACTCTTAATCAAAATCAGTTATCAATTTTACTGTACATATCTAAGAGTTGCCGAATTAAATTAGTATATCATAAATCTGTCAATCAGTCAATCAATCAAAAGCTGAGTTCTTGTTTAAACAATCTTATTATTTGTATTAGGCCCAATAAAACTAAAAACATAGATCTTTACAAAAAATCGTTAAAATGAGACCACTATAATCATCAGCAGTTATCAATTTTAATGCAAATATCTAGAAGTTGGCTAAATTCTATCAGTATTCCATATAGCTGTCAATCAGTCAAAAGCTGAGTTCTTGTTTAAGAAACTATTTTATTCTTGCTAAGTTGGCCATAACAACTTACTGAATTATATATTTTATCTTACTTATTATATATCTTTCATATTTGGCAACTTCATTTTTTTGTGAAGTTTGAAAAGGTATTTCTTATTCTACTATGCAGAATTAATCCAACTTGATTATTTTATCATTTGATCATTTTATATGCACTCTCTGTTTGCCAATTTGCCGAAAAGTTTTGCGTTAATTATGAGCCGAAATCAACCCGTTTGTTGCCACACACAGGCACACACACACACACATATTTTGTGTAAGTGTGTGTGTCTCTGTGTGTGTGTGTTAAATGCCTTTTGTACATTTGTTTTCGATTAGCTGTTCGCCCCAAAGTCAACAAATCATTGCAACTCAAATACCAAACATGTCATTATATTCAAAAGGGGGCGTGGCTAAATTATCGTGGGTGGGGCAAAAAAACAAACAATGCGATGCTTTGTTTGTTAACAACTATCATAACAATGAAAATTAACGCGTTAAGCAATTCGCGATTCGCGTTTCATGCCCAAAAGGGATGCCAAAAATATGCAATTTGCGTGAAAATCGAAAAATTGTCAATTAATTGTAAAACGATCGAAAATGTCACAGCTATATTTGAAGGAGAGAAAATTCAATAGTGATTTAGAGCAAACAAACGACATTTACATTTTTATATAGCCAAACTTATTGAATGTAATTTTTGTTGCGCTTTAAGTAAATGCTTAATAAAAAAAATGAACAAACTCATCTGAAAGCTAATTAAAGCAAAAAAGTGACATTTACATTTTATTTAAACTTATTTAGTTTGATTGCGATTTAAATAAATTATTAAAAATATAAACAAACAGATAAGTCCAATTATATATTCGTTATTACATTTTATTTTTGTATACCCCACTTTGCTGTAGGCTTACATTTGATTGTTGAAAGATATAACTGTCTAGACAGTTTTAAAACAAACCTGAATTAAAGTTTGAAGTGCTATCTTTATTCGCTATAGTTATTCTAATAACAATAGTTTTTAATGTGTTGTTAACTTTATAACTTGTCGTTGTTGACGAGCCAAAAATAAACGTTGTTTTGAGTTGAACATTGAAAAAATGTGAGCATATATTTTTTGTGACTTTTGATTGCTATTTGAAATGCAATCCTAGGCTAAAAGCTTAATATAGACAAGCAAAAAATCATTGATTTTTTCGGAATAAAATGCTTTTAATTAGATTTAATGGTTTTAGAATACAACAAATATATCGATTGGAAATAGTGATTTTAAAACTAAATGTAGCTTAATCAAAATGACAAACAATATTCAAAAAAACATTGCTTTTAACAGTCGCTTTAATTCTGGCCATGACAGAATTGGAATTATTCTCAAATAAAATTCTTAAACTTTCATTCCATCTAAATGAAGTGTTAAATTACCACTCAATTAACTAATGGAAATAGTTTCAACTAAACTAAATAGTTTTAAATAACTGCAACGAGTAGAACATAAACACAAAACAGCACATTAAATCCCCTATATGCGATTATATAATTTGAATTGAATACAATGCATTTGGATTGTTTCAAAACTTGAAGTCAGAACAGAGACAGACCCAGCCACAGACACAGACACAGACACAAATGTCGAGCAGCAGCCCCCATCATAAAATAAATGTTTTGCCACAATTTCAAAGTACTCGCTGAGCAATGTGATGCGAGTGATTTCCCCAGTTGGTGCTTAAGTCTGGTGGGTGAAAAGGGGAGGGGGAGTGGGTTCACACACAAACACACTGAAAAAGCCGCACATAAATAATCGGAAACATGTTCGTGCAACACAACTCATACGAAGAAGACAATAATCCAAAAAGGATGTTATAAAAATGTCATCAAAAGCGTTTAAAAAATGCATACACAAAATGGCCGCGTAATTCAATTTAAGAGAAGACAATTCATAAGTAGGCTAAGACCAGCTAACCCCTCTACCTTCTACCCAACCACGACCCGCTTAACCCCTGGAGAAATGCCGCTTGAAATAAAGGAGATGATTCCTTGCGGAGATTTGCGTTTGAGAACGATTATGACGATTAGATTATTACGCATTCTTGACGATTTATGCGATTAAGCAGAAATAAATAAAAAAATAATAATGCAAAATCCGCAAGGGGGTGGTACTGGAAAAGTGCATCTTAGGGGTTGGTATGCTCAGATTGTTATTGATGCTGGAGAATAGCAACATCAAAGCGATGAGCAATGGGCGATGAGCTCAGCTGCCACAGTTCCACTTTTACGAGCTGTATAATATAAAGAGAAAGCAAAAAAACTCTCTATATATATATATATATATATATATATACATATATATGTAGCGGAAAAAATGCCAGAGTCATGGGATATTAAAAAATGCCAAACGAAATGCGAAATGTTGCGCTGAGGCAACCGGCAAATCATCTACGGAATTGTCATCAAATTGAATGAATATTTCTTCCCCTTTTGGCTCCCCTCTAAGCTGCAACGCGTGGCTGAATCTCATTTTCTTTTATTATCCGTCTTTGTGGCATCCAAAATGCCTCAAAACTGTTAAGCATCGCCAGCGGACCGAGTCTGCTTGGGATTTGTCAACAGTTAAAAAACCCTTTTTAGAATAAACAGAGGAAAAAAAAATCAATCGCAGTTTGGTCAACTATAAAAAAAAAAAAACGAGGTCAACATTTTTGCTGAGCTCAGATAATTAGCACAAGTATTAAATGGAAAAGCATCTTAAATCGGATTCCATTTTAAATTGACTCTCGCATCCAAAACAGCATCTAATAATAATAATAAAAATAATACTGAAAGCATTCCAAATTATACATTCAGCATTAATTTTGGCATTCAAAGTTCAAAGTTCAGTGTCAGATTTTTGACTCTGGCAACTTTCTAGACAAGTACTTGGGCTAATAGCCATTATTCAACTGTATTATTGTTGTATAGATAAATATAATATTGCTGGTCATTAGACACAAACCAAATTAAACGAGTCATTTGAAAACATCAAGAAAAAAAGTTTCAATTATCACAAAAAGTTATCAAATACGAAAGATTTAAGTTAATTGACTTTTGTGTGGCTTCTGTTTCAAAACGGTCAACTTTTGGTTATGCCATTAACTTTTGGCTTTCTTCGGACATGGCTTAAGGCACAATAGAAAAAGAAAACACTATATTCTAAAATCAAAACAAATCAGAAGAGAATATCTTAAATTAAGAAAAAGTATTTCAGATTGATAGATTGATTCCATACTTAAATCAAGTTTACTTTCTTCTTTTGTACCATTTCTAAAAGTTTATACAGATTGAGTTGGTTGCAGCTGCAAACAGCATAAATGAATAAAATTCTTCTCAATATTTCACATCAATGAACTCCAAAAAAAATGCGTTGCTTGAACAATAAATAAATAAAACGTGAACTAAAAAAAAAATCGAATTAAATTTTTCCAATTCAAGTTGCGCCATTTTGTTTATAGAATTTACAGTTTTTCTCTCCATTTCTTTAGTCACTTTGTGTTGCAGCTCTTTTTATTTATTGCGTTTGCATTTAAATTACACTTAAATTATAGCTTCAGTGCAACGTGCAACATGCAGCGTGAAACGCTGTTGTTTTTTTTTTTATTTATTTTTTTATTTGGCGTTGTCGTTGTCGCTGTGGGTGGTGTTAATAAATCGAGTGACTCTCGATATGGCGATAATTATGCCATTGATTGTTTAATTACAATGCATATGGATTGCTCGTGGCGCCATGCCACGCGGCTCTTAAGGCACTTAGCAGGCAGCTGGCAGCATGCAGCAACAGAGAAACAAAAAACGAAAGTGAGTCAGAGAGAGAAAGAGAGAGAGAGAGAGAGGGAGAGCGCTGTGTGGCACTTTGCATGCATTTCGTTTTAATTTAATTTCAGCAAGCCTTTTTGCCTTTCATGTTACACCCAGCCAAGGAGACACTTAACACTGGCAACTGGCAACCAGGACGAGTCGCCTGCTCGAGTGTCATTTGCGGCATGTGCAACAACTTGAATTATGTACATGAGAACCCAGTAGCGCGCACAGAACTGACACGAGTACTGTGAGTCCTGCGAGTACTGCGAATCCTGCGACTACTGCGAAAACTGAGCCACAAGTCTGTGTCGCACTTTCAGGCCAGACCCCAAAGTGCCTTAAAGTATGCACTGCCTTTCGCGACCTTCAGCACATTGACCAAGAACGAGGGGCACAGCCAGCACTCGAGGGGCGCTCTTGAGCAGCATCTTAGATTGCCTAAAGGGGGCCAAGGGCATTTGGTCGGGTGGGGGGAGGGTGTGGGGGAAATTAAATGAACGCTGCAAAAGTCACATAATATAACTAAACCCAATGGGGAAATAAGTAAGCCAAAGTGAATATTAAGATTCTTTAAAATGTGCTTCATATTGGCCCTGAATGAAAAGATATTCAAATTTAATGCATATTCATTTCGAGTGTTAAAAACATGATTTTTATAGTATATCATTTGAGAATTATGCGCACAATTATAAAACTAAAGTACACAAATTGAAATACGCGCAATTATTTTAATCCCTACAAAATCTCTTCAAATTTCAATTAATGCTCATTTTGTGCAGCACTTCAAACATTGCATTTATTTTGCACAACCGGTTGTTAACTAAAATATATAAAACCATTTCGGCATATAGCCAACTGCATATAGCCGTAATTATTATTGCCTAACATCAACGTCAAGCACATCATTGACATAATCATTGGCCATTTGCTAAGCAGCACACAACATTTACAGAAATTAATTAGGGAAGCAGCGCGAATGCGCTCCCAAATGCATCACACACACACACACATACACACGCACAACACGTGTGCAACATATTTGGTTTATTAAATAATTACGCTCTAATTGCAAAAGTATCTGCGGTTGCCAGTCAGCAACAGCAACAACTAAAACAACAACAACAACACAATCAAAATTAATGTCAGAAGTTGAGTAATGAGTTTTACTAGGCCCGCTGAGTGGCAACGATAAGTGGCAACAGCTATGCTGTGAAACTGGAGTGTGTCGGGGTCAACAAGATAGAGTATGGCACAAAGGGGAACTCGACTGATTTTGGCTGCAACCAATCAACTTGATTGAGTGTGCCGAAAAAACACGCACAAAAAGCACGAAAAATGCGATGAGCGCAGATGGCCAAAAGGCGATTGCAATCAAAACAGTAACATTTGCCTAAGAGGAATCAGTCTTAAGCTCACTAATAAATTTAATGTCTTTTAAATGAGTTAGAGCTCTCTAAAAGTTAAGGGAAATATGAAAAACATTTCTCTGAATCAACTAAAAGTTAAGGCAAACCAAGTTTATAAAAATAAATTAAAATTTAACCGTGTTCAAGTTTATATCTGAATGCTGAACTGCTTAATCAACTTAAATTAAAATTAAATAGCCTAAATAACTTATTGATTTTAATGCAATAAATGAGAAACATATTCAAACAAAAAATTACAATGTTTATTTAATAAAACCCCTCAGCTACTTCCAAAAAACCCTAAAAAGACCATCCAAATTTAAATACTTGCTAACTTAAATCAAAAATGTTGCATTAAATTGTTTTATACAATTAACAAGCATTCAATGAAAAATTTAAGGAATTTATGTGTGCCCAAAGGAAAAACAAAAAAAAATGAAATTAAAATAAAAGATAATAAAAGAATATAAAAAAAAATTTGGATTTCAAATACAAAGCGCAAACTCTTTGTGGATTTGTACAAAATACATAGTTATTTTAAGAGCAAAATGTAAACATTCAAAAGCGTTTGAATGGATTTGAATATTTATTCATGTGAACACTTGCACATAGCAGAACAAATACATGTCAATATATATATATATATATATAGATATATTATTATTCGTACTACATAATAGCAATGGCATAAAAACAATTCGACTTTTATTTGAAAATGTGCAACATTTAGCAAGCTATAAATCATAAAAAACATGTGAATTTACAGGAAACTCACTTTAAAGTTTTAGTCACTTCAAAAGAAAAATTTAATTTATAATTTTTATAGATTTTCAAATTTTTTACAATTCTCCACTTATCGTTTTTTACGTAGGTTATATATCTGCTAACAATTAATATGCATACAAATATAAAATTTATTGCTAACAGCAAAATCTGTTTTGTATTTATTTAGTGTTTACAAAGAACAAAGATATTATTAGCGACACACCGAAACATAAACATTTAGTATTTAAAAATAATTAAATTATTTATATTGTGTTCTCATATCGACATAAGCACTTTGTTTAGCCGTAGGTAAACATTTTGGTATTTGTTCAACATTAATTCGTTTATTTAATGCTTGTACATTTCAGTAATTGCACTCTGTATACAAATAAGCAAACAAATTAATTAAGTTTCCCTCTAATTCCATCGAAAAACAAGTAAAAAACATTCAAAATATTTATAGAGCCTTTTCATGTTTGATTTATATATAACGCTGCGTGTTTTCCAGTCAATATTCACTGTATTTTGCAGCACGCGGCTCTTTAGCAATACCAAAACCCTTGCCCCAAACCCACGTGGGGCACTTGGCGGACAGTTACGTGGCCATAATTAAATGTCGACATGCAACATGGGTGTTGCATGGTCTGCTAACTGTGATTTCAAAGAGTACGGGCAGGGGGATGTGGGGACAGCAGCAACAGAAAGGGGTACAACCAACGGGACTGCTGCTGCTGTTCTTCCTCTGTGTGTGTGTGTGTTTTTCTTCTTCTTTTTTTTGGCGCCGCTGCACGTAATGATGTAATAAAATCATTTCACACCTCATGAAATGTCGGCAATTTCCGTTGAAATTCGATTGAACTTCCGCTGGCGACGGCTTGCAGAGAGAGAAAGATAGACAAAGAGAGAGTGAGGTAGGAGGTGGGAGAGTAAAGCGAGCGGATCCTGGATATTGGCTTCTGACTGGACTAGTCACGGCCCTGAAATGATGCATGTACGTGGCATGTATATCATTATACATATATAACGCTGCTGCATGGCAGCTCAACAGCGTACACACACACACACACACACACACTCGACACACACTCACTTCTGGCAACTGACACACATGCTGACGTTTTAATTTTATTCCAACGGCAACGTTTCGCTCAAAGACAGGCCCAGCGTTGGGTGTGAGTTGAGTTTGGTTTTTTTTTGTATTTTTTTTTTTGGGGCACGCTGTGTTAGCTGCGAAAAATCCTTGACTTGAAATTGATTGAAATGATATTGCAAGGGCGTGCTGGCAATGGCCAATATGTGTGCGTGGGCGATCCACGCTTCAGCTTCAGCCTCAGCTTCCATTCCCATTTGGCAACTCGTAAAAACACAGGAAATCATTTCGTCATTCCATAAATTGTTATGTCGTAAATCTTTGCAATCACCCACACAGTGACACACACTCACACACACACATGCATACACTGGCCAAAAATGAAGCCAAAGCAAAAGGACATCAGTCGCAGTTCGTCCTAAACAGACGTGTCCTTGAGGCCCGTTAGAGCCTATATTTTGGGATGATACAAATTTGTTTTCATGACAGCGGCTCAAGTTCATTGTATCACAGTATGCAGTGATTTAGCCAACTAACCAGAAAAAGTTGCCAACCAACCGATATGACTCCATTAACCCTTATGCTGACAGCAGTGTTCCCGTTTGAACCCCGCAGCTATCAATTCCAAAAAAAAAAAAAATGACTTCTGACTTTTTAGAAAAGCTATAAATCGATGTGGATAGAAAATTCGTTTAAAAATAGATTTATAAATATATTTTTATTAAAAGTGAAAGCCAAATTAATTGCACACAACAAGGGTTAAGGAATCTCCCAAGAGGAGAACAATAAACTATAAACGCTAGTGTAGTGAACCTTAACAGGACAGGTGTCAACAGACGACGCCGCCTCGAGTTCATTTTTGGCATTTGCAGCACGTTCGGCCAAACCTCAAAATGTGGCCATGGCGATGATGGCAACTAGTCAGAAGTCAGTAACCAGTAACCAGTAACCAGCAGCCAGCCAGGCAGGCAGTCAGCCAGCAAACGGAAGCCTGTAGCCAAGTAAACAGAAAGGCGGCAAAACGGATGTGTAGTTCATAAATTTCGTCAACTGCCATAATAACAAACATGATGTTGAACAGAACCGAGTCGACTCGAATCGAAACGAATCGAATGGAAACACAACAACACAAAGAGGGGAGCAGCAGCAGCAGGAGCAGGAGTAGCAGCAGGAGCAGGAGCAGCAGGAGCAACAAAAAATTGACTTGTCGCATAGATTACAAAACATATCATTTTGGATGAAGGCCAAGCATGAAAGCAACTCGGTTTCGCCTTTGAGGTGTCATGGCAGACTCGAAACAGTAGACAAAATCGATGCCACAACCGGGGGTACCAACAAGTTACCAAGTTGCATGTGAAAACGACTACTTAATACTCTACTTATAAATACAGATTATTATTAAGTATTCAATATTTGAAACATTTGAAACAATAAGCTACAATTTACAATCGCTGAATTTACTCAGAAAAAAATTGCAAAAATTGAATTAATTAAAAAATAAACTTAATCATCATGAAACAGGAAAACATGAAAAATATGATTAAATAAATATATTTCAATTAAATACTTATTTATTTACCCAATTAGTTTCTGCATTTAAATTCACATTTTCAACATTTAACACTTATTATAATCTTTTAAATTATAAATTACACAAAATTAAAAATAATCTACCTCAATAACTTATATGAAGTCTGCCAATTTATTCAAATTTTCCTTTTGAAATGAGTACCATCATATTTATTATATATTTGACAGCAACATATTCCAATTTATCTATAGAATTTGCTACTGCACATTTAAAAATCCATAAACTATTTACTGAAATTAAATATATAAAATATAAATCTGCTTTACATGTTTCTGTTCGAAGAAGGGCTATTTGAAAGATTATAATTCTAGTTTCCAAGTCATCCAATATACTCTACTTTCCGGATACAAGTTGAGAGATAAGTCAAAGCCATCATCTGGTGGCAAAATCATAAACATTGGCGGCTCGGCAAACGAGATGCGTTGCGACGTTTGCTTTGGCAGGTGAATTTGTCACGCCCTGGACAGGCATAGTGCACAGTGCACAACGGACAAGGCACATGGAGCCCAGACCATGTCCTGCTGCCCTGTTGTCCTGTTGTCCTATTGTCCTTCTGCCACTGCTGCCTGTTGTCCATTAGTCCAAAAGTGTGCCGAATGAGAAGGGGCAAAAGCAGTTGAAGGTTGACTGTTGAGACTGTTGAGGGAATGTGTGTGTGATTGTGTGTGTGTATGTGTGTGTGTGTGTGTGTGTGTGTGTGTTGTGCGTTCGTCTGTTGGTTCCCATTAGTTGCTGTACAATTTATTGACCTTTTTTGTACAATTTTCAATATAACGGAACTATTAAGCAGTTAACTGATAAATTATGCGCCACAATAAGCGATCGAAAATGCGGCAACAGCCGGCCAGCGTGAAAGCTTTTATGATGACGCACTTCCGCACTTTGGGCCACCCAACAAAACTCATTTCTCAATATACCCTGTAAGCAGGAAAAATGCCCAAAAAGGGTATATAAGATAAAAGGGAATAGATCATAAGATATATATACATGTTAGTGATTATTATTTGCAAATAAATTAAAGTTACCCATTTTAGAGACTATGTTAAAATTAAAAATATGTTAAACTATCAATAAAATTCCCTTATTTATTTGTTATTATTATTTGTCTTTATTTAACATAGCTAAAAGATTATTTACAAATCAAATTTATCTTAGTGTTTAAGTGGCAAATCAGTCTCGGAATCATCTAATGCCTGTTTCCAGCACATCTGCTAGTCGACAGCAAAGCACTCTTTGTGTTTTTTTTTTTTTCCTGTGGTTATCCTTGCCTCAGTTCTTAGTCCTTAGTGCGTTGTTTCTTGTCTCTTATACCTTGTCCTTTGTCCAGTTACGGCTCCGGCTACAGCTGGTGTCTGTGTGTTGCCCAGCGGGAGGCGTGCGCTTCAATTGCGACTTTTATGGCACATCAATCGTGGCCTGTGTCCGGCGTCTGTCTTGTTCTTCTCAATGCTTGTCGTGGTCCTCATCGAGTCAGGCCGTTAACTTTTATTGATTTCAATGGCCGGGATTTGCACAGTGATTGCCCAGGCTGACCAACCCGAACAGTCAGCAAGCCAACCAGCCAACCAACCAGCCAACCAACCAGCCAACCAACCAGCCAACCAGACAGTCACCCAAGTAAGCCAACCAGCTCATAAAGTGCCCCAACGCCTTTGACTTAACAATTCGCTTTGTCTTTTCAGCCATACTATCTTCTCCAATAACCTAGGCAGTCCGGCAAGAACGATGGCAAAAAGACCTGAAACTCAATCCCATTGTCTGGCTGAAGAAAGTGGGGGCGGGCATCATTAAGTCAAGCTTGGCCCATAAATAAAATATGCACACACAATTGAAAGATTTTGTGCGCTTTAAGATTGAAATGGGGCAGGTGAACTCAGCATTTTCTATAAAATCTATTTTATGTACTTAACAAAGGGTAAAAATATGACATTATTATCATTTGAATATGCTCAACTGAGTTGTTATTAACTTTTATTGAGCATTATTAATGTTATTAAGTTTGAAAAATGTGCCTTTTGCTCGTTGAATTAGAATGTGGAATGGAAATTTGAATTAAATTGATAGAAAAGTTGAAGTGTTCTAGGAAATATTTAAGGAAATTTATAAAGAGTTTGAGTATTTACAATAAATGACAGCCAATGACACACTATTTTTTTTTTAAATATATTATGTTTGGATATAGAAAATTATTAGCTTATGTTAAGCAAATATGAAACAAAATATAATTCAATTAACATAAAACGAACTTTTAAAAAGCAATAAATATTTCATTATTAAATGGGTGTTTTGATTTCTAAATTAACATTCAAAATCATTTGCTATAACTATAGGAAGAGTTTATATTAAAAACCATAAGGTGAAAAGAACTGACATATTTGAGGAACAAATGCTGTGAAAAATTTGGTAACCACACAATTGAGAGAATCTTTCTATAAATCGTAAAGTATTCTTATAATCCTAATAAGCTCATGCAAGCTCCAAGCAACAGACAAGTGCCAAAATAAATATTTAAACAAATATACAACAAATGTAAACTCGTATCGAAAATTAAACGTTCTCCTTAAATATTTTAAAATGTGCAACAACTCAATTGAAAAATACAAATTATATGTATGCTAAATGATTTTATTTTTATTAAATCCAAAATAAACCCGACAATTGTCGACTAGCGCTTCTTCAAATGTATGTAAAAGGCAGTAGAATGCATCTTTGACACCATAAAGTATATATGTTATTGGCAATAAATATAGTCGATATAGCCATGTCTGTATGTCCGGCTGTCTGTATAAACAGGGGGATCTCAGAGACTAAGAGAGCTGAAGACTTGAAATTGTGAATATAGATTTACGTATATTTGGCGCAAATCCAGTTTGCTTTATTTTATAGATAACTGCCACGTTTCTAAATTATCGATAAATTTCGACTTCCGACAACTTGTTGCTGTCGGACAATTTTAAAAGCAGAATTATAATAATAAACACATAATATGCATTTGCATATTATTGACAAAACCGCCCTAATTTCATCAAGATCGGATAAGAAACACGTTGTGGTCAAAAATATATTTTCATATTAAGTTCATATCTATCAGCAGCCGAAAGCATTTGGTGAATGCATAAATATGCCAAGTGTTTGTGAGAAAGAGATGGCATGATAATCGATGCGAGCGTCAATTTGTTTTGTGTGTGTATACTGAAAAACACCGTAATCTCAATTATGTGTTCGTATGTTATCATGAATATGCTCTTGTTTCAAGCCAGCCAATTAGGGATCAGTTCGGGCTTCTGAGTGCCTGTGCTTACTCTGAGAATTTACTTAGCCTGCTCAAATCTGGGTGCAAAATTTTTTTAAGGGAAATTGCCAATAAAATTAGAATATTTTTAACAACTATCATCAGGATATATAGTAGTCGAGATCAACCGACTACAGCATTCATACTTGTTTAGTTATGGAATTAAAACTAATTTGCAAGCAATTCAACTAGCCAACTTTTGGCATTGTTGAAGAGCTTAGCTCAAATGCAGACTGTCGCTTTGCTTTGATAAATGTTAAGGAGCCCACTTGAGCTTTTCCAGGAAGCATCCTGAAGTGGTTTTAAAACGTATAAACATTATGGCGGCTGGCTCAGTTCGGAGAACTCACAGCGTCATGAATGCCACAAATGGCTGAAGGGTTAAAAGGGCTGGGCCACTAAATGTTGCCTGGATGCAGTTGCATTCGCCTCGTGGCCGACTTATGCCACAGCTTACGGCAACTCCTTCAGGTTCAGCAGCAGCAGAGCCGGCAGCAACATTCTCGGTCGCCAATCTTTTCTGCAATTAACATGGCATTCAAAGCGAAATCTCTGTTAGATTTTCCACATATGTCTGCCCGCCTGCCTGGGTGCCTGGCTACCTGGCTGCCGCATTGAGTGGCAAATGCCTCAGCAGCCATTGCAGGCAGCCAACTGTTGTTGACTGTTGAGTGTTGCAAGTCGAGCGAACTGTGAGTGCTGCAACTGCTTTAAATGTTTAAGCACATACATTTAA
This sequence comes from Drosophila fungiperda, assembly GCA_035042345.1. Lineage (NCBI taxonomy): Eukaryota > Metazoa > Arthropoda > Insecta > Diptera > Drosophilidae > Drosophila > Drosophila fungiperda. The sequence goes on along the minus strand of JAWNLM010000145.1, from coordinate 4,543,736 downwards.
GTAACTGTGGATTTTTACTCTGCTCTTAAAAATCTTTAATTTTTGCAAACACTAATATATATATAAAATCCTTATAATATCGGTTATTGTAATGCTTAAATTGAATATCTAAGAATTGTGCAAAAATAATATTAATAACAATAGAGTTTATCTATTCTAAAAAATAACTAAATATAAAAAAACGCTCTAACTTAAAAATGGTAATTTTTATCAAGATAAAAATACTTTTAATTTTTAATCTTCACACTTTGATGATATTGAATTTCTTAAGCAGCAGCAACAGGATATACGGCACATGCAACACCTATGTCAATTAGTCGGAATTGTACAACCAGCAAGCAGCTGCCAAATTTAATTTTGCTTAACACACCAGTATCTAGCAGCCAAAAATCTTATTCTCACCACCCTCCCTCTCTCACACACACTGCTTTCAAGTTGCCAGGGTCTCGAGTTGCCCGTCTTATTGAAAGGATTCAAAGCATTTTCATGTCACAAAAACCAAGCGAAAACTTTTCAACATGTGTTGGCAGCTTTCGTGCTGCCCAAAAGAAAAAATAAAATAATAAAAAAAAAAATGTCCAAAAGGAATCAAGAACAAACTCGTGCAAAGTTCTCGGAAAACAGTTAGCCGGAAAAAAAGAAGGAAAGCTAAAAAAAAACCAGGTGCCAAATGGCAAGTGGCAGGTAATAATCTATGCATGTATGTCTCGCGCTGTGTGTGGGTGTATGAATTCAAGTATGTGTGTGTGTGTTGGTGTGTGCAACACTTGTCAGCACTTTACATTTATTGTGGCATTCGTATTTGGGAGGAAATGGGCGTGGTGACAGCGAGGGGCTTACTGCATTCCAATGTGCCCTGTCATTGCTGGCAAGACAGGGAAAGCTAACTGTGTGCAAACAGTTGGGCGACTTGGCCGCAAGTTCTAAGCTGTCTTAGTTGCTTATTATGCAGCAACACCCATGGCTAACACAAGGCCTTTACTTTGCTTTCCCCCCCCCTTCCCAACTCTCCGCTTGCCCCTTTTTCTGTCGAGTCCTTGGTGCTCACAAGCAAGTTCTGTCATATCATCGCCAGCTAGGGACCCGTGCGGAAATGAGCAGCTGTCTTGGGCTCTGACTTTTACATGCCTACATCCACTCCCCACGTCCCCTACCCCACCCACCCTCCTTTTACTCTCTTCAAATTTAAGCCACACAACACAACGCCTCCTGGCCACCACTCCACTTCTTGCCACGCTCTCTTGCAGCTGCACGCCTTCTTGCCTCTGGGGACCACTTGAGCTAAGTAGTCGCTGCAGCTGAGTGCAATGAAATTTTAGCTTGCCTCCTCCAGCTTCAACTACTAAGTCAAATTCACACACTTTTATACACGCACTCACTTTAACACACATTTATAAAAGCTGCACACAGTAAAAAATGTCGGTTGCTTTTCATAGTTTATAAAAGTTTATTACAATTTCAAAACTCAAATAAAATAAAATAAATAAATTAAAATAATGAAATGGTTTTTCATATTCATTTTTTAAAGTTTGTTTTTATGTTAGTTTGTAAAGAGTTCAATGTAAGTTTACATTTTGTTACTGTGCACACACAGATACACACTGATACACACTCATACACACACACACACCAATACACGTAACATCAGCGGTGGCAGCAGCTGCAGCTGTGGCAGCCAATTTTTATCATCATTTCCGTAACTCGTTGACAAACGGAAGCGTCGAGCCGTTCAGGCAATGCCAACTGAAAACGACCAACACACACACACACACATAAACACAACCATTTCTCTAGTGCCACACACACACACACAGTGGCACACACTTGCTCATCTAGAGATATAGTCAAATCGTTGCTTCGCCAAGAGGAAATGACCGTTAGTGCTTATGATATTTGCCGTTCAAAATGCACTTGAAACTATTTTTTTACTTTTCCCACTTTGCCACAATTTTTCACAGTTTTTCACAGTTTTTCATGTGTGTGAAGCACACTTTTCGAGTGCTCTCCAAATGATCAGGTAAATTGCTGTTGCTGCCAACAAAAATACTCATATAAAATCAAGTTGTTGGCGATAGAAAACATGCTTGCAATGTGAAAACGATTTACTTTAACTGGCAGAGCTTTCAATATCAAATAAGTTTTATTTTACGACATAGACTCGCTTTACGATATATACTCAATAAGGTCAGGAACGAGAAGAGAACTGACGGAACTGAGTTAAAGAATTATAACATTAAAAAATCTTTTAAGCTAAAGCGTGATTGGGACCACATATAGGCACTATTTAAATTAAATGAAACTATATTAAATTAAAGCTAAAATATCAAATAAATATTATTAATACGATATATTTATTAACTAGAACTTTATTACAAAATAGTAGTGTCTCATAAAATATATAGCATATATTTTTTTTAATATTAAAATATGTCTCTCTCAATCTATAACTCCGCCTTTTCCCATTCAACTCAACAGAAAGAGTATTATTAACTGTTCTTAATTTTTATTTTATTTTATTTATTTCTCCTAGTCTTGATGAGTTTACTTTGTCGAAGTCATCATATCTTGCACAACCCAAATGCAAAAATTGTATTAACAATTTATATTTTTATCTAAAAATCAAGTTGTGTTCCCTTTAGGAGAGAATGCTTATTTATATATTTATTTCACATATTATTGTTTTTAGCAGAAAAAAACGTTTTTTTTTTATTTAGTTTTACTTTTTTGTTATGTATCATCGCTTTTTGTTTACTTTGTCGAAGTTACATTATTTTTCACAACTCAAGTAAAAAATATTATTAAAAATTTATATTTTTAGTTAAAGCTCGGATCTTTGTTTCAAACAAAATTATTGTTGATCATTTTTGAAATTCGCATTTTATTACTATTGAAATAATATAACAAATATATTTCTTAGTCGCATTCCCTTGGCTTTATCGAGTCATATTATTTTTCACAATTCAAGTGAACGAAATTCTATTTCTATAATTTTTTGAATACTTTATTTTATTTTTCACCACATTTCTTTGGCTATTATTTTTAGTTATATTGGCATTCAACTTATGTCCTTTTACACAATCTCGTTTGTGCTGTTTCACACATTAATACAGCTACTTGGTAACCATCTATTTTTGCTATCAACAACTATGTATCTATCTATCTCTCTCCCTCTAACTCACTCTCTTCTCTCTCACTCCCTCTTGCTGCTTGGCTAGGCTTCCTTTTTGGCATTGGCATTCCCGATTTTTTTTGCATTGACAGCAAAATTGGAAATATATCTGCCCAGAATTCACACCACAATTTTATGCAAGCAGTGCTGCTTCCTCTCTTTCTGTCTCTCTCTTTCTATTTCACTATCTCGCTCTCTCTTTCGCATTTCCACTCTGTTCTGCTGGTGCTGTTTACTTTACAGCTTGGCACGTTGAGAGGCCCTTGGAATGTTTTTACTGCTGAATGGGTAATTTAGTATTTGGCAATTAGCTTTTGCTTTCGGCCCAGTTAGCCACTTGCTCAGTGTTGCCTAGTCACTTTGTGTGTGTGTGTGTGTGTGTAATTTCTATTTTTTTTTTTTCATCACTCTCTCTTAGTTTAGCTTAGTTACCCTGGTCGTATGCAATTGCCAGCTCGTTTGTTTGTTTATCTGTTAAATTATGCAGTCGCCTATTAAGTGAATGAGATTAATGGTGTCCCTCCTGGAGGAGACAAGAGAAAATCCTTTTTTCTGCATTTGCTTTTACTTTTAGCTTTTTGATGATTTTTCTGTGGCACATTTTCGCTGTCGTTTTTGATGGCCACATAAAAATTGGGTTTGTAGCCACATTTTTTGCGCTATTTGTAATTATTTGTCATGTCCTTCTTGTCCTGATGTCATTTTATTTTGTTTGCGCTTCATTAAATATTATTGAAATGCTGCAATTAATTGCGTAATTGTTATTTTATGTCACGACAACAACATCAACATTGAGTGCACAACAACAACAACAAAAACAGTTGAATTTTAAACATTTTACACAACAACAACAACAATGACAACAACAACAGCAATCAAAAATGTTTCTGTGGCCTGCGGCACTTTTTTGGTTCCTGTGGCCTTTTGGCATCCTGCAATTTACACATTAAATTATACACAAATATCTCGCGTCAGTGTGTGTGTGTGTGCGTGTGTGTTCGAGTGTTTGTGCCAAATAAAATGCAACTATGCAATTAGCTGGCAAATCAACAAGCACGAAAATTATCATCTGTAATAACAACAACAAAAGCAACCTCAGTTTTGCTTCTGGCATTTTGGGCCTTTGCCAAATTTTCCTAAATTCCAACATTTTAATGACATTTCAATGCAAAAGAACTGTTCTTAATAATAAAAAAAACAAGTAGCTGACGAAAACACCTTTGACGGCATCTAATTTTCCAGACTTATATGATTTATATAATTATTTATCTATCAGTAAGTTTGGTTTGAACTTCTTGGCAATACAAAAAAGTTATTCTCAGAAATAATAATTTTTTGAGCGATTCTTTATATGACAGCTATAAGATATAGTATATATATAGATCCCACATCGCTGACGCCGATATATATTTTACCAAGGTGATATAAATTAATAAATTAAACCTGTAGGATTAGTTTACATTGAAACAGACTGACAAAAGGTCAGGTGAAATGGTGATCTTTAATATATATGAGACCGGGACGTGTTCATGAATAAATTCGAATATCCTCTTCAATATTAATAATTTTACGAATTATGCCAAATTAAGTAAGTGGTAAATATATTGTTTTCCGAACTAAAACTAAAATTTACTATATTTTATGCAAACTAATTTACAAGCTGAGGCAAGTTGTTACAAGCAATCAATTAAAGTTAAGCTTAAAAGTTGAAAACAAGTTTTACGATAAGTTTGATTAAAAGCACCTATATTAAAACAAACTTTGATTTATTTTCGAGATCCACTATATGATAAACTGCAATAAAACACTTATGCCTCGGAAGCAGCCACAGATATTTCAATGTGTGTTGCCCCCTTTGGAGACGTTGAACGATTGCATGACATTTTCCACAGCACATTTCACTTTCAGTTTTTGCTATCGTTTTGTACTGTTTTTGCTTGTTTTTTTTTTTTAGTTTTTTCTGTATTTGTTCCTCTCAAACAATAAGCCGAGTAAAGAACCCGCTGTGTATAAACAGAAAATGTGGCTGATTGCATTGTCGCCGCAGTAAATCAAAGGCAAAAGTTGCTGAAGCAGGCGCCATTTGTCAAAAGTCAACAAGCGCGTTGACAACTGAGGAGGGACCAACAATTAGGGGGTTCAGGACGATCAGCGGGGTCAACAGGGGCAGCGGTGTTCTGCCCAGGCGATTTAATTTCATTATTAAACAATGGGCGACAAAAGTGGCAGCAGATTTTCATTTAGAGGCCAAAGCGTCAGCCAATCCCACACGCGATGTCCACTGCTGAAGTGCTGAAAGTACAATTACACTGAGAAAAAACAACGTATAATCAAAATTTCAAAGTAGCTTCTGATCCAAATTCTTATGTGACGAATGTGTTATTAAATGAGAAATAAGATGCATATCTAAAAAGTGAACGAAACAATAATTACTTTAAAAGTTTTTCATTCTATTTAAGGTAAGATATATTCGATATATTCTTAGATTCTGTAATCTAAAGGTAAAGTTTCTAAATTAGTTCTATATTTTTTAGATTCTGTTCCGTAACTTATACTCTAATAATATAAATTGCTTAAGAAAATGTTGAACTATAATTGTGGTAACTGTTTTGAATTTGAGTCGATATATATAAGATTTATATTCTAGTTTGACAACTTGCTTTTAATATTTTCCGTTCCATACTCGAGTAAATACATTCCAAATTTTAGCTAGTTTTCGCTCTGTGTAACAGCAACGCCACATTCGTGTTACATGTGAAAAGAGGCACGCAAGCTGATGATGTTGATGCATTACCCAGGAATCAAGTAATTAAACAATATGACATAAATATTGCAACACTGCTGGCTTGATTGATGGGGCTACGAGTTGGCAGCAGCAACAGCAGTAATAACCGGTTATTTCCAAAGCCAATTAACAAGTTTGGCAAAGGTAAAAATCTAATTGTGTCTGCCTTATGCACTCGCATAATGCGAGAAATGAAGTCACGCCTCTGATTTATGTGGGCAACATTTTAAAATGTCCGGCGGCTTAAGCCGTTTACATAATTTATTGGCAACGCCAGTTGGCCAGTTGGCGTGACCCAACTAGCCCTCAGCCCGTTAGCCCATCAGCCCGTTAGTCCTTTTAGCCCTTTAACTGTAGTGTCCGTATCCGTGTCCGTATTTCATTTCCCCGCAGCTTTGCACTGAGCCGTAAAATAAATAATAATCCAAATAAATGTGGCATTTTCTGGGGAAAGGGTGTTGTATTTTTGCCTTTTTTGAACCGTAGCATTAATTGACAGTAATTTTATTAGGTAAAATGTTGCAGCGACTGGCCGCTAGATGGCGCGCCTGATTTAACAGCATCGTAAATATTTAACAAATTATACGTTTTTAATGAGCTGGAAAAGTGCAAATCACTGCCGGCTTTTCTGTCGGTTTTTCCACCCATTGGTCGCGGTCAATTCGCTGCTCACCCCTCCCCACCCATTATGTAACCCGAGCTGACTGCTTTTCAATTGCCTTGTATATATTTTAATTTTTTTTTTTGTGTAACTTAAATAAAAGTGACAAATTCGATAATTAAAAGGCGGTTTGTTGTGCGACACAACATGCAATTAACCCAGAAACAGCGAAAGCCTTTGCCTGATTCATAAAAGATCCTCTCATTTTCATACAAATTGCAATTTAAATATACAATAATCTGACTGAATTAAAGAGGAAGGGGATATAATTGGCGAGGGGTAGGCACGGTAGTAGAGTGGAGTATACAATTATTTCGCACAGAATTAAACCATTTATAGCACAATTAATGCGAAATCATTTGTAAATTATGTTAACATTTTTTTTTTATAAATTTAATCAAGTGTCACAGACGTGTCTAGGATGAGTGAGGCAAAAGGATTTGGAATTTTAAGACCCTCAACAATATCAGTGGACATCTGTAAGCCATATGTAGTGCCAAAAGTTGGTAACAGTTAAGGACTCTAATTTGTATTTAAAAAAAAATGTTTACTGAATTTTAGAAAATTTAAGAAAAATTAATCTTGCCCTGAGAAGTAAAGAAAACATTTTTGTTGTTGGAAATAATATCAAAATAAGCATTAAGAATTTTCTTACAATTAAAAAGACATATTTTATTTATTAGGGAATTTACAACATACTCACACTTTTCACACTTTTGTTAAATTGGAAAAATGTTAAAAATGTAATGAACAAACATTTTAACTATTTTTAAAATATTAATAAAAATAATTTGAATACAAAATTATTTAAAATATTATTTGTAAAAAAGGATGCAACTTCAATTGAATTTCGACGAATTTGATACTACTACTGACTACTAAACTAAAAGCTTAAAAATCCTTTGATATGCAAAGATAATCATATATTAAAAGCATTTTCAGACAATAAATTTCTCGTAATGAGTAACTATTATTTTGGGCAATACCTCAACTGCTGTTAACTTTTAAGTATGCATTGTTATTGGCCATTTTCTGTTAACGCATAACTGCTGTTGATATTGTTCATACTTCGCTTTAGTGTTCAAGCTTACTTGAGTTTACTGTGGCTTTTACTGCCAACTGTTGGCAACTGACTACTGTTGACTGCAATAACTGCTTTTAGTGGACTCTTAACTGTCGAATAATGTCTGCTTTTATTTTAACTGCAAGTGCAACATCGACTGCTGAAGAGCAACTTGCAACTTAAAGCACAGTTGAATTTAGTGATTTTCTGTCGCCACGTCGAATTTTGGTTGACCCACAAAAGGCGCTATTCTATAATAAAGCCCCTTGGACGCAACCAGAGAACTGGTCTTTTGGCCGAATGCCTGCCAACAACTTGGGCTTCCATTTATTCCAATTGTTGTCAGACATTTTCATGCGAGCTCATAACATTTTATGTAGCAAATAAATTTGCATGTTGCACTTTTGAATAATCGTCGTCGTTGACAAACAACTGGCAGCCAAGTCGCTCGCCTGGAAATCTATCCGATCCTAGCCTTTATCCTCTATTCTGCACATCCTCCAATTGCGAATGCTCAAATCTTTGTAGCTGCTCCTACGGCTCATACACTCAGCAAAACACAATTTTTTTTATTTTTAATTAAGGCTAAAAATGTTGCTATTTTTCGTTTACTAAAAATAAATTAATATTATTAATAAGAACATTTTAGTAATATATTTTAAAGTTGAAAAATTATGCTAATAAGCCAAAGCGAATCCAAATAATTATGAAAATAGAAAGTAAAAGAAATGTCTTTGTTTTAAATTCTGTGGCAACTATTTTGTACAGTGTACTGCTGCAAGTGCCCCACTGCTGTTGCTGTTGTAGTGTTATGGCTCAACGCCAGCTGGCATTCAAGCCAAGCAGCCTAGCTGAGAGGAGGCGTGGCCGTGTACGCCCACAGCTAACGCCCAGTTGATGCCAATGCGCCTCAGCCCCTCCAGCACCCCGCACAATCGAGCATGCAAATTGCTTGCCCGCCTCAAGCGGCCAACAGACACGTAAATTTCGGCGGGCGCACGCAGACATCGCGTCGACATTGAGGACAAAAAGGACGTTGAGGATGATGACGATGACGATGACGACATCCTTGCATGAATGAAGCGCCCAAATGAAATGCCATTAATTTGGCAAATGAATGCGGTTGCGTCTCCAGTGAGGCAATGGCCACAGCCATGCAGATTGCTCGAGCTGCTCTGCTCTGCTGAGCTCTGCTCTGTACTTTCCGCTCCCCACGCTGCTTTGCAGTCAACAAGGACAGAAGTGGCCGCCTCTCCCAAATGCCAGTTGATATCCTGGCTATCCTGGCTGCAGTCAACCACTCCTGCTATTGCCACTTGGCAGCAATTACCCGACAAGTGTACGCAAATTTCACTCTCATTCCGCCTCCTCAACACCCCCTCCACCTACTCCCACTCCATCTGCAGTCCCTCAACTGCCCAACAAAATCAACCTATTCGCTTCGTTTTTCTGAGTTCTTGAATCATAAAACCACGGAAGTAAATCTATTTAGAATTCAGCTATGCGGCATTTATGTAAAAAAATAGAGAAGCTTAGATAAACTTTGATCAACTGAAACTTGTCCAAAAACCAAACAGTAGTCACTAGTAATGATTTATTACACTTTAAAAACTTACGAACATCAAAGAAGATTTAAAACAGTTTTGCAAAACTGTTTTAAACCTGTTTCATTTGCTATACAAATTTATGCTTAAATCGTTTACATTTCTTTAATAATGATTGATTACTCAAAGCATAAAAAAATAATTTACAAGTAATTTCACCCTGCTCCAACCCCTAATTGAATTTTAATAGTGCAATTCTGTATTGGATCACGTCTTAATGCACAATTTTCATTATTCAAGTATTTAGACCGGGCGAAAACATTAAATTACTTTTTGTGCTGAAATTGCGTTGAGTCAGTTGATTTTCAGTGGCCAGCAATAAAATAAAAAAAAAACTGAAATCTGCAATGTCGGCAAAGTAAAATTCTGAGCAGCCCTTGCAGATTCAACAAACCCCCCTCAGAAACTTTTAAGGCGCTGCACATAAAATTTGAACAGAGCACAAAAAAAAATAGGAACATAAAATAAAACTGATGGATTTACGAAACTGAATGGCAAAGAAAGAATGAGTGGGCCAAAAAACATTCACTCGAGCCGACAAGTAGGTAGCTGAGTGGTTGAGTGTGTCTATGTATTTGTGTGTGTGTGTGTGTGAGTGGTGTTGAAGTACTGCTGCTGTTGGTGTGTGCCAAATAATAATAGTTTTTCACTTGTTCCGTTTGACCGCCGTCAGTGGGGAGCTGAGTTTATGTGACAAACGTGACTCTGGTGACAATTGCTTGGCTTTGCTGTCTGCACAGTCTGCACCAGCTATGACGCACCACAACACACCCCTCCCCCGATGACGACGACTTCACCTCGCCCCACTCGCTTTTATGGCCGCACAATAAAGCGAGCAATTGAGCGTCTTCAAGTGTCGCACAAGTGCATTTAAATCACACACTTTGCGACCATTTGCCGTAATTTGACTTTAAATGTTATGGGCACCACCTCGCCCCCGCCCCCGACCCCCTCTCCAATACCATAATTCCTGGAAATCTTCCGGGTGTGTGTGTGTTTGGAGGTGGGGGCGCCCACTCACAGTTAGTTCTCCTAGTTGGTAAGCCATTTTACGACCATGTCTGCTGCTTACAACGACTGCCCAACATAAATTTGATGAACATGCCGATTATGTGCCGAGCAGGACTCAGTCAGCATAAGAGTTTTACACCCACCCCCTTCCCTGTCATCGAGTCGAACTGCTTGACGTTGACGACCTTGACGATTTTTATACAAATGAGGCCATCAAAAAATATGTAAAGTATATTCGCCAGTTACACATTTAAAACCGTTTCACATTTAATATTTTATATTTTATATTTAACATTTTAAATTGCTGCTGCGTTATAAAAAGCCGCGCAATTGATTTTTGCTTGCCAACCAAAATAAACGCAAGCCACAGCAACGGTCATAAAAAATACAAAAAAAAAAAGAACAAAGTACAGCAAGCAGCACACTTTCATTACACTTCAACGATTTACATATTTCCAAATACCCCACAAAGTCCACTAGGGTAATACGAGGTATTTTCAGCTATAAATTCAGTTTTGCTGCTGTTAATGTTTTTGTCAACATCGCATTAATTGGTTTCAAATTAATTTAAGAATTTGTTTACATTTTTTTTTAATAAAATTGGTATTCGAAATTTGTTGTTGCAATATTATTGGATTGTGGTTTAAGCTCTGAATTTTATTAAAATATGGTTGTCTCTTCTTACTTTTAATTCAAATATTATTGATTTATTATTATTTTTCAGTCATCTCTTTAGTTTCAATCAATGAAATATGCTGCTCTGCCTCCGGTTTCACACTCCGATTAATTCCATAGAATTTCAATAATACATGCACAACACTGCCATTACTCCCTAAAACTGTTCAGTCTATTTTCTATATGCCTTTCAGATCTTCAACACTTGTATATACTTAAGAATTTGTAAAAAGTATCTCATAGTTGTTCCTTGCGACATCGAATTTGGTTTATTGCCACATGTGCTGCAGCATATTTTCCAACATTACGAATTGAAATCGCTGGCTTAATATGCTAGTTATAAAACTGAACACACACACACACTGACACAGACACACCATCATCACTAGGGCAACGTCAGGGACAAAAGCAGTTGCAGATATACCCACTGCAAATTAAGAGGTGGTGCACGGGGTGCAGGGTGTGTGCAGCAGAAACAGCAAACGATGTACGCAAATATTGTGAAAAATAAAAATTGCCCACGAACATAATAAAACGAGAAACTTGCTTTAATTTGGATGCATAGAATTTGTAATACCCTTCCATTTAAAAAATAAAGCATTTGGAATTTGTTTTCTGTCAAAATTATATTAAGAATAAATTATTATAATAGTAGAAAACTATAAAAGCAGAACTGGGATTACCAATTGTTCAATAATATAATCAAATTATAACATCAAAAAATTGTTCATTTATCTAACAATGCTAAATGTCAATTGTGAAACAAAGTATCTTAAAATAAAACAAATATATACTTAAAAAAAATGTTTCCAATACATATAAAATCAAAAATATCCAGAAAAATACTCTACATAATATGACCAAATTGTTTCCAAAATCTACACACTTCTAATATATTAATTTAAAACTAAACCAAATGTTGTTCACCTATTTTAAAAACATTTACTTATGCCTTAAGCGACTTACTGCAATTGTTAGTGTATAAACCAAAAAATATGAAGTGCTTTTTATTAAAATTAATATAAATATAGTTTATGGCTGGCGGACATACGCGTAAAAAAAAACATATTGACCATGGAAACATGGAATATCGCCTACGGCAATAATTTCAGCATATGTATGTGAAAATAATCAACAAAAAAATATCATTATTATGTACTGGATAAGTATATAAAAAAGAAATCGCCCTTAAAAAATCGTACAAAATAAAACTTTTGCGATTTAAATGCTTTAAGAAACTGTAGCATTCAAGGAAGCCAATAAGCTAAATGCCTTGAGGCGATCAATCAGCTCGATGGAATTTACATGCTTTACAAAAGGCTACTTATTTGTGTAAATGGTAAATAGATACATAAATTGATATATATATAAAGAGCTGAGAAAAGAGATCAAAACCAAAAGCAGCGGCTGCTGCGCTGAAAATGCCAATGCGAATCCGTATGCGGATGCGGTCGCTTAAGTGCCTGCCATGCTCATAACAATATACAACGAGAGCAATAGCAACAGCAACAATCACAACAACAACAACAGTGACACAACCAACAACAACAACAACAGCAACGACAATCAAGAAGCAGCTGAAACCAGACGCAACAAAAGCCGCTGCTGATATGCCGCTTATTATTTATGTATTTTAATAACAAGCAGACGGACGCCATTTTGTACATTGCCCCATTGCCACACAGACAACGGACAGAGCGGACAGCGGCAACAAAATGGCCGACGGTTAATGCGACAGCTGCTGCGGCCAGTCAAGCAATCCAGCGACAGGCAGAAGACCAGAAACCAGAGCCCAGAAACCAGAGATAGCCACAAACAGCCAGCAAAAGTAAAAGACTACAGCTGCAACGGACAGAAAAGTCACTCTTTAAAACGCCAACAAAACGAAACAAAAAGAAACGATTTAAATTATTATTAGCTGCTTGAAAATAGAGTCAACATTTTGTACAGATAGAAATATTAAATTTAATTATATATTGGTTGCTTTATGCAATTTTATATTGGAGCAAACTAGAGCAACAACTGGCAGTTGACACTATCTAAAACCAATCTGCACGAATCGAAGATAATATTTTTAAGAAGTCTGGCAGGTGAATTAGAAGGTTTGAGTAGTTTTATTGAATGTTTATATTTATCAGAGTTCATCAGCAAAACACAATTTCAAGGCAAAGGTTTACTAGCAAAAGTCTGACAAATTTATAGCTTGCGTAGAAAATTGCAATAAATGTTTGAGCTCTAAACAATTTATCATGTGTGACTAATAAATGATGACAGAATCAATTACTAACTAAAGCATTTATCGATTGTCTAATTTTAATGTATTATTATGCTTGAGATTAGGCCATTATCAAAAACATAAAGCTTGCGCAAATTGGTCCAGTTTTTAACAAAAATATTTGTATATAAATATTTCAGCTTAAGCTCATTTGGAATCTTTAAAGACTTTAATAGAAGAGTTCAAATTTAAATTTGCAGCATTAAAGCACAAATTTGCTCGTCTACACAGCATTTTTGTAAGAGCATTAAATACGTGGCAAAAGTTGAAATATTTGCCAGACGGAAACACATGGCGTATGCTCAATATGCGTATAAGTTCTTCACGGGGCTTAAGGTTAACGTTGCTTGTGGTCGCAAGTGAATGCTCAAGCTGACTCGCAGTTCAACAGCAGTTTTATCCAGTTAAGTGCCAACTACTGCAATCATGCCCGGGCACGCAGACAGACAGACAGACAGACGGATAGAGAGGCAGACAGACAGAAAGTGAGGCTGAGAGCAAAGCATTTAAAAGTATTTAATATACATAAATGCAGAGATACTCATGCTTATTGCGACCCAAGCACTCATTGCATAATTAATGCCTCGAGTTTTACATTTGCATTTGCAATGCCTCCGCTTTGCTGATGATGTGCATTAAGTGGGCGTGGCAGAAAAAAAAACAGCAATGTGTGCATTGAAGTAGAGCAGGTAATATTAAAGCACCATTTCAGTTTGAGCCAATAAAAAAAAAATTTATATATATAATACATATAAAATATATATATATATATTTATATATATTTGTTTATGTGCATTTACTCAAGTGAGCCCCGTTTAATGATGATTGAGCTGATGATGAAGCTGCAGGCTTAATGAAATTATCATTTTCATTTCAGTTTCATTGTCTTGCGGGCAACTGAACATTTTTCAACGCATTTTAACAAGACAGCTGAAAATCGCTGAAGACATGTTCATTTTGCAAATAACGACGTTGTAATACGCTGCTAAAAATTTGTTCAATAAATGGCAACAGTTTTTACTGATAAACTTATCAAATTGATTGGTGATTGATCAAAGAATATTGACGCAATATTTTTAGGTACTAAAAAATAAGTTTCTTAGAGGCATGATTAAAAATTCTTCGTTACCGATTATTACGAATTAAATGTAAATATAAAAAAGTTTCATTTTCATTTATCTACAAAACTAGTTGCTGGCTTTCATTTAATTGCCAACCAGTTGTTTAACAGAAAGTGTTTCAGTATTTATAGCTGGTTGTATTCGCAGCTGGCAAAACCACGTAGCGTCATCAATTTGCTGCCAAAAATAAATGCCAAATATGTTTCGTACAACACACACGCACACTCACACACTGATTGAATGTGCACAGAAGTGTAGGCAACGGTTTTATTCACTCAACATTTCTGTTTAACTAAATAAATGAGCAACAGTCGTCAGCGTTGACGACTCACGCACATTGCTGGCATTGCTTTTAGAACAAACCCCTAACCAACTCCCCCCTTCTGCTACCCCTTATAGCCTAGAACAGCAGCTCGCAGCCCGCAGCTTTACCGAAAAACTGTATAAAATAAATATTTTACAGAAATTAGGCATACGCAATGTAGAACGACGACGAAGGCTGTGTTGCGCTAAGCTGCGGGGCTACGATTGCAGTTGCTGTTGCAGTTGCAGTTGCAACTACAGCTACCGTAATACTCTGTAAGGGGCATTTATTATTATGTCTTGAGTTGTGCAACACAACTTTAACTATATACAAAATATATATAAGAAATATCATAACAAACCAGAACTGCTAAATATAAATTGTTAGGTATTAAATTTATTATATATTATGATTTATCTCATCAAAATCATCGTGTTTATTATTCTCTTATCTAAAAAATTAAATTAAAAAAAATAATAATTATATATATAAAAAAAAATATTATAAAAAATAGCAATGAAAAAACATTTACTTTATTTGTATGTAGGAGATATAAGAAAGTATTTTCGATCTCTTAAAAACAGCAACAAAATCCTTCATCAGTTGTTTGTTTAGGGTATGTGCTAGTCGTCTCTCTCGCTTTCTCTCTCTCACACTCTCTCTCACTCTCTCTCACTCTCTCTCACTCTCTCTCACTCTCTCTCACTCTCTCTGACTTTCTCTGTCCCTCTCCCTCGACTGGCGTTTTCTTACTTGCTTCTGATTATTATTATTATTGTAGCTGCTTTTGCAGCAGTTCATCTTGCTTTGGCGTTTTTAATGAGCAACAGGGGCAAAATATATATATATATATAAAAAAAAGAAATGAGAATTCTGCTCATACATAAACATCGACGCACGTTAGTTGTATGTTGCATGTTGCAGGCTGCCTGATTGCTGATACACACACACACACCTAGCTGTACACATATTTATGTGTGTGAATGCGTTTCGCGGCTGCGTTGCCATAACATTAATTTTGTTAATTAAAAGTTTTGACACGGCTTTAAAGTTTACGGCCAGCTGCCTGCTTCTTGTTTTTGTTGTTTACCTTGCAGCATTCGGTATCTGCATATGTGTCAACATAGTTATTAAGTCACCTGCAACTGCAACTTTAGACCCCCTCCCCACCCATTTCATGCCACACGCTCGCCTTAACCCTTATTATTTTCGAGGTCTTGTTTGACCAAATTTTGCCAGCAGCCCGAAGGCGTCTACAAAAACTTTTGCCAAAGGCACTCAATGTTGCTGTTGTTGTTTGTTGTTATTGTTGTTTTGCCCACAAATCTGTAAAATGTTTTGTGCAAATTTCAAGTGTTTGCATAGCCGCATGTTTGTGGCTTTCTGCAAAGGCATCTGTTGATCATGCGGGGAGTGGGACAGGTTGGCATACGGACTGTGCGGAGTGTGGGGGGTGCGGTAAAAGTTATACATGCATAAATTAAAAGTGCATGCATTCATTCAAATTGCATAAATAATAAAATGCTGTTTGTGTTCATAGCTTTTGGGCACATGAAGTTATTTTGTAAGCGACCTAAGCCCTTTTAATCAAAATGCACTACAAATATTGTTTTCCAA
This sequence comes from Drosophila fungiperda, assembly GCA_035042345.1. NCBI lineage: Eukaryota > Metazoa > Arthropoda > Insecta > Diptera > Drosophilidae > Drosophila > Drosophila fungiperda. The sequence goes on along the minus strand of JAWNLM010000145.1, from coordinate 4,527,451 downwards.
ATAATATGGAAACAGTTGCATTAATTTTACGATATTTAATTTTAATTTTTACAGCTAAATTAAATATGTGCAATAAAATAAAAGAGTAAAAACTTAGAAAATACATTTTATTTTATTATTTAAGATATAGTCGAAAACTTAAGCTGATATTGATTTCAATATAATCAGCATTTTCTGTATGCATAAATATGAGGACTAATTAGCAACAAAACTATATTAATATATTTAACAATTGTCTTCTGGATAAATCTTAGTCGAGCTTCCTCTGATTTGATTAAGGTTTATTTGAATCGTATACCAATTTTGACAGTTGTTTAAATAAAAAAAGATTTGTTGTTTAATTGGAATTTTTTATGAATTTAAATCTAAATTATATAAACCTGAGATTATCGATAGATTTTTAGCTCAAAATCATAGCATGACTTTGGATGAACGTTGCACTTATTGTTATTATTGTTGTTGATCTCATTGTTGCCTTGGGTTATTATTTTAAGCGTTTATTGCCTTTGACAGCGATTCGTCGTTGCCGTCGACAGTTTCCGTTACTTTTACTACTACTTGCCTTACTTTCTTTATTTTCCGGGCTTTTATTTTCTTTATTTTTTTTTTGGCAAGCTTGCCAAAAACTGGCGACGTTTCGCTTTGTTGTCAGAAATACTTGATATATGTTCTTGTACACTCGACACAAAAATTGTTGGCGTTTATATTTCTATTTTAAATCGAATAAATTTATTTTATATATATTTTTGAATATATATAGATATACATTTATAACTACAATACAATTTTGTGTATTGTGAGCTTAAATTTGTATAAAATGTATATAGGCTTATGCAAGTTTTAGCTTAAACATTTTTGTAAATTTTAAATGTTACAATGTAATTATCATTATTATACTTATTTTACATTATAATTTACTTTTAAATAATGTTTCTTATACTCATTATTTTATTTTGTACTTTTAAGTAATTTTATTATTATTATTATTATTATACTTAGTTTACTTTCTACCTTATTTTTAAGTAATGTTACTTTATAATTATACTTATTTAACTTTCTACTTGATTTTTAAATCATTTTACGTTAATATTATTATTATTACAATTATTTTTGATGTTACTTTATAATTATTATTATATACTTATTTTACTTTCTACCTCATTTTTGAGTAATAGTTTGTAAGAATGAAAAGGGATTTAAAAGATTTAATTTTAAATGTAATTTTCTAATGCGCTGTCACAGTTTTCGCTGAGTGTACGCTGTGTGCTATGTGTGGGCATGTGTTTCGAGCGTAGATGTTTTATGAGCTCCTTTGGCACTCTGATGGCCCAGTCATTTGCACAAGTCGTGACATACTGGCTCCCAGCCTCAAGCCTCAATCCTGTGCCTTTGGGATGTGCTGTGGGATATGGCATGTGGTATGTTGTGGGGGGGAGAAGCTACTCCAAGTGAATGTTTAGTATTGAATGGAGAACGAGCTCGATTTTATACTGACGGCATGTTTATATGCAAAGCGGCCATAAAATTTGTAAAACTTTTAATGGTTCATAAAATATTTAACGTAATGGCGTTGGCCAAAAAACCGGTTAAAGACAGGCCAAAAATGCAAACAAAAAGGGGCACAACAACGACGACAACGAAAGCAGAGAGCAAGAGAGAGACAAAGATAGAGATAGACTGGGAGAGAGAAAGAGAGAGAGATTTGTTGGCTGGCAACAAGCCGCAAACGAGCACACCAAACGATAAAGGCCAACACACACACACACACTTGCAGAGGGAAAGTATAACGACAGGAGTCCAGTCTGAGCGTGGAATGGGAAAATGCAGTTATGTATATCCTGGCATCCTGTTGCTGACTGCAATTTATATATTTATAAACGGAATGTTGTTGTTTTTGTTGTTTTTGCTTCCCCACATAATTGCAAATTATCGCCTCAGCCATTTGAGTTAACTGACCCGTGACCACAGCAGCAACAGCAACAACAGCAAAAGCAGCAGGAGCAGCAGCAGCAGCATCCTTTTGGTCCTGCTGCCAACTGGGATTTATGCATTGGCCAAAAGGTGTCGCTAAATATAGCCATGTGCAGGCTTTTAATTGCCAACGTTGATGATATTCTGCCAATGCCAATAAATTAGCAAAAGCTAAAATTCATAATTCGCTGTGGAGCGTTCACACAACTCTGATTCGATTAAGAAATATTTAATATAACTGGAGACTGAAGTGGAACTGCCAACTATTTATTAGCTGCAGTTGCAAATGAAAGCAATTTCAAGTGCAATTTTTATCCTTTCAATAGATAATCATATGTATTAGGCAACAACTTAATTCTATATTAAGCAATTTATCTTAAGTAATTTATCTTGTCTTAAAAATGTAGGGAACTAGTCGTTTATAAACTCTTGAACAGTGTAAGGAGTAAGGAATATCCACAGAAGAGTAAACAAACCCATTTTTAATATGCTAACCTATTTAAATCGGAAATATTCTCTACAGTAAATGAAATAAGTTCAAAATGAAGATCAACTGTAGACTTTAGGCTAGGAAATTCTTTATTGATCTTTTCTATATTTGAATAAACAAAATGAAAATAGACGCCACATATTGAATAACGATATTTCCAGTCGAGAAGAAAATATAACCCAATTTATTCTTCTGCCTTCGCTTAGAGTATAATTATTAAACAGAAATAGGAAAATTTAAATCTTCATTAATAAACAGACAGATACAACTGCAAATGTACAATATATGCATATGTTAACATAACATAAGGCATAGTTAAATTAGTTTAAAATTTCTTTATTTAACTGTTTGAATATATAGTATTTAATATTTTGCATGATATCAGCTTAACATTTCATCACACATATTAATAATTTGATACTAATATTAAATTAAAATTATGCTTTAATTTTAATAAAAAAAAATTGTTTCTGTTTTTTGCTTTTTCCTTGTTTTATCGAAAATTTGCTTTAAAAACTTTTTGGGTGACTTATAAAAAAAAGATATTTAGTTATAAAATGCATAGTGAAATTCTTTAATAAGTTGTTAAAATTACATTTTTTTATTAAATCAACTGCCAAAAATTGTACATCAGCAGCATTATTAAAATCGCACCAAAGCTAAGAAATCTTTGACAACAATTTTGTTAGAGAAATCTGCTTCAAAAAATCACATTAAGCTAAGCATGTAAAGTTTTGACTTCTACAACTTATCATTTGTTACTTATTGGCAACTGTTGATAATAAATAGTAATTACCCAACCCTAACTCGCATTAATTTGGGCGAGCTTAAGAAAAGGAGACAAAAGTGTTGCATGAGCGCAGACAGCACCAAAGTCAGTGAATAAAAAAAGGGAGTGATCGGAAACGGAAATTCGCAAATATTAGGGGCTGAAGAGAAGAACTAAAAAGAATTTTAAATTTCCAAGAATATAACATGGTCAAAATATTTGAAAATGTGCCGAGAAGGGTAATGTAATTGCTGGGAGTGGGTCTGTGGAGGGTGTTAAGTAGGTGTGGCATTAACGCACGTGACGCATAAATATCGGAGACAAAGGCAAAGTCTACATACAAAATATAAAATAAAAAAAAAGGAATACAAAAAACCTTTTTCCCTGCAAATTTGGCAATGGATTTGGAACGACTGTTGAAAGAGGTCAAAGCTTTAACTCTAAAAAACAGTCGTATGTTTTTCAAGTTAAAAAAAAGTATAGTTCTGGCTTAGTGGCTAAACCCACAAATTAAGTTAAAACCAAAACATGGTGTTTACAGGGCATCTCGAAACGCAAGCTTTGCCAGCTAGTTTATGAAAATATCATGCAAAACATATTCATGCAAATGCAAAACATTGTTCAACATACAACAATTCAAATGCCCCCGCTTCCCGTAAACTGTTTTCCACATTTCATGCAGCACGTACGCTTGGAAGCAACGCCTTCGTCCTGTCTGCGTCCTGGCGTTCGTCCTGGCCTTTTTCGTCTTCGCGTCGCGTCGTTTTGCCAGCTTTTAATTTCAATGCGTGTTGCACGCTCGCCTCCAAAAATTAAACGCCGGCTTATTTTTCGTTTCTCTGCCTTAACTGCCTCATACTGCGCCTCGTCCTCCAACATGCCCCCTGCTGTCGTTTTGATAATTTCGCTTCTAAACATGACGGAAAAGTTTCGCCAACGCTTTTTTGGTCCGTACAAATAGGCGTCGATTAGGCAAATCAACGCATTTGTATGCAGATTATGTGCTAGCGGGCAGCACTGCGAAAAATACACATACAAACACACACATACATCTACAGTTAAGTGTGGGGAGGAGTATTAGCTATTTTTACTGTTGTCTTTGTCTCTAATTACGCATAGTCTGTCAGCCTCTCAACTAGGCGTATACACAATAAAAGCGACGCAAGCAAAAACAACAAATAAAACAACAAAAATTAGAAAAGGAAAAACCAACTTGAGCACCACTTAAGTTTTACTCATTTCCAGATAACCCAACGGATCTCAGATACATATGGAAATGTGGCTCTATAAAAACTTCATAACAATTACATGTCAAAGTACTCAAGTCGAGAGAGAACTCAACTGGGAGATGACCTTAGTTGTTTACTGATATAAGTCGTACAAAGTTACGACTTTACTCGTACAAGTCGTAAGTCGTAGATATATATAACATATACACCACATATATAGTTTCTATCTTCTATTAATTCTTTTATATTAATAAATAATTCATAATGGCGAATTCATCATCTAAAATCGAAATACATTTTTGATACATTGATACATTTGATACATGTACTTTATATATTCCAATAAGCCATTAATACAAATTAAATTTATTTAAAAAAAAAATGCCTTCATTAGAAGTGCTGCAAAAATTTGTTTAATAACTAGTTCCCAACCAAAAAAAAATATTTGATATATACATATATTTTATAAATAAATGAATAACTTCATAAAATATGCTCAGCTTAAGTCAAACGCATATTTTACACATTTAATTTCAAATCTATAAGCCAAATAGAAATGGTACACATTCAGTTAAGTTAAGAGTGAGTTAATGTATTTTTACACATTATTTATTTATTTGATTGCAATTTTTATAGATTAATTTGCGTACTTTAGTTTACACTACGGTTACACTTACTCATACTCTTAATACTTTAATAGCATTTAAGTTAATATCTTATTTTTATTTAAGTAAAATAATGCTCAAGCTGCATATGGTAACAAGTTGGCACATTCCAGCGTCAATTCAATCAATAATGCCACATCAATGTGATTGTCAAATGCTTCAGTATTACAATTCTTATTTCATTTTTATTTATATGTATTGACAATTATTTAGACATTTTGTTATTCATGGGCTTGGCTGAATTTGGAGTGCGTGTGTCGCTTTAAACAGTCAAAGATCTTACGCTAATTTTAAGCGCCTCTTTGACCTAACAACACACTCACACACACACACACAGCGCAACACCCTCGCGCTGACAATCACACACACACACTCACAGGCAACATTTTGCCCACGCTGCGTGTTGAATTTCAATGCATACTTTTAGGCCAAACATCACAGAACACAAATTCCAAAAAAAAAGAAAAAAATTCAAAAATGAAAAAAAAAAATTCATTCGTTTGCCATTTCGCATATCGTTTGTGCTGTCTGTTTCTGTGTTAGGGAATGGCGGGTTGGGGACAGGGTCTCCTAGTAACTAGGAATCACATGCGATTGGCATTTGACGCCAAAAACGCTGAGAATGACGAGTTTTCTTCTCATCTCTTTTCGGTTTTTTTTTTCTTTTGAATTGTTGTTTCCCATTTTGCGACACTTGCAAGTGGATTTATTTTGCAATGGCCCCAACGGAATTTTAATGGATCGTTTTCCAGCCCTTCGCTCTCGTTCTCGTTCTCGTTCCCCTTTCCAATCACATTGCCAACGCACGTGCTTTTCTATTTTTTTTTTGTTGCGCTCTCGCCTTCTTAAAATTTTACTCATGCCGACATCGTTTCGTTTCCACTTGTTCCTCGCTGCTCGTCACTTTTTCGCTTCTACTTTCGTTACGTATTGCCCCGTTCCCGTTTGCTTCGTCCTGCTACTTTTTACAGCTGCTCGTGTTTGTTTTCGTTAATTTGCCGCGCGCTTCCTGCATTTATTTACATTTCACTGGGGACGAATACAGCAACAAGCCCCACTTCACTACCTGCCCCCTTCAAATATATTTTTGTTGCTCATAAAATGTGAAAATTTAATTAGTCTTGTAGGTAAAAATTACGTTTAAGTAACGTAACGTTACGTTAAGTAACGTAAGCTTGTTATGCCAATTGGTAACGGTTATTTGATTTTTATTACAAGACTAGTTAAAATCACTTTTTGCACATTTTTTATGGCTAGCATAAAAATCTTAACATTATTTCGCGGCTGACTGTTTAAGTCATTAAAAACAGAACACATCAAATGATTTATAGTTGACAATTAAAGGTTGATGATTGATGAAGCAATTAAAACGGTATTTGGAAATATTTTTTACCATTTTATATATTGCTTAAAATCATTACTCTCAATGCTATTTAAATTGAATAGGAATATATATATTTTAAGCCATTTGAAACCATTGCGTGTCGCATTTCATAACTGAATAATTTCAATTATTTAGAGTACATTCAACTCCGAAAATATTATCTGTTTTTTGCTCAATTAATTATGCCCATCAAGTGGGTGTTGACTGATTGGATATTTTGCGACACAAACAGAGCATAAATGTTGTGTTGAAAGTGAATTAAATTCGTGCCTAGAAGTGAAATGAATAAACATTAATCTAGTACCAAAATCGAGTATTTATTTAACGTATTTTTGCATTTGTGTTTTTAAGGTCGCAATTTTGGGACACTCCCAACGTCAACGGGTTTGGCTAACCCTAACCCATTTAATACCACTCACACACTCACTCACTCACACACACACGTAGTAGTTAAGCGCACCTAAATACATTTTTGCTAGAATAAACAAGCAACCTTGGAATGTTTACCATAAAAAGTAGGTAAACTTGAGTGCAAAAATTGTGTATGGAGTGTGCAAGAGTGTGTGCGAGAGTGTGTGTGTATGTGTGTGCTTAAGAGTTCATCTACACAGCATACGAAATGGTAAAATAAATGCACATACAAAAATGTGAAAAACTAGAAGAAGGAGCCGAAGCCGAAGCTGAAGCAGAAGCCATCTAAGAACTCAACTGAATGAAACGAAATATAAAAAAAATATACAAAAATAAAAAAAAATATAAAAATAACAAGCAGCAACAAGAAAGAAAAATGAACAGAAACAGAAACCAAACACTAAAGGGCTGTTGCAAGTGGGCCAAGAATATGCGAGTATAGTGTGTGAGTATGGGTGTGTGTGTGTGGTTGTGTGCACATGTAGTTGTAGTGAGTATATATGTATGCGTTTATGGATGATGGGCCTCAGTCGTTTTTGCGGTCCAATGTCGAACACATTACAAGCAAAAGCACTTTTGACAAAAGGAGGCGCCAGCGAAAATAAACAAACAAATGCCAAACAAACGAAACGAAACGAAACAAAGAAGACACAGACAAATGATAAAGACAGCGATTGCGTGAACGAACGAGAGAATGGAAAGGGGGCTGAGGGGCTGCAAAGATTGTGCGGCAAGAGATAGGCAAGCGCTCTTGCTCGTATTGCATGTGGCGGCCAAAAGGATTTCCAGATTTCAAGGACTACAGCATTAAGCAAAATAATTTGTGAATGAATAATGAATGCCAACAGGCAGTTTGAAGAAAATTATCAGCATCACACCGACTGTTGAATACGCTAGGAAATATTTAACATAACAGTAAATGATAAACAAAATTAATTACTAAGTTATGTCTCCTCTAAAATATCAACAAAGTAAAAATTTAATGAATATTCCTGCTTATAACAAGATTTTAATAATTGACTTATTTTAATATTTTATTTAAACTAATATTTAATATTTTGTTTAGCTATAAAAATCTAGCACGACCCTTAAAAAGCAATACTAATATTTAATACAAATCAAAAAATTAATTTTCAATTTTAACACACTTTATTTCTGTGCATTTTAATAACAACTGTACTTATTTATTAAAAGAATTAAAGGTTTTTATTTTCTTGTTATTATTTTAGGAAAAAATCTAAAAGAAAACGCACATAAAATGTGAATAAGCAGTTTATTTATTTATTTAATTTAACTCTATTTTATTTTTATTGTGTAAACAGTTAAGCAAATAAACTCTTAATAGGGAGTAAATAAAGTTTAAAAATGACGAGAGTCCTCAGGAAAGTGAAGAGGTTGGAAAATGAATGGGGCTTGGTGGGCGTGGGGGAAACTTATCTTGAAGAGGGGCCAACAATAATCTGAGATAACAGCAGAAGTAAAACAACAACAACAACAATAAGTGCAGCAAACACGGATATGAAAAGAGGCAAGCAAGCCCCGAAACGGATGTCATTATGGTGTGTGCGTGTGTGTGTGCGAGTGTGTGTGCGTAAAAGAGTGTGTGCTTGCATGAAAATGAACTGCAGCATCAGGTAGAAAAAATAAAAGGCTGCAGTTGGATCAACTACTGCTGAAAAGTATGCAACAAAAAAGCACGGTTCGATGCGCTTAAAAGTAGTGAAGGCATGGTGAGCGGAGTGCAGGGGCAGTTGCAACATGATGAGTTCCGGTGTAAAAGAAACCAATTTGCCAGTAAACAGCACAATATTTAAACCAACAACAGCAATAACAACAACAACAACAACAACAATGAGAAGGTCAAACGGGATCAGCACACAAAGAAATGAGAAAGAAAAAGGCAAACAAATCGAAAGCTCAGCAGATAAACAGAAATGGAAACAGCAAAAATGGGAAAATGGTAAAACGGATTGTGCAAAGTGCAATTAACGAAACATCAGAAATGTAAAATGCAAATATTAAAGGAATATATATGCTGAAGTAAAATATATTTGGCAACGATGGCAAAATAAAATATTTATAAGCAGAATGAATGGGGGGGAGGGGAAGAGAGAGAGCGAGAGAGAGAGAGTGAGTGAGTGGGAAAGATATTGCAGTATTAAAGTAAATCTGAATATAAGTAAAAATTTAAGTTTGGTATTTATTGGTGCAAACAATAAGTTAAAGTAAGAAAATCAATGTTCCAGTCGAGAGAGCTCGACTAGTAGATAGCCTAAGTTCAGTAGATTTGCTGTAAATGGTTTGTTTAATATGAAAATTCAATTTTGCTAATATAATCTAAATTACATGTTTATATATAAACAACAATAGAAAAGTATAAAGGAAGCCTTTCGACCCCAAAAGTTAAATTTAGTTTCCTGATAAGTATTAAATTGATTTGAATAATTTATGTATGTGCTGGTTGTAAATGATTTAAATTAGGGAAACAATACTGATATTTTTATATGTTGAAGTCATTTCCATATTTTTAAATTTATACAATTTTAGTTATTTAATTGTTAGATAAATATCTGGCCCAAATATTCGTCTACATAATTGATTTAGCCAACGCAATTATCGAGCCCGTAAAGCGCAGAATCTACAAAAAATAAAAAACAACAGCTATAAAAGAGTTAAACTTAAATATAGGACCTAAAAGAAAATTAAATATTATATATAATATATAATATTAAATACGCAATTTAAATATTGGAATATTATATATAATATGTAATTCCTCTGGCCCAACACAACAATCCCAACCGATGCAAACGTCTCCATGGATGGCGAAAAGAAGGGTAACTTGATGACGAGCGCACGCTGAGCTCGTAAAATCATCAGCAGCGTCATCTTCTGGACAGGAATACTATGACCATGCCAATGACTTGCATAAGTGTTTGTAGCCAGATCCGAGCACTGAACAATAAAAGTGAAAAGCAAATTTTAAAGAAATAAAGCTACTTCTATTAGAAAATTGTGTTTTAAATTTTTGAAAAAAGCAAAATGAGAAATAGAAAAATACTGATAACTTATCAATATTTTAATTTTTAACTTAAAAATATAAATTCAAAATAGAAAAAGTGTGTACTTTCAAGTGCGGATTGTACAAAAAAAAACCAAATAGAGATTTAAATACGCACCGCCTCCATAATGAAGGTGCCTCCCAAGCAGTACAAGAATATTTGTATAATCGCAGCAGTGGTGTAGATCACATAGACAATGATCCCAACACCCTCCGTGAACTAAATCGAGTAAGATTAAAGAGTGACTGATTGAGAGGGAGAGAGAGAGGAAGCGGAAGCTAACCCACCATGAGCATATCCAGGATACTGGTGCCTATAACCAAACTGGAGGTGACAAAGTGTCCCAGTGTGATTTCGGCCATAACACCAGAGAGTCGTTCCGTCAGATGGGCAATCTCATTGTGACGATTAATGAGTTTCCCCATTTCTCTCACAATTCGCTCCTCCTCTTGCACTTTGGGCTTTACTTCATGTTCCTTGCTTCCAAGGTGCAGTAGATCGTTGACATCGTCGCTCAGAGATTTCAGTAGTACCGTCAGATACAGGCAGAAACTAAGAAAGAAACCATCGGCGCCTACAAAGCAAGCGACGGTGATGTAACCATGCCAGCAGGTCAAAACATAGACCAATGGATATAGCGGTAAGCGGAGAAAAGCATCGGGAAAACTATATGGAAGAAAAGCATAACCAGAGTTATAGTCAGAGCTCCTTAATGTTCTCTCTAAAAGCACCTTTACAATTTGTTTCGGTGCTTATCAACTAAGTAAATAGGAAAAGAACTTATATAGAAATATCTCCAAAAAATAAGTTTATATTTTACAAGCTCTTTTTACCTCTTACTAAGTTCAATATATAAGTAACTGACTAATAATCGAAGATCTTCAACAATGATTTTTATGAACCCCATTAATAGAATACAAACAAATCAGAATTTCAGAATTATCTAAAAAAAAAAAGAGGAACAAATCAAAACGCTATCTGAAGGTTCTTTCCACAAAAGAAGATCATATTTTACTAACTCTTCTTTCTGAATAAAATAGTAAAAAAAAAACAAATCAGTTCAAATTATGGACTCGATGGAAATGGAGTATAAATGAAATAAACTTAATGTGCTTGTGGCATAAAAGTCTCTCTATAATCGAAAAAGATCGATAAGAATTTACAATCGACTCACATCATCTTGAATGGCGTATCATAGACCCAACCATTGCCATGCCATAGTTTGATCATAGTGTCGAATAATTGTCGCACAGTGTAAGAGGTGCTGGTGAAGCCGCCGGACACCAAAAGCGACGCTGTCAACCTGGTTGCCAAAGTGTAGCAACTCTTTTTGTAACCCAATTTCCTCTCCGAATGCTGCTCCTCGGTCAATTCGCGAATGCGTTCGATGAGCGATTTGAATTCATCGCGATAATACCAAAACGCCAACATTTTAAATAGCGACAAAATACTGGTGGCAACAGGGCAGAGTGCATCGAGTGCAAGTCCAATATTAATGGGTATCTGTTGGATGCCATAACTAGCCTCTGCATAGCAGCCATAGGTGAGTAGGCTGAAATTAAAGAAACTCCAAGCGCGCAATGCCCAAGTGCGCTTCTGTTCCGGATAGAAACCGATTAAACTGAACACAAACTTGGGCACCATAAAATAATGGCGCTCCATCGGGTACGAGCTGCTCAGGACGCGTGGCCACATCTTCTAAAGAAATACTAGTCAGTAATTTGATGAGTCCTTTCGCTTTTATATCTGCTCATTGAGCGCATAATTGATGAGCTGGGCGTTGGCCTTGCTTCAAAGTTCAATAAGTTTTTAGCCATCCACAAAAAGTTACTAACCTAACCGTCAATTAGGCTAACAGTTTAACAGTTTTGGGCGTAATTGAAATTAATGTTCAGAGTTTTTAGAGCGTACCCTTTTTCACAAGAGTTTCAGGCAGCATAGTTTTTTTGTCAGGCCATTTACTAAGTTTCTTGTTTGGATTACAAAAAATATTATATATATTTAATATTATTTAGCATTTATTTATGGTATTTAATGGCAAATAATTTGTATGAAGAATATACATATAATTATATTTCAAATGTATATATGATATTTAATGTCAACTAAAGTTTAAATTTTATACATTACATTTTTGGCCCAATTGATAAATTTTAATTCCAATCCTTTTCTTATAGTTTTGTTTCCACTACAGCTTTAGCTAAAATGTTTGCCCTTCTTCTTTCTTATATTCAAAAAGCTTTCCGCACTGCGCTCTTACGGCAAGCTTTCAGTTATGATCACTCTCACATGCGTTGCGCTCACCACGCAAAAATGCTCTGCATAAGTGTGTTTAGAATGTATTTGTGTATTTAAGCCTAAATGTATTTTATTCCGATTGGAAAGCTTTTAGGAGCTCAGACAATTTTCAACCGAATATTTGCTAAGAACTCTGCTCAAAATTATTAATAAGGATATTTATATATGTTTGCTGAGCATAGGTGCATCTGGTCAATATTAATATTAATATGGCCTGCTCTCCTCGTTTGATTTACTTCATTTCGTAAAGCACAAATATATTTGAAATCCTCTTTATATCACATCCAGCCTTCCGCACATTTCCACTCTCCATTTGTTTGAGTTCTCCCCCACCACAACTAAATATGCAGAGCTTTGGCAGCAGGAGCAGGAGAGTCGCATCATCAGCAGCTGCAGGTGTAAGTGTTGCCAACCCACTTGCAGTTTAAATAAATATTATATAAGCTCTTCATTTGCATGGGTGTGTTTGTGTGTGTGTATGTGTGTGTTGGCTGGCATGATTATGCAAACTGCAGTTATTTAGTGTATGCGAGGAGAAGGCCAATAAATTAATTTAGCAAGTCTGCCAGAGCACAGTCAAAGATAGAGAGAGAAAGGGGGAGAGAGAGGGAGAGTCCGGCCTGGACGGGAACTGCTCTATGCATAATTGATGGCTGCAGGTGAATTTACGCTCAAATGAGGCATGCTAAACACATGCCTTTGACACTTACACACACACATACAAATCACATACATACGGGTCAAGCCCACTCATTGAGCAATAAAACTGAAGCTTTTGCCTGCCCACATTGTTAACCAAAACAAAAATAAAAAAATAAAAATGTATTTACTCACACAAATAAAATAAAACTGCACATTTTGTGGGTGTGTGTGTGTGTGTCTGTGTGTGGCTCGTTGATGTTTGGCAATAAATACCAATAAAAATGAATAGCCGACATAAACATGGGAATAAAGAAATTCCGCATACTTTACGAATAAATGGATTAAAAGTTTTACCAATTTTTGACTCATTGTGAATAGGTTTATTGGTAAATTCATATGTCTTGCATAAGTTTCAAATACATAAGCTTTTATCCATTATTTGTACAGCTTTTTTTAAATTTTGTGTAGTTGTTTATATATTTAAAAAAAAAAAATATCAATAAATTTTAATTTTTTTTTAACATTTTTAGTGTCTAACCACTCAACAAGCTTGATGTCGGCTTGAAAATACTTCATAGACCCTATACAGGGGCAAGGACCTATGTTTCAGTGTGGGTTCGACAAAAACGCGCCTTTGCCTATTCAAATTGAAAAATTTACGTGGAAAACATGCAAATTTATGCCATAAACACAATGAACTTAATGTGACTAAAGTCAGGCAAAAAAAATAAGAAAAAAGCTATGGAGAGAGAAAAACCCAAACTGGGCCTGCCGAACCAAACTTATGGCCAAAAAGCGACAGGCACATTGATGACTCGATTTGTAGGAGGGCCAAAAAAAGACGAACAGTGGAAACAGAAACAACAACAAAAGGAGGCGTTAATTTTTTTTTTCTCTGTGGGGCGTGACAAAAATTATTGACAAAATTATTGAACACGTTTCGAGCGTGCCACAATAAAAAGGGAAACTCTTTTGTTAAGCAAAAGGGGCGTGGCGCGACAGGTGTATAGGACAAATATAAAACTGGGTTGTGGCATTATGCTAAACATGTCCTTATATTTATGTACATATATAAAATACTGGAGTATATGCATCTATAATTGATGTTTTCTCGAATAAATCAATAAGAGACAGTCTAATAATGAACATAACTATTTATCTATTTGAAAATAGATCAAATAACAGGGATAAATATGAACTACCCAGGTAATGATCTAAATTTGATCTTGAATTTTGATAACTTCTTAAAAAAAATTTTTTTAGTTTGTCATTCTACAGATCGTTCTTATGAAAGATAAATGATATAGTAAACAAATCTGGCACAAAAATAATATAAACTTAGATATCATTTTAATGAACTAGTTATAAAATCTAAACCTGGACAGAAGGATGCATCTCCGATCCTAAATCCGTCTCCCCGCTCGTAGAGACCGCAAAATTTAATTTTTTTTTATTTTTTTCTTGCGGAAATTCAGTTATTTTTTAAATTTCACTTGTTTTATTCGTCATATATATTTTTTATTACAATCTGTGTGTGGTTAATTTGCTTATGCATTAGTGTTAGTAATGTATCACCCACATATATCAAATTTAATGTGTGACTGCCTCCATCAATAAAACAAACAGTGAAGTGAAGCCACGCCCCTTCTCCCGCCCCCACCCTTCAGAATGCATTTGCTGTCCGCCTTTTGTTCGGCGATAAACTTAATTTGAATAATAAATTACGTTGATATTTAATCAGCGCTGGTGCAGCGATAAAATTCAATGGCCTCTCGAGTGCATTGAGAATCAGCCAGACAATACATATACATTTATATATATATATATGCATATATATAGATCTATATACATATAAGCATGCATGTATAATGTGACGTGCAGCTGATAATGGATAAGCTCTGAGTTTGTTGCCGCCTGTCGTTGCACATTTTACAGTTGCTCGTTTGTTGCATGCCGCATGTCCTTGGATGTGGAGCGGCAGGGAAGGGTTTTGTTTCTCGGCACGCGTTGCCCATAAACTGCATAAAGTCATTATCGTTAAGCGGAATTTGTGTTAATCAGATAACAAAATTATGAACAATTAAGTCATTGCATGCGAATTGAAAATTTAAATGGCCAAGAGTCCAACAGCACTTGCTACCATTAATGACACAGACACACAGATATATATATATATATATATATATCGAACATTATGACAGGATATAAATTTTCACAGAAACATGGCTCGGCAGCAAGAGACAAATGCAAATGAGACTCATAAACAATCACACAGCAATTTCCCTTTAGAGCTTCACTAAAAGCAAACAAAGAGTATCGAATTCGTATTAATTTCCACATTAATTATCACAACAAAACTAAATAATAATAATCTTTTTTATTTATTATTTATTATTGATTAATAATTAAATAAAACATTGAGAGTTGCCTTTAATGCGCTTAACATATTGATTACCCGCAGAAAACCTCTAATAATAAAAAATAGTAAGTATTGTCAAGATATTTATTTAATATTGACTTTAATGATTAAAGATTTAAGCCCACTATACATTTTTAACCTTTAATAGAAAAGTAAATTAAAATAATATAAAAGTATTTAAAAAAAAGAGATATAAAGAAAAAATGGGCAACTGTGTCAAACTGCAGAATAAGTTTACCAAATTAAAGCATGGTCTGAATTTTCACTTCAGATTTGAATTTGGTTTTTTTTTTAATTAAATTAAAGCAAACGAGACTTTTAGCTAAAATAAGGCATTTTGCTGAAAGATTTTTAGTAATACCGCAAAATTTCTTTTTTTGGCTGTTTTTATTCTAGAAATAGAAATAAATCCAATCGATATCAGGTATAAATAAAAAGAGCTTAAGTTCAGTTTGTATCTAAAACTTGTGACACTAAAAATCTCATTAGAAAAAATTTGTATATATATATATACTTGATTTATTATTATAAATATATATACACATATATTATCTTTATCATGTAACATATACCATTTCAAAACTTTGTTTCACAAACTTTTCACTGAAGTCATTCGAAATCAGATGGGCAGCAACAAGCAAAACAGCAAATACAATATAAAAGCAACAACAACAACAAAGCAACAACAACAATAAAGGAACAACTAAAAGCAACAACAACTGTGCCACAGCCCAAAAATAAGTATGCAAACCAAATTTTTGTTGGAACACATGTTTAATATGCATTTCATTAAATAAACACAACAAAATGGCAAATGGCAAATGGCAAGTGGCAAGCAAAAACATTGCGCCCAGCTTGTTAGACATTTTAACCAAGGGCGGTCGACGAAGGGGCGTGGCAGAGGCAGGAGGGGGGCCGTGACACATTTAAAACGCGTTTTGCGGTTTCTGAACTGTGCGTGTGTGTGTGACTGTGTTTGTGTGTGTGTGCAGCAGCAGCCACACTGTTTCCGTCGGAAATCGCGCAAAGTTGTCACTTGCCACACGGCCAAAAACATAAACCAGAAACGAAAATTTAAATTAAAAAAAAATAGATATTTTTAAAAAGGGCAGCAAAACAAAAAAAAAATAGGAATGAAAATGAACAAAATTGCGAGCAAAACCATTAAAAACTAATGAGATTTAAATGCAAATGCTAGCTGAAGAGGCGTGGCTGTCACACATTCAACTCTATATGTGTGTGTGTGCGTGTTGCTGTGTCCACATTTTGTGGCAAATGACTAAATTTGCATGAAATTTGCAACCGATCGAAAACAGTTTGAATAAATTCATAGATTTTGGTTATATTCTGACTAACTGTTTGCTGCATGACAATGATTGTTGAGTATATCATCAATCATTCATCAAAAATCATTTAATCAATCGGACATCTATCAACCAGCTGTTGAAAATAAATTAAATATGAAACAATTATAGATTTATTAAAAAGTTGTACATTTTTATTTATCTTGAATATTTTTTAAATTTTCTAAAAAATTTTACTTCTTAAAAATTCATTTCATTTTTTTTTTGAAACATATCTCATTGTAATTTATTTTTTAAAGGCATATTAACTTTACAAAATTTTAAAAGCATTTTACTTAATTTAAGATAGGATAAAAGACAATTTTCAATTTGTTCTAAAAATTATACTAATTTTAAAAATCATTTTAATGCCTTGTCTTTTTTCAAAAACATTTCATTGTAGTTTTTTTAAAGCCATATTAACTTTGCCATAAGCTTGTAACAAAAGCATTTTACTTTAATTAAGGTAGCAGAAAATAACATTTCAAATTCGTTCTAATTTTACCCCTGCTGTTAGTGTCTTTTTATGCTATTTTTGTAGTATTTTTTGTGTCACTTTCATAGTAGGTTTTATGTTGATGGCACAGAGTGTTGGCCATTTGGTAAATGTTTTTAAGCGTCAAGTGCTCATTGTCATTGTTTGCCATTTTTGCCAATGGTGTTGGTTGCTGTTGTGTTTGTACTGTTTTTACTGTTTGGTTGCTCTTAAATATTTTTAATTTAATGACAATGAAATTTGCATTTCCTGTAAATAAGTAATTTAAATGAAGGGCCGCTAGTATTCGAGCCATTTGAGCCCAGTTAACAGACACCGGGCTACTAATTGCGCCTAATAGGCAACAAAGTAAAGTTCAGAAAGTGTGGGGAAAACAACAGCATTTTCCAGCATTTGTTTTTTTTTGTTTTTTTGATGCGTTTGTCAAGGATTGTTGGCAAACTCGTGTTCACAATGAAAATGATTATGACCGACTGCATGCTTGAGGCAATGCCAGGGAGTAGCAGTGTCGAAGGGAGGGTTGGGGATGGGTTTGTTAACCAAGGTAAACGATGTCGTCTGCTGCTTGAAATTGCTGCGACGTGTAAATGTCGCTAATGTGATGACACAGCAGGAGAGAGAGAGAGAGAGAGAGGAGGGAGGAGAGGAAAAGGGGGTAAGGTATTCTTAGCGGATGCTAACAACGTATGTGGCCATCCTGGCCAGGTGTTTAAAGCTGCCTTTGATGCTGCCTTTGCCTTTGCTGCTACTGCTGCTGTTGTTGTTGTCTCTGTGAAATCCAATGCCAAAGGCACCAACATATTATGGCACACATCGTTGGCCATAAGGTTAAGCTGTTTTCATAACACTAAGGCACACACACACACACACAACAAACACACACACACAGTTAGAGAGAGACTCATTTGAAAGTGTGGCAAATTAGATTTTTATGTTAATTAAAAAGGCACGCACAACATGTTGCAAATGTTTGCCCAAGCTTTAGGTCTGCAGCCGATTTAATGTGGCACCACTTTATGGCGCAGTATGCGATACTTGCCCCAGTTACTGGTCTCATACTCTTGCCGAGGGCTTGTGCACTTTGTAGCACTAAAGCGATTTATTCTACTCTACAAAGTATTTATTATCAACTCTAAAGCAATCCAAGCGACGCAGCTAACTTGATTAAGCTTAAAGGGATATATTTAATATTCTAATTCTTATTTTAATAGTTTTTATAAGAAAAGTATGCAAAAAATGTTTATTACAGAATGTCTATAATGAAGAAATTTAACATTTAGTCGACCCTGCCTATAGTCTCAAGAATATATTCTTTAAAATGTAAATTAGAATATGTTAGTAGAGGTTCGACTTGAACCCAGTTTTTATATACATAGAAAACTTGCTAACAGTATTTTATACAATACGAAAATAAGTTGTTTAAGAAATAAATATTCGCTAAGCAGAAGCAATTATCGATTAAATTGAAAAATGTTAATCTGCCTTCTTGTAGAAATGCATACAATCTTTCAAGTAACATAACTTTGTCAAAACTAAACCGAATTTCAAAAACCAGAACATTTTAATCATTGCTCGATTTCCAGAATAATAGTATGTTTAAAACTGGAAACGCGATTACGACCCAATTTTGATGTTAACCATTTATACTCTCAAAATTAATTAATTCTATTTTTTCATGGCCTATAACTTAGTCAGAACTGCTTGAATTCTGAAAACCCATACCATATTAATCACGATTTGTCCCCTTCCTTGAAAGCTGGAAAGTGATTTTGCCGCGATTAACAAATTAAAATTATACCCTCAAAAGGTGCTGGTTGGAAAGAATCAAAACTTGAAACTTCTATTTTCAAATTTATTCACACAAAAGTTTAAGTTTGCCTAACTTCAAGAAGTTACCATTTCAATCTTTTTTATTTACAAGAAGTTAAAGTTTGGCTAACTCAAAGTAGTTACGATTACAATCCCCAAAACAACACATGAAAGAACAAAAATAAAATAAATAAATAAAAAAAAAACAATTCGCATTGCATATCACGAAAATGTGTAAAAATGCAGACAATTGCGATAAATGCGACTCGAAATCATTGAAAACTTTCAATGTGCGCTGTCTGCATACATATTTGGCGACCAGCGCTAGGAAAAATAAATAACCTAGTTAATGCTGATCGACAATGATATATCCTTTATATAAGAAATAGCATTTAATCTGTTTATCGCTTAATATTTATTAAATACTTTTTTTTTAATCACCCACATATATCAAATGGCTTAATTTATTATTTCTGATTGATATCAATAAATTAAAAAAAAATTATTAACCGCAGCAGCTTTATTTTATGCACCGTATATTTAACTTTAAATAAACTTTCCATTCACACAGCTTTGCATAGTGTATACCCATTTTGCATTTTACAGGGTATGCTAAAACGCTTGCATACTTTTTGGCTATGCAGACACAAACACAGCACACAAAAAGACATGAAAAGTATGTGTGTGGAAAGCATGTATAAGATAGATGGTGTGCATTGCGAACATTTTGCGTGATAAATAAAATGTTTAAGCACACATTTCAAGCCATTTCCACCCATTGTATAGATTTGACTTTGAACGGCACTTTACTTCTCCTTCTCCTTCTTCTTTTCTTATTTCTCTTCTTGTTTCTTGCTACGTGACAACGACACCAGATGGAGTTGAAGTTTTGCATTTGAATTTGAAACTGATGTTGATGGTGCAGTTGCAATTGCAACACTTGCTCTACTTCTTGCTGTTGCAATTCCTGTTATACCCATACAGTGAGAGAGAGCGAGAGAGAGAGACCGAGAGAGAGAGAGATAGAGTAGGAGAGTGAGAGGGGGGCTATGTTTATTTGTATCCTTTTGTCAGCGCAATCTTTTTGCACAATTTTGCCGCATTTGCTGCTTTTGACACGCGCTGTGCGCTTCAGTTGCGCATTCAAATAGTTTTAAAAGCACTTTATGCCATCTATCAATAATTTGCGATGGGTATATTGTGTATTCTCAGCTTGGCAAAATAAGCATCCAATAAGCAAGTAATAAAAAATAAACGACGAGCTATAAATATTTTTCCATAAGAATGTTTTATTTGCATTCTTATTGATATATACATTTCTTCAGCTCGCTTAAATTTGACCATCTCTTGTTCATTACCGCTATTTTACATGTCTCTCTTTACAAACTTTCTAAGTTTCGAGCTATTAACAATTTTTATACTATTTCCCTAAAATCTTGCAATCTTTTCAACATTCGACTTACGAATAAATTGTTCTTAAATATTTATAGCACACTTTTATGGGCAACATACAATTTAGTATCACAGATCTTATAAAATGCATAATAAATTCATTTCTGTATATTTTTCTTAACAAATAAAATATTAGATAACTGAGCTTACCATGTAAAATTAGCTAAATCCCATTTTAAATAAATCAATTTACAGTCAGGCAATAAAATGTGGACAGTTACATAAACTGCTTACATGTCAAAAAGAGTTAAGGACTTAATATATATTTAACTGTTATTTAACTGAACGAGTTAGAGGCACGAGTCGAGCGCAATTAGTTAAATTTTCAAATAGCTGTAGGCCTTTTTGGGTAATGGTATTTAATAGTCGAGGCCACATTAAGTTGATTTATTTGATCACATGGCGCACATTTGAAGGCAGCTGTTGTTGACTCTGGCAAACTCTTTGTCACACACTCACACACACACTCGCAGACCTACACACAGTCACACATCGCCAACGCTAATGAGGAAAATAATTAATGATGCCGGGCTCTCATATCTCGCGCAACATTTTCCATGCCATTTGGCAGAAACTTTCACTCGACGACTTGAAGTAGTCAGTCGCCTTCACCGCAAGCCAAGTCAAGCCAAGCACAACCAGCCATCCCTCCCCACCCTGTCCCTCTGTTGCCTTAATAAGCAGTTAATTTCATAGTTGTGCAAACAGTTTGCCAGCTACTACGTTCTTGCTCCTGCTCCTACTTACTGTTCCTTGCATAAAAGTAGCAAAACAACATTGCAAACAACATGAGGCTCCCTCGTTGCGGATATATATGTGTGCACAAGGGAGGTGGGAGGTGGCAGTGGGCGGGTTTAGTAGGTATGTTGCCACAGAGTGGCTTCTCGGTGGTTTATATTTACTGCATGTTGCCTGCTGCCTGCTTCAAACTCTTCATTCGCTCATTCGTTCAACTTAATTTACGTTTTGTAACTTTTGCAATCATTACATGTTACATTTATTTTATACACTCCCCACACAACCAGCCCTCTCCCATACCCACCCCCAGCTTGTACACTTCGTTGTATATGGTTTTTTATTTTACTGCTTCCCCACATAAGCGGAATATTTTTTTTTTTCAATTTTTTATGTGTGCATAAACCATTTAGCAACAGTTTTGCTTTGGCAAACTTTTTTTTCGCACACAGAAAAGTTGAGCTTGGTCAGAAACTGATCGACTATAAAATGCTCTAATCAAGAGCATTAATTATTAAATTAAAGTAAAGTTAAATAT
Source organism: Drosophila fungiperda (assembly GCA_035042345.1). Classification (NCBI taxonomy): domain Eukaryota; kingdom Metazoa; phylum Arthropoda; class Insecta; order Diptera; family Drosophilidae; genus Drosophila; species Drosophila fungiperda. Next base: position 4,505,738 of record JAWNLM010000145.1, on the reverse strand, counting down.
CAACCTAAATTTGAACTTCAACTAGATGTCGATCGCAGAATGGCAAAAAACTTTATCGATTGAAATTCAGAATATGAACTGATGCCGAAATTTCATATTATCTTAAGACCTAGTTACAGGAACCGATATAATTAAACCATAAATTACCATAACGACTTACAGAACCAAAAAAACAGTGAAACCAGTTCATTGACTTTAATAGAAATGAATGATTCGGTTTGACAGCCTGGATTGAAATGATGTCGAAAAGTATCTGAATTTCAAGGAGAAACTTATTGAAATTTATTGAAGGAATAAAATTGGTTTTATATTGAATTTTTTCTTATTTTATTCTACATAATAACTTGAAACCATTTTAAATTAGATTTTCCATCACATCCACTTGCAGGGAAATGTATTATGCCAAACACATTTTAATAGTTAATTAAGCAACAATTGTTAAGCAGACCCATTGGAAAACTCTCGCTAACTGCTTTCGCATAACATATTACATGAGCAATAATTAAATTCAACAAGTCCAATTGGAGTTAAGCGAGTAGCAGATACTCTGTACAAAAATGAAAACTATAACAAAGCTGTATACTATTATTAATGACACTCAGGATGTTTAGATGATGGTTATAATAATGATTTTACTTACTATATATGCGTTAAGTATGATATAAATTTTGAACTAAGAATTTTTATACAACACCATATTACTTTCTAGAAATGTTGATTTAAATATATGAATTAGTTAAAAGAAATAAAAAATAATATTAGTTGAATTATTATCACAAATAAATATTATTTTAAATTTATAAGCTCTTGAATCTTAATCTGGAATCTTAAGGTAGTTGTACTTTTTAAGTGAATAAATAGTCAAAATTATAATTTAAAAACATTATGATTTTAATAATAATTTTATATTGAAAGACACTTTTTAAAATTATTTGAAAACAAGTCAGAGCTTCAAGCCGGAACTGAACAATTAACAGAATTTAAATGATGAACATTTAAAGGCAGATCTAAAACCAAAACTTGACATAACGTAAAATAAAACGCAAACGGAACTTAACTTTTATGAAAATATATATATATTATAAATGCATATATATATATATATGCTTTCTATGAAGTTGAAGAACTGACAACGCCTACTATTGCCACCCCATCTAATCTTTTGTAAAACTACAGGGTATCAAAAATATACAGCTACACATGTATACATGAACACAACTGGAAGCGACTATATCGCTATGTGGACAAAAACTGTGTAGTGCGGGGGTAGCAAGGGAGTGGAAGAGAGAGTGTTGGAAAGAGGGTGTGGGCGAGAGTGGGGGAAAGAAAGCTGTTACTGTTGCTGCTCTCAGTTTTCATATGGCAAGTGTAAGTAAGCCAGTTGGTAAACGCTTCGCTTGTTAGCCAAGCTTATCTCATACACATAAAAATGACAGTCATACATCACACACACACTCACACTCCCACACACACAGTGTAGAGATTTGCTTAAAGACAACCAATCTGTAGACTAGACTAGACGCACTTGTTAATGAGAGTTTTACTCACACCCGCGCTTAACGTTTTTCTCTTCGTTATTTTTTCCTTTTGCCTTACGTAACGTAAAATGGTAACCTTATCTCAACATGACAACAAGTAATGAGTAGCACAACTCACCACAGCCCAGCACAACCCACCACGCAGTGTGTAAATGTGCTGGCATTTGTCATTTCTTGACACCTGCCCGAAAAAGAAGAAGAAGCAGGTGTCGCTTCAATCAGTGTGCGGCAAGTTGTAGCAAGTCTGCTACAGGCCCCCCTTCAACCCTTGTCCATCTGGGCAATAGTTGGTGATAAGCATCTGCTCTTCATTTTTGCACTCCCTTTTCGCAAGTCCTGCGGATGCAATTTTATTACGAAGAAACTTAAAACTCATCCCTGGGTGAGGTTAAAGCCCTCCTTGCCCACTCCTTGATAACTTTGTGCACGTTGTCCTTGTCGCTGGGCATTATCCTTGCAGCGCTTTCTTATTCTTATTTATTTGCAATTGGAATGCCGACAAAGATGGGGATGAAGATGAGGAGAATAACGCCATCGTCATCATCATCCGGCTGTGCCACAGCTGCTTCAGCTTCAGCTGCTGCTGCTTTTGCTGCATCTGCTGGTGTTCTTCATCCTGCTGGTATTTATTCAAGTGTAAGCATCCAGGCTGTGTGTAGTCCTCGTTGCGTTGTCCTGGCGAATGCGATTTAAACTACTTACACACACATTTTCAATGGCTAAGTTGCAAAGTGCCAAGTCCATTACGAGTTCTCGCCCAGGATAACGCTGACAGCCTTAGCCTCAGCCTCAACATCTCCCTGCCCACTCCCGCACCTCACTATCTCCATTTCATTCTGGGACATTATGCAGCACTGTCTGCCAATCGGCATTAAAATCACAAAACATCTCCACACACTCACAGACCAGGTGTGAGAGATTCTGCTCTGCTCCTGGCGGCAGCACCCACAAAATGCCCATCTGGCTTCATTTTGAGCAATCCTTTCGCTAAGTAAACACGATACGTGAGTCAATCGTTGAGTTTGCGGGATTACCTTAATGTATTGGTAAACATTTTAAGGTCTCCAATCATCTTAACAGCTAAAGCGTAACTAGATTGTTTACTTTTCAATTTTCATCAAATTTTCATTTAAATGATATTATTTGTGTGCTGAGAATCTCTTTTATCAATATTCTATGTTCATTTAAATCATATTCTACAAATAAATACAATTCTCTAGTTATCTGTTGTTTGTGGAAAATTATTTGCCTAAATGCAACTCTTTCGAAAATACTATTTCCTGGGGCTGCTGTTAAATATGCTCAGGATAAAAGCGGATTACCCAGCTTTTCACAGAGGGAAGTTTTAAAATGGTTTTCTATTTTTATTTCTAAGCAATAATAATTTAGTAAAAAACATCTTACTTTAGTTATAGAAAAACTCATTTAAACTTTATTCGTATATTTTCGATTTGCAACTTCCAGCTCGCCATATTTATCGTAATCTTTGAATATATATCAGTATTTCTTACTAACTTACCCACAAAAATAGTTAGAAATGTTCTGAGTACCTTTTTTTAGCCAAATCATAGTTTTTTTTAGAATAGAGCATAATTTGAGAAATTATCTTACTTTATAATTCGACTCAAGACCAACAATCTTGTCAAATAATAATTTTTTTAAGAAACACTTACATATCATATGAAAATTAATTTACAAAAAATATGCAAATATATATGTTAAAATTAGCTTTACTTTTTACCCATTTTCTAGAATGAGTGTAAAATGTTTTACTTGGTTTTTAAGTTGAGATAAATTATCAATTTGCTGAGCAGCCCTCGCAAGGCATAAAAAGTTGAAGTGGCCAGCGGCGCTCAAAGAAAAATTGTAGCAAAATTGCAATAGCTCAACTGACTGAATGATTTGAGTCTGCGACTAACTGACTGACAGTCTAACTGACTGACTGATGGAAAGACGGAAAGACAGACTGACTGAATGACTGACGGAGTGAATGACGAGTTGTCGGTTGGTGGCCTTAAATGATAAATAGCAACCCTGAACAGGTCGACGCATCCACTCACATACTTGAAGATTTATGAGGCGCATCAATTTGCACAGAGAGCGAATGGGAAATGTGGAAAAGGGGAGTGCGAGGGGAATGGGAATTGCAATTGGATTGGGGAAGGTGCTGCTTTATCCACCTCACATTGAATTGGTTCAGTATCTGCGCATTTAATGCCTGTGTAATTTATAAATGAAGTATACGCCCCATTGCGGTAACATTTGAAGCGAGCGTTACTCAAGAGTCGACTAAAAACTTGTTATCCAACTTCTCGAGTCTCTCTCCGGGTCTGTCCGTCTGTCTATCTGTCCGTGTCTGCTCGCGTATACGGATTTTTTTTATATTATTTATGTGAGCATTGACTGGCTGGCTTCATAGGCAGCTACACTTGGCATTTGACAGTCGTTTGCAGTCTTTGCAGCAGCTACTTAAGCGTCCTTTGAACCGTTAAATCATACTCAACAAGCATTATTATATGAACGACCACTTTAATTGGAGGAGGTGGAAAAGCTAACCTGTTCATTTAGACTTATACCTATTCGCGTTAATTATAAAACCTTTGCCACTTGACATTTATTTATTGATTTTGCTTGATTTATTTTTATGCTCATTTTGTAACTAATTCTATCTGCACAAATACAATTTTTAAAGTTTATTTGAACTGTCTGTTGCTATATATTTAGCCCGTTTGTGAGATGATTATAGTTTACAGATTTTAATTAAGATACCTAAATAGAAATTCTTATAATATTGAAAAAGTGTAAAAGACAAGCAAGAAAACTATTCTACTATCCTAAAAAGAATCATCTTAAATTTTCTGTGTACCCAAGAATTGGAATATTAGTTTTCCTACGTTGCTTCTATTATTATTATAACTTACACATATATATATAAAATTTATAAATACTTACAAATTCATATAAATTACGTCTACTACAATGCATTAGAAATATCACGTTCAAATTATAATACAAAATCGATAAAAATATCTAAAACTAGCATTTTTAATCAATTTTTAAAACCTATCTGCCATTTCCTTGCACCAAGAGTTCCAGTAATTTAAAAATAGAATCAAAGAAAGATGCGCAAACTTCACACTTTAAAGAGGATTTCATTTTAATGAGCTGCCAAATCGCCGCTCAATGCGAAACTAGAAATTAAATGAAATGCACTGAACCATTAAAAGGCGTATAATCATTGATCTTTTAATCAATTTGCTGGGGCAGCAATAAAAAGACACGAAGAGGAAACGCCAGAAGGGGGAGGGGAGGCACAAGAAGCAGAAAGCGGTTAGGGCCATAAAACATTAAGGCAACTTTGCCAAACGGTGGCCCATTGCAGATTAGCCAACTTTTAAATGCTTTTTATGTGGTTTTTATGGCTTCCACCTGAACGAGAGGGGGTCGAAGGGGAGGAAGCATGACAGATGTCGGGGGCACAGTAGGATTTGTAACGTTCCATATGAGTAATGAGAGTTTAGTGTGTCGCATTGATTTTTAAGTTCTTTATGCTACTTCCTCTCTCCATCTCTCTCTCTCTCTCTTCCTCCGTCTCCCTCTCTCTGTTAGTTAGTCTATCTCTTTCTAGTTGGCCGTAACCTTAATTACAGACGGCAGTCTACTTAGGCTGCCTGTCAAGATTAGAGCACAAAGTTTTCGTAACTTGCCCCATATTACATTTTTTCATTTTTCGTTTTCTCTTTCCTGTTTTCTTCTTTCTTCTTTCTTTTTTTGTTTTTGCTCAGTTCTGTTATGACATGTCCGCGCGATAAGCAGCCTGTCAGAGGGCAAGGGTCAAAGGCAGCGACGCGGGGCCGGGGCGGGGCATGGCTTCTCTCGCAATTGCAGTAGCCCAGCTCCATTTGTCATTTAAATTCGAAAGGGCCAACGACGAAGAAGTCAAACTTGCAAAATAAAAATCAGCAAACACTTTATGACCTACCCTCTCCCCTTTAAACCCTACGACCTGCGACGGCCTCTGAATTTAACGCCACGCCATATTTGCATGGTTTCTCTTACAGCATTGCTATATTTATACATATTCTTGTTTTATTTTCTTTTCATCTTCTCCTTTTTTTTACCCTGTAATAATATAAAATTAATAGATGGAATGACTCGACAAAAAGGCATGAAAATTTCTTTATATTAAAATAAAAACTTTTTAGAAAATTTCGTGTGCCTTAAGGCAGATACCATTATCAACATTTTTAACATGAATGTCTACAGAATGTTAAGTTTTCCCATTAAGCACAACATTCTGTATATTTAACAGTCGTTAAGTCTTTTTGCAAATTTCGGGAAATTTTACCAAAAATTAAACTGTAAATCGACCTGTATTCAAGAAGCACATACAACCAGATAAAATAAAAAGTAGGCATTCTTATACTTTTTTTATTTTAATTTTTGAAATCCAATTATTAGTTATTATTTTAGTAAAAACAAACGAGCATACCCAAAGACAATATAAATGGGTTTGATCTACCCGATCATACAGATGTGAGAGAGAGACTGACGTGTCGGTGCATATTAGTCTGTTAATGCTGAACAACCTAGTCTATATAGTCATGTCCTGTTCGCTCTTAATTTGAAAAACATTTATCTGTTCTCATACAGCATATAAAATGCAGGCATACTTCAGCTTTTCAATATCATCCACCCACAAAATGTGCTCTCATAAAGGGTATCTTCTCGTCTCTTGAGCTCGCTTTGAGCACCATAAAATGCTTTTTTTTTGCCCTTTGGTTTTTATCTCTACTTGCAACCCGCAGACCTCCCCTCAGTACTCCACACTCTGATCTCCCAGCACTCAGCTCCTCGACGCCTATAATGGACAACGATTCGGTTTCTCTGTTTCTGTTGCTGTTGCCGCTGTTTCTTTGGTCCGAAAAAAGTTGAAGTGAAAAAGTTAAGCAATTAACAGGGCTGATAACTTTCGGGCCAGTTCGCAGAACTCGTTTTTCTGACTCAATCTCCCAAGCAACCCGCTCCCTCTCCACTGCCCATGTCCCCTTCTCGAATCCACTCAGGCAAATGCAGCTCTGATGGCATCGAGGGTCTGATCCTTAAGTCCCTCAGCTAAGAGTTTTATGGCCAAAAGGTTCGTTCACAAAAAGCACCCACCCCACAACAGCTCTCCACTTTCCGCTCTCCCCTCTAATCCATATTTTTCCCGCTGGTTGCTGCTATCCGGTTTTATGTGCTCATATGACATAATTGCGGCACGTAATTGGCCTGACAATTGCTGCAAGTGCTTCAAAAACGCTTCGCTGCCCGCTTAAGTATGCTATGAAAATGCTTGCCGCTCTTGCAACACATTGTTTTCGGGTTGAATCATCCTCAGTGTGGACCTTGTGGCATAATCATTATGTACTCTGTAACTCCAACGGATGACAAAACTCCCCAGGAGCATCCTCATAAATAACTTTAACATGACTTTAAATTAATTCTTTTGATTTTCAACTGTTTTCAGTATAAAATTCATTTTAAAAGAAAAAGCAACGTACCGGCCTACCTTATATAGCATGGTCACCCTACCAATTGCCATTCACTTTAAGAGATAACCTTTTAAATTTAGAGAATGTTAAAAAAGACAAAGAAGACGCAATAAAAAGTACAAAGAAATAGTTTCCACATTTAATAAAACATTTTTAACAAATCTATTCAGTTTCACAAAGCGAATACCATGGCTTATCCTATAGATTAGAATCAAATCAAAATGCAAAGTGAATTACTTTCTTTTCAATTTCAAGCGAATGATAATATTTATGTGTATAGAGTATTAAAGAGCTGCAGTTACAGTTTATTCAATTTTAATTAATTTCACAGCTGCTGTAATCCAGACACAGATTATTGACGCAGTTTTTTTCTCGTGTTCGATATAACTCTATAGTCATTTACAACGACAACTACAAAAACAAGATAAATATTGCTGTGCTGTATTGACCCCATAATTGTGGAAGAGATTATGCACAGCTTATCTGGCTTTTTTGCGCATTTTTCTGGTACAGTTTTTATGATGGCAATCATAGCAATAAGAACACAAATAATGTTCAAGTTGAAGTTGAAGTTGGTCATAAATTTGGTCGCGTTACGCCAAGATGACTTCATAAAGCGACAATACGCAAAGCATAATGCCAAATGCACTGCGAACATTTATGGCGGGGGTGGAGATGGTGGAGGCACTGGCGAATAACGGCAGACGGAAAGCACCGCAATGCAGAACAGACAGAAACAGACGATGACAATAAAAAAAAAAAAGAATGACAAAAAATTTTTGTGTTTTGTGTCGTCTGCTTGGCATTGTCCTTCCAGACGACGCTGATTTATGCATGGCAGCGCACCGAAAAGAGAGAAAGGGAGAACTGGAGAGAGATAGGCTTGTGCAGTGTTGGGAAAGCGGGCGTGATTCTCGTCTTTCTTATTTTCGATTTTGCATTGCAATATTTTTGGCTGAACGCTTCTTGGGCGGCGAATGCATTTGCCTTTGCCCTGCGTGTATTGCGACGTTGAACGTTTACATTAAGCTCCAACTCCAGCCCACACTCTCTATTCTTCCGCTCTCCACTCTCCCGCTCTCCCACTCACTCTGCTGCCCAACTCGATTGCACGCATGAAGAGCATTGCAAGTCAGCAGCGCGCACCAAACGAAAGCAACGAAGAAAAATTGCCAAAAAAAAAAAAAACAAAAAAAACCAATGAAAACGAAAACGCCAAAACGAGCGGCGAACAGCAGCAGGAGCATCACTGAGAACAACAACAAAGCGTTCATGCAAAAAGATAGCAACGGAAGGACAAAAAAAGAAAAGACCACAGTGCTTTTATCAGAAGTGATCGATTTGGCGATACCCTGTATAACTAAAACTAGCATCAATTGCAGTGCTGATGGAAAAACTAAACTGCAGATTTCAGTTACTTTGTAATTCGCTTAAAGTTAAATATATATAAGAAAATATTTTAATTTTATTAGAATTACTTATTTGATGCACTCACCTGCCGCATATCACAAGCAAAATACACTACACATTTGCACATTTTTAATAGGTGCATGTTACACGAAAAAAAAGGGGAAAAAAAAGTAAAACGACGCTCGAAAAGAAAACGAACAACGAGATGAAGCCAAGGCGAACGCGTAGCTTACAAGCGCATTTCGATTATTGTTGATGTAATCATAATTTTTCATTTCCAAAGTAAACGATAACCCACCTCCCCCTCCACCAACAACGTAAAGAATCGCCGAGAATTAACGAACTTTTCATTTATTTACGCGAAACGCACAAGCTGCAGAGTTACAATTTTCGCGTTTGCTTTTTAAACGCGCGACGCGTCAATGATTAAAGCAAACAAACAGTGGGAGGGGAGAGCAACAAGAACACACACTGTTCATCTCTTCTCTCAAGCCTTCCCGATAGCCTATAACAAAAGCTCGGAAGCTCAGCCACTGAGATTTCTGTAGCGCCCAGGCAGATCCGACGACTGCGGTTGAAAGCTCCCAGCGTCTGTCTTGCATCATTAATTACAATTTGAGCTACGCACACACATACACACATTCACCGAAAGCAATTTGAACCGAAAATATATCAAACAGGAGCAAAAGGCATTATATGTCCAAAAAAAGAAATTCACCGCCAACTGGGCGGCAGCGCTGACGTTTTAATTGCACTGCATGATTGTGTAATTCGCGTAATTAATCAACACTTGCCGTTTGTTATTGTTATTGTTTTTTTTTTTGGCTATCAATATGTCGAAAGTTTTTAAAGCAGATCGCCAAAATGATTGTTATGTAATATTTGTACATGATTCCTTGAATTTAAAAGCTTGAATCAAAGTTTCGCTTTAATGTTGAATTCACATACAAACATAAATATCAGTTATCTCTACACGTACATGCACATTATGCCCATCATTGTGATGAAGCAGAAAATCTCCACACCAGCGTGGTGGAGGGGAACACAATGGGCAGTTCTAATTGAAACCGTTAAAGCCAAGCTTAATGTAATTTGTGCTGGTGTGTATGTGTGCGTGTGTGTGACTGAGCAGAAAGATAAATGGCACCACACTCACACAAAGGTTAATATTAATGCATAGGTGTTGGTCAAGCAGCCCCTGCCTTATCGCAAATGCTGCGAATATTATCTGCGATAATGAGAAACATAATTGTGAGCTATGCAAATGTGCGGACATATTTGCTTAGCATACATACACACACATGTGACTAAGTGTTAAAGCTATTAAATTTGATAGTTTATCGAGTTAATTTGAATAAACGGAAATTAGAAAGCTGAGCCCCGCTGATCATGATTTTTTCTGCGAACAACAGTTGGTATCGCGATACAGCTGTGAAGCACAACATAATTAACGGCATTAACACACACAGACACACATGCAGGCACTTATTGAAAATGCACAGAGCAACTGAAAATGGAAAATGGAAATTCTCTGTGTTCTGGTCGAAGGTCCTACCAATGCCTCCAGACAAGGGGTTGCCTATGAATCCCTGCTTTGCTGGCAGCTTAATTGTGCTGCCAGCGCGAGAGAATTGTGCTATCAGTGCTGACAGTTAAAAAGCTAGTTTTGGCCAGAAGTAAATGTATAGAAAATAAATGTTGTATACAGTTTCAAAAACATTTAATGAGGCATTTAATTTTTTACCCAATAAAATATAGCAGAATGCAAAAGTTGACTTTGAAAAAGGCCAAGCTTGCAGCACTGTGGCTGCGAGATAACCGCACACGCGTTGCCAACCACAAGCAAAGCTCTCTGTGTGACTAATAGCAGATTATGCCTGAAAATTAAAGCCTGCTGGCAAATGCAAGGCAAAACTTTAACCCACTCGCACATTTGTTAATAAATGTTTTACACTCTGTTGCCTACGCTACAGCGCTGACTGCTGCACGGTAATTAATTTTGCTAAATATTAAACTATATTAAACAGCGCTTTCAAAAGTTGGTTTTATAATTAGAAATTGAAACTTTACACACGCTGTTAAAATTTAAACTACTATTTAGTAGTATGCTTTTAACTGGCTTAACAGTTGGCGCACTTATTGATGGCTGAATAAAATAGACTATTGCCTACATAGTTACTGCTGCTAAACTACATTGTATCGGTGCCTTTACATGCATGTATGTTAATACATACGCAAATGCGTATATAATAAAGAACAAGAATACAAAGAGCGGATGAAAGAGATCCTCGATTTCTCCACAAGCAAAATACCCCAATTGGGAAAGCTTTTGGTCATGCGGTCCATTAAAACTAAAGAGAGGATAAGCTCTTTGTAATTTACTCATTGCTTGTTGTTGTTAGAAGCGCTCTTAAACCAAATAAGTGTTACATTTAAATTTGTATTAAATCATATCAATATTGACTTTAATGGGTACTTTTTACGCCAGGTGAACGGGATTTTTGATAGAAAATGCAGTGCACAAAATCTATAAAGGAAGAGTTGCAACTCGTTGACTTATGCTCTTAATAGATTTTTTTGTATTTTATTTATTCTTTCTGCTAGCAAGTCGGCGTTAAACAGAGAGAGAGAGGGAGAATTTTTACCTGACTGCTTGCTATTATATCAAAACCCACGGAAATTTCCCCAAAAATTATACCCAAGAAATTATTACAATATTAGGGCTGAATACAGGGTATTTTCAAGACATCCACTCCCAAGTCGACCAAGTTTGCATTGCATTTAATTGCCTGACGCCATAGTAATGCAAACCGGCAATATGCCGGCAAACAACAGGAGCCAAAGGCAATGCTCCAAGCCCGGATGACGCTTTTAATTGCCGGTTTCAAATGTTTTCCTTTTTTATCTATGTTATCGTAGCTTTTGTCTCAGGCTGCTGCAGCTGCGGCAACCGCAACCTGAGCAGTTTCAACACCTGCTAAACTGTTTTGCCCTTATTCTTTCTTTTCTTGTCGTTCAACAGGAGAAAGAAAATAGTGTGTACACACTGGGTTGATGGCTGTAGTTGTGTGCACGTTTGTGTATGTGTGTGTGGCTATATGTAGCTAATGATGACAACTGTTGTAACATTGACAGCTTATTACATAACCTCACTCTACAAACACACACATAGACACACACACTTACACGCTGTTGTGTAATTTGCAGTTCAATTACCCCGCTAATACGATTTCCCACAGTGTCTCAGCGGTGTTCTCTCCCCCTTCCTGACCAACCCATGTACACATCTTCAAAATACTTGTCATGTAACTGGAATTCGTTAATTATTTTGACAGTCGGCCGCACTGTTGACAGCAAAAGTCACTCACACATATAAATACATACATACAGACATGTGTACATATGTATGTTTGTCAATTGCAGCAGGTCGACGATTTAATACACTTATTGATATTATTAAATAAGTAATAGGTATTTGAAGAATAAAAAATATATAAAATTTTTTATCTATTTGATTATTTTATTTGATTTTTATTTTATTGCACATACATATGTTAATCTTATTACTAATTATTAAGTTATTACATATTTAATTAGTAACTGAAACTATGCACGAGCAGTTAAACGTTTGAGAGTCACTGCTGTTAATAGCAAATGCTGTTAATAGCAGCATGATGTTAATTGGTTTAACAGTTGGCGCAATGCTTGATCGGTGAAGAAAGCAGTCTTTTTGGTATTTTAAAAGTCGAAATGTGTAAAAATCAGTTTGTTTTCTGATTGTTAATCATGTGGAAAAGATAAATAAACAATTATGCAAATACATATACATATTCATATAATAGTTGCACATTAAACATAAACGCTGCTAAACAGTGCTTGCTAAGTTTTCTTATTTAGTTGGAAACTGTAACTTTGCTGTTGGGACCTTATCTGTTAAGTAGTAAAAACAAACTGTTAAGAATGCTGTTAATAGGAGCCTACTCTACACTGTTGTTAACAGTTGCCACAATTGTAAATTATATAAATATTTATATTAATACACAAAATCGCATACAAAAAAATATACCCGTTGCATATAGAGTAAATATGTCTAATTTATGCCTCCCTCTGAGGTTAGACCAATTTGCAGCCACATGAAACTTGCATGAGCCGTCTTCCGACTTATGTAACCGTAACTGTAATTTGTGTGACAGTCGCCAGCGATGAGCAATTCGGCTATTTTGGCCAGCCACTGATTGTGGCCAAATGTATCCAAGTTGGTGGTGTGTGGTGGGTGGTGGGGTGTGGATAGAATAACATAAAACAAGAATATAAACATGGACTATTTATTTGCGGTATGGGGGGAGTATTGGATTATAGACTTATGAGCTATTCACACAGTGGCTGAAACAGCTCCACAAGCAGCAGAAGCAGCACAAGCTGCAGCAGCAGCAGCAAGGGTATCAAAAGGGCGAGGAGCAGTGGAAACAATACCCTCCTTCGCTGAGGCAAATACTATATGAGCTTCACATCCTTCGCCACAGTTGATGGAACAACATCATCATCCTTGCTAATCCGCTCAAGAAATTGAGTACGCTTTGCACTCCAGTTGGGCGCCGGATGATCCTTGAGCAGCGTCCAATTGGGGGAATGTGTATCCGGCGATAGCCAATTGAAATCGGCAATATCCATGTAATTATTCTGTGACTTATTCAGACCAGATGCCAAAAAATCCGCCTCCAACTGCGGATAATCATAATTATAGACATCGATCTCAATCCGCTGGCAATCCTCAATGATGGCGCGACACGTGACATGCAAATAGATGCGCGTTGCTTGCGAGGAATGCAAACGCAACTGTTGACAGGCAATGGCCAAAGTGCACTGCTCCAAGTGCTCTGCAAAAAAGGAACGTGCCACAGGCCCAGACAACACTGTGCATTGTGTGGCATTTGTGATTTGCACGGAGCCCGGATGACCCTGCAGCTCCACCAGGCAATTTGCCACATTTGATATGGTTATATCGAGTCCATCTACTTCTGCCGCACGCAGCACAATGTGTTTTTGCCTCTGATCCGAAATTGTCCAGGTGAATGTGGACTTTTGTTGCTCGGCTTCAATCTTTTTTTGTGGCAACTTTTGTTTCACACCCGTTGTCGTTGTTTTCTTGCTGCTGAAACCAAACTTCTTCTTGGGCATCAGGCGTTGACGTGCCTCTTCTGTGGCGCCACTTAACGTATTCAACACATTCTGACAGGATTTGATCTTGAAATCGGAGAGAAACATTGTCGATGTGGTTAAATAACGCTGCAATTCCTGAACTTCCATTGTGATCTCCGTGAAATGCTTGCCCAGATCGGGCAGTGGGGCATCTCCGCATATGTTCAGCCCACTGATGCGTTCCTCAATTTCGTACGCACGCTGATTGAAGCATGTGGCAAAGTAATCGACGCCTTCGTTTTGTACCGTTTCCTTGTTGCGCTGCTCCAATTTCACATCCAAATAGTTCTGACGATCTTTGTTGCGTTTGTTCAAGCGGTCCAACATGAAATCCTTGCGTGCAACAGCCGCTGCTTCATCCACGTTATCCACATTTGGTTGAGAAGCCATTTTTGATACAAACTGCAAAATGAAAAAGTGTTAAAAATCAATTTATACTAGAAATGACAAATGTTTTTTTTTTGTGTTTACCCCCTCCTCAAAAATGTTGAGCAGCTGCTGTAAAATTGTTTACAAGCGTCGCAGTATGCTCAATAAATTGTTAATCACTTTACTGCTTTGCTTTTAGCTATTGGAAAATAATGTTTAATTCGGGTTTTGGTGAGAAAAATCTTATTAGCTGTAAAACTTCTTTACAGCTGTAGGAAAAAACTCAATAAACAGTAAGCAAAATGCACTTTGGGTGAGAGTTACTCATTGTGAGCTGCCAACTTGTGTGCAGTTGTATGCTCAGCTGGCAGTCGGTGAGCTGTGACTGGCACATGGAAGAGGAAGCACCAACTACATGGCCCGCCTTTATTTGATTTTAAAAAGTATTTAGTTGAATTTCAGGTGCACTTTTTTACTGCGAATATTTTTATAAACTGAAATATATTTATTATTTTTCTATAATAATATATATGTGATATATTATGGTAAAAACCGCTCGGAAAGCAGCTGTACTTGTCAATGTTTTTTTGTAACTTTATTTAAAGTTCTTGGACACTGATTTAAAATGGTTTGGCAATTTTCGTATTTTGGTATTGATCAGATATAGTATATAAAACGGTTTATTGCTTAATTAAATGTTTATTTCTGTTATCATTGCTTCAGTAAGTTTCCTACAATTTTATAAATATTCCATCAATTCTGCCTATTTTTTATAGTTTAGAAGATATTGTTTCCAATTGAAATTCCTCTGCAGTTGTTCTTTTGATTGTGCTCCTCACGCACAGCTGTTTATGGCTGGCCAACTGAATTGAAGTGTGACCAGTCATGGAAGAAGCTGATTGGCGCGCTATATAGCCCAATTGAAAATAAAGAGATCGCAAATGTCAAACTAATTTAAAAAATATGCAGAACTGAGACCGATTAACTGGCTAACTGGCTAAACTCATTTTGAATTTTCATTAAAAAAACAAAAGTTGATTTTTTTGAAGCGCTTATTTAATAAACGTGTTTTAAATGTGTTGACTGTGTTGTGGTTGTTTATTGTGTATTGCTTTCTGGTTTTACATATAGAAATTTAACGTATTTACACTTGATTGATAATATTATTCATTATACATATACATTAAGCATAACTAAGTTGAAAAATATATATATCTATATATATATATATAGTTAAGTGATTGTGCATCGATTTGTGCCGCCTAAATATGCAACTGGACTAATTAGCAAAACATTTGTACTTTAAAACGCATTGGTTTTTGTTTTATAAGTTTTAAGTTTTCACTTTACTTTTCTTTTTTTTTTTGTTAGCAACATACAACACTTAATGGCTAAAAATATTAAATTCATCTCACCGATTTTTCTCATTTCGTCCTCTTTGCACTTAAGTATTCGCTTACATTTACCGATATTTTGTGTCTGTGTGTGTGTTTGTGTGTGTGTGTGTAAGGCACGTGACACATTCCTGAACATGATCTGAGTATGTCTAGATTATAGATTATATAGTTAAGTTAACACACACATATATATGTATAGATATATATATATTCTATGTATCCAGCTAATCAAGCAAAATTGAATTTACTTTTTTTGTTTCTTTTTTAAGCTGTCACGATACGAAAAATTCTATTTTGGTTTTTTGCCCAGCAAATTGAAAATATATATAAAAAAAAAGCAAAGGCGTCGTAAAATTTTTTGTTATTTGCGGAATTTAGCCAATTTTAGGCTGCTTATATAGATCATGAGAGCTCCCCAATTGGTGCATTCTGCAGCCACAGATCGTGGATAAAATTGTACAGATTATCGCTGACAGAAACCTAAAGAAAAAAATTGATATTTATAATTAATAAAAATTTTAGTATAAAATTTGAGTTTTTTAATACTTTGTAGGGCGTTGGATTTAAGGTGCGTTTGTGATCGTTGCGCAGCGTCTTCAGCGATATTTGCACCTTTTCGCGCACCTGTTCCAGAGTTGGCAACATTTGGCAAATTTTGCCCGCCTTCCAATAGATCTTGTAGAGGGATTCGACACGCGAGGGAATCACATAGGCTCGCTTCGATTCCTGGAACGGATGCCGGCACAACACCTTTTGGCCCACTGCAGGCGGAAGCTCCGAGTCCTTTTGCAGCAAATCGATTAAGGCATGTCCATCGGCGCTATAAAGTCGATAGGCATTCTTGTTGCCCGGCATTGTCACCTTCTCCACATCCTGGCTGAGTTTGATGCGGGCCTGCCCGTTGATCTCCACCAGCTTGTAGACACAGCCCAAGGCGGGCTGACGTTGGCAAGTCACTGAAGACACAGAGTTAAGATTAATTTAAATATAGATATAGATCATTTTTTTGGGAAACTCACCCAAATGCGTGCCAATGCCAAAGCAATCGATCTTATGTCCCTGCTCGTTCAGGCTGAGTATGGTGTCCTCGTTGATGTCATTGGAGGCGACAATGGTCAGCTTGTTGAACCAGGGCACCTTGAAACGTTCTGCGACCTTCTCAAATGCCTCCCGAGCCAAACACGACAAATAGGCCAAGTCCCCAGAATCGATGCGGATGCCCAAAGCATAATAGCCCAGATCATTCAAGGCCAAAGCCACAGCGCTAAAATTGAGCAGTCCACTCCTGAAGAAAGAGACAGGCAGAGCACAGAGAGTGAGAGAGAGAGGAGGGGGAAAGAGAGAACAATTTGAGCGTGCATTAGAAAACAATTGTGTGAAATAAGCGCCAAAATAATTGTGCTGTTTTTGATTGGTTTTTTTTTTTTGTTCAAATCGAAATTCCAGTCAATATCTTTTCTTTTTTTTTAATACTAAGCACAAAAAATCGGTGCAGTGTTATTTTTATATATATAAAATTGCATTTGCCAGGTGTATTCTATTTCTAAGTAATTTTTTTAAAAAATCAGATTTTGTTTTTTTTTTTTTTTTTGGGAGACACAACTCAAGCTTCATTTACTGAAAGCCATGCAGTGTGCTCTCTCGGACGTTTCATAAATTTTTAAAACTAAGTAGATATATATATATATGTAAAAAAAAAAAATGTTATACAAGAAAAACACACACAAAAAAAGTGTTCAAATAACAACAACAATTGCCAAATGGAGGAAAGGAAAACGTAATAAAAAATAAGGCAACATTTTGCTCGAGAAACATAGGTAAAAATAATATTAGCAGACATTATTACATATATATATTAAGTATACAGTAGGATGTATGCAACATTAGGGTGATTCAGTATGATATTTATTTCTCAATGTTTTTTTTTGGCTTTTTTGTTTTATTGCAAAATTAGTTCTCATTTCGAAACATTTGTTAAGGGTTCATTGAGCTTCGGTGTGAGTGTTTTGTGAATGTATTTGAGTGTTTTCGAATATTCGTGGCGAGTTTGATTGTTTTTCTTTGTGTCTTTTGTTTTCATGTGTTTTACATACCTCTTCCAAAATAGTGCCGGGAAGTCATTTTTACTGTGTTAAATGGGGTAATTTTCTTTCTTTTCCTATTTTTTTTTTTTTAGTTAGGTAATTTTTCAATTTTTAAATGTCACATTTTCACGTAGATTAAATCCATAATAATCCATTAAATCATAATGAAATGAAAATGTTAAGCAACACAGCTGAGCAAATTTCAAATAAATGAAAATGTAAAATGATAAAATGAATCAGTTGGTTAGTTAATATTTGAAATATTGAAAGCATTGATTGATAGGAATATAAATAGAGAATTAATTGGGCCAGCATTTACCTTAAGCAATTAAAAAAAAAAACATTATTTAAAAAAAGAAGATATCAGTAAATGGCACAAATCGCCTGGCATACGAGATAATTATTAACTTTTTAAAAAAATTTAGTTATTATTATTAACTGATAATTATTAACTGAGAGACAGACGGACATGGATAGATCTACTCGTCTTATAACTTATTTGTAAGGAGAGTTGCCCAATCTTATTGGGTATTTAAAGTAAAAGCGTCAATTTTTGTTAAACCTAAGATAAAAACAACGTTGCTCAATTTTAATATCAATTAAAAAAAAACCAACAAATATATTTTTTTTTTTAAATTTATTCGATTATTATTTTTACTCAGATGGTATCAGAGTATTCCACGCACGACTGTAACTTTTTTATAGATAGTTTGCAAGGATACCTAAATTTATATTCTACAAACCAGATTCAAAATCGGTAACTAAATTCATTTCGGTTTTATATGATATATAAATTTTATATGGTTGCAGAATTCCCTTTAAATGTATTACAAACTTAACGATTCAATTATAGCAGTCTCTGCAATGTTATAAATATAAATTCCTATAAATTATGAAACCCTATTAAATAATTTAAACTAAAAGATCAGCTCTGATAGAATGTTTACTAAAAGTTATATTATTTTTATAATATAATCTTTGAAAAAATCTTGCGGTAAATGCTGAGCACAGCTAAGAGGCTCCAAAATAAATTAAAAAATTGGAAATAAAAAAAAAGTAGATTTGAAAAGCATAAGAAAAAGAAAAAGAAAGCAAATCACCTGTTTTGCATGTATAGAGCAGACCAAAGGAGTAAGCAAATACCGTTAGCCAGAGCACATGAAGCACAAAGGTATACATATATATATATATATATATATATATATATATATATATATATAAGATATTACATATATGTTGCACAGATGCAGAGAATTTTGAATTTATCAGCAGTTTAGTTTAGTATTATTTTTTTTTTTGGAACAGCGCATAAAATGATAGATGATAATGATATATGAGTTAGGGGTACTCACACGAGACAAAAAAATAAATAAAACATGTGAGGGATATGCAGAAGTTAATAGGAGAATAAGACAAGAAAACGTAAGACGAAACAAAAAGGTAAATGACAACATGAGAAGATAAACGAAGGGAAGAGAAGGGAAACGAAGAGCAGAGAAGAGAAAGAATCTGTTTTTGGGGTGCTTGGGGCATGTGACATTTACCTGAATGACTTCTCGACATATTTTGGTAGGTAGGCTGAAGTGATTGTTGGAGTCACAGGTGTTGCAGTTGTTGCAGTTGTTGCAGCTGTTGCACTTGAGACTGTTGTTGCACTTTCTGTTAACGTTAGCTGAAAACCATTTGTGGCATTAATTTGCTCGGAAGACCCATTGGTCTTGTGCCCGTTAGCAAGTTGGCCATTTGTGCCTGGTGTGGCAGGTGGCGTTGGAGGAGCGTTGTTGCTGCCACCGTTACTGTTGTTACTGTTGCTGTTGCTGCTGTTGTTGCTGCTGCTGCTGCCATTTGTTATTAGCTGACTCTGATTCTGACTAGATCTTGATTTGATATCAGTTTGTACGTATGAGACTTGTGTGACTTGTTCTGTTTCTCGGCTGTTGGGGAATACTTGTTTAATAATTATTACCAAAAGAAGCACAACAAAAGCGCACAAAATGAACACAACTCAATTTCTAGAAGGATAAACGAGACACACGATATACAACTAGAATATCTATATATATATATATATATATAAATCTGATTTGGGTAAGTATAAACTGCAAGTTGTTATTGTTGTAGCTGTTAAATGGTGCTCTCAAATCGATACTTGAAAGTTTGTAAAATTACGACAAAAAACAAAATCGCCAAAGAATACTGAACAAAAAAACGATAATAAAATCGAAAAAACGGGAAAAAAACGAAACACAACCAAAACCGTTCCGAGAGAATCAGCCTAAAAGCGAAATACCTCTTAACATCGTACGTATCGACAAGAGCCATAAATCCGTCCGGAAATGCGATGGCATACGAGACCATGGCAGCCAATTCCCCCTCACTCGACTCCTCCGTGGACACATCCAGGACATGCGACAACATTTGTCGATGACGTATCGCATGCTCCAGCAGATCCTCCATGACACCTGTTTTACAAATATATATATATATATTTTTATTATTTTAATTTTGATTTTATTTGATTTTACTTACCAGTTTGCTTGTGCTTCAGCAGACGCGTCTTCAGCTCGCCGATGCTGCTGAAACTGGTGATGTAGGCGTGTGCATGAGTACCCTTAACGGGAATATTAAAC
Source organism: Drosophila fungiperda (assembly GCA_035042345.1). Classification (NCBI taxonomy): domain Eukaryota; kingdom Metazoa; phylum Arthropoda; class Insecta; order Diptera; family Drosophilidae; genus Drosophila; species Drosophila fungiperda. The sequence continues at coordinate 4,485,577 of JAWNLM010000145.1, read as the reverse complement.
AATTTGCCAGCCAGCACATTGGAGGTGCCATCAAAACCACCTAGAATTGAGAATGACTTATGAATAACATGCATATTTAAAGTTTCTTAGTTATATTTCAGTTTCATATCATGTAAGAGCCAAAAAATATTACTTAACAATTTAAGTTTAAATTAAAATTTGTGAAATTCATTATAATTTTACATATATTAAATGCTGCTCTGTCGTTAATCCTCTATTAATTACTATATAGTATATTTAACAGTAAGTATACAATTTAATACATAAAGATCATTATAGCTGATACATAAGATTCGAAACGAGTTTTAAAGTTTGAATAAAAAGTGCTAGAAAATATCTTATAAAAAAAAACTTGACTGAGTTTACAAGGAATACAAATATTTCGACATATATTTGATTATTACAGCATTAGTAAGAAAAGTAAGATTTATTTATAAAAGATAAGCAGTTAATTAAAATTATTATTATTCCAGTTAAGATCACGAAGGGCAAATACCATAAATTATTTTATGCAAATTATATCTTATTTACATAAGCTTTTTAATGTAAGTTTGGTATCCCCATACACAAGATATATATTTAAAAAACAGCGTTTTGGTATCGTCAAATTCTTTCGATTGAAATATGCTTGTCAAAGTTCAGTTTGGAATATAAAAAATTATCTGAAGCAACAAGAAATTCAATACGATTTAATGACTACATCTTTGTTATGCTAATCTCAGGCTTTTAGCACATTAATGTATATAATTCCGACCCTATAAGATATATATATATATACATTCTTGATCAGCTTCAATAGCCTAGTTGATATAACTATTTCCCTTTGCCTCTTCATCCTCCTATTTGTGCCCATGTCGATCAATCTTTCTGTGTGCCATCAAAATTAAGAATCTTATTCAAATTTCCTACTTTTTAAAGCTCAGATTCTGCCCACATTTGAGACAAACCCTACATTTGTATGTAGCGTAGTTAGTCTAACAGTTATCAACTCAGGGACACATTTAATTCAATATCAAGCGAACACCTTGAGAAGCTACTACTGAGAACTACTCCCACACACAATTGGCAAAAGCATTTGGATTTGAAGAGCATTCGACACCACTGTGTCATGGCTGCCCATCAAAAATTGCAAGCGTTTTTACTTCTTTTTTTTTTGGGTAGGCCTTGGATGCCAGTTGGACGCACGCGACTCTATCGATTGAGACTCGAGGGAGTCAAAAAAAAAAGAAGAGAAAAGCACCAGAAATTTACGAATATATAATTAAACGCATTGCAAACTTTAAGCAATTTTTTGCTATTGTTGCAAAAAAAAAAAACTCATACACAATTTTGTATTTTCTTTTTTTTTTTGGGTTCAGGGTAGTCAAAGTTACGATGTGTGAGCGCCAATTGAAAATAGGTGCCAGTTGGCGCCGGGCACCGATGGAGACGACGACGATGACTATGACGACCCCACACATGTTGTGCAGAAGGTGGCAAAAAGTTTCGCAACTGTTTGTTGCTTGTTTGTTTTTTTTTTTTTTTTGGGTGCCATTGCGTGTGCCATCCACTTTTTAACACATACAAGAAGAGTTCTTGAACTTTACAGTGGAGATAGGGCAGAGATAGAGGTGCGGAGATGGTTGAGGAGGAGGAGTAACCATAACTCGGCGGAGGAGGAGCCACCACATCGAGTGACAGTGACACGTGCTTTGCATGCAAGCACATCATAAAGCGCAAAACAGAACAGAATCAAACAATATGAAATTGACGACTACAACAAGCCATTAAATATAAACTATAATATAGACATGTGTATACATATATATATATATATATATATATATTCCCACTACATCGATCAATGCGCAAGTTGAAGGCGCTATTTTCACAGCGTGTTTCTTTTGGCTCTGTTTTTTCTTTGTTTTTCTTTCTTTTTTTTTTAATTGATTATGAGCCACGCTGCATGCAATTTGGCAATCCAGGCAATACACATTTGACCTTAGTTGTCAGTTTTGCGTACCTGTGTAGGAATATTTAGATGCGGATAATCCGCCATCTGGTCCCTGGGCACGACGCAGCCCAAACTCCAACAATTTCACATGTTTGCCAGCAACCATGCGATAACGCGCTGCATTCGTCGCCATTAAACTGAAAGCAGCAACAAAAGTTATTAGACATGAATATAGATATAGATATATATATCTGAACACTCACCTGGCATAGTTGACGAGCGTGAGCAGCGTTGTCTCCAGCAGTTGTACAATTATCAAAGGTCCTTCGATCTTTATGATGGGCACGCTATAAGGCATACAAATTATAGATAAGATTAGACTTAAAAGTTACTTTAAGTATTTTTTTAAGTTCTCTATAAAATATGTATAGAAAAGTTAGAGCAACCCTAAGAACAATTAAGATGAATTTATTTATTTAAATAAAATAAGAATTTTACTTATACATTTGGAGAAGAAAAAGTATTTTAGAGCAAGGAACTATTTTAGTTTAATAATTAATTAAAATGTTTTACAGAAGCTATGCGATTGCTTAAGATAAATATATATATATATATATATATATTTATATACAAAAAATAGAAATCAGTAGAGAAGAGTAGCTATATCAGTGAATCTAGGGTATTACTTAAGAGATATTTCTAAACAATTTAAAATGTTCTTGTTTTTTTTATCAATTAACCTAACTAGTCTTTACAGATGAACAATGATATATCGATTTCACTATTGATGAAGTTAAATATAAAAATAATATACATATATGTATATCAACAGTGAAATCGATATATCACATATATATATATGTTATATTTATTTATGTATTCTGATATGCTCTCATCTATCTGCTACAAACTTTTATACAATTTTCCATTAACAGATTCAAAGTGCAAAGACTAGCAATTTTCAGATAACATATAAACATATGTTTAACTCTCTTATCAGCTCACCGGGGAAATGCGACAGTGCCCTCGTCGATGGCATAGAGGGTAACATCATGGGCTGTCAGATTGCCCAGATATTCAAAAAATTCATTTTCAATGCCCTCTGGCAATGTTTGCCTCAAGTACTCAATATCTGTAAAGTCGAAATAAAATTATTAATACAAATCTCAATAAAAATAAAACACAGTCGAACTCACCGCTCTGGGAATAATGAAAGCTATCCAAAAACTTGAGGCACTCCTCCAGACCGGCAAATATTGTAAATTCACCATGGAATGGATTGTTGCGAAAGAATAGGTCAAAGACCGCCTGATCATCTGTTTTGTCTGATTTCCAATAGGCATATGCCATTGTTATTTGATACAAGTCTGTAAGAGATAAATACCGATTAGCACAGACTCACCTGACAATTAACCCAAAATAAAATATAAACAAAAATAATATGAGAGCTACCACAAATGCAGATTAAATCATTATATGAACTCAAGCGATAAGATACAATCAAAATTCAACTCGTGTGCCTTATACCAAAACTCGTCTGGCAAAGACAATTTAATGCAAATTTTTATCTACATTTTGAAAGTAAAAACAAAAAAAAAGACTCAAAGATCATCTATTTACATACATATATAATATAGGCGCAATGTACTTGCCTAGACAAAAATAGATAAAACTAAAAGTCTAAAAACAACATAAAAAAAAATATACAAAAAAAAAGTGTAAATGCCAAAGAGGAGTTTTGCACCATTTTCGATCTCGTTTAACGAAAATAGATGCATAAATAAATCCCTTTGTTTTAAAATTGCAACATTTTATTTAATATTTAAATATACACATTTTTCTTTCTTGTGGTTTTTATTGAATTACTGTCAGAGATTAGAGTGTTTGTAGGTCAGTGCAAAGACATTCAAGTTATTCATAAAGAAAGTGAATCACACTTCGGAAATATAAGAGAAGCATTCACTGAGAGAGAATCGTGGAAATTGATTACTTTCTAAAGTGATTATTTTCCAGGAAATTACTCAGGGCTTAAGTCATCGAACTTAATATAAATATATATTTATATATAAGAATGCTCTTATATTTATAAATATATGAATAAGTAAGAATGCTCTCGTCGAGAAAGCTCGACTAGTAGAATCAAGAAACCAAAGTCTTCATATTTCAAAATATGTATTCATTTTAGATATATATATATATCTATATATAATTGTATAGCTAATTAATATCATGTTCAGTTGTGTACAAACTGGATTATCAAGATATATCCCATAATTTTTATTATTAATCAATTTTTGGTCGTAGAAAGTTGTACAATAAAATAAATATGTTCTTCATTTGTTATATCAGAATTAATATTATACATTTAAAGTCTGTACCTGACAGGCAAACGAACATATCGGATCAACTTTATATATGCTTTATATGCTTGTTCTATGAGTGCAAAAAACCTATAGTCAACAAAACAAACACAAAAGTTGCTGAATTAGCACTTCAGCTTTTTAATTAATGTTATAAATACATAAATAGATTTATACATAGATTAGGTATATATTTATATATAGATATAGATGCTACTTACCGGTAAGCAGAGGCTGGACAACGCCATTCTGATTCATTCGTCCGCGATCCATAAATTGTCCGCCCGAATTGCAGCTTGGTTCACGGTCATTCATGGTCACAATTTATGCAAATCGTTTGTTATTTATTTATGGATTATTTATATTTATTTAATATGTAAATAGCTCCAGTTAAATTATTAAGATTGCAAGTCGAAAGAACGTTGAACTTTTACTCCAACTGTAGTTGTTGTTGTTCTTCTTCTTCTAGATTTGTGTATCTGTAAAATTATATATTAAACGCTTTAATTTGTTTACGCCTTTTTCTTTAAATATTGATAGGCGCTTTGAGTGACATAATCAGCAGCTGCAGCTGCAAATTAACACACTCTATTCAAATACTGTGTTAATTAAATTCAAAAATTTAGAAAAACACACACATAAATTCAAAGTTATCAGACGATTTTGAAAATATTGCGTACGTCTTTCTTATCAGTAGGTTATTCGGACGCAGACGCAGACAAAAAGAAAAACGGAAGCACTGGGTCAGCGCCAATGACAATTATCAAGTTGTTCACGCGTTGTTTGGACACTATCAACACTCTTCAACTTTATGTATATTCATGTATATTTGTATATTTATATATTTGCCTCTATTTTTTGCCGAGCGGGCTAAACTTTTTCGCTAAGCGTTTCAAGCTCAACTGAAATGAAATGAGGCAATCGAGTTAATGCCGAGCGAAATCCTGAGTGCTGACTGTTGCTCAATGCGTTATTCTCTAGATAATGCAGCACAAATATGGACAAAAAATTTGCTTGCTGGGAGAATTTGTTGATTGTTGTTACTTAGCAGCCGGTAGGAGTGAGTGGTATGTGGAATGAGGAACGGAGGAGGGAGTGCTATCACCCATCACGAAGAGAACGGTAAACTACGCGAAAGAGAGTGATAGCGAGAAACCGCCAAACCCAAACTCTCGCAATTTTAATTTTTAGAGATGGCTGGCAGCACGAGCACGAAGTCGAATGTGAAAAGCACGACACGAAAAATTTTTTTTTTTTTTTGTATGAACTTTGGAGATATTCAAAATATTTCATATAGCTTATAATGTAGAACAATTTGAAAACATGAAGTAAAGAACTTTTACATGATCTCTTGAGCTCTTTTAATAATTAAATAGATCATGATTTCATATTAGTTTGAAGTTTGTAATAAAGAATAATTTAAAAGTCCGAATGGAAAAACAGTTCCTTTAATAATTAAATATATCAGAATTTTTTATTATTTAATGTTTTCATTACATTGTAAGCTATTGATATAATTTTGAATTTCTTCAAAAAACATTCTATTTGTTTATGTTTTGATTATTATTACTCTAAATTTTTCAACAAGCTTCTCCACCCATGTAATTTAAACGATTCGTGCTTAACCGATCGCCACTCGTGTCACGCACGCGTACAACTCTAATTTGCCGGGCTGTGCTTTATTTGGGTTTGTTTATTTCGGCTGCTGTCCGAAGATGTCTGGCACGATGTCTGCGGCTGCAACATCTGCTGCTGCTGCTTCAGCTGCTGATTCTATTGATTTTTATGGGTTGATGTCGTCGTTGGCCCCAACATGTTGCACACTGGCAGCAGCGCAGCATTAAGCCAGTGAAGGTTGCATGAAGGTCGGCGGGGCGCGCACACAAACACACACACGCATACAAACACACACGCGCTGCTGGGCGGGTAAGTCAAGAGACGTACTCAAAGAGCAAAAAAAAAGCGGCGTAAATGTTGTAATTGTATATGTGCGTGTGGGTTTGTGTGTTATTACTCCTGATGCAATATACAACTGATTGCAACACTCACTTTCACTTGATCCACACGTTTCAATTCATAACTTACGAATTTGCAAAAATGTCAATTTTTTATTATTTACTTAGATAAACATTTGCAGGAGATACTCGCAGAGCAGCGTTTTCAAATACTACGCTAAGAGACACGCACATTAAGGTCAATAGGCTGCTGCTGTACTCGCGACAATAGCAAAATAAACGCCAATAACGTTTATGTTTAAAGTTAAAAGCAAAACGCAACTAAACAAATCAGTATGCGACTAGCGAGCGCTCTCAGCTGATAAGAGAGCGATGCTGTCCACTTGCTTACTCGCACAACGGCAGGTCGACATGTACAAGGTGCGCGCTCATTGAGCACGCGCATGTCGTCACAGCTGACAAAGGGTTGAAAAGCATAAACTTGATTATTTTGCTTAAGCATGAATATGCAGTGTTGGAAAGTAACTATGAATGTTTTTTTTTATTATAATTTTAAGCGACGTTCTTAAACAAACATCCTATTAATTCATCTAAGCGACAGTGTTCTAACATTTTATGGTATTTGAAAACAAAACAAAACAGCTGCTTATTTATTTGTCACTTCAATTTCAGCATTATTTACATCCGTTGGCCAATCCAAGTCAATGCCAACCACATCTAAAGCTAAGATATCAATGGGTTTGCCAATTATGGAAGATATAGATGGAGTTGTGCGTCCAAATTCACCATGAACCAGTTCCTTGATGTAGGTGCCCGCCTGGCTGACCACATCGATGGTGAGCAATCGTCGATTCTCGCGTTGGACACGCGCTTGTACACTAAATATGGTTCGGGGTCGGGTGTGAAGCGGTCGTCGATGCAACACTCGAATTGGCGTCTTTTGTTGTATTTCAAAGCTGGCAGAGATTTGCAGTTTTTGCAATATGTCCAATGTGACTGGTTCTTCGAGCACGCAGAGGGCACGATAATATTTACGCTTCTGTTCCTCGCCCATTTTAATGTGAGTGAGTTGATCTCGCGGCACAACTTGTAGATTGTGTATGGATACTTTGCCAGTGCGATCGACGGCCTGCTCCATCGCCAGTGCCTGCTGACGAGTCATGCTGCTCCTGCGGGCATTTGGTATTTCCAGGACAAATGGACGTCCTTTGCCCAGGCAACGCACATCGACATCTTCCCTACCACTGGACATGAATGTGATCTTTTCCGGCGTTTCTGTAAAATGTGAGGCAACATATCGCACAATAATCTCCTCAATGCTATCCTCCATGATGCGCTGCCCATTGAGCACCCAAGGCGTATGCGACAACTCGCGACTCAACTTGCGATAGCGTCCAGCCACACAAATTATGGGACCCATCAGCTCGATGGATTGTAACTGCAGGGGACCTGTTACAGCCGGTGGTGGTATGGGCAGGTACTGTTCGAAGAGATCGGCTTTAATGCGTGACGGTTGATATTGTTTTTCGAGCAGTCCTCGGGAGATTTCCACACGTTTCTGGTTCTTGGCAGGAAATGCAGCACGATTGAGTTCGCCTAGTTTGGCCACAACATCGTCCTCCGAGCTGTGTCGCAACTCAATGTTGATCATCAGTCCATTCGCATCGTACTCCCTGCCCAGCTTGGCACAGACAATGGGATGTAGAATTAGTTTCACAGCCTCCTTAAAGGGCACATCGGGTGCATTGTGATCCGCCACAGAGGAACGACCAAATTTCCGTTGCAGAGCAAACCACATGGATAGCTGACGCAGCTGTAGAGTCATCGGCATACTGATGGCCAGAACGATGCCATCGCAATCATATTTGGCAAAATCCGAATCAAGAATCCCTTGAATCAGTTGACTTTGCAAATCCTCCGAGAAGAGGCCCAGGCAAATGGAGCATATGCTCAGGCGTTGCTTCTTCAACGGCTGTTCATCAGCGATCTCGTCCATAACTATAGTGCTTTCGGGCACTTTAACATCAAGCTAGAATTAAGATATCTCTTGTAATGTGGCTAATAATTTGGTAAGAGATTTAAAAATTGTTTGCCCACGCGTTTGAATGTTTGCTGCATATCGCGATATTCGTTGCCGCGCGCCTTCAAATAACGCAACTGACACACGCGGCAGACGCCACATGACTCTAAGTAATCAATCAGTTCCTGGTTTTTCATATTATTTCAATAGTTAACTCAATAAAACCAAATCGAAAACGTGCCGAAATTGAAAGGATGCATATGTAAACAAAACGTGCAACAAAAGCAAAGTTTGTCAACACTGATTGCCTTTTTGAGCAAGTGCTGTGGTTGGTCGTTAGAACAATGAACAGCTGTAATTTATCGATAGTAATTAACGCGAAAGGCTAACGATTGTAAAGACATTTTATCAGTTATCTTATAATTACATATATATGTAAATAAATCGTATATCTAACGACAAGTTAGTCAACACTAATTTTCTTTTTGAGTAAACGTGGTGGTTGGTCGATCGAACATTGAGCAGCTGTTACATATCGATAGTGTGACCAATTGTGGCTACAAATAATCGGTCATCTATTGTCAAATAATCCTATTTTTCGTTTCATTGAAATTTAAGGTGCGTTTCAGGTGTTTAAGTGCTGTGTTTGTACGTAAATCGACACATATTGCTTCTCAAGCAAGCACCAGTCCCATTTCCGTGCCTAAAACACTCCTTGAAAGCGTTGTTATTGTTACGTCACAGACCACAGGCTCCAATTGGAAAACACATATAGTAAAAATTCATTAATTTTCAGGAACAGCTTCACACAAAATGTCGCTGACGCCCTTCCTGCGCCTGCCGCTCACCGATTTGACCGGTTGCCTGATTAACCATCAGACCTACGACAAATGCGGCAAATTCGAAATGAAAATGATGGACTGCCTGGAAGCCTACGGCTTGGAACGCGGCAAAAAGATGTGCGCCGATCTTATCGGCGATTTCCAGGAGTGCGTCGGCATGCAAAAGCAAATACTCCGCTTCCATGTTAGTTGAAACTACTACTTACATATTTACATCAATAATAAATTACACATTAATATATTTTTAGGCCATGCGAAATGAACGGTACAGGCAATGGCTGGCCGGTGAGCGCAAGGGGGAAAATCTCTTCGCGGAACCACCACGTGTAGATGCTTATTAGGCAGCTTGCAATCGGGGAATAATAGCATATAATAGCCCAAACATGTTTAAAAAATAATAAAAGTTATGTACAAAAAATTAAATGTTTTCTTGTTTATCGTTAGTGTTGGTCAACGTGCGCAGGCAGCACAACACATTATCTGCCAGCTAGTTGGCAGCACTGCCATTTGTTTTTGGCTGCCGAAAAATTGCTCGCAAACGATTCTATAAATTTTAGTAGTTAAAATGGCCACAAAACGACCCAATAATAGTGTAGTGCTGGCGCAGGAGCCAAAGCGCAGCAAAAGTGAAATTATTGCATACACAAATCGGGATAAGGCGCTGCTGGAAGCGGTAAGCACGGCAACGTAGAAGAAGAAGAGCGGACAGACTGCATTTTGTTGAGTGCTGTAAAAGTGCCCGACAAAAAGATACCCTGGAACATGTTGAATAAATATATATATTTAAATATACTTTGTTCTATTATACGCACATGAATATAAAATATATATTTAAATGAATTATATTATTATAATTTACATTATTTATTAACACCCTTTATTTGCAGGGCGTGCGTCGCACTTCGAATCTGGAGGCGCCCATAATGCAGCTGGAGGGACATGAAGGCGAAATCTTTACCACAGAATTTCATCCGGAGGGCGAGCTATTGCTCTCCTCCGGTTTCGACAGACAGCTGTGTAGGTGCAACTATCATAATTGCTGAGGATGCACAAACTTAAAAGTTCCCCTTTTGATATTTTTAGATATCTGGCAGGTGTATGGGGAGTGTGAGAATATAATGGCCATGTCTGGTCACACGGGCGCTGTAATGGAGGCTCACTTCACGCCGGATGGCTCGCATATATTCACCTGCTCCACGGATAAGACACTGGCCATTTGGGACATTGTGACGGGTCAGCGAGTGCGACGGCTCAAGGGACACACGAACTTTGTGAACAGTGTGCAGGGGTCGCGGCGCGGCCAGCAGCTGTTGTGCTCCGGCAGCGATGATCGCACCATACGCATCTGGGATGCCCGGAAAAAGCAGGCTGCGCACGTCCTGGAATCGCCGTTTCAAGTGACTGCTGTTTGTTTTGGCGACACCAGCGAACAGATCATCTCTGGTGGCATTGACAATGAGGTGAAGATTTGGGATATACGCAAACAGCAGGTTTTGCATCATTTTCGCGGACACACGGACACCATTACGGGTCTGTCGCTGTCGCCGGAGGGCGATTTTGTGCTCACCAATGCCATGGATAATACGCTGCGGGTGTGGGATGTGCGTCCGTATGCGCCCGGCGAGCGTTGCGTTAAAGTGTTCCAGGGACATCAGCATAATTTCGAGAAGAATCTTTTGCGTTGCGCCTGGTCACCGGGTGGCGATAAGATTAGCTCTGGTTCCGCCGATCGTCATGTCTACATCTGGGATGTGAACACCAGGCGCATTCTCTACAAGCTGCCCGGACACAATGGCAGCGTCAACGATGTCGATTTCAGTCCACGTGAACCCCTTATTTTGTCCGCCTCCAGCGATAAGACTTTGTACCTGGGCGAGATCGAAGATTAGTCTTAGCTCGACTTTTGAAGCAGCAAATATAGCTAGTTTTAAGTGCCAATAAAGTCGGTGAAAACTAAAAACTACATTTTATTTTTATACATTCTTCTGCTCGACTTAAACCCTAATCTATTTTTTTGGTTGGTATTCATGTAAAAATCTAAACAATTTAAAAAGGGGTAATCCAAAAGCAATATTTGTTTTGTAATGTTTTAATCTCTAGAATAAGATTACAACTTAATTTAGATATTTAAAGCTGTTTACTCTATACTGGCTGCAAATGGACGTTAAATGTTCTTTTAGAGATTCAATTATTTGGATCCAATCATAGTCAAATCTGAGTGAATTTTCAATACGAACATCTTTTTGAGTATAGCTTAACCCTTAATATTTATATATGATATTAATTAATGTCATACTTTCTGAGCATGATTTAAACAATTGAATAATTTCAATTACGAAAAAAGATTTCACCTCCAAATTAATTTAAAAATGTTATCCAAAAACGCATATTCAAATTTTCGTGTAGAATTTTTTGATGCTTGTATCACAAATTTTTTATTTCGGCATTATAATAACGATTAATAAATAAAAGTCTGTATATATATATACACATATATATATATATATATGTGTGTGTGTGTTTTTTTGTAAAAATGAAAGCGAAAAAATGTTAAACGGGCAGCGCAGTTGTTGAGCTGGTAACTGTGCTTTTGAACAGCTGACCAAAGAACTTGAGGCCCGTCGCTCCGCCCGGCACCATGCCCAGCAGCATGAAGAGTAGCGTGATTATCTGTGCGACGGCAAATAGAACCGTTAATGCTGTGCTCTTCGCCACGAGCGCAAAGTAGAGTGTCAAAGTTAGACAGGCACTGTACGAAATTGACGTGATTAAACGGGGCTTGGAGAACATCTGTTTCACAAACGCCTGGAAGCCGACGAGAAAGCAAAAGCTCAATATGAAAAACAGGCTGCCGAGTGTGAAGAGCAACGCAAACTTTGGCTTTAGCATCAGCACTGGAATGTACAGAGTCGACAGCGTCATGCACAGGCAGCCCATTCCCAGACATGCAACAAAGCCCACAATGCGCTGCAGTCGCGACTGTAAAAAAGAAAAAAAAAACATTATTTACATGCAGATTAAAGTACGACAGCGATCGCTTGGAAGTGGAAGAGAAATTGGAAAGCACCGCAGGACAATTTCCAGTGGAAATAATACATAAATACGCATGCTTTCTGACACTACTATTCAAACAAGCGGGCAATCAAATGTTTTTCGGCCAGTGTACAGATGTGGCAAGAGGAAGCACAGCTGGGCACGGGACATATTCTAGATGCAATGAACAGATGAATTGGCGGTAGTGCTACACAAGCGATAACTGAAGAAATTAAATGTTTATTTTACACACCAATTTTGGGCAGCATGTGTCCTGTGTGTCCTTCAGCCAACTGTTAGCCTCTGGTTGTTCCGCGTTGCGCGAAAAGATGTTCGTCAGTCCTGGGACCTTAATCTGTGGCAATTTCACATTGAAGTTCTTCTTCTGATCGCTCTGCAGCAGTAAATACTCATCGAGATCCTGTTTTAGGTTGCTCATTCTGTTTTGCGGTGGTTGAAATGCCACCGCTTAAAAATATTTTTAATTATCGTAATTGTGTTCTTTTGTTATATTTGTTTTGTTGCCAGCCCGACAATTAATCGTGTGTTGTTTTGAGTTGGCAGCACTGAAAGTGTTGTAAAGCGAGTATTAACTGTTCTGGTTAACAATCGCTTGAATTTGAAATTTTACTGCAAAATTAAAGTTGATATAATTTATGGTTAAATATTTAGCAAGACTTTAGAAATTTATTTTAAATTATTTTTTTATTATTATTTAAATGTTATTTCTTGATATGCATGTTGAGTTTCAATCATGAAAACATTTTGTATATATAAAATAAACTCTAATATTATGCATATTTTTAATATTAATTAGTTGCTGCTGGGCATTTGACTCATTCAAATAATGCATAGTTTATATCATTAGCAATATCAGTAAAAGATTTCTGACGTCACAATTGCCCACCACAACTCGACATACGCAGCACTCATGCAGCGCTGCCAACCTTTGTCTAAAGTAAAATACCATTTTGCTGCCCCTAAAAAGTGCAAGCGTTGCCACATTTTAAAGAATGCCCTCTGTCACGATTCAAATCTGGCAACTCACTAATTCTTTCAGTTTCAGTTGAATTTTTGTCGTGGTTGGTTCGTTGTCGCTGCGCGCGCGGCGAATATGTAATTAAACTGAATTGAAATTACAAAGTATAAATTGATAATATTCAAGACGCCGAACACACGCAAAATTACAAAAAAAAAATTAAGAAAAAAGTAATGATTTATCAAATTTATATATATATATAACAACGGAAATTAAAACCCCCTGTTCTGTGTGCCCCTGCATCAGTCAAAAAACGTCGCGATTCCATGCAAAGGCTCTTCTATTTATGCAAATTGTGTAAATGTGCATATGTGAGAGTAGAAGAGTATCGCGCGCTTGTATGTGTGTGTGTGCGTGTGTGTATGTGTGTGAGTGCGTTTTGCGTATTTGTGTATGCATGTGAGTGAGTGCGTGTATGTGCATATGTGTGCGTGTGTATGCGTGTGGGCGATTGTGTTTATGCGAAAACGCATTAATTACGCAAATACAAATGCAAATGCAAATACAACAACAAATGTAAATACAAATCAAATACAAATACAATCAAACACAAACAAAAACAATACGTAAAACGCAAAGCAAAGCAAAATACGCATTTTGAAAAGCCAAAAAAGGATTTCAAATGCAATCTAAATACAAAAAAAAAATTTAACGAAATTTGAATAATAATTTTATGAAGCAAATTTTTTATTATTTTTTGCGCTAAATTTGATGAAAATCAAAAAAAAAAAATAAAAAATTTGATTTGTGATGTTGGTTTTTTGTTGCTGAATTAAATTCACTAAAATAAATAATAATTAATTACAGCAAAATTCCAAGTGAAAATATAAATAAGAAATAAATCATATTTTTGACTCCGGCTCGTGGTCGAATCGAACTTAACGGGAATCGTTGCCTTTGGAGGTTTTTCGAAAATAATGCTCAAGTTTCGAAAACAGTCCAAAACGGTTTGGAATTAAGCTGGAATTACGATTGTAACTGGAAGCAACCGCTGCTTCAATGGTGTAAGTAGACTTTATTCTAGAGGTGAACTTTACTTCCAGTAAATCCATTCCAATGAAATTCACTTTATATTTACATTTACTAAATGTTAAAATTCAGGTCAATTTCTTTTTAATTTACTTAAAGATATAAAATCTGATTATACTAAAAACATAAGAGATTTTTATGTACACTTTAAAATGTAGTTAAATAAAAAATCTGACTTATGCTTAAAAACTGAAGACTTTTTCATTTACTCCACACTTATTAAACATTTTCTTAAAAAAAAGTTCGATTTATGCTGGAATAATAAAGAAATGTTTTACATTTATTTTTTTACAATTTTGTTAAATAAAAATTTTTATTATACTAATAAGACATTTTGTTTTTTCAAACTTTATTTTATTCAATAATTAAACGTTTTCAAATTTTTCGTAAATTTCTATAAAATACATTTTTATTGAAAAATTCTTTAAAACTCAATTTTATTTTATTGCAGCTCTCCACACAATTGGTAAGGAAACAAATCAACAACTGGAATCCAAATAAATAAAACAAAAAAAATAGTGCTTATTGAAAAATATCCATGAAATCTGTGTTAAATTGGCAGCTTTGAAAAGTGTTGCAGTGTTAAAAAAGAAGAGCAAATAATACAAAAATAAAGTGTTTATAAAAAAAGTAATAACTAAATTTAAAACCAAGCCAGGCTTACAAAGATTATGCCAATTTTAACTTAAAAAAGCAACACATATATAAAAATCTATATATGTATGTGGTTATATATAAATGCATATATGTGTGTGTGTGTGTTTGTGTGTATACGCCCAGGACTCGACTCGTTGAATATTATGTGGAGAGCCGATCTACAAAGCTGCGCAGCACAAAGAAAAATGGCACAACGATTCACAACGAGGCAGCTCCAGTTTTTTCTGTTTTTTTTTTGGCTGGGGGCGCTGCTGCTGCTCTGCCGCCGTCAGCGACAGAACTACAACGGCAACGCAGAGCAATAGCAATTAACTCGAAAGCAAAGAATTTCATCAGAAATTCAAAGCACATAAGGCGAACGGATGACGTGCAACGGGCTGAAAAAATAAACGAGGCAACAGCAATAGCAGCGGCAGCAATCGCGATGCGAGCAGCGACGTCGACAGCGAAAAATCCAGGCTGACAGCTCCCCCTCAACGAGTTGGCTGCACAAAAACAACAACGAAAAGTAACATGGCGCTGCCATGTACAACTTGTCTGTGTATGTATGTAGATGTGTGTGTGTATGTACGAACAACGCAAATAAGGCAATAGTGTGAGCGAGTGTGCAACATATTCGTATGTAGCGGTGCGAGTGAGATGGCGCTGTGCGCATAGAGAGAAATTGTCGTGTCGCGTTGTCGTTGTCGACGTCGTTTGTCGCTCGTTGAAAAATCGATTCAGCTGCACACAAATCGAGAACGCGCGCGTGCAAGCGAGAGGGGACCAATGTCAATAAGTGCGAGCGAGCTACCGGCCGCAGTAAAAATACGTGTTTTGTTTTGTCTTCTTTTCTTTTTGTTTCTTCTTATTTAACCCGTTTCTCGTGTGCGTGCGCGTGCGCCTGTATGTGTGTGTGCATTAATGTGTGTTTGAACTGCTAGAAACTACGTTGTACGACAAAAACTACAAAGTTTTCGTTCGTTGCTAATGTTGTTGTTGTCCACGGCGTGTGGTGGCATCCCTGGCACACACCCCCCGCCCTTCTTCCAACCGTTCGTATATTGCAAATGCGGTCTTCGCACGACTTGTGTGAGTGTATGTGCGTTTGTATGGATGTGTGAGTGGTCACGTAGTAGCGCTACAAAAATGACTGCATAGTTTGCGCTGACTACAAAGGCAGCAAGAATAATAGAAGCAGAAGAATAAGCAGAGCATGAGGAAAACTGGTTTGGTTGCTGCTTCTGCTGTTGCTGCTTCTTCTTCTTCTTTGGTGCTTTAGCAGCTGCTGCTGGCAGCATATTAATGAATTTGAGAATTATTTTAATGGGTATTTTTTTTGCTGACTATAAATGGTCTTAGAGCGTTTTAACCATAAATGTCGCACAGTTTAGTTGTAATATTTTTAAACCAAATACGCGTTTCCAACAACAAAATGGAGGTCAATGTAGAGAAGAAGAAAAACGCAAAAAGGACATAAAGAAAGAGAAGATAGACGCACAAAATTGAACAGAATTTGTATTTTGTTGGTTGTTTCTTAGATTGTTTTTCTTAGATTGTTTTCAAATTAGATTTTTGCACACGTCAAAAGAAAAAAATGAGAGCTGAGCGCCCCAAAAAAATAAGCAAAAACAGAAAATAGAGTTAATCAAGCGTTTTGAACCGCACCCCAGCAGGCATACAAAGCGACTGATGCGCAGCGGCGACATTTTAGTACAGCCAAGCCAGGCAGCTCCACCACAAAAACTTTCACGATCGATTGGCAGCCCCCAAACCGACAACTACGACGACGTCGGCAGAAGCAACAGCAGCAGCGACAACAGCAGCAGCACAGCAATGGCTGCCGCATTATGCTCACCTCTCTCGCTCTCTCTCCAACGGTCAGTGTGGGTGCGAATGCAAAAGCGCTAGCGTTTCGTGTGCGCGTGCAAGCGAGAGAAAAAGCATTTTTAACGCCCGCCAGCGTCTGCGCGTTAAACACACGCACACATACAAACATATATTTATGTACCTTTTTATGGGCTTCATTTTGTGCGTGTGTATTTGTGATTTCCTGCTGCGCCCCAAACATATCCACAAGAAGGGCCCCAAAAAAAAAACAGCAACAGAAAAGAAAAAAACAAAACTTAATGCTAAGCTACAAAACTACAATAAAATAAGACGTGAAATAACAACGCAAAGCAACCCCACTCTCAACTAAACACACACAAGCACACATGACTACATAACCATTTATAAATACACAGCAAAAGCAGCAGCAGCAACAACAACAATATTGACAAACGGCAAAAACAAAACTCGCAGCAAAAATACTCGTTTTTTCCATGCCTTGCCCAGGCAGCATAGGACGGAGCACAAAAAGTACCAGCTATAAATTCTTTATATACACAAAAGTACATAACACGCACACACACAAATGCTCATAGCAATATGTGCGCTGAAGCAGCAACAACGCGCCATTAAAACGAGCCGCTCTATCTCGCTCACACAACAGACACCCCACTTTGTGCTGTGCTGCGTGCGTGACTGTGTGTGGGTATATGTGTGAGTAGCTATAACAACCACGTCAGACAACAGCAGCAGCGGCAGCAGTTCAGTGCAAACGTCAATTATAAGCAAACACACCGTTGCCAAATTTCACTTCACGCTACACAGCGTGCACAAGACAGAGATAGAATTCAAACGAGAGCAAGTGAGAGCAAGCAGCAGCAGCGCCATGCGACGTTGCTTAACTTCACGCCATCAACAAAAGGCAATAGCAGCAGCGAGCAGCACCGACCGCAGCGGCAGCAGCGACAGCAGCAGCAGTCATGAATTGTTGTTCTTGTATTTCCATGTTGCCTGCCTTTTTGGAATTTTTAACATGCGCCCCGCTTGGCTTGGCTTGGTTTGCCTGGCTGACTGGATTTCTTTTTCTTCTTCTTCTTTTCTCTCTCTCTTCTGCTGCTGCTGCTTGTTTTTTTCTGCTGTTGTATTTGGCCGGTTCGTGGATTGATGGCGTTGTTGGTTCTTGGACCTGGAACCCGGCCCCGGTACGGCTGCCTGCCTGCTTGCCTGACTGTCGTTGTTGTTGTAACGTTGACTGGATTATAATAACGACGTTGACGTCAACGTTAACGTCAACGTCGCTGCTCGCATTTTCCAGCTTATGTTTGTCGTTGTTGTTGAGGAAATGCGCTGCAATACCAGCGACCAGACCCAGACCCAAGTCCAGGCCCTATTATGTATATATATATATATATATTTATGTATTTACAGCCCCTGTGTCCAGCAGCAGCGCCTTTTCTTTTGTAAATTGAGCGCAAAGATCTTGCGTATCTCATAGATACAATGTATCTTTATGTACATATATACACAGCACCATTTACCATGTACATTTTTATATTGTTGTTGATTTCAATAAATTTAAATTGCTCTCTAGTTGAATTAAATGAAAACATTTTTTGTTGTGTATTTATTTTTAGTGCTATAAATTAACATAAATTGGCATAAGCTCTTTGTCGTCGACAAGTCTTCAATCAAACAAATTGTATAAGTAAATTAAAAAGAAAAATCTATTAAATTGTGGCTCAATTAAAGTTAAAAAGTGCAAACAAAAATAAAATCCGAGTGCTCCATAATAAAAGAAATTCCATTTAATAATCTAATAAAAATAAAATCTGTTCTCTTCCCATTTTTTTACCCACCCCCTTTTCCACCAAAATCTATTTGCAGCCCATAATATATATATGTAAAAAAAAAAAGAAAGCAAATAATTCAATCGATCAACGATTGATCAATCGTCTATCACCCTCTCTCTTTCTCACGCGTTGTGTCTGTGTGTGTGAAGAGCAAGAGAGAAAAAATGCAGCTATCAATGCAATGAGAAAAAAAAATTCGAAAAATCAATGAGATCTAGTGCAAATTAAAAGTATCTCGAAAATGTGCGAGTGAAGCCCAAGCAATCAACAACAACAACAACAGCAAAGATAAATACAACAAAAATAAAAGAAAATTAACAACAACAAAAAGGAAAATAATATAAGATAAGAGTTCAATCTCAACGGGGGAGATATTCAATCAATGGGAGGAGCGCGCCCATTTAAAATTATGCGCCTCCACAAATCGACGGCATACTACGGGAAATGCTCAATAGATCGTGAGTTGTCATGAAACATGGTACGCGACAGCAGCCGTAACATTTGTTTTGGAAAATTAGCCGAAACTACGCAGCAACAACAACAACAAATAGCCGTGGATAGTAGCAGCAGCAACAATAACAATAATAATAATAACAACAACAACAATAACAATAATAACAACAACAGCCAGAAACTACGGGATACATTAAAAAGGTAAGTTCTGGATTAGTCTTAAAAGAAGAAAAGAAAAAGCTTTCAAAAGTAATTGGAATATTTATGGAATTACCTAAGCGCAAAGGCAATGAAAGCTCAAAGTAGAAATTAAGAGCAAAAAAAAAAATTCAAAAAAAAAAAAGGTTAACTCAGGTTTCTGGAATACATTATGTGGAAAAAGTAAAACTCGAATGGGAAAGAATAGTTGGGAAGCTGCTGAAGAAGTGGAGAAACTAGAGAGGCAAGCAAAGATTTCTGGAATATGAAATATTTGCAATGCAGTAAAAGAAAGGGTCTCTGGAAAATGACATAATTGCCAAGTAGTTGAGAAAATATAGAAGTAAGCAAAGATTTCAGGAATATTTTGCAAAAATGTGGAATAAATAAACAGGAATAGTTATTAATGACTAGCTAAGTGGTAAATTCTTCAACGTTTGAAAAAATTAAATAAATGAAAAACATTCCTTGAATTTTAAAAGATATTTGTTTATTTTTCAGACTGCGGGTTGTCCAGCATTTGCGGGTTTAACATTTGTATATTTAACTTGAAAACGGCTTGAGTTTTATCTACAGAGTACTGATAATAAGTACAGTGAAGTCTGTCCTTGACAAAACCACTTTACTTATATTTGATACAACAAATAAGGGAAATTATCTATTTTACTGAGCACTCATCAAACCAAAATAAAGTGCTCAAAAGAGCTTACTTAAAGTAGATGTTGTGAAAACCATTTGAATTATCATTTGAGATGATGATAGAAAACTTTAACCAACTCGTATATATATGATAAATCATACTAAAGAAATAGGCTTTTGCAGCACACATTAAATCAATTTTTATCTGAAAAGAACTGATAATATTTTGCTAGACTCTGGAAAAGTATATATTTACTGGATACAATAAAATCTACACTTGGCTTATTATGCAGCTAAGGAATATTTGAATTGCTTATAGAATTGGAATTGGATTTCTAATAAGCAACTTGTAAAACTTTCAATATTCATGAAATTTGTATACCTCCATAAATCATATTAAAAAGGTTCAAATCCATCCTCCAAAAAAGAGACATTTTTATATGAATATCTGCATAAAATCAGTTTGTTTTTTCCACTGAAAAATTTCCCCAGCTACGTGGAATTTTCCGTACGTGAAAACTGCTAAATGTCTGCTTAAAATGTATCTCGAAGCGAATGCAGCTAAAAATCTACAGTTGCTGCTGCTGTTGCGTAGGCCCTAAATTCAACTAACGGTTGACACAAAGCTCTGAAGAAATAAATCGCCTCAGACCTATGCAAAGTATCTCTGAGTTTGAGTGGGTTTTTCTGTGTTGTTTTGTTTTTCAATCTTGTGAGGCTCTCTAAAGACTACTTTATGGATCACCTCGCCCACTGGCAGGCCAGAAGAGTTGTGGCTTATCTCAAAACGAGATCTGTGACACGTAAGCAGAGAGAAATAGAGGCAGTTGCAGTTGCAGATTGGTCTAAAAAAAAAAACTAAAAAAATTTAAAAAAAAATAAAAAACTGAAATACAGAAAAAAACGCGTAACTTTTTACCTTGACTTGTCGTCGCCGTCGTCGTCGTCGCATCTTTTTAGCTACCTGTCTCGTCTTTTAGCCAACTTGTTGTGGCTGGCAGCGAAGACGTCGACGACGACGACGACGGACGTGTACAGTAATATAAAGTAAAAGAGACGGACACTTTACGAGACGGACGGACGGCTGGTTCGATGGATGGTTGGTTGGACGGACATGTGGCACTGTTGTCGACTTCTATTTTGCGTTATTACGTAATTTCGTATACAATTTTTGTTTTTATGTTTTTTTTTTATTTGGCTACCTCTGCGCCCCGCCAAAAGAATCGAGCTGTGTGCGAGTGTGTGTGTTTCTGTCTGCCTTTCATTCGTGTTGTGTTTTTTTGTATTCTGTTGGCCAAACAAGTTTCTTGTGTTCGTATTTCTGTTGTTGTTTATAGTATTTTTTTTTCTTCTGTTTTTCTATTCATATATATGCTTTATTTATTTTTCCTTTATTATACCCTGTAATCATTAAAAGCATTTGTTACAGCAAAGGCTCAAGGCAGCTAAACGCATTCAATTATATTGATTCTTGATTTGGATATCTAAAATATTGAGTATATCACTTATAGTTGAAGAATATTGACATTTTTTAAAGACAAAAATTAAAAACTAATATGTGTATATAAAATCGGCTTTGTTTTGATATTTTGTAAACCTACAAAAAAAAAAACTTGTACCTAAATTAAAAAGAAAATCAGATCAAGAATTTTTCAGTTTTTTAATAGCTCTGAAAGAGCCTGCCCTCAAATTAAAAATAGTTACTTAAAAAAACGGAGACTATAAATAATTATAAAATATATTGGTAATATTTATTTTAAATTTGCAAACGACACAAAAAACATAATCATAAAAAAAACTTTCAATAAAATATGCTCCACAACTTTTTTTTTAAAACAAATTTTTGAAATTTTAGGGCATTTGCTAGTCTGGCAGACTCTTTTAGCTCTATACAATTTTGTTCCCTATTATTGTTTGGTTCGTTTGGGGGCAAATGTCGTTGTCTAATTGCTTCATTAGCCGGCTCTTTTCTAAACACACAGAAAGCACACACACAGCACACAACACACATAAACACAAACACAACATTGTAAGCAAATGTGTTTGGCTGGTTTTGGCCCAAAAGTCATTAAAGCGGCCCAGAGAGCGGTGCATTAAACCCGCATCAATGTCAGCAACAACAACAACAGCAACAACAAAAACAACCGCAAAAAAACAAAGCAACAACAATTACTAGTTTTTGGTTAATTACAAGACAATCGTCAAAAGCATAGCTCAAAAAATACCAACCACAAAAAAAAATAATAATAACAAAAACCAGTCGACAGCTTTTTGACATTGACAATGAACCGAAACCCCGCAGCAAACCGAGAAGAGTGTCGACAACAGCAACAACAACAACAACAACAACAACAACAACAACTGTTACTACCATAAAATAGTCTCTGTTTCCAAATGTGCATAGATAAATTACGCACCCAATCTTTCGCTATCTATCCCCATCTGTAGCCACATTTCTATCTGCGGGACACATTTTGAAGCAGAGAAGCAGAACAACAAAAAAACCAGCTGTGCGCTGCGATGAAGCATTTTGCCTATTTATTCCATATTTCTTCCTAGCCATATTTGTTACCAATTATTGTTTACACAACCTAAGGCCAATATTTATTCAAGTCTATTTTAAATTTCTTTAAAATTCTACAATGGCAGATTTTATTTGCTTAGCCTTGAGAAATTACTTCCAAAGTGCCCCTTTTTTTATGTGGAGTATTTGAAATTTAAATTACATTTTAGCTGAACTTATTTTACTTCTTTGTTATGAAAGAAAATTTATTTGCAAATTATTATATATTTTCATGCAGAAAAATTTATTATTTAAGAAGGGTATAAAAAAATGTGATCAGTTTCTAGTTTTTTTTGGCCAAATTCTCTGCAACTATTTATAAAAACACGCCATTTAATGTGTTTTTTTTTTTTTTTACAGTAGCAAATATTTTATTTAAGTTTAATCGAGCAAAAGTTCAATAACGTTCAGTTTAGTTTTTTTATGGCTCGATTCTGTTGATTGTTTTAGCCATATTGTACATTTATATGGTCAAATTCAATTTGCGTGCTTCGCTGATTTAGGCTTTCTGGTTAATTAGAGAGACATTTGTAAAATGTTTTTTTTTTAAACATATATAATATAATATCTTAGAAAGTGTAATCTGCAGTTTTGCGGTTGGTTTTTATGTGTTTTGATGATAGTTAAAATGAGTAATTTTTATTTATATCAAATTTAACTTGTTTTTCTGGCAGTTTATTCAGTTTTAACGCCAGAAATTCGCTTATTCATATTTTTAAACAATAACTTTTGTAGTATTTCTAAGATAATTAACTGATTCATAGGCCTACTGATTAATGCATAGAAACTTGGATTGTCTTTTGTATTTACATAAGCCAAGCGTGCTTCCCCCTTTCATTTATTGTATATTTTTATCTTTTGTTTTAAATTTACTAAAATGTTGTATTTTGCATTGGAAAGAGAACAATCTGTAAACTGTTACAAAGAACAAAAAAAAAATTTGAAAAGCAACATCAACAACAACAATTGACTTGTATCAGATATTTGTTTCAGAGCATTTGACTTGTTTCAATGTCATGTTACATTTTGTATACGATCTTATTGTTTAATGCATATATGTATTGTATATATATACTATACATATATATATATATGTATCTATATATATGTATATATATATATGTATATATATATATGTGTGTGTGTAAACACAGTTGTTGTTTTTGTTTGTCAATGTTCTTTTTGGCATTGACGGCCTGTTTGCTTCTTTTTTTTTCTGCGGGGCAAGCAAAAAACAACAAAAAAAATGAGATTAGATAGAGAAGCAAACCAAATAGAATAGAATAGAAATATATTAGAGCAGAGATAGAGAGAGAGAGAGAGTAGTTTAATTGTAATTGCTCGGCAAACAAACAAATATGCAAACGTTTTCATTCTTATAATATTTTGCAGCCAATGCTATTTTCAAGACTAAATACGAGCGACACTCGTCAACAAAAATTACAAAAATTAAAATCACTTCTTATCTACCCAGCCCTTACACACACACACACAAACACACTTACAAGTTACATAAAATTAAAATCATACATTTTCTGAGGTTAGAATATTTGTTTTGCAATCTAAAGCATCCTATATATATATATTGTATTGTATTATAATTTTCTTACAAATTAGCAAATTGCGAATTTGATAACTGCCTATAACAATAAACTGTACAAAAAATATATATATATAAAAATGGCAAACAAATATAATTAAAAAATATAATAAATTTTTGCTATTAATAGTTTAAGTGCTTATTTATTTACATGTATGTGTGTGTGGGGGTTTCTTAAGTTACAATATTACAACACATGACATGTTTTTTTTTAGTTTTTATTTTGTTTTACTGTTATAATTTTACGTCTGGGAGCAAGACTTTTAGCTTACTCATTCATCAATTTTGCTCCAACTTTGCTCCCTCACACAGCTGATAAGCTAAAAAAAAAAAAAAACCAAAAAACAAAAATTAATAAAACAATGAAATTGCGCAAAAATATTTCCGACATTTTTCAAATTGAATTTTTCAATGCGAGTGTGTGTTTATTTAATCTTATTTAATTTTTTAAAATTTTTTTTTGCACATGTGCAAATGTACCTATGAGTACGTTCAGGAACGTATTATATTTGTGTACGTACAAATGTACATCGGCACATAGGTTGCATACATGTGTACGTTTGTACATATTTCGAGTACAGCTTTTTGTTTTGCAAGTCGTGCAATTATTTGATTATAATTTGCATTGTTATTGTTTTAACTTATCGTCTCTCTCGCTCCCTCTATCTCTCTTTGTCTCTGTCTCTTTTTTGCATTGCACATTATTTGCTATTGTTATTTGCTGTTGTTGCTGCTGCATTTTGTGTTTCGTAATTCCATATGCCCATACAATGTATGGAAGGGGTGGAGGGAGAGGTAACATGACAACGTTTTTGTTGCTGTTGTTGTCTGGCAGCGATGCGATAACTCAATTTCTGTATGGGAAATTAGAAAATTTCCCAAATAATTTCACACTCGAGTTGAGGCTGTCTGAAGTGAGTGAGAGGGAGAGAGAACGAGTTAGGGATGATAGGGGAGTTTGTGCGCAACGTTGCCACATTTCAAACAAAAGGTGCTAAGCAGCAGAGACAAAAGATTATCAACATGGAGGCAGCGAATATATATATGTATATGGAAAGAGAAGAGCAGAGCATGAGAGCGAGCGAGAGAGTAGCAACAAATCGATTATTATAACTAAAAGAGCTGGCCAATGTATTATTATTACCTGTTAGCTCGATGAAACCAGTTAACAGTTGTTGTTGCTGCTGCTGCTGTTGAACCGGTTTAGGTTATTTTTTTTTTCTTGTCGGCTATCATTAAGCATCGATCAGGTGCTGCCTGCATACATACAAAGTTGCCTTTAAAATGGGCATAAATTAGTCATTGAGGATGGGGACATTGTGTGTCCTGTATATTTACAGCGCACAATGTATGGCTTCAAATTAACAGCAACACATGCACACTTGCATTAAAGATAAACGGGTACACACATACCCAAGCAAGCAAGCAGCAAATGCACAGCCAGACACAAACACACACAACATACACACGCACATATGTACTCAACTATAAGTTGTTGTCTCTGCTGCTGCTGCAAAGCTACAGCGACAAAATGTGCTGCTTGTTGAAGTTTGGCAACATTGTATTTGGCTACGCTTTGCTTGCTATACAATTTCGCATTTAACCGCAGCGCTAGCAGCATAAACAGCAGCGCAGCGGCAGCAGCGCCAGCTGTAGACGCTGCCTGTGTTGCTTCGAACACACACACAAATACGGCTTTGCTTGTTTTCAATTAGAGAGCCAAGCAAAGCAAAGCAAAAAAATAAATAATGCTGATGTAAAAAAAGCAGCAAAATATCAACGGCAAAAGAAAAATACAAAGCAGCAGCGCAGTCGCAGTCTTTGTTGTTGTTGTTGCTGCTGCGCCGCACGTTGTGTAAACATCAGTCGACGTTGACGCCGACGTCGACGCTCGCCTGAGCCAATTTGAATTTTGCAGCCAACGCACACAAGTAAACGTTGCTCCTCTGTTTCTTTCCCGCTTGCACTCTTTGTCGTCTTAGCGCTGCCGCTGTTTTGGTTTTTGTGGTCGCTGCCTTCTGCTGCTGCTTTTGTAGGTTTTCTTCTTTTTTGGCGCAGCAGCAGCAGCAGCGTTTGCTTTATTTTTATGCTGGCATTTTTGCGGCACTTGAATGCTGCCTGCTCATATGTATGCGTTGTGTGTGTGTGCATCAGTGAGTTTCGCTGTTTGCTGCCTTTTGTCGCTTAATTGCAAATGAGTCATGCACACGCACATAAACACACGCACGCACACATACACGCATACAATACAAAGTCCGCCTGTCTCAGCCTGGCAAGCTATTTGTATATTTCCCTCTCTTTTCCCCCCTCGTAACTTTTGTTATTACTTTAAGCAATTGGACATTTTTCTTCACCCCTCCCATCACGCTTCCTTCTTTGCCTGGAATATTCAGGAAGCAGCCGCTTAATGGCGACTGCTCCTCATGATAATAAATAAATAAATAGCAGAACAAGTAAATCTCGTCAATGGCGTCTGCTGCTGCTGCTGCTGCTTTTAGCCAGATTAGCCCCAACAGACCCCACTCACTATTTTTTCTTCTTTTATTATTTTTGTCTTTTGTTTTTTTTTGTGTTATTTATTTAGATGTTTTTGTGTGTTTTTGACCCAAGCGAAACATACGCGCTCAAGTGGAGAGATCAAAGCCAGGCAGAATTTGTTTCGGGGCCAAGTATTCGCCAAATGTCAAGTTGCTCTTCGTTGTTGTTGTTTTTGTTGTTGATGCTGGCATAGTTTAGCTGGAGAGCAAAAGAGAAAAGCCAACAAAGGGGAAAATGGCTGCAGAAAATGTATATGAGATATGTATGAGATAAGCAGAAATTGTAAATAAACGCAGCATCAGCGGTGGGTTAAGTAGCAGAACATTTGCATAAATTCTAAATTTAGTGTTCGTATTTGTTGTGTTGAGAAAAGTTTTTAAATGTGGAGTAAAAGATTTTTTTTTTACTTTACTCAATTTTTACATACTTCAATTAGTGTTGAGTAGTGTCGAGTTTAATAGCCTGTGGTGGCTTGCCAGTCGTGGTGGAAAGTGCCAGAGGATGAGAAAGATTGCGACAGTGCTGATCGCTTAGCCATTTTTGGCGCAAACAAACGAAAAATTGTCAGAACTGATCTATAAAAGGAGTCACTCAATTTTAAGAATCTATTGTCAATTATTTTTAATTTTAGTATATTAAGTTTAGTAAAAGGCAAAATACATGTAGAGAAAAAACCCAAAGCTTATATTGTTTTTTATTGTTTGGGTTTGTACACCGCATTTGAAAGCGATCTTTAATTCAAATTGCGTTTCGCATTTGACTCATTCTCGTTTAATGTGGATATTTCCCAGCATCTCCAACACATGTGTTGTCTGCCACACGTGCAATTCTCCCTCCACACACTCTGTTTTATATATATTTTTTTGAGTGATGCGTGCAACCAATTTGCATTCACTTGTTTAAAATTCAACGCAATTCGTTGCTTGTTGTTTTTCCATTTGCAATTAAAGTTTGCAATTAAAAATAATAATTAAAAATTAATTCTTTTCATCACACCAAAAGCAGCTGACAAGTGTTGTACACAAATTCGAGCTGAGAAAACAGAATATAAAACATAAAAAATAATGAAAATACTGTTACGTAAATCGTAAATCGTATAAAAAACACGTCTCTCGTGTATAACTATAACTATTGTTATTATATTTTGTTCAATTGTTAAGTACGCAACAATAACAATGAAATTGCAACAATCAACGCTAACAAAAAGTGTGCCAGACCCATTAAATACCCTGTAACGAATATGGCTATTACCTATAATTAAATATAGTTCGAAAGAAAGAATATAAAATGGGTTCTTACTTATCTTTTTTTTGTCATTTTGTCATTTTCATAATAAATGAAGTAATACAAATTGCTTTCAACTAACTAGTAAACCGATCAATATTTATACACTGTGGAACAAAGTCGCATGTGCATTTTATGTTTTAATATGCATATAGATAAACATACATATATATAGATGTATCTGATTTTCCGCCCCCGTAACTACAATTGCAATAATTGACAATAATTTACGTAATTGTTGTGTCAGGTTTTTTTTCTTCTCTTTTTTAAAGCTCCCCCACACACTCCCCATAACCTACACCTCCTGCGAACTTCCGTTGCGCTCAAATTCGATAGACAATCAAAGTCTGTAATTATTTAGATGGACACGAGTGTGTGTAATGATTCTCTGATTTTATAATACTATAATTCTCTATATGACAGAACAGACAGTATGTGAAAAGTAGAAGTGAAGTTAATTTGCCAATGATTGTTGTTAACAAAATTGTTATATAATTTTTGTTTGTTTGTTGTGGTCAATTTAAAATCAAGTAAATTCAATTAAAACAAAATTGAACGTACTGGAAAAAGCTACAAATAAATGTATATACAAATTTATTAAGTATAATAAAATAATACAAAATAATGTCAACCGAATACAAGACTTAAATAGGTTTCAGCTACTGATAATTATACAGTTTTTACAGCTATAAAGCAATTAAAATGTATTGTATTTATTTCTTTTTAAGCATTAATTGTTTTTCTTTTGTATTTAAAGAAATTAAGTATGTTTATATATTCAAAAATGTTGAAATAAGAAACAAGTGTTTTTAATTGAGCGACCACCATAGCAATTATTATTATATTAAAAGCAAAAAAAATCCCCTACGCAATTATTAAACATTTAAATATTTGTATATTAAAAAAAAACCGCCAATGACAATTTCTCTCACCACAATTGAGAGTCAGATCACGTGCCCTTTGGCAACATTGTACGTAAACATTATTTGTTCGTCATCATCATGATCATCATCAATCATCATCGTCGTCATCTATCTATGAAGTTGCCTGTCCATATTTATATGAATATGTGTTGTGCATATGTATATCTATCTCTCTTTTGCGCCCTATTGCTAATTGGTTTTGATTAGTCGAGGGCATAATTGACCGTACCTCCACTCTTCTCACTACACTCTCCCGCTATCTGCTCTCTTTTGTCTACTCTTTACCTAGGCAACTTTTCATGCACTCTCGCCCGTCGTCGAGTTCAATGCACTCTCCAAGCTGCTGTTTTTTTGTTTTATTTTTTTTTGGGCAACACACACACCCATACACACACTCGTGCACCCACACAGAGCTAAGCTTTCGAATATTGAATATTGTGCAAAGGTTTTTTTGGGGGGCCAAAGCGCCATCAAAATACCAAATGTGGCCGCAACTCGTGCTTGGTGTTGTTGTCGTGGTTGCCAGTGTTGGGCAATCGTTGCGGGCCAGTTCCTGCCTAAGATATACCCCTTGCTTGCAATCTTGCTTGTACAGCAGGATGCTCGTCAATGACTGCCTCTGAGCCATGGCGTCAAATAGAGTTTGAGCAAAATTCAATTCGATGTACGAATAGAGATGAGAGTTGGAGAATTTGAGATGTGACGATATTTGTGTTAGGCTGAATTTAAAAATAATAATAAAATCGGTAATATTGTTACAGCATTATTAAAATATAAATCTAGTAAAAGTAAAATACTATAATTAAAATAAAAATAAACTATCAACTTGACTACAGCGAACATAGCTTATTTCTTTTGCGACTTTCTTGCATTTGTGGTCATCTCTAATCAGGTGACTGTTGGTGACTCAGCAGTTTAGCGAACAATTGCACTCTTAGTGCTGCCCTTTTCTTGCACACAAGTTGGCCGCACTCTTCTTGATCCCCCCAACCCCGTTATTTGTGTCTGGCAAACATCTCGCGCTTTTAGTCTATAGTCCAGTTCAACGAAAGTTCATAGAGACAGAGGGACAGAGAGAGAAAGAGCGAGGGCTTAATGCAAAAGGCCTTTCGCTTTCATGAACAGAACAGAACAATGACTGACTCTACACTTATAATGATGATGATAATAAAACAAACAAAAAAAAGATAAACTGTCCAGCAAGTAGAGATACAATATATCTGCACACGCATACATATGCAATATGCACTACTCGACTCGAATATGTTTTGTCCCTGTGCATGAATCACACAAAATCAGAAACGTGTATTTATGTGTGTGTGCGTGTGTATGATGATGAGCATGCATGAAGATAATGATGAAGAAGACAGGAGAGACAAACGCGCAGACTGTTAACATCGTGGACCTTGAGCTCTAACTGTCGTCTGTCTCTGTTACTCTTTGTGCATCCTTAAAGCTGCAAAATGTGTTGTTGTGGCTGTTGTTGCTTGACATTCAAATATGCTTTTTATTTCAACTTGCATTCATTTCTTTTTTTACTTACTTTTATATTTATTTTGTCTGCCGCCGCAAACATAGTGAACATGCCACAAACGGCGGAAATCCGCGCTGAAAAGAAGCCAGGCAAGCATACTAAGCAGTTGATGTTGAAAAGGAGGTGGTGGAAAGGGTGTGGGGAGTTGGGTTGTAGGCATGAGAACACAGCGTGGCCAGCAGCTGTGTGCATAATACACATTCATACATACATAGACATGTGTGCATAGTAATCCTATACAATATTTGCATATGTCTATTTCTATCCCTCTCTCGCTTGCTCTTCATCTGCATTTGCATTCAATGAATGAAAGCGTAATCTCTTTTTATATTTTGCTTTGCTTTTCTTTTGCTACCATATTTGTTCACTGCAACCCCTTTTTGATTTCCTTGATTTATGTGTGCGTGTGTGTGAGTGTGTGTGTGCCCTAGGAATACGAAAAATACAAATACCTAGGTTAAGTTGTGCAAATGGAGCTCAACATTTTGGCTTTATTTTTCTCTATCTTTTGTTGTTGTCGCACCGGTAAATTCATTTTGCTTTTGTTCGTTTTTGTGCCTCTTTTGACTTGTGCTAATTGCCGTCAAATGAGCAAATGATTCACATTCGCGTACATCAAAAACAAAGTCTATTACACTGTGCAAAAAGAAAACCTACTTACTGTGGGTGGATTGAAGCGACAAAATTGCGGAAACTGACGTGTCGTCGACCGATTTAGACACCCGGAAATTGTCTCCACGGCAACCTCGTCACAATCGTAAACAACACCAACAAATACTCAAAACATATCCATAAATTCGTTATTTATTTTCTGTTATTTTATTTTTTTTGCATATGATTTTCGATTTTATTGTTGGCGTCTGTCTAGACGCTCTCCTCAAAATCCCCCTCCTTGCACTTTGCATTTCTATTCGATTAAAGCTCAAAGCTGGCAATAAAAAATATTATGAAATTATTATATAACTGCCTGACATTAAAAATTAACTGTTCTCAAAGTTTGCCGAAATCTTTGTACAATTTGTTAATCATTTTTAAATTATATGCAATTCATGAAGTTTAATTACTGTACATTTAATTGTGCTTCATTGTATATATATATATATATATATATATATATATATATATATATATATATGTTTAATAATTGAATATCAAACCATCTTTATGATATAATTTGTAATTTTTAAGAAGATTGTTTGAGGGGAATTAGGAATGACTAAGCCTCAGTTAAAAATTTTTAATTTGAATTTTTTAATTTGTTACTGAGTCTATAAAAAATGGGTTAAAATTGTTAATGATATTTTGGAAGAGTATATAACAGGCAGAAACTGGCATCTTATAAACCAAACGAAAAACAAATTTGTTTAATTTTATCTATGCTTAAGCTTTTTAAATATCGATATATATCGATAAGCGATGGCAGTGAAGACCACATTTTCAATGAATTTGTTAGTTTGTTAATAGATAAATAAATAAATAGAAACTGATAATCAGCAGTTTGCTCAGACATAGTTTGTTGCAAGCTTAATAAACAATACAAACTGGGTAATATAATGCAATTTATGTTCTGGCTAACATTGTAAAGACAAAATTGATGATTATCGTTACAAGTGAAAATAATCCGTCAATTTATAAGACAGCTGAATCTGGCTGCAATCGCATTTCACGTGAAAACAACCTAAAATGGATTTGTTTAGAAAAAATGCTGTCGTTACAGTTGTTGGCAGTGTTTATCTCGGCATATATATATATATATATATATATATATCGAGTTATATATGTAATTATATACATATTTATATACATATATATTCCACATATATCACATAATCAGAAATCAGAGTCGCTTGCCACATAAAGCAAGCAGCCGCAGCAGCAGTCAATCAATTTAATGAGCTTTGTGCTTAGTTAGGCGGCTTATGCGGGCTGCTGCTGCTGCTGTTGCTGCTTCAACAAAAAGTATCTATCAGATACTATTTACAATTGGTGTTGTTGCAGCAGCAACAGCTGCAGCAGATTAAAGGCCGCTTTTCTGACATTCTTTCTCACAGCAGCAGCAGCAGCAGTAGCAACAGCAGAAGCATTAACTCTCTCACCCACACATTGTGCGGTGCCTCAGTTTGTTGCACACCCACAGTAGTGTGCAGCATTTTCTTTGCTATGTTTTTCTTTTTGCTTTGGGCAACGCCTTCCCAGGCAAACGAGTTCGCTTTGTAGCATTGTTGTTGTTGCTGTTGCACTAGTTGCAACTAGTTTCTCATTGTTGCTGCATTGCAGCTGGCCAAACGTATCGCGTATCTTTGCTGCCGTATCTGTATCTCAAGAATGAGCTCAGCGAACGTTGCAAGTTGTCTTGAGCTGAGCCGAGCCGAGCTGAGCTGAGCTGAGTTGAGTTCAGTTCGTGAACTGTCAACGACGTTCGCCTCCATCTTCATTCCAATTTCTTGATATACCCCTTAAACGGCCAGCGGGTATTTCAGACTTGTTATAATAGGAGACAAGACAATCAAGTATTTATTTAAGAACAGGTTGCGTTAGTTCAGTGTATTTGTGAACAAGAAAATAAATTAGATTAGAACAGCACTCACATATATTTGTATGCATTAAATATATTATTTTCAGAGTCTAACTCAAAAATAAATATATATTTATATATATATATATATAGAATAAATATTTCCATTTTGAGTTATTCAATGGTTTTTGGAGTTGATTGTATTATGCAAATATTATCTCTATAAATACTTTTGCTGTTCTAAACAGTATATTTATAAAGAATATATGAAAATTCTTCTTTGTTTTTTGTCATGTGAAATTAGAATTTGAATGGAATTTCTATGTTTGAAAAGAATTTACAAATGAAAACATAAAATTCTCATTAGAATTTGAAACAAATAATAATTTTTGAATGCGATTTGTATACAACTGAATATTTGCCATTTCTATAGTCAATTCGCATAAACAATTGAGCCTAATTTTGCCAAGTGTATTAATTTTCTTTAACTGTTATTTCTAATGTTGTTTTTTTTTCCAGCTTTTGGCTTAATTTGATTTTTAGCTGCTTCTCGTTTTTAGTTTGCTTAATTTTTTGTTTTGGTTTGTTTTGTTAGTTTTATTTTTTTTTGCGCGTTTTAAGTGCAGCTGTCACTCAAAGCGTCTAAATGTCTCCCAAGTTGTTGTTGTTGTTGCATGCGGTTTTGCTCTCTGCAAATGAGGTCGCTTAATTGTTTGCCGTGTGTGCAACGCGGCGTATGCGCAACTTATGTATATATGCATTAAATATATATATAACCCCTATATGTGAGCCCCTATATCTATATATATATATATGTATATATAAGTATATATATACATTTTTCCTTATTATTAGTTCATCCTGCCCTGCCTGCTGCCTGGCTTTGGAAATTTGATATTTTTGTGCAACCTTGTCCCTCGCGGTTTGCCTTCTGTCCGCTGCTGCTGTTGCTGCTGCGTTTGCCATCTTCAACCGCAAACGAGTCGCTTGAAAGGCTTGCCCCTACACTATACACTATATATATATATATAGATTCTATATACCATATACAAATATATATATATATACTTTCTATACATCTTGTGTGAACAGACAATGCACAGCCTTTCAGTGGCTGCTGCTGCTTTATTTATTTTTTGTAAATTTTGCGCGTTGTGTTAGGGCTGCTTTTATACTTTATTCTTTATTTATTTTTAAGGTACTTATGAAGGGGTATCTTCATGGCAAGGGGGAGGAGGAGGGTTCACTGCTGTTTTGTCAAATGTTGCGTGAAGATAAAGCGTTTCGAGCGCCTTTTGTATAATGACAAAAAAATAAAGCAAGCAAAGCAAAACTTATTGTTATTGTCGCACATTGTAATATCGTTTTCTTAATGAGCTGGAAACACTCACTCTTTGTGTAGGTAGAACAATAAACAATATAGATATATGTATGTCATAAAGATGATTAATACCCATTTTAAAGTCAAGCAAAGTTAAGATAATTGACACTTCAATTAAGTCTGCATAGCTTTGAAAGTTTGTTTTTGTTTTTTGTTTATGTTCTACATATTTCTTCTACATATTAGCTAAAGTCTTAGTCCTTAAAGGTATTTGGGAGCTTAAAATTTAAATTTTAAATTTGCCAAATAATACCTTCAGAAGAGTTGATAAACTTTATGAATGTTTAATGTTCTTCGCATTGGAAAAGTTGTTACATTTTTAAGGCAGTTTGAAGACTTAAAAGAGTCTTAAAAGCTTATTTTTAACCCTTAACTCTTCGATTTTTTCTTTTATATTCCTTCTGCAATATACAACTATTATAATATATACCTTTTCTTTGATTATTTAACTTGTAAATATAAAATATTTAAAAACTAAAAAAAAGTTCTGGGGTAATTTAAAACAGGTACAACTATTAAAATATTTACACAATCAGTTTTAAGTACAAACACTTTGAATATTATAACACAAACTGATACATCTGCTCCATATATTAATCAATGATTCTCTCATCTTTTCTTACAGGTATGTTTCGAATTGGGGCCAAAGAAATAAAATCCATTTCATATTGAGCTGGTAAATAACAACAACTAGTACAAACATACACAATAACCTGTACCTATACATACATACATATATATATATATGAAAATATATATTTTTTTTCTCATCTGTGTGCTTTTCTTGAATTTATTTTTGTATCGCTTTGTAATTGAAAATGATCTGAAACTGAAAGCTGGCC
The DNA here is from genome assembly GCA_035042345.1 of Drosophila fungiperda. Lineage (NCBI taxonomy): Eukaryota > Metazoa > Arthropoda > Insecta > Diptera > Drosophilidae > Drosophila > Drosophila fungiperda. The sequence goes on along the minus strand of JAWNLM010000145.1, from coordinate 4,450,580 downwards.
ATGTGTGCCATATTTCATGGCTTTTGCAATGGGCCAAGCGAATTTTACAATAATGCGCTTGCCAAAAAGGAAAAATATGACGTAGTCCCCTCTCTCCTCTCTATGCTCTTATCTCCCTAAAAACATCCGTTACAATCGTTTCGCACAAAAAAATAAGCAAAGGAAAATTTAAAATGAATATTTGAAAATTTGATTTTGATTCACTCTGCCAAAAACGATATATTTATGTAAGTGCGGTTTTTTCGTTGCCCAGACTAAACATAAAATTATATTTCTGTGTAAAGCAGACTTTTCAAGAGCTAACATTTAACGACTGCATTAGCTTTTTGGCCAGAATCTTTACTATCCCCAACCATTAAATGAATATATATATTTGTAGCTTTACGTGTAGAAATTGAAATATTTAAGCTGTCAAAACGATTACGAATAAAGCGAAAATAGAAATATTCTTCAGCTGTATTTAAAAATGGTTATTAATGACTCATAATTAAGCTGGGTTCGTTTAGGTCAACTAATAACTGTGCTCTTCAATTATTCAATTAATTGGAATTAATTTCATTTAATTGGAAGTATTACAATAATTAATTCTATAGAAAATGTTATTTTTTTTCTAAGTATTTCCCATATTAACCATTCGCTACTTTTATTTATAACTCTGTAGAAAATGTGTTCATTGTTTTACTAGGTTTTTCATATACTGATTATCTGCTCTTTTTTTTAGTATGATTGATTAATCGATTTATAAGCTATCAAAATTCCGCTGACATCGATTTTTCATCATTTTTTTTTGTTATGATAATTTTGTTTGGTTTGTTTATTGACAGATTTAGTATTTGTTTGTGTTTGAGGTGTAATTTTTTTTTTTACTTTTTGCATGAGTTTCGATAAGGTTGCTTTGCTTCTTCTTCTCTGTAGAAAATATAATAGTCGCAACATTTTTGAATGATTAAATCATGCATATATCAAAATCGATTCAATAATTGCAAACGCGCTCATTAACCCAAATCGATAGTGGTATCTATATATGTATATATATATACTCATTTGCTACCTTTGTTCTATAAATATATATATGTATATATATTTCTACATACAGATTGATTCTTCATGTTTTTGTGTTTGTTTTTTTTGTGGCGCACATTTTTCTATTTTCATTGATTTTGTTTGCCTCTTGAGTGGGCCTATATATATCTATATATATATGTGTTTATATATTTATATATATATTTATGTTTGTGTGCGATTTTTACCGTATATGCGTTAATTTTCATTTGGCTTTGACGTCAATTGGAAACGCTTTTGTGCGGCTTTTAGTCAAATGTTGCGCATATGGTCAAAATTACAGATCGCTCTTTTCCCCCACCCACTCTCTCTCTCTCTCTCACTCGCTCTCTCTGAATAGAGGTTGTGTATATGTGTTACTCACGCGGCCGCCTTATCAGCTCCATTTGTTTTATCTTTCTATTGTTGTTTTTCATTTTTGTTCGTTTGGTTTTGTTCACTTTTGTCTAATTACGTGTTGCAGCAATGCTGGAATTCTGGGCCCATTAATCGTATGCTACAAATACGTGTGCCATTTTGATAAGGATAATCAGTTGTAAGAGCACTCGACTAGTTTAAGAAAGAATCCGATTGTATTTGTAAAGATTTCTTTTTGTGTAAGCTGTTCAATTTTTATATTTTTTGGGCAAACGAGTACAATTTGACATTAGTCATGTGTGTCAAAAATCCAGACGATAACTTAAGAAATGCCACTGTATATATTAAAAGAGTTTTTGTACAGTATAAATAGAGTTTTGGAAATATCTTAAGACAAATTATTTGCTATTCGAGTACAAAGTTTAAAATCTCTCTCTTCTTTAGTCTCTGAAATCTCAAGTTTAAAATATCTAATCTTTAAGATGCCTAATCTTAGATTCTGTTTTTTTTTATAGTAAGTCATATTCCAAGTTTTTGTGATCTAAAATTCTCATATATTTCCAGTTTAAATCTCTTTCTCATTTTTAAATATCAAGCTTAATATCTATAGTTCTAATCATATCTGGTTCGTTTGTATTTATAGTCTCTGAGATCTCAAGTTAAAGATCTCTATCTATCTCTTATAATATCGAATATGTCCCGTCATGGATCTTTAGTAATTACAGTCTCGGAGATTCCTAAAGTAAGATGTCTATTTCTCATAGTGTAATCGAGATCTCTGAAATCTCACATTTTGGATCTCTCATATTCATAGTCTCTGATTGCTGATTGTTACGGTAGTTCTCACTGTCAGTTAAAATTTATATATATATAATATATATATAGTTTAATTGGAGAATTTTGTTCTCTCTTCTCAAGTTTGTTCTCTGTTACGCCATTAAAATAGTTACAGGGTAGAACAATACCGATTGTATTGAACTCAGACAAAAATAAAAGCACCCACAATGTCTGATAAGCTGTTTCTATTATGACTAACCGAATCGATTGCTAAGTGCACACACACACACACTTATCTTGTTCAATAACAGTGAATATATAAGTATATAAAGTAAAAATTTACGTTTTAAATTTCCAAAGAGATATTTCTTGTGTTTGTCGTTCGGATATTGCGACGGCCTTAAAATGGAATCTATTGTCCTATGCGAAGTTCGTTTTGTATTGTTGTATAAATTTTTTGGGTTTTCCTTTTTTATTACTGCATTATCTTATCGCTCAGGCAACGTTCTAAATCCAATACAATTCGAATGATTTCAGTATGCCCAACGCAACGCCCTGCTTTAATTGGGTCCCCACAATTCATTTGATTACACATTGCCTTAGTTTGGACAAAATGTGATATATATATATATATATATATATGTGTGTGTATATATATACACACACATGATTTGAACACGCGTTTTTTGCGATAAGATACGAAACTCATGGCTCTTCTATCTACAACTGTTAAAGAAGTGATGGAGGAAGGGAGGAGAAGTGGCATCCGGATTCTTACTGCGGCATATGTGTTTGCATATCAGAGAGAAATTTGTGTTATTTGACTATTCTAATACCCTCTACTTAGGAGCACTTTATATGTTGCTGGCTGCTTTAAGTCTGTTGACATTTCGAAGTGAGACGTAGAGATAAAAAAAAAAATTAATGTTAATTCTTATGTGAATATGGAACAAATTTTTTTTTATCTTTGCAGTTTGACTAATCGAAAAATTATTCTTTTTTTCTTTGAGTTATGAGATATGGTTTAAGTGGTAAATTGTATTTAGGTTATAAACGCGTTTTATTTATTGTGTTATATGGGTTTACTATTTGCAGAGATTGCTTATTTATTTTTATCTGAGCATTATGCAATTTTGAGGGTGCACTTAAATTTTATTGCTTTAAAACTTAATCTAGTTCTTGTATGAGTTCTTGTATGGGAAATTTTTCTATTTCCATATTCAAATTAAACTCATTAGCTATAAGTTTAACACTGCTTTTAACATTTCGAAAAATAAATACCCAAACAATGTACGACTATATCATATAGCTGTCATATGAACAACCAGTTAATTTTTTGTATTTTTAATAAAAAAAAAATTGATTATTGGAGTGCCATATCTGTATATATTCTTAGATAATGTATAATTCTATTACTTTTACTTCTATCGCATCTGGCGTCTGTTTAATTAGTTATTAGCTGCCTTACGATCCCATCCGATCCAATTCGATCAATTCCAAGTGAAAGAATTGCCGCCTACTACCCAAAACTCGAGGTCGAGTTCGATTTTGAACTTGTTGTGATCGTGGCTGCTGCGTCAATTAATCTGCTTAGTTCTACGTTCTCTTTTTCTGTTTTGTTGTTTGCTTTATTTATCTCATTCGGTTCTTTCCTCTTTTTTTTACGGATAGAAGAAGAAACTGGTAATTGCTGGTGCCTAGCACCAATTCTTAAAATTATTCCCTTTCATAGGCAATTTATAGGCATTTGCTTATTTTTTTGGGTAGACTTTAATTATTATATATGTATATATGTAATTGAGCAAAGAACCCGACGTTCTATGGTTATTAATCAAATTATTGCCACTAATTAGCAAATGGCAGTTCTAACAATATGACCCAATAATTAAGCTTTCAGACATGTTTCTCTGACCCTTAATTTGTTGGTAGAAGGAATGCGTGCGAAAATAATTAATTAATGTTATTTGTTTAATATTATAACATTAACTGAAGTATTTCTGATTTGTGTCAAAAAGCGTGACGGAGAAATACACATTGTTTTCTTTAGGAAATCCGTCTTGGGTTATATTTTTTAGAAAATATAGAATTCGTAGTTTTAGTAGCTCCAAAATAAAATGACTTAGACTATTAAGTAAGTTTTATGGTTTTCTATGATCCACCATGAACTTTAGAGATTTATTTCTTAAAAATTTAATATATAATGAAAGTGATTTATTGACACATTTGTTGTCTTTCTGATTTATTATCATGGTATTCAATGATTAATCACATCTTTCTTTATTTAGTTATATATAAAATAGTTTAAAGTGTCTTTTTGAATAAATAAATTTAAATAAAATATTAGATTTATACATAGAAATTGATTTTCAATAAACAAGAAATATATAAATATATTTCCATTTTTAATATGCTTCTCCTAGTTAAAATAAGTCTGCTATTTTTTAAACCAAATTCCTTAAAAGTTAAATATACAATAAGAATTGGTAACTAAATAATAGACTTGATTTATATATACAAATTTTTCCCTAACAAATATTAATTACGTATCTTTGTTTACAAATTTTACGCATATTATAAATAAATTTCGACAGCAAAAAAAATTGTTTTTGCTGAGTTTTCAACAATAAATGAAATGACAGTTTAAATATATGGGATATGATTGGTGTTATTTTACACATATTAACATAAGTTAAGCACAAGCCCTTTCTTTATACAGCCAAAGGTCAGGGGGTGTGTGGAGCAGAGGCTGCTTTGTGTGAGCTCGTGTGTTTTGTCTTGTTGTCTTCTGTGCTCAGAAAGAAGGCACAAATCAGCATAACAAACAAGCATTATGCGCCTCATAACCTTATATGACAGATATATATATATATTTATATATATATAACACATAAGAGAGTGTGGTATATAAGAGTAGATATATATATGTCTACAATATATATATAGATATATGTGTGTGCATATACATGCATGAGAACAAACCGTCTTGCTGAGGCACATGACAAAGCAAATTCTCAAATGCTGTGTTTGCCTGCCTCTGTTATTCTTTTGGCTTTCTACCAACACATGTAAAAGAAGAACTGCTGCTGCTGCTGCTGCGCTGCTTGCTGCGGCATTAAAAGAAGAACCCAATATAGAAGGAGGGAGAGAGCGAGGCCGAGAAACGACCAAGGCAGACAGACTGACAGATAGAAACAAGCAAGGCAAGGCAAACAACAGTCAAAGCAAAGACAGAGGAACTCTCATATAACAGCAGCCCCCCACATACACATACACACACACGCACATTCACATATGCATATGCATATACATATATGCATAACATACATATGTAGTATACAATAAATGTACCTGTTGTGCGGCGCAGCAGCAGCAGCAGCAGAGCAGAGCAACATGAAAATGTTATTCAAGTTGTAGAGTTGCCTTCTGAGCAGCAGCAACAACAACAGCAAAATAATAAATAAAAAACCGGTCTCTGTAGAAAAAAAAATGCTCACACGTAGGAGCTGCCAACTCTTAACAACAACAACAAAGGAGTCTGGGAGACGCAAAAAAAAAATACAAGAAAAGAAAGAAAAAACCCGTTTGCCGCTTAAGCGACATTTATGCCTTTAGTTTACTTGTTGTTGTCGTAGTATTTACCCAGAGTTTTTTTTTTGGGTCTCACATCGCGAGCAGAGCCAGAGCCTCATTAAATTTGTAGCAAGCGCGATCGTTGCTTACTCACAACGCACAGCTTCTTCTTCTCCCTCTCCCTCTTCATTTCATCTCCCACTTTTTTTTCTTCTTCTTCAAGGAAGAGCAACTCGTCAAGTTGTATTATTTTTTGCTGTTGTTTTTCAATACCCTTGCTTGGGGGTATTTTAATTTTTGTTATTTCAAGTGAAATATTATTTTGGACTACATAATTAATATTTTACAGAAAAAAGGTTTTTACGTTTTAGTCTCCTGCATTGCACTTAAGAGCTATGAGAAAATATATTCAAATGTTTTTATTTATAAATGACAATATTGAGACGCTTCTTGCCTATATTATAAAATTGTTTGAATCCAAATCCAAAAAATAGCAAAAAGTGATTGTATGAATAATTCTAAATTTCTTTATATTTGCTGACACATACTTGTAGAAATTGAGATATATATTTAAAGCACCCCATAAAATGAATTATAATGTTCTAATAAAAACAGCAACAATATTAATATTTATGGGTGTTAATTAGTGTTTAAACTTTAAAGAAACCACATTTTTTTTATTGATAGACTGTTTTATACATAACCGAATAAATCTAGAAATTTTCAGCAATTCAATGCGACAGATTTAAAATACATATTCAAACGAAAGTAAAGTTCGAATAATTTAGGGATCAACTTAAATGTTAATTATCTGCCTTGATGGGTTGTTTTGGTCTATATCGTTTATCTTTCGATTATCTGCAAGTGTATTGCAACTTCTGCACTTCAGAGATAATATTGTTTTTAATGCTTTCTTAGTGGATCCTCCGCTGCCACTTGCAACCTCAAAAGGCTGCATATTTAACCTTGAACATGTATTTTTTTTCTTTATGAGTTTCTATGGCACTTGAGAGTCCCGAACCAACTGCATTAACAACAACAACAACAACTATAATCATCTTTATTATCTGAGTGTTCCCAAGGTTCTGTCTGTTTCTGTCTGGTCTGGTGTTGTCTGGTTGGTCTACCTACTTCCAGCGATGATGTTGAGTTGAGTTCATTTCGAGTCGGGTCTTAAGTGCCGCCGCATGTTGCACGAGAGTTGCCCGTTTGTTCGATTCTTCCTGCCAGCATAATTTATGCACCGTCAGTTTTTATCAGAGCTACCCTTTTATTTTTATTTCTTTTTTTATTTTGGGGCAAAATAACAAAAAAAAAAAAAAAACACTTTAATTTTCATATACTTATTTTATTTGCGTTAATCAAATTTAATTGTTGTTGATTGCTGTTCGTTGGCAAAGCCCCCTTTTTGTTGTTGTTTGTTGTGTGTTCTCCCCGCACTTTTTCCCCCTTAGCATTTCCGCTTTGCCAAAAATACAATTTGCAGTAAATGCAATAAAAACCCCCATTTCTCGCAGGCAGGCATGTTGTATTTAAAATGTATGATATGCAACAATGTTCATTCTTGCTACCAATTTACATAACCGGTTTGGTGGCAACTCATCAACCCAAACCATCAAACAACTTCACTCAACACACGGCTGGCTGGCTGGCCAGCTCCCCCACTCGGCTCCTTCCTGTCTCCTCCTGCTCCTTTGACAAACTGCGGGCATTGCCCACTTGGAGCATGCAGCTTGGGGTTTGGCTTTACTTGCCACCTGCTGCTGCTGCTGCTTCTGCTGTTGCTGCAGTGATTTCAACGAACCGGTTTTCCAATGCGAATAGGAGCAGCAAAAACAGAAAAACAATAAAAACAACTTAAATAACTCATGACTTATTCAATTGACTTGTTGTTGTTGGCCAAAAAGGGTGGCCATTGCATTCAATTTGGCCAGAGCAGAGCTCCTCCGTCGTTGTTTGCCATTCCCACATTAATCTTGGCCAGCAAAAATTTTTTTTGCACCAATTTTGCTGTCACAATTTTTTTTCTCCGAGTGTTTTCCTTATTTAATTCGATTTGCTTCAAAAACGTCACAATTCAATTAAAATGTTTATTTTTTTAGAGAAAAAGTTTTTGATTAAATTGAAAATTGAATTTTGAGATTTTTTGAGTAGAATTTTAATATAATTTCGAAGTTAAAATTGTGTTTGCAAATTTATGCGTAGCTTTATTTCAGATACGTTTCTAAATCCATTCTGTGGCAGCAATTTAACATAAATTTTGGGTTTAAATTATATCTTTAGTTTTGTACGTAGTATTATTCTAGGGATAAAATATATTTAGGAAAAATTTCTTATGAAATCCGTTGTTTTGACTTAGTTATGGCTTGGAAAGTTCTGAAACAGACTTTAAGCATTTTTTTTTTCGAAGAATGCAGCGGAATATTAGAAAATCTGAGCTTTCTTGATTTAGGCTTTTAGTTTTTTAAGTAATCATAATTTAATGTAAATTTGGTTTATTCCGATTTATTATTTATTGATTACTTTTCAAATTTTATTTGTTTATTATTTGTTCCAAAGTTTCCTTATCTTTGGCATGTTGGGTTTTCAGCAATCAATCAATCAGTCAATCAGTCTAAGCCAATACCAATTTCAGTTAGTTTCTAGAATAAATGCAGCTCCTTAAAATGTCAATTACAACTATTTAAATAAACCAAGCAATCTTTGGCCGACTCGAGGGTTAAATTTCACCGTTTAACTTTGATTTCAATGGCATAGTTTGCGTTTTCTAATTCTACAGTTGCCAGCTGATCGTTGACCTATTCACCCTGGCTAATCACAGTTGCTTTGACAGCACTTGCCCCTACGACACCCCCCCCCCCCCCTACAATTACCCACCAGACTGCCTCCCTTCTGGGGCCGTCTCCAAGTGTTGATCATAGTGTTCTCCAATGCTAAATGAAATTGCAACTAAAGGCAACTATTTAATTGCAGTCGAGTGTTTATTTATTTTGTTTGTTTTCTATTTTGTTTTTGTTTCTTGTGTCTTATTGTCGGTCGCTTTCACCCACTGAGGAGCAATTGTGGCCGCTCTCCCCGCTCCCCACTCGCTCCCGTTATCCCTCGCTAGACAAGCGTGCCACACACACGCACATACACACATACACAAACAACCACGCCCACTTGGACATTTTGAGTGCGTTGCACCCGCTTGCACAGAAAAAAAATATTACTTATTTTTTTATTGTCCAATAATAATAACAATAATAATCATGATGCGTCAGCCAAGAGGGGACTTAATTGAAAACAAGTAAGAACGACGACATTTCGCATAACGAAGATTGCACACCCTAAATTGTTGACGATTGTTCCCATATGATATATGAGTTTGATGTTGATTATTTTTTTGTTATTGTTATTGTTAAGAACATAAATAAATATTGAGCTTAACCCAGATAATTAGCTAAACAAATATATCCGATATGACATAGGCATTTTAAATATTTATAATTATTCTCACCCAGTTAACCAGTAAACAAAAAGTTTTTCATTCAAGGAATCATCTTTCAAATTGATTGATATTTATTTATTATTTTTGTAGTATTTTAAATGTATGCTTTTTCTGGTTCTGTGGCAATTTATTTATTTATACTTTGTACTTTATATCGTGAAACGACTCATTTGTCGTGGGACAAACTTTACGACTTAATTGTAATACAATCTGCAAGCGTGTGCCTGATAATACATACAAATTGTAAATAAAAGATAGACAATAATAATAAGCAAATAAAAATAATAAATTATGACGGTTGTTGAAGATGAGCATTGAACTAATTGTGCGCTCAACAGAGAAGCGAAACCAGCCAACGAATCTCAAAAACAACAACAAAATTGTTAGAAAAAAATATAGCTTCGAATTTTAGATACCCTTCCTAGTGCTTAAATATATTGCACTCTATATTTAAAAAAAACCTAAGCAAAAATAGAATTTGATATATATTTAAATTATCTATTTTTCAATTCGAGTCAAAGTAATTGTTTGTTATATAAAAATTATTTTAAATTGATATAAAGAATCTGTTTTCTTAAACGAGATGAATGCTTAATTTAGTAGTTGTTAATAATAAGAAGTAATAATGTTTTTTAATTCAATTAAAAAAGTAGTTTAAAAAAAAACTACGATTTTAAATTCATATAAATTAACTATATTCTTATTACAAGTCGATGACCTGGTTTGGGTCATATTAAAAAAATGAATATTGCTGGAAATAAATCAAATAATTCAAGCAAAACAAATTAAATAGTTGAAATAAATGAATTATATAAAATAAATAATATAATTATAGTAAAAACAGAGCTAAACTCATTCAAGCAGTGCAATATCAACAGCAACAGTTGCTGCAACAGAAACAACAATAATTATAATAATATGCAAATAAAAAAGGGGCGTTGACCTGACCCCAAAGTCAATCTCATTTTGTGGGGCTCAAGTGTCGGTTTTTAACTGTGTTCCCCACACACAAAGCGCGTCTCGGCATCTTTTACACATTTTCTTTTGTTTTTGTTTTTTGTTTTTCGTTTTTGTTTGTTTTTTTTTCTGATTCGGCTGAATGACAGAATCAGGCACTCGCACCACCAATTGGAGCCCAACCCACCTGGTGGCTGCTGCCCGAATTGTTGTTTGTTAATTATGCACGTCTGGCTGCGATTGTATTAAATGTATATCTATCTGTGTGCAACATATTTATGTTAATTTTGATTTAAAGACGTGGGCTCTCTTTCGAAATGCTTCAATGATTTTTTTATCCCCCTGTCTGGCGGAAATGAAGGGAAATTGTTATTGGTTGTAGGCCCAAATTGGGCTTATCAATCAATTAATGAAAAATATATGGAATAGATAAAAGCGAAAAGAGATTAAAGAAATACAGAGAAACATTTCCATTGTCGGTTCTTATTTTTATTGCTATTTATTATTATTTATTGATGGGGGCGTTATCGTTGTTGTGTTTATAACGGTGAAGAACAGAACGAATCCAATGTGGAATGCATAATTAAACATGATTGCATTTGGTAAGCTGCTGTTGCTGTTTCTGTTGCAGCTGCGACGACAGCAATTGTTGCAAAAAACGCGAAACAGCAACAACAATTGCTCATTTTTTTTATTTGTATTTTTGTGTTGTGGCCGATTGTTGCTGCTGCTGCTGCTGCTGCTGCTGCTTTTATGTTGGGGCCAACAAACCCAAACTAGAACGTGGGTGTTAAATTGAACACTAAACCCAATTTCACCTATACTCGTCTTGTGTACAAGGCAAGCGAATTGTTGTTGCAGTTGTTGTTGTTGTTGCTGCTAGTTGCACGCGACATGGTGCGCTGCATGCCGCACACACAAATTGCATAAGGGGCGGCGGCAGCCAAACAAACAAACATGAAAACAAATTTATTTTGCTTGAAAATTTATTTTCAATTTTTTGTGCACGTTGCATTTTCTACACTCTTCTCAATTGGCATTTTATAATATGTCTTATTTTTATTTTTGTATTTTAAGTATTAAGTGAACCCAAATGGAAAATAATTTTGGTTCTGATTTTGATTTTCAAACAGTTCCGGATCTCGTTTGTTAGAAGGAATCAGTGAATGACGAATTTGAGTTCCGGCTCTGGTTCATAATTCATTATACGGTTCCGGTTACCATTTGTTGCACCGTCAAAAAATCAGTGAATGTCTAATTTCAGTTCCTGTTCTGGCTCTGCATATTCATCCATTAACGGTTCCGGTTCCCATTTGATTACCTATGAAAAAAAAGTTCTGCAGAGCTGCATGTTGTTGCTGACTTTTCTCACTTCTCTCTTATTTTCATATCATAAATGATTAACAAAATTGAGCAGACTTGTGAGATACCCTAAGAAAGCGTATCAAAATAATGTTGTTGTGGTGTGCCAAATTATAGAGTTGGTTTTTCTTTTGTTGTTGTTGGTGTGCTGCTTTCTTCTTTACGCCAAAAAACCAAAAGGCGGCAATTTTGTCAACCACAAAAAGACAAAAACAACAACAGGCAAATGCCAATGCATGCGATGACAACAACAACTTGAAATATTTAATAGGCTTGCAATTTGCAGAGCGACGCGCGATTTGTGCGAGGTGGGCGCATAGTTGAGGGCGTGGCAAAAAGTTCAACAAAAATTAAACAAATTTGTGCGCATTTAACAAGTTGCAACTGTTGTTGTGAGTGAATTTTCCAAGTTGTTGCATATATTTTGTATTTATACTTGAAAAACTTTTAGAACAATAACAGTGGTTCACAAAATGACACGACAGGTGGCGTTTCTCGTACTACGCTTTTCTAAAACGGAAAATCATATTTTCATTTCAAGTGCAAGCGAGATGGCGCATAACTTCAAATCATTTGCATCTATTGAAGTTTCTTTTGTTGTTGTTGCTCTCTCTTCATTGCTCCATCTTCATCAACTTCGTTTTGTTTTTGTTTGTGGTATTTTGGTGTCAATGACTTGGTTTGGTCTCTTGCAAGTTTCTTTTTGGGGCCGCCGCTCTCTTTTTTATTTGGTTTCTGCTGACTAATACAGCAGCTGATGGGCTACGTCGACTGCGACGGTGAGGGCGACCGCAACGCTTGCATTTACATTTTTTTAATGTTTGGTGTTTACTACACACAAAAGGGGGGTATACAAATAAAGGTTGTAGAAATTAATAGCAGATGCGGAAAATAAGTTAGGTGATAAACAAAATTAATATCTTACAAGGAGAGAAGAAAGAAGTTACTGTTACGATTACTGTTTACTAACAGCATGTTTTCCTTATTTTCATGTGTTTGGCGTATCTCTTTTTGTGATTTCTCCTTCCTTAGCTGAACCCTCTTCATTTGCATATTTGTCGCATATTGTTTGTTGGTTTCTCATTATTATTATTATTATCAACGATAATAATTATTTGGATGCTGTGTCTTTTTCTACCTGTCTTCGTATAGATTTCCATTATGAAAACAAATTATTAAATGTATTTATTTTTCTCAGTTTCTCTTTTTTAATGGACAACAACAGCTGTTTTGGTTGATTTTTTGGTTTGTTTACACCACGACGCTGTCATAAATTTACGATCTATGCTTAAGTTGTCTATTTAATGATTTGCGATGTGGCCATATGCAGTGTTTCACCTCCCCCATCCCAAATTGCGTGAAATTCTTTTTTATTTGTATATATATAATTTTTTCTTTCTTGCGGCAAATTTTTGGCATTGCCCTTGGAATATTTGACATGATTTCTGGTATTGGTCGTAAATTTAACAAAGAAAATGCGAAAGTTGTGTTGCCGCATGGAAACGTTGTGCGCAAACATACACATAAGACAGAGACAGGCAGACAGAGAGAGATAGATAGACATATTCTACGCTGCCCCTTCCGCTCTAACCTATACAACCCCTCTCTTTGTTGTCGCAGAGCAGCAGCAGCAGCAGCGCAGCAGAGAGATCAATAAACTTTTGGCAAACAACAAGAAAATGGAATCGCAAAGAAAACAAATTAAAGCGCATAAAACAGATTACAGCGCGCTCAACACAACAAAGTGGAGAAACTGACAACTCACTAGAGTGAGAAAGAGACCAGAATATAGGGAGTGAGGGAGAAAATGGGGAAGGGGAATCGGGGACGAGCGATTGTCATGGAAGTCATCGTCTGGCGATGGCAAACATATCACTTTGACTGCGTTTCTCTGCCTCTCCCCTTCCTTAGCTTTATTTATATAATCACAGACAATACACATACTGACAGTCGCTCATTTTATGCGTGTATTAGTTGATTTTCTATTTTTTGGCACAGTAAAATCTGCGTCATCATTATTAAAATTGCCGGCTTAGCTGTGTCTGAGGCGCACAGAAAGACTTATTTTTTTCCATTTGCTGCGTATGTTTTTCCTTTCTTTGTTAACTCTTTTATCGCCCCCTTTTATTTGTCTAATTGCATTTCTTGTTGTCTGCTTGCACACCTGGCTGGTTTCTATGCGTGTGTGTGTGTGAAGATAATGAAGACAAAGCATTTAACAGCTCATTCTGCACACTTTCTGTAATCAAACATGAATAGGTCCTATAAATATGTCTGTGGTCTGATTAGTTATTTATTATTCTTTTCAATTATTCTGATTCATTTTTATGCATCACCGCATAATAAAACTTAATTTTCCAGGGTAACTTCGCGTCAATACGACATTTTTACCTTTATTGCGTATATCTTCTACTTTCTGCTCTCTTTTGTAGCTAAACATGATAAATAAGCGAATATAATTTATTTTTGTCTGCCTTTCTGTTTAAAGTGGTTTTTGTTATTTGCTCTTTTTGGCTTTTATTGTTCCTCTTTTGTTGCTTTTTTATTTCTGCCATTTCTTGGCAACGTTTTTCACATTTTGAACTTTTGCACTTTGCAAATAGACAAAAGGTGTTTTTTTTTTTGCCATTTTTGGGGTGGGGCTGCGAGCAGGTCGGTGGGTCGTGGAGGGTGTGGGTGAGAGGTGTGTAAGATGGTGCCATGTGCTGATTGTGAGTGGTTTTTTTCTCAAACATATTTTATGTAAATGTGGCAAACGCGGCTTATTAAACATTTATAAATACATGTGATTTATTTATACAAATGTCAAATGTGAAATACGAAATTTGATTACTAATTTTTGTATTTTTTTTCTTCTCTTTGCAGGTGTGTATTCCTCCTGAACGTCTCTTTATGCCTGCCTCAAGTCCTGGATTATTGAGGCAGCCATAACACAAATTAGATATATTATGTTAACAGCTGTAAATGTGTAAGTCTCTTGCCTTGAAATGGTTTACCTACAAAAATTAATAATTAGAGAGAAACATGTTGCAGACACGCTAATCAAGTTGACCTTTGCGACAAATTACTTTTTTTTGTGTTGTCGCTGCTTATTTTTCAAATTAGACAAATCAAGTCCAATATGTATATATATACATAAAACACGCTATGTATATATGTATATACAAATCAGATGAATATGCCGCGACGACCACAAGCGAAGACACATATTTCGATTATACACAAAATACAATAACAAATTCTTTGCACATATTATATTTATGAGCGGGTAAAAAACCAACAAAAAAATATGCCCAACTTCTCATCGACATTTTAATGCTCTGCTTTCCTCATCAACACATGCTGAAAAACATGTTCAATGTGGCTTATCAAAACTTTAAAATCAAACACAATATTTTACACTAAAATAAAAATTTTTTCACTTCGATTTTTATAACTTGCAAAAAATTGTTTTAACATTTATTTTTTTTTAGTTCAAGTCATTTATCAATTTCAAAAATTGTTCAATTAGTAGCTATTATAAGATAAATTATGGCTGGTATTCTTCTTGTGTTTTTTTACCTGTCTTGTCTCCAATTTCTAGCAACAAAGTTGTTTGTGTTCACAACAAACTGAATTCAAGGTTAAGTTTACACTAAAAAGGGAATTCTGTGTTCTCAAATATAGGACGATCACTGAAAGTTCTAAGAAAAAGTGATTAATTATGTGATCTATGAAGTTATGATTTATGTAGTAATGTAGTTATTTTTTCTAAATTATAACTTTATGTTTGTTTTTTATTTAAAATTTTTTAATTTGGAAAGATTTTTGTACTTTACAAGAGAACAGACTTTTTAAACACTTTATTTGTTTTTAGCAACACTTTTGAACAGATGTTGTTTAAACAGCTGTGCTGATAAACAATTAACCAAGTGAAAAAAAAACAACTTGTTTCTATTTGTGCAACATTGCACCGATTTATACCCATCGCTCTCTCTCTCTCTGCTCCTTCTTTTCCACTCAATCAAATAAGCTGTAAAAGTTGCTGTCTCGCTTGCGTTAACTGCGCTCAATTGCTTTCAATTGAGTTCAATTCATTGACTTTTATTGCACTTGCCATGCGATCAGCTGTTGTAGTTGTTGCAAGTTGAGTGAACACAGTGCGCATCATAAGTTGATGGCCAGTTAAGCGTTAATCACTAAAAATAAGTGTCAAAAACTGTGACCCACTTAAGCTCAACGAAAATATAATAAAGATCGGTCAATTCAGCTCCATATATATATATATCTATATATTTGTTGCCAAAGATTAAGAAACTGGTTATAATGAGGAAATCAAATACAACTTAAAGAGTCAACATTGACAACAACAAAAACAATGACGACGACAACGCCCCTGTCATAAAACTGAGCAAACACATTTGTTTTTTTTTTTTTTTTTTTTTTGTCAATATTTAATTTAAGTTTGGTCTTTTGTTTGCTCTGAATTAGCATAAAACAATAAATTAGCCAATGTGTTTTGAAGTTAGTTTTGAGGTCTTTTCAAGGTATAAAGCCAGTTTGCTGACTGAAATTAAATCTGCTTCTTCTTCTTCTTCTGATCATACACACACAAGGTTGTATTTATATATATATATATATATATATATATATATATGTGAGTTATCTTTGATTATTTTACCTTGTAAAATGCCGTTAACCGTTTGGGTCAAAAGACTTTTTTACTTGTCTTTATGGTTATTTTTTATTTATCTTTATTTATTATGTACTATTTTTAACGCTGTCTTTTGTTATAATTTTTAACGGTTGTTTTTTTTTATGCTGCTGCTGCGACCCCAACAACAACAATAAAGAAAAGGTCAATCAATTTAACCCGCCCACGTCTTTTAGACACACTCTCTCCCCTGCCCCTCTCCCCCTCTTCCTTTCTCTAACTCTGCCACGCTGCATTTGTTGTCTCACTCACAATAGTTTTGTGTGTATCTTTTGCAGGTGCTAGGCGCATAAAAGAAAAGAGTACAAAAAATATTGTTAAAAATGGAGCAACAAATGCACAGCAACAAGAGCAACCTCAAGCAACAGCAACAACTGCAGCAACAACAACAGCAGCATCAAAAGCAACAGCAGCAACCACAGCAGCAGCAGCATCAGCAGCATCAGCAGCAACTACCACAACAACAACACCTACAACAGCAGCAGTTGCCTCAAACAAATTGCAGACTCGGAGCAAAAACAACAGACACGCCAGCAACATTTGCAGCAACAACTGCAACAGCAACAATATCCATGGCCGTGCATTAAAATACAACCAAGAAAAAATTCAGTTATCTCCCCCACAATATACATATATATATATACAAATATATATATCTGTCTCAGAAATTCAAATGAGAAAGCCGAAGAAAAAAACGTTTTCCATCGTTTAAAACAACAAAAAGCTAATTAAAAAAAAGCAGCAAAAGTCAAGAAGAAAAATCGTGGCAAGTGTTGTGTTGAAGCAAACATTGCAAAAAATATACATAACTAAAAGTGATTGCAAAAATATATATATATTGAATTATAATTAAAAAGTTTTTAACACAAACCGAGCAAGAAGCAGAGAGATAACAACGGCGGCAACAAACTAAAAATTGAACAGATAAAAACAAAACAAAAACCGAATCGAAACTGCGGCAGAATTGAAATTTGAATTGAACTTTTGTGATGTAAGTTGAGAAACATAAACAACCAATGTTTATTTTTATTAAGTAATTGTAGTTTATAAGGAGTGTGTGGGTGTGTGCGTGTGCGTGGAAAAACTGAAAGGAAAAATAATGAAATTTGAGAAGTAAAACGAATAATCAAATAACTAATTGATTGCATTTTACACTAAAATTATTTTCTATAAGGAATAAAATTAAATCAGATTATTAATTATGTACCAGAATTGGCGAAAGGAATTGAGAAAAGGAATTTTTTTTAAAGAGAATAAAATTAAATCGAAATGTTCACATTCTAATTTTATTTTTACTTAGCAAGAGAGTTTAAAATGTGTAAACGTAAATATTGAAAAAGGGATTTTAAATTTTATATTTATATGGGAGAATACAGATAATCCATCTTTAATATAATTAAAATCTTAAATTTATTATTTTTTATGAAAAGTATTCAATATCTTTCTTTCCCCACCAATCACACATTTAAAATGAATTTTTACAGCTGACTGATTACGAATCCAATTAAAATGGATTTATAAGAACGTAAATAAAATTCGCACTAAGCTTTAATCAATTTTTTTCCCCCTTTTGTGTGGCATTTTTAAAGCTTAGCCCGGAAAATTCTGTCAACGTCGCTGGCCATATTAATCATACGCCCCATTGGCCAGGATGTGCTGCTATGTGTGTGTGGGTTTGCGTGTGTGTGCGCTGTAACACCTGAGAAGCAATCTGAGAGCCACCTGCATTCCCTGAGGAAGGCATTCGTCAGGTCCCAATCAGTGCACATCCCTGGCTCATCCTATTTGGTCCTCGAAGCCAATTTGCGTGGCATTTGATTTTCTGAGTTTCCTGATTTTCCTGATTTTCCTGATTTGCTCTTTACTCACCTTTGCCTCTTCTTCCTAGTTTTCCTCGAGGCCAATTTGGCAACTAACGAAGCGCCTAGCGCAGCTCCCATGGGGGAGCTACCACGCCCAGTTTATTAGGGTCGTGGGCGTAACGTTACCAAATCGATTGCTTTACTTATGTTCTGGCTCGAGGGAGCATACAAATCATGATGACATTTACTGGGACTTGTCACTTGTTGTTGCTGCCACACAATTTGCCACATTTTGTTGCAGTGCCAAACATTATTCATATATTGTTTTATATATAGATTCACATATTGTGCATCCATTGTTCATTTCGAATTTCGGGTGCATTTTCGAGCCACATTATTAATAATGTCGCATTAATTAGACGCAGTCATTGTTTCCCTTTCTCTGTCCCTCTCTCTCTGCCATTCTCTTTTGCTCCTGTCACATGTGCTGCTCATTTGCTCATTTGTCTTGTGTGGTGAAATTGGTTTTGTGCTCAAGTTGCAGATTGCAATTCTTTTGTGACAAACGAGTTGACATCGATTGCTGATGGATTGTGTGTGAAATAATTAAAAAAACAAGTTTCTTAATGAACGGCACTTGTAATTAAAGCAGCCCATATCAACTGAGTTAAATGTCAAATAGCTGCTTGCAATTCTTGTGCGTTTGTTTCTCGAAAAAACTTATCGATAATAAAAAGTACCATATAAAAAAGAATCGAGTAAAACAGCTGATGACATATTTGATTTTTTTTTTTGCTTAAATTGATAATTCACTGTTATCCTGTGTGGTTTTTGTAAACAGCTGTTAGACACTGTTAAAAGCTCAAAACTAATAAAATGTACCTAATCGAAATGCATTAAATAATAAATGAAATAATTTTATCAACGAAATAGATCTGAAAATAGGTCTTTCATTGGCATTGCTTTTTAAAAAAAGCTTCATAACTAATACTAAATAATTTATAAAAAGAATTTGAGCATTTAGAAACACAAATTTAACAATCGTATTCAGTAATATTATAGACATTCAGAAAATGCCAATTTAAATACAGATTTGACTTTATGACAGGCGTTGTCATATAAACAAAATCAAGTAATTACAATCAATAGCTTAATAATAATAATAATAACAGTACTTCCGTTGATTTCAGTGTCAAAACCTATTGATCCATTGCCATTTGCAATCTTTGGATCACAATTGTTGTTACTCAACACAAAAGGCCCACAGTAGCGGCTAACATATCAAAATATCGAATCGAATTGAACACGTTAACAAATAATTTGTTCACAAATTGATGTAGTATTTTTTTTTCTGCGTGTGTGTATTGCCTTGAAGTTTTCAGAGTTTTCAGCTTGAGTCTTGTTGTGTGTGGGCTTCTCGGCTGGCAGCAATCTCTTAAAAAGCGAAACCAAATCCAATTGAAATTACGTTCAATTCACTTTAACCTGCGCCCACAACATCCCAAATAACAAAAAACAAATAACAAAACCAAAAAACGCTCTCGAATCTTTGACTGACGGCAGCTGTCAGAGTTTTGTTGTTGTTGTTGTTGTACTTAGTTCAAAGTTTCTGTTGTGGCTTGCGGCAACTAAACTGAATGACTGACTGACAGGCTGTCAGGTGTCTTATGTTTTCGAGATGTGTTCAAAACATAAATTGAAACACAAACGGCTCAACCAAACTGAATTGACAAAATATATTTTCAATCGTAATCCTTATTTTTATAACATTTTTTATCTTACTTTTAAAAAAAAGTTGTTGCTTTAGAACTTTTGCAATAAGATCGGCTTTAACTATCGATAAATAAGCACGAGTTATCACGCTCTTGCGACGACACACATTAAAAATGTGATTTCTTTAACAGCCTCTGTGCTTCTTTTTCTTTTATTGCCATTGCCTTTTTTTAATGATCGATTTGAGTTATCGATAATTTGACAAGAGCTGTCACGAGAGAAATCAAATGCGGCCAACATCACGTCTCCCACATCTGTTTCTCTTCTCTATTTAGCTGTTAATTGCATTAGCAACGCACCATTAATGGCAATTGGTTGGTTGTCGTATAAAATGCAGCGGTTTTTTACGCAATGTAACAGCAACAATGAAAACAAATTTGTATGCAAATTACCCCTCTAACCCCTAACCCTACGCACGTCAACAACTAACCAACACAAGTTGAAGTGTTTATTGACTTGCTGCTTGCTATGGGGAAACTGGGCAAGAAAAACAAAAGTGAGTCAACTAACTAACTGAATGAATGAATAAACGAATGAATGGCTGCGAATGTGCACAAATATTTTGTGAATAATTGACAAGCGCGTGCAAAAATAAATGTACAACAACATTAACAAATCAACAATTGTGTGTTGGTGGCAGACAGATAGACGGGCGGGGGCGTTGCATGCCGATGTAAACGCCATCCAACGTCTGCTGGAGGTAACAACTAACAATAAACAGCAACTGTGGGTTGAGGTCTCAACTGCTTATTGTTGTTGTTGCTGTTGTTGTTGTTATTGGTTAGCCATATTGCCATGGCTTGCTTAAGAAATATGCGCAAGCATTTCGCAAGGTGGTAAAAGAGTAGCGGGAGTTGTGACTTATGTAATATATAGTCAGGCTGAACCTAATTAAGACAGCGCGCAAAATAACAACAACAACAGTAACAGCAACAACTAATGCTAACAGCATGTAACAGTTACATTACAAATTTAACAGCAAAAAAGCAGCAAACAAAAATAATGTGTCCGCTTTTGTAAATTGCATTCAGCTGAAAATGTCAAGTGGACACGGCGAGAAATTCGAAACTATTTTTAATTAACTAAACAATTTAATATTCATAGAAAATCCAAAAAAAAAAAAAAAAGTGTAGTGAAAAGCTTTTTAAGTTGTTTTATGTCTGAAATCTAAGTCAAATAATCGAAGGTATTAAATAGAAGACATTTTCTCTGATCATAATGTTCTTCACATTAAAAATCTGATTAATGTTTGTGATTTGATATATTTTCACATCAATTTTCATTAACTCTGAGAGCAAATCACAGAAACTGCTTTAAGATAATGTTTTACAGTAGTTGAGATAAACGCAGTGGTTTTTCTCTTATGACCAGGACGAAATCATGGCTAAAATGGTATAGTACATAAATATCAGTTCTTAAGTTCTGGTATTCCTTTCTAGCTGGCTATCTTTCGCTCAGTGCATTTGGCACTGCATTTGAAAATTGAATTTTTATCTTAATGCGAAATTCGGCAAGCGAGAGCAAAATGTCAATTTAAATGATGCGCCGCTAATGGACAAGCGAATGGACAGACAGCTGTACCGATATATGTCTATATATATATATATATACCGATATAAAACGTTGTTTATGAGTTGTTGAAAAGGGCACATGTGGCATGAATGTGTGTTATATTTATATTGTTATATTTATATTGTTATATTTTTGTCTCTAGTACCAATAACAGTTAAGACAAACAATGACAAGAAAAACATATTCGATTCAATTAACTGCAAGAAATTGAACACGAAATAAATGTTTGACATTGCCACGCCCATGTGTATCTACTCTCTACATACATATATGCATGTGAGTGTGTGTGTGAGTGCCACCCAAAATTCAAATGGGCGGAAATTGGTTGGGTGGCAAGTTGGGGACAATTTTAATTTAGTTTGCGGCTGCTGCTGGGAGGCACTTGCCATGTTTTCTGCTGCTGTCGTAAAAATGCATTTTAAACTTTTATGACTGCTGGGGCATTGAGTAATAGCCATAAATACACGTACGTTTGTGTGTGTGTGTGTGTGATTGTAAGTGTTTCTGTGTTGCCCTAAAAATACACACGTCCAAAAATTTGCCTCATGTTTCTTTCATTTTTTTTTTGCTGTTGGGAGTTGAGTTAAGTTAAGTTCGTGCCCAAAGCCCAGTGAGTGCTTGCCACAATGTTGTGGTTTGCCAGCAAGCAACCAAATCACACTTTGCTTTTTTTCCTTACACATATTTATATATGTATATATAGATATATTTATATACAAACCAGCATCCATCCTTTTTTTTTTTGGGGAATGCACGCAATCTTGAGGCATTCAGTTTTCAGTTCTCTGGCTTCTTCAAATTCCTATATATAGCCAAAATGTATATATAGAGTTTTTGTGTAGGAGCAACTTGTCTGTGCTTGTAACCAAAAAAAAAAGAAAATTTTCAATAGGTTGTTTTTTATACTATTCTTTGCTGTCATAAGCAGAAAATAAATCATCTGTAGTAAACATTCTAGCGCAAACTTTTAACAAAAATTGGCAGAAATATGTTTTTAAATCTATAAACATAGAAGAGTACTACTTTAACAAAAATACGCATAAGTAATTGTTTTTTATTGTTAAAAGAAACTGTAATTTAATATGTTTTTTACAAAGTTCTTTTGTTAACTGCTGTTTTCTTAAAACGAAATACTTTCAATTGAATCATCTTCAAATTTATTGAGTTTTTTATATCTTGAAAGAAACTCTGAGTGAGTAACTTTTCTAAACAGATATATAGCATATGTATTTATTCTAGTTTTATTTGCCAGAAAATAATTGTAATTTAATCATCTTTATTACGAACTTTATATTAATTGTATCCATACTTTTAATTAGAAGTTCTCGGAAAGAATCTACTTACTAAAAAATATAACAAAGAAATTACTTCTCGATAGAAATTGTTAGCAAGTATTGCCAAAAAATGCAATTAATTGGATTTCTATTATTTCTAGACCTTCCATTGAAAGTGCTACATTTTAATTGCGTCCATTCGGTGTTTCTCTCATTTAGCCGATCAGACAACTTGAACCAACCCATCAGAAATGCATTTTTCACACAATCTGCCTGCAATTCGAGCACAGCGAGGAGAAGAACCCTTCACACAATAACTATGGAAATTCCATTTGTACATATTTCCACATTCATTGCTACTTACAAATGTGAATGTGAGAGCTGCCCATCAATGGTGGTAACAACCATTATTGTCCCCTTTCTATGCCACAAAATGCATATACATATATATATATATATATATAGACATATATATGGTTATAAATTGAAATTGTATGCCATTCAATTTGATATCCTTTGGAAAGGCAGCAGCAGCAGCACCAGGAGCAGTGTTCAAAGTGTTCACTGTAGCATATCGATGCCCATCTATGTTTATCTATGCTCATAAAATGCAATGCATATATCATGCTATTATGCACTCTCACTCTCTCTCTCTCTCTCTCCCGCTCTCTCTCACACTCTGCTTGTATGCTATCTGTATATCTCTGTCTTGTTCGCACTCTCTCTGTCTGTCTGGGCGTGGCATCGATGCCAAGCAACGCATCCTTTTTCTTTCCTTTTTTGCTCGATGCATTGAAATAAATGGCAAAACGCATTAAAAACTTCGGGGTCCATAATCAATCTTCATGTGGAATGCTTCATTGCCCTGCGGTTGCCAAGGGCCAAGAGAAAAACAGAAAGAGAGAGAGAGAGATGGAGATGAAGAGAGAGAAGGAGAAAGATAACAACTACCAGATAAAGCTCATTAAATTGAAAGGGGAACAGCAGAGGGAAATTGCCTGGGTTGCAAAATTGTAAAATGTTGTCGTCAAGCAATTAAATGATGCAAGTGTCTGTGTGTGAATATACATAATTACATAACAGCTGCAGATATATAGAAATATATATTCATGTAAAAAAAATATATATATGTATATATACATACTACTCCTCCCACTACAGCAGTAGCTGCAGCAATCATTGTCCATTTCCCTGGAAAATATCGAACGGAAAATCAATTCTAATTAAATTGTCAACATTTTGCGCTGTGCTGATTATGCACCTGTGTGTGTATGTGTGTGTGTGTGTGTGTATGTGTGTAACTGTGTGTAATTGCATTTGACCGTCTGTCAGTTTTCACTTGATTTACGTCATTTAACGTAAAACCTAGTTATATAAATTTTACCATCCAATATTGTGGACTGGCCAAAGGCCGATTAGTTAACTGACCAAATGTATAATGCATAAATGGCTTAAACGAACGAGGCCAACTCTCGCTGTCTGCCTGCCTGTCTCTCATTTGATTGAGCGTGCATTTTAGTTGCATTTCATTCCCATTCCCAGTCTCAACAATCAGTACGTGTCCTTCGTCCTGGAAAAAAAGACAGCTGCAGTTGCATATGGGGGGCATTTGCTGTCCAATTATCTAGTGGATTATAGCAACCAGTTCACTCAATTTTCTTATCCATTATTCATTTTCAACTAGTTGCAGCTGTTCTCATTGCAACTTACAGTTCGACTGTATAATTTTGCTTTCTTTTTCTTTTAATGATAAATTATTTTTTTGAAAAATTTATAAGCGCTTCACAAACATATGTTAAGTTTGATAATTGCTTGATTTATTATGACTAATGCAGGAAAAAAATTATTAAGAACTGAGAACTTAATTTCTCATTTATGAAGGTTATATATATATATATCATAAAAAGCATATGTTTGGAATGATTAATATAAAAATATATATACTTTGAATAGATTATGTTTATCAGTTGTCAGACTTGAAAAAAAAACAGTTCTTTAGTAATCTGAAAAAGGGCTGTTTGAAAGAATATAAAATCGTTCATTTTAAGAAAGCCTTTTCGATCCGAATATAAATTTTTAATTTTAAGAAACAATTTTTCAGTAGGGATATAAAATTCCGCATTTAAAGAAACTATTTATTGTTATCTCTTATTATACCACTCTATAACTATAAAGCAGTTTCTTATTACAATGTTGATAAGGAGTTTGCATAATTAAACACACATCTGACATTTTCAGCCTAAAGCAGTTTCTTATCTTTTTCTCACAGCCCGAGTACAAAAATACTTTGCGCAGAAAAAAAAAATACATTTTGAGACCTTTAAATATTCAGCCGTTGGCATTATACATTAAATTTCAAGTCCATTGGGTAACATTAGCGAAGCACAAAATATTTAACTATGTATTATGTATATGATGATGATGATGATGATGATGATGATGATGATGATGATATTTACTATGTGATGGTATTTCTATGTATTTATGTATAACTCTCTGCACAGGGAGTGGCCTGTTTTGCCTGTGTTCTTTTGTTCTGCAGTTAATATTTAGCCATACACACACACACACACACACAACACGAATACAAACGCTGAAATGTAGGCAATGAAAATGTTTGCCATTGTCCTCAACGTGTGCTGCTCCTATTATTGTTGCTGTACTGTCCTGTATCTGGCAATTGCTGTATATCTGACTACTGCATACATATATAAATATATATGTATATACACATCTGTGTATGTCTGTATTTTAAAGCCACTCCCAAGCTGCATAAATACATATATCTATCTCTATGAATGCAACAACAATAATAAATGTTTGTCTCTTATTGTTGTTATTATTACAATTGTTGTTGTTGTTGTTGTTCTTGTTGCTGTCCAGCAGCATCATTAGATTTTGCCCATGCTGCAGATAAGAACAACATGGACTTTATTTTAGCCGGCATTAGCTTAAGAGCAGGCGGCAGAGAGGGGGATTTGGATTGAGGCTTCGTCTCTCGAACTGCTTTCATTTTCCATTTCCACGACCTCATTTTCAACAGCAGCAGCATTTTCTGCAGCCACTGAGCGGAAGGTGTGTGTGTGTGTGAGTGTGTGTGTGGAGTGGGTGGGTGGTTTTGCCTGTTAGCTAGCTGCTGCTGCTGCTGTTGCTGCTGCTGCTGCTGCGTGTTGTTGTCGCCAAATTTTTCGTAATTTTCTCTTGTCTATTTTGATTCTCTCCTTTTTGCTCTGCTGCAATTTACGCCGCTGCTGTTGCTGCTGCTGTTATTATTGTTATTGTTGTTTCTGTTTGTTGTTTGTAGCCTGCGGCTGTGGGTGGCTCAAACAGCCTATGCTATGTACTACATATAGTATACATATATATATTATATCAATATATACTCCTTTTACATAACACACAAACATTTTTGGAGCGCGCATGCGTCTAAAACATCAACACAAGAACAAGAACAACAACGGTAGAATTGTGTTTCCTGTTAGCCGCCTTTCATTCAATAGGAAGCCGGGCCCAGGCTTGAGCAGCGGGCTCTGTGTTCTGTTGTGCCCCCTGGCCACACCCCGCTGCCCGTTCCGTACCCCGTGCCCCCTTAGCATGTCCTTCTCAACTTCCGGTTGCGTCACTTGTCAGGCAGCGCTGCGTCATTTTATATTTTTTTGTTTGTATATACATCTATATATATATTATATAAATATATATATATTTATTTTCGACGTAGTCGTAGCTTCAACTTTTATTCAACTTTGCCCTCTGACTTTGTCAGCCATAGCCAACCCCGACTGCCCTCTACTGCTGCTGGCTGCTTGCCGCTTGCTGCATCCCTTTGAGCATCATCTGCATACGCATCTCTCTTGACTGCAGCCGCAGCAGCACTTTAATTGAGGTCGCCCCGCTTAACTTAACCAGTAGAGCAGAGCAGAGCTTAGCACACACAGAGAGAGCTAGAGAGAGAGAGAGAGAGCTAGAGAGAGATGGAATGCTGCATTATTCTGTAGCGCCCAGGGCTCGTTGCTTCCACCCACTCTCGACGTCGGTCATTTGCGAGAGATGCTTTATATAATGCTTTAAAGCAGAATTACTTTAAATGCGCATAATATTATGTAAAGTGATTTTCATAGCAGTTAGATTTTTAAATGCAATCCGTACTTTTTTTTCCATTTATAAAATCCCTTTGAAATAAATTTTTGCACATTAATCATGGGGTTTCGGTAACTTGAATTTTGTCAGGCTTCCTGCTTTGATAAAGTTTTGGTTGTGATTTTTTTTTTTTGCTTTTGGCTTGGACTTTAATTTGATTTCCTGCACAAACAGTTACATTTTTTAGACTCTGGGGAACAATTTGAAAAATTATAAAAGAGATGTATTAATTTTAAGGCTGCCCAAAGTGGAAAAGAAGTAACAGAAACAAAATTCAAATTAAATTTAGTATTATTTTAGAATAGGTTTTTAGAAGATATATGCAAAAAAAAAGTATTAGACAAAAGTTGGAGGAGAAGTTAAAATTGTTCTTTAACTAATTTAGTAACCGCTATTTATTACCAGCCATTTGTTTTACAAGTTGGAATATGACAGATCTAAACTATTATACATATATTTATTTGTTAATTTGTTTATCTCCTTTCTGGATAACTTTTATATTAAGGGATACTCAACGATTTTCAGAAAATAAGTTGCCTTTCCACTACGTTTGTAGTTGTTATTTTCATATCTTCTAAGGCCTGGCAGTGTGGGAAGACTTGATCCTTGCATTAGCCTGCCATGTTTCTTGTTTACTTTGTCATTTTCATATCTGTGCTTATTCCTTGTGCCGAGCTGTCGAGCTGTCATTCTCGTGTCCTTCAACATGCCAGAAGCGGCTGCTGCTGCTGCTGGTTCTGCTGTTCAAGCAGCTCTTCTTCTGTGATGTTGATAAATTTCACGCCCAACAGCAGAGTCTTCAAATTACTTTTGACTGCTGCAGTTCAAGTCCCAAGTCCAAAGCCCCCGCATTTTGGGTTATCCAAGGGAGACGTTGCCATTTGCCGCCCGCACAGCACCAGCAATGATTGAATGAAAGGCTAAAAGGGATTTCAGGAATTTCTGCTTGCAAAAAGTTGCGCACACAACAAAAAAATATATATACATATATATATATATATATATATATGTATATATTGCCAGCCAGTCAGTCAGCTTTATATGCTCATATAGCTATATATATACATATATTTATATATATATATATATATATATATATATTCGGGGAATACACAGAAATAACCTCAAACAAGGACGTTCGCTGTGTGTTCGTTAGCTGGCTGCAAAACTTTTAAGCCCAGGCCCAGGCGCAACTTGGGGGCGATGTCGTCGTCCCCTCTCTTTGTATATGTGTATTACATAAGCCCCACAGAGAGATATAGTGGATGGGGGAGGGAACCCATCCACATAATGTGAGTCGCAGTAATGCAATTTACAGCTATGCCCATTACCAAAAAAAAAACACCCAACCAAGCCATAAACTTTACCCAACTCAAACACCCACCTGACTGCTGCCTGCCTGCCAGTTAGCCCAGGCAGCGTGCATAGTGGTTCGAAACTAACGAATATTGGGGCAAAATCATAAGTCCACCAAATGATTAAATAAATATTTTTAAGTTCAGCCTGCGAGCAATCATTGAATAACATTTAGAAAGTTCTTGACTAACAGTTATATTTATTTGTATAACGTATTGCGGGCCACAGAAGTTATCTTAAATCCTTTCATTGGTTTTTCTGAATTTAAAGCCTTTGTAAGAAAGTTCTGCAAATCTGCCATAAAATCGTTAAATTTTTCCTTAATTTAGAGCTTATATCAATAGAGCGAATTAATGTATTTGTTTTGCTTTAGCTTTAAGCAAATGTCAAAATACTAGTTCTTTAATGTTTTTGCCCCACAGTGCCTGCGTGTGTCAACTGTCGGTCAACTTGCTGCTTCTGCTGCTGCGTCTGCTGGGGCTGACTGCTCTGCTTTCGGTGCTGCTCGCGCAGTTGGCGCAACAAATGTTGCCATTGTTGTTGGCTTTGGATTTCCTGGCCCTTGTTTCTCGCCCTGCACTTTTCTAACCGGGCGCACTTTTAGCTGAATTGATTTTTCGCCCGCCTCACTGCGCATGCCGGGCAAAACAGCAGCAACAACAACAACAAACAGCAGCAGCAGCCGCTCTTTCAATGCAATTGCTCATGAGCATATATATACTCTATATATTACACATATACACATGTCTATGTATATATATATATATATATGGCTTTTGAGCTACCCTGAGTCATCAGCCTGCAAGAACTCCCACTGCAGCAGTAAAAGCAGCAGCAACAGCAAAAGCATCCGCAAGAGCAAAAGCAACAGCAACATTTTCAGCGATATCTGGAAAATGCAACTCTACCTTATATACCACAAGCATACACACATACTCAAACATACACGTATATGTATACACATATACCTATGTAGCTGGCATGTGAATGTGCTTACATGGCCATATTTTAAGTGCTTTGGCTTTTATGTATGCTTATGTATGTGTGTGTGCTTATGTATGTATATGTTTATGTGGTGGCGCTTAAAGCGCTTAATGCGGCTTTAAAAATCTTTAGAAACAACGAACAAACGACAATGCATCAAAGTGTATATGCGGGATTCAATTCATCAAAAGCAAATCTGTTGGAATAAATATATCTATGTATGGGTAAATAAATATATTTAGGTATATAAAGTAATCGCTTGAACATGAGAAATTGAAAACAATTAACGGCTTGAGAATTTGTATTTATGTAAAAAAAAATTGTAATTACAAATAATTACTACAAATGAAATTGTGATAACTTTAATTTTAATCACTAATTCAGTTGATTATATATTATATAATATATCTCTCTTAAATCAATTACACAAAGAGCTGTTGGAATAGATAGAAAATTACCTTAAGTCAGATTTTGCTGAAATTCCGTTGCATCATAAACTTATACAATAACTTCATACAATACAAATAAACTTAAAGATTTACTGGTTGCAGATTTAATAAACATTATTTTTGTGGAGTTTGAAATAGAAAATGTCCTGTTTGATTGATTTACTGCTAGTTATGTTAATTTTATACAAAGTAGATACGTTGCATTTCTAATTACATCATGTTAAAATCGTTACATGCATATCAATGTTTATGTGTGTGTCTATATATGTGTATGCATAACTGTTGTCAGTGATCGTATCTTCCAAGCAGTCGGTTTGCCCTTGCAGCAGATTAGAAATCGGTGTCATAACAGCCGTCGTTGTTGAACGCCGCTTTTATTGCGAATCGATCGTTAAGGGAGGGCCCTTAAAAGTAAATACAATAATATATATACATATATATATATGCACAAATTTACATAAGTATGTTTAAGTTATTTCTATTTCTAAAAATGTGCCCTTTGCCTCGATTGGTTTTTTTTTTGGCGTAGTTAGGAAACGTTTTATCGCTTCTGTCACGAGGGAGAAACAACGGATAAGTTTAGCTAAGGTCGCGCCTGTTTTCCCTTGTGTGAAAAAATAAATGAAAATAGGCCTGTCACATTGTATGCTGCTGCTGTGTCTTTTTTTGCGTCGCGTGTTAATTTATTGCGGGGTTGATTTTTCATTCAGGTAGCGACAACATAAAATTTTTACCTACCTGGAAAATGCGTCGTTAAATGTTGTTGTTGTTTTGTGTCCACCCTAATTATAACAGCGTGAATAGCATTAACATAACACTGTTCACTGTTAATAACAGTGAAGTGTTATCTATGCACTGAGAGAGTCTCTAAATTTGCTTTGATTGCTCGACATATGCTGCTAGATCGTGCTTTCATAAATTCTTGATGCAACAAACAATTTGGAATTTAGGCGCTATATGAATAAGAAAGAATGTAATTGTTGCTCAAAGAGCGCTGTTAAAAGTTGTGCGCTGATTATTAACATAGCAGATCGGCTGCAGACAGCTTGGCAGTCCCGCAATTGCTCACGCTCTGAAAACGTTTAGCGATCCGGTAGCACTGAACTGAGGCCGCTGCTCGTGTTTGGTTACGCGAATATCGGCGTGAAAGCAAAAGAGTAATTAGTAAGAAGCGGCAAAACGATCGACGGCGAAAAACTGCGGAATAAAAGCTGAAAAGAACGAAATATATAATAATTTTTGTGCCGCATAAAATATATAATAATTTGTAGTGTGTGTTTGTAAATATTATAAGAAAACCGGTTGTTTTCCAGGCAACCTCTTTATCGCACGCTATACGTACCGGCTCTTGTTAATGAGTGTGTGTGTGTGTGCGTGTGATTTGTATATACGTGTTTGTATGTGTGTTTGTACAACAAAAAAAACGTTAAACACTAGCAGAAGTTCTGCCGCGTAAACAGACGACAACGTCGGCAGACGTTCAATTTGGCGCCGTTTCGCGAGTTTTTTTTTTCTTGTTTCGCCGGTGAAATTTTTTATTTGCCCGGAGAACTTGTGTGTTTTTATTAAAAGTCAAATAATTCCATGTTGCAGCAGCCGAACAGGAAGCAGCAGCAGCAAATGTTGGCGCTCAGCAAAAAACGATCCTCAAGCGGATACTAAAATTCTTTTACAACACTATCTCCTTCGCCTGTTCCAGCAACAGCTGTGCCAACAAATTAATACGTTTTTTTTTGCCGTGTAAAAACTATTATGCGAAGGTGGGTGGTGCGCTTGTGGTTTTTTGCAGTTAATATTTGTTGTGAATTAGTATTTATGAATACTAGATTGTAAATTGTAAAATTCGAATATAACCATTGAAATTTGTTGAAATTTTTGCTCGAAAATTGGAATATCGACAATGAAAATTGTTTACAAATTGTGTTTATGAATTTTAAATGTATATCTTTAAGGCAGATTTTAAATTTGCAATCCTTTAGGTTTTATATAAATAATATTTATCAATTTTCCTTTTTCTTCGTTGTAATCGCAGGTCTACAGAAGAACCACCGACAAACAGCTTCGAAAGGAACTACTACGATCGCAGCCGCCTCATCTATCACGCCAGCAACGCAGTAGCAGCAGCAGCCGTAGTCACAACTGGAAGCAGCAGCAACATTAATTCAAACAACAACAGCAGCAACAACAACAGCAGCAGCAGCGATAGATCGCGAGCACGAGATCGATTGTATAGGAATGGTTCAGCAGCAGCAGCAGCCGCAGTTGCAGCAGCAGTTAGTGCGTCAGCTACAAGCAGCAACACGACGACGACAACATCAGCAACAACAGCAACAACAGCAGCAACAACAACGACGACAGCAGCAGCAACAACAGGAGCAGCAGCAGCTGCAGCGGGCGTGGGTGCGGGTGGAGGTGGAAGTGGATCAGGTGCCGGTGGGATTGTTGGTGGTGCAGCGACGGCAGCAGCAGTAACGCCGTTGCCGCCACAAGCGTTGGGCGATCGCAGCAACAACAACAACATCATTAACCAAAACACACGCGTATCGCAGTCATGGTACGAAGCTGCTGCTGCGACGACAGCTCATCTAAAAAGTCCTGGTGGCAGTGGCAATGCCGGCGTCTCAGCAGCTGGCAGCAGCAGCATAATGAGCTCACCGATCAATCATCATCCACATCCACATCATCCGCACAACACACATTCACATCATCATCACTACAACAACAACAGCAGCAGCAGCAGCAACAGCAGCAGCAGCAACAACAACACATCCGCCTCGTACTCTTCACCCGCCCACACGCATACGATAGCAGTTGCAGCAGCAGCAGCAGCCGCCGCAGCAGCCGCAGCAGCAACAGCGGCAGCAGCAACAACAACCGCCATGCACCGAAGCGTTGCGTATGCGGGCAGCGCGGCGGATGAAGGGGCAATGCGTAAACAACAACAACACCTGCAGCAAAACCACAATAACAACAGCAGCAGCAGCAGCAATAGAAGCCTCGCCAGCGGCGGTGTCAGCAAATTGAATAAGCTGCTTAAAACGGCATTGACAACGTCACGCTGCGGTTCAGAGTCACCGTTAGGCGGCGGAGGTGGAGGAGGAGGCTCGACGATGACGACGACGACGACGACAAGTACAATCACAAACAACAATAGTTTTAGTAGTAATAGTTTAAATAATACAATAAACACGGCCACTCCAACGATGCCAATTGCTGCCGCAGCAGCAACAGCAACTACAACTGGCAGCAGCAGCGACATTTTAAATGTGGCTGCTGCATTGGCTGCCGCTGTGGATCATAGCAGCAGCAGCAGTGGCGCCGCACGTGCGCCGCGTCATCATTTGCATGGACGGAGCACAACATCGTCGAGTCGCTCGCATTCGCGTTCGCCGAGTAGTTATAGCAGTTCGCATAGTTCATCATCGGCCTCCTCAACGCATTCATCGTCGCATTCGCACGCGTCCAGCCCGATAGCGGGCAATTGTGCCGATGCCGGTGGTGCTGGTGGTGTTGGTGGCGCTGCTGCTGGCATTGCTGCTGCCACAACGCGTAGCTCACGCGTCACAGCGAACAGTAAGTAGAAACTTAACTAACTTAAATAAAATTATATTTATAATATTAAAATAAATAACTTTTCTTACAGGCAACTCTTCAAATCCCAGTGGCAATGCAGGTGGCGGCGGTGGTGGTTGTGGCTCATCGAGCAGCAGCAGCAGCAGTTCGAGCAGCAGCAGTAGCTCATGCCTGGCCGCCAATCCGGTGGTGCATTCCGAAGATAATCGTCCGCTGGCGATACGCGTACGCAACCTGCCCGCCCGTTCCTCGGACACATCCCTTAAGGATGGTCTCTTTCACGAGTACAAAAAGCACGGCAAGGTAACGTGGGTGAAGGTTGTCGGCCAGAATTCGGAGCGTTATGCGCTCGTTTGCTTTAAAAAACCGGACGATGTGGAAAAGGCGCTTGAGGTCTCACACGATAAACATTTCTTTGGCTGTAAAATCGAAGTGGAACCCTATCAGGGCTACGATGTCGAGGACAATGAGTTTCGGCCGTATGAGGCCGAACTGGATGAATATCATCCAAAATCGACACGCACCCTGTTCATTGGCAATCTGGAGAAGGATATTACGGCCAGTGAGTTGCGTGGGCATTTCGAGAGTTTCGGCGAGATCATCGAGATCGACATCAAGAAGCAGGGCTTGAATGCCTATGCCTTCTGTCAGTATTCGGATATTGTGTCTGTGGTGAAGGCCATGCGTAAAATGGATGGCGAACACTTGGGCAGCAATCGCATTAAGCTCGGCTTTGGCAAATCGATGCCAACGAATTGTGTCTGGATTGATGGCTGTGGCGAGAAGGTCTCCGAGTCATTTCTGCAGTCGCAATTTACACGCTTCGGCACCGTCACCAAGGTCAGCATCGATCGGACGAGACAATTGGCACTCGTTCTGTATGACCAGGTGCAGAATGCCCAGGCTGCTGTCAAGGATATGCGAGGCACGATTATGCGTGGCCGCAAGTTGCAGGTGGACTTTGCATCACGCGAATGTCAAGATGCCTTCTACGACAAACAGGAGAAACAGCAACAGCAGCAGCAAGTGCAGCAACAGCCACAGCAACAACTCCAGCCACAGCAGCAACCCCAGCAACAGCAGCAGCAGGCACAGCAACAACCACAACAACAACAGGCCCCGCAAGCACAGCAACCCAATGCGGGTAAGTTATAATTTGGTAAAAAGGTATTTAACTTTTACTAACTGCTTTACTTTTTTACTTTAGCTTCCTTGTCGTCGCGCTTTAATCGCTACGAGTCGACGTCGCAGACACGCTCTCGCGCCTCCTCCTTTAGCCGGAGCTCGAGCGATATTTGCTCACCGGGCAGCAACACGCCGGGAGGTGGTGGTACATCAGCTGCTGTCAGCGGCACAGGCAACTCGGCAAGCACAGCGATGCCAGCGCCCAGCCTTGGTGCCTCGTCCACAGCAAACAGCAACAGTTGCAGCACAACACCAGCGACAACGTTGCCCGCGTCTAGTGGTTTGGGTCAGAATTCGTTGCCCATGTCGCCAGCAGCGTTGGTGCAGGCGCGCATGCGTATGGCACGAAGTGCACGCAACACTATCGACGTTCGCATCCTTGATGATTACTCGAGCAGCTGCAATAGCAACAGCAACAGCAACAACAACAGCAACAGTCAGGCGCCGGATGAGGATGCGGGCGTTCTTATGCGCTGCGATTCGCCAGTCATTGCACGCCTCGGCCCAGCTGTCAATAGCAGCAGCGGAAGTGGAAGTGGCTGCGGAAATCCAAGTGAATCGCTCGATGTGACGCTGATGAATAACAGCATTGGCAGCATTGCGAACAACAATCGACGTCGTTGTGGTAAGACAAATGTAGATTTGCGCCATCATGTGCACAATCAACGTTTCCAATTGCCAGAACAACTCGAGGAATGCCCGTCCAGTGGTGATGAGGGCGTGGTCAGTCCGCGCAAGCGCTTCAAAATGGATTACCATCATCATCATCATTCCAATGCCAGTGCGGTAAGTTTGTTCGCCAAAATGAATCACTCGATCATTTGGCACTCTTTATAACCAGATATTTATCGAACCGTAACTAAATAAATGTTTTGTTTTCGATTTTAGCAGCAATCGCAGCCGCTGCTGGAGCAGAACAGCGACTTGTCGTCCGCTGGCCACATCAGCAACAAGCCCAGTCCGCTCTCCAACTGTGATGTCATACACGATCCGCTGAATCGCAAAAGCGAAATACGACGCGTCTCCGAGGCGGGTAATAAATTTTCAGCGATTGCACCGCCGCCACCGGCTGCCCAACACCACGGCATGATGCTCAGCTGTCGCCGGCCATCGATTGATGTGGGCGCTCTGTCGGCGCTCTCCAATTCGTCAGCGTTTCGTCATGGCCTGGTCGGTGCGAGCAGCATGGAACAGCAACAGCAGCAGCAGCATATGATGAATGCGTCGCTGGCCGCGAAACGACGACGTGTCCAAAACGCCGGCACAATGCAGCAGCTTAGTCAGCCGACGCAGTCGCTGCAGCAGTCCTGTTCCTCCTCCTCCACCTCCAATGTTGCTCCTCAGAACGTGACGAACAGCAGCAGCAGCGGCGGTGGTGGATTGCTGACGCCAACGCTGGCAGCGCCTACGCCGAACGATGACTTTCATCATCATGCGTCGCGTGGTCGCGGCCATCAGCTACATTCCCATCACTCGCACGAGGCCAGCGGCGGCGAAAGTGCCGATGGCTCCCGGCCAGGAACGCCACTGTGCGATGAACGGCCCGAGATACTGCCCACTGAGCCGCGTCGTCTGCCGCCGCCAAGGGAGCGGGCGCGGGAGCGTGTACGCGATATTATGTGGTTGCCACTTCCCAAATTTGGTGTGCTCTTCTTTCAGCAGCAGCAACAGCGCAATGCTGCGGGAAGCAGTAGCAGTGGTGTTAGCGGCGGCTATCTGCAGCAGTTGACGACAACGGCGGCGTTACTCGCCGGCAACCACAGCAACAACAACAACTCTAGTCTTAATGCTGCGACATTGTCGTCCAGCGGCTGCTCCTCCTCCACATCAAGCTTGTCGTTTTTGCCCAGTCCCTCCTCGCGCTACTGGCGCTCCAATCATCATCATCAGCACCACCAGCAGCAGCATCAACAGCAGCAGCACCAACAGCAGCAGCAGCAACTCCACCTTCATCAGCAGCAGCAGCAACATCAGCAGCAGCAGCAACAGCTGCTCCAACAACAGCAGCAATCGTCCTCATCATCTGGTCTAATGTCCAGTCCGGTGCGTCCTCGATCGCTAAGCTCCAATTCAAGCGATTCTGATGTACCCAGTGGCCAGGCAGGTGGTAGTCCAACGCTGGACGAGCGACTGCGCAACTTTGAGGAGAACTATGAACGTTGGTCCGGTGGCAGTAGCAGTAACATCAACAATAGCAGCAACAACAACGCCAATCCCAGTCATGGCCACAGTCACAGTCATGGTCACAGTCACGGTCACAGTCACAGCAGTGGCAGTCAGTCGAATACACCATCCTGGCAGCTTTCGATGCATACAACAAATCTGAGTGGATTGAGTTCATCGCATCTGGTGGGCTCTGGGAACAGCAACAGTTCCAGTGGCACTGTGTCCAGTACAACGAGTAGCTCACGTCACAAATTTCTCGATATTGATGAACTGCAGCCGTCGGACATTGTCAAATCGCTGCTAGCAAAGAAATCGGTGTTCGACGATGACTTCCAGCGACTGAAGAAGAATCAATGGTATGAGCCGGCTGCAACAGATTTCAATACGGGCAGCGGATCATCTGGCATTGCTCGGCACGGTGGCCTGTGCAGTGGTAACACCTCGCCCGCGTTGCCCAATCTGGCGGCAACTAAGACAACGGCCGTCATTGGCAACTGCAGCAGCAACAGTAATATTGGCGGCAGCAGTAGCAGCAGTTGTAAAACTGCTGGTGGCTTATTGCAACGTTTGAGCAGTTTGTCGCCAATGAACTCACCACAGGCCTCCATGTCGCCCTACAACAGTCCGTCGCCCTCGCCATCCGTTGTCAATGTCAATGCCAGCAAGCAGCCTTGCCTAAGTAGCAGCAGCAGCAGCAGCAGTGGCAATGCGACAGCAACACCAATAATAACGACAGCATCAGCAGCAACGCCAACAGCACCCATAGCAACAACAGCAGCAGCGAGTGGCACAGCAGCAACAGCTGCAGCTGCCAGCAAGGGTCTGCAATATCCGTTTCCCAGTCACCCGCCATTGCCAAATACAGCAGCACCACCGCCCGCCGTGCAGCCAGCGCCACCACCGCCACCAGAGCTGCCCAAAAGCACTAAAACCATTAGTAGCAGCAGCAATCCACAGCAACCGCTCAGCAAAAGTCTCAGCGTGCCGACTGCTGTTCCAAATGAAACGCGCTCCGCGCTGCAGAAGTTCAACTCTGTGCCAGGCAGCAGTAATGTGGGCACTACGGGAAGCAACAACAAAAACACCAGCAGCAACACGGCCACCAGCAGCAGCTCATCCTCTAACGGTAACAGTTCCTCAACAACAACAACAACAGCAACATCAGCAACAACAACATCAACAACAACAACAACATCAACAGCAGCCCCACATGTACAAAAGCCAAAGCCGCGCAACTCTCTGGATGAAGTGGTGGTTGTGGAATCCAAGAGCAATCACAAAAGTTCAACAAGCTCCACAACATCATCGAACAGTTGCAGTTCTACCAAAAAGAGCTCTGCCGGCGATAAGCCGCATGGCCACAGCAAACACAATAATCGCTCCGATACGGAAAAGAAATCCAAAAAGAGTTCCTCCTCCTCAGCGACAGCCACCACCGTCATCAGATCCGATAAGCGTAAGAATTCCGCATCATCGCAGCATTCCTCCAAATCCGCAACAACTCCTAAAATGGAGGATGAGACCAGTGAGTCGGATGCGCCGGCAGAGAAGCAGGAAAAGCTCAAGGAGCGACAGGAGAAACGAGACAAAGAATTGCGCAAACATCACAATCGCGAAGAAAAGGATCGCAGGGTGCAGGAAGAGCGCGGGGAACGCAAGGCCAAAGAAGAGAAGGAAAAGGAGAAGGAAAAAGAAAAAGAAAAGGAGCGAGAACGAGATCGGGAACAACGTGAGCGAGAACGGCGGTCTCAAGAGGAGCGTGAGCAAAACGAGCGCAAGGAGCGCGAACAAAATGAGAAGCGCGATAAAGAACAACGCGACAATGAGCAGCGCGAGAAGGAGCAGCGCGAGAAGGAACTGCGAGAGAAAGAACTGCGCGAGAAAGAACTGCGCGAAAAGGAACTGCGTGAGCAGGAGGCACGTTTGGCGCGCATGCGCGACATGTCCGCCTATCACAAGAACAAATCCGATGCCAGTTCAGAGGCCAGCAGCTTCTATGTTGCTGCTGCCACGCCCATTGAGAACAACAAGGAGAATGCCACGGATATAACAGCTGTAACTACTCCAGCTCTAACAACTGCAGCTGCAAGTGCAGCCGCAAGTGGTACAACTGCAAGTGCAGCTGTTGCAGCAACCTCCGAGACCAGCGGCAAGAATCGCTCACGAAAATCATCGCGGAATTCGCCTGGACCGCTTGGACGGCAGCACAAACGACGCCTCAGCTCACAGGAGAGCAATCACAGCAATGCCTGCGGCGCTAATGCGACGCAAAATCATGAGGATTACGTGAAGCGGATACGCATGGAGAGCAGCAATGGCAGCAATACAAAACCCAATCCGAATCCCAATCATAGCCAAAGCAACCATCATCGTCTCAGCGATCGTCGCGACTCCAAGGAGCACAAGAGCAGCAGCAGCGGTATTAGTGGCGCCTCTAAGGACGAGAAACACAGTCCGTCCTCCGGTAAGCCGCATAGCAGCAGCAGCTCCAAGCATCATCGTCGCGAGAAGCACCACACGAGCAGCAAGTCTGCCAGCGTGGAAAAGCAGAATCACATTACCACAGAACCTACAGACGCTGCCAAGCAGCAACAATTGCTTTCGTCCACACTTAACACCAGCGAGGAGGAGCAGCCACCGCAGCTGCCATTACAGCAACAGCAGCAGTTGCAGCCAACGCCGCACAAATCACAACGTGATCGTGATCATCACCATCATGGCAGCTCTTCGTCCTCATCTCGGCATAAGAGCAAGCGTGAGCATCATCATCATCATCGTGAAAAGAAGCGACACTCCATCGCAGAATCCACAAATACGGATGAAGAACCCACTCACAATCCACACAGACGGATCTCTGCAGCCGGCAGCTCGGCGGGTGAGATGAGCAGCAATACCAGCAGCAAGCAACCACAACAGCCATCGTCACAGCAGCATCAGCAACTGCAGCAGCAACAATCGCAGCATCAACAGGAGCATCATCAGCGTCATCGCCATCATCGTCGCAGCATGGAGCGAAAGTCGTCACGTGGATCGGACGAGGGCAACACATCCAACAAGAGCACCTCATTGATGCGCAAAATGATGCTTAGCTCGGCGGACTCGGATGACACCGATGATTTGTCAAAGAAGCATTCCATATTTGATATACCAGACGATTGTCCCAACGTCTCCATGTACGACAAGGTGAAGGCGCGCAGCTGTAAGAACATGCAGCGCCAGGCGGAGGAGAAAAAGATAATGGCCAAGTTCTCGCAGCTAAAACAGTCGCGTGCCAAGAAGACGCGCTACACCAGCTATGACGGCGATAGTGATACAGAATTCGAGGATCGAATGCATCATCCGCATCATCATCGCAGCAGCGGCAGCAGCAGCTTCCGCAATCATGGCGGTCTAAGCAGCAGCGATGATGAGAACGATGATGATGGCTATCATCGTAAGCTGTCCCACATTCGAATATTCTCTGACTCGGACGCCGATCTCGAGGATGTACTTCGCATGCGCCAGCAAATGCAACAAAATCTGCGTAGATTATGCGATGGCGACGATAGTTCCGAGGATGAGATACGACGCAATGTCCTTACTCATGCGGGTAAACGTAATTG
Source organism: Drosophila fungiperda (assembly GCA_035042345.1). Lineage (NCBI taxonomy): Eukaryota > Metazoa > Arthropoda > Insecta > Diptera > Drosophilidae > Drosophila > Drosophila fungiperda. Next base: position 4,410,439 of record JAWNLM010000145.1, on the reverse strand, counting down.
CCTCTCGACACGCATTGCCTCCGATTCTGAATCGCAATCGCAACCAGCCCCAACGGCGGAGCTCATCAAACAGGAGCCAAACATCAAGCAGGAGCAGCTCTCCGAGACCGAGTTGCCCAAATTCACAAACAACTCTCAACATAATTCGCACTCCGAGGAGCGCAAGCTTGTAAAAACTGAATTCAAGAAGGAATTCAACGAATACTTTAATTCTAGCTTTACTAGCTATGTTGATGATGAGGCCAGTGCAAAGCTCAAGGATTACTCCCCGGAGACGCGCAAGAAGCACAAGAAGAGCAAGAAGCGTATCAAATCTGTTGCGGATGCGGCTGTTATCGCAGCCGGCAATACGAGCAGCATTTTTGATGTCGCTGATTGCAAGACAAACAACAAATTCGACAGCTTTGATGATCTCAAAACGGAGCATGACGTAATCACCACCGCTGCCGTTGTCACCTTGGATGACACCGCGACGATGCCAGCTGTCTCCAGCGATCGACGAAAGCACAAGGAGCGCAAGGAGAAGAAACGTGAAAAGCTGCGCAATATGAGCGAAACAAATGTCATCGTCGGCGGCGGCTCCATCGAGCAGCAGCATCAGCCTCCACAGCCAAGCAGCGAGAAGCTCTCCAAGGAGGAGCGACATCGCCTCAAGAAATCCAAAAAATCCAAGAGTTTGGACACTTCTGCTGCACGTCCTTACAATGCCAACGTCAGCAGTGTTACCTCCCCCAACATATTGGCGACACCAACTGCACGAGAGTCCTCCTCGTCCAAGCGCAGCGAGGACAAAATGGAGGACATCTTTGGCATTATCTCCGACGAGGAGGAGGAGGAGTTGGAACCACAGCTACCTGATGAACAACCGGACACGACCAAGGCGCAGCTGTCGACGACAGGACCCATGGTGTCCGCTGCGTTGCAAACGTACAAACAAGAGACGCCGCTCAGTCTCAATAGCAGCAACAAGGAGTCGACGGCAACAATACAGCACCAGCAACAACAGCAACAGTTGCAGCAGCAGCAGCAACAGGAGGAACTGGAGCTAGAGCGAAGCGAACGCGAGCGGCATCGGAAGGAGAAGCGCGAGAAGAAACGCCGCGAGAAGTCGGCCCGTGAACAACAGCAGCAACAACAACAACAGCAGCAACAACAACAGCAACAAGTTGCCAGCAAGTTGGACGATGACAATAGTGTCGATATGGATGAGGCGGGACGTGCGCTAGAAGCGCAACTCATGGATGACTTTGACAGCAGCAGTAAACTGCCGGAGGATGCCACGCCCTCCACAGCGACCACTTATCGCAGCGATATGACGGACGTGTTCCGTTTCTCCGATAATGAGGACAACAACAATCCTATCGAGCAACAACAGCAGCAGCATCCATTGCAAGTGGCAAGCGAGAAGGAGGCGGCGCACAAGAGCAGGGATAAGAAGAAAAAGAAGAAGCGCTCCAGGGAGGAGAAGCACGACAAGCAGGAGAAGCACGAAAAACAGGAGATGCACGACAAGCAGGAGAAGCACGATAAGCAGGAGAAGCATGACAAGCAGCAGCCACATCAACAGTTGCAGATGCGACGAGAGGGAACAGCAACAGCCGTTGCTGCGCCGCTCGCCTCCGCCTCCTCTACAAGCTCCGCTCTTACCATCAATGTCCACGCGGCTGCAAAGCACGCAGATGAGCAGCTGGAAAGGGAATCCAAGCAGCACAGCTCACCGATCTGCAAGCCATCTCCCAGTTTGCCCTGTCTGCTTGGCGATGATGACGATGAGGAGCCTCCTCTGCCAGTTGCAGTACCAAAATCGGTTACGATCAGTGCAAGCAGTGGCGGAAATCGCCTGCCTGGTAGTGATTCACTTTCACCGGTACGTGAGAAGCCGCGCTTGATAAGTCCCATTCCAAAGACGCCCACCATTAATTCGAGTCAGAACAGCAGTTCCATGTTATCCACCCAGTCAGCGGAGACGCCTGTGAGCAGTGGGGCCGCACCACTAGTGACCACGCCCACCTCCTCAACAGCCGCATCCGCTGCTGCTGAACCAAAAGCGGCAGCCGAAATAAGTTCGTCGCCAACAAGCGCCGCTTTGGCCAAGAAGAAGGAGATCTTCATACCCGGCTTTGATGGTCAGCTCGATGATAAGATAAGCGAATCGGCTGTTCAATCCATATCGGCAGAGTTCAATACTGCACTGTTGGATGCGCTTGCTGATGAACCAAAGATCCCGGTGGCTTCACCACCTGGCCTCCTCAAAGAGGACAACAAGTCGCGGGTGACCATTTCGCAGGAAGAGACAGAAAGTGCCGTTTCGGCGCTCCTAGGCGAAAGCTTTGGCACCTCTTCCACAGCTGATTATTCACTGGATGGCATGGATGATATGACAGCGACCATTACGGAAGTCGTTGTAGCCGAACCGGATGAGGAGGCGGCACTGGCCGCCAAGGCCATTGAAGCCGCTGTCGAAGAGGTCGTCAATGAGCCCGAACCGGAACCCGAAACAGAACCGGAACCCGAACCCGAACCGGAGCCTGTTGTTGTCTCTGTGAGAGGAGTGGTCCTCGATGCAGAGGAGGTTAACAAAGCTGTGCAAAGTTTACGTGAGGATATGGACATTAAGGCGGATACGCCGCAATCCGAACGTGATCTGCAAATTGACACAGACACCGAGGAGAATGCCGACGAGGCAGATAGCAGCGGACCCACCTTAAAGATCGATGAAACACCTACACAACAACAGGAGCAGCAAGACAACAGCAACAGTTCATCTGACAAGTCTGACAATCGCAGCGCCAGCAAATCACCGGAACTCAAGGTGAGAAAGTCACCGTCAACGCCGACTCAAGCGTCAGTGATAACGATGATGCCGCTGCTGTTGCCCATGCCACCAACAGTTGCTGCTGCTCTGGCAATTAACAACAACAATTGCAATGTGTCAGCAAGGCCCGTACACAAAATTGAGCCACCCACCATTAGTAAGTTGCAACAACCGCTTGTGCAGCCGGTGCAAACTGTGTTGCCAGCGCCGTCGGCAACTGTTACCCCTCCAACAGCAACAGCAGCAGCAACAAATGCTGCTTCTGCTAGCGCCGCTCGACCACTGACACCCGTCATCAATTTGGATTTGTCGAATGTTATTGCCAATTGCTCAAATCCACCCAGCAACAATAGCTCTGCGTCGCTATCCTTTGGCAGTCCTACAACAACACTGAAAACAATGCCACTGGCCTCGACTCCAAAACAGTTGCCAGCAACAACAGCACAGCAGCAGCAACAGTTGCAGCAGTTGCTGCCGCAACGTACGCCATCTTTGATCATGCAGCCTCCCACAATATCAATACCAGAGCAAGCGCCGCTTTTTGTAGTGCCACATGTGATATTGTCACCACAACTACAACAACAGCAGCAACATCAGACTTCTCCTGGCGCCTTTATGATGGGCATGCGTGCACCATCGCCGCATAGTCCATTGTTGTCACCGGGACGCGTGGGTACACCCAATCGTCAGCTAAGTCCAGCAGCTAGACCAGTTGTTATGACAGGACAACAACAGCAGCAACAACAACTGTTGCATTCGCCCACTGGCAGCAACAGCAGTCTCAACATGAGTCCACTACCCAGTCCCACATCGCGTGCCACTGCAACAACAACCACAACATCGCCAACAAACAGCGTCAAGTTGCCGCCTAACACGCCGAACAGCTATCTACCGCGACAGCAGCAAATACAGCAACCAAAGTCGGTCATCGAGCTGCAATCATCGCCGGGCACACCAACAACTGCACAATTGTTGCCGTTGCCAATGCCGTTGCAGAAGATGCCAGCAATGCCTGTGTCGCATCACCCGACAATCATTAGCAAAGTTGTCACCGTGCAGCCGCAGCAAGCAATACAAACCAGCCAGTTGACAAACTCTCCGCCCATGGGCAGTTTGCCGCCGCACAAAAACCTGCATGTGAATGCGCAGCAGCAGCAACATCAACAGCACCAACAGCAGCAACAGCTCTCGCCGCAAATGTTGTCCAAGATGAATTCGCAACAGCAGCACCAGCATCAGCAGCAATTGCAAAAGTATATGCAAGTGCATCAGCAAATGTTGGATCGTAAGCCGCCGCAGCAGCGGCAACAACAACAGCAGTTGCCGTCACAGCATCAGCAACAACAGATGCAACAACAACAACAGCAGCAGCACATGCAACAGCAGCAGCACATGCAACAGCAAATGCAACACCCGCCGCTGTCGCCAGGTCTTCATCATACGTTACCCACGCAGCAGCAGCAGCAGCAACAACAGCAGCAGCAGCACCAAGCGCGTCAGCAATATCAAGCTCAACAGCAGCAACATCAGCAGCAACATCAGCAGCAGCTGCAACAGCAGCATCAGCAACAAATGCATCAGCATCAACAACAGCAGCAGCTGCACATACAAAAGCTGCAGCAACAATTGCAAACACAACAACCGCTGACGCACTTGACACCCCCGGCAATGTTTGCACAGCAGCAACAACATCAGCAACTGCCTCGCAACTTGAATCACCAGCAATCACAGCAGCAAGTAAGTCCTACTGGACTCAATGCAAGTGGCCACAGCTCACAGCATAGTCCACAGGCGCAGCAGCACCAACAACATCCATCAGCAATGCTGGTGCGCTCGTCACCGCAACAACAACAGCAACAACCACAAACGCTCAATGTTATACAAAGCGCACCGCCGGCCCAGAAGATCATTGTGCAGCAGCAGATTGTGCCCGCACCAACACCAACCACAGCGATACACTATCCCCCACCGCCGAAGGATACAACAGCTCTGGCGGACTCATCACCTGGACTCGTGTTGCCACTGAAGACATCGGAAAGTGTTTCGGTTATACGCACGCCAACGCCCACCATCAACTTGGCGAGTTCACCTCAGGCCAACAAGGCAGTTACTGCTGCTGTAGCCGCCTCTTCACTGCTCACCGAGGAGAATGTGATCAAGATTTCGCAACCCAAGCAGGATGAGCTCATCGAGCAGGACTCGAAGGAGGTGGACAGCGATTACTGGTCAGCCAAAGAGGTCAACATTGATAGTGTCATCAAGAAACTTGATCCAGCAACAGCAGCTGCGGCCAAGGAAGACAATCAAATTAAGCGCACAGCAACACAACAGCAGCATCTGCAGCAACAACAGCAGCAACAGCACCAACCGCTTCAAAAACAGTCACCGCCAGTTGAGGAGACAACAAAACCAGCTCTGGCCACAGAACTCCCTTCAACTGGTGCTGCGGCAACAACAGCAGCGGCGACTGCGACATCCACAATTGCTGCTGCGGCAACAATTGCTGCAAACAATGACCACGACACCGAGGATGAAACTGAAACCCGTCAGTTGAGCACCAAGAATCTGAAACTTGGTCGACCGCCCAGTGCTCGCGGCGGCACTGCCAAACGTGGCCGTCAACCGCGTGGCGCCAAGGCCAAACAAGGTGCTGCCACCGTCGCCAGTTTGCCGGCAAATGCCAATGATGCCAGTTTGCCGCTCTCACCGGGCGACAATGGGGTACACACTCGTCTACGCAAACCAACCACAGCACCTGTGTCGCGAGGACGCAAAGGTAGACCGCCTCGTAATTTGCTGCTGCAGCAGCAGCAACTCCAACAGCAACAGCTGGCACAGCAGCAACAGTCGCAGACGAAGGAGGTTGTTGCGCCAACAACAACGGCCACAGTTGCCCCAATTCCTGTGCCTACAGCGGCAGAGAAGAAGGCACGCAACCAGGCTTTGACACAAAACAGCGGCGGGTCCAGTGAGGACATTTACGAGTTTAATGATGATGCATGCGATGCGGAGCCCAATATGAAGACAACTACAATCACTACTGCACCAGCAGCAGCAACAGTAACAGCAGCAATAACAACAGTTGCAGCAGCAGCTGCCGCTGGCGAGGAAACGCGTCCACGTCTCATACTAACTATCAACAAGTTGAAGAACAGCAGCGAACTTGAGTCACAAACAGAGCAACAGTCGCAGCAGCAGCAGCAACAAAGTTCGCAGCCTCAGCTGGACCACAACTCGGACAGCTGTGAGTCCACAAGCACGCGCAAATCGCGTCGCCTGCAAGAGAAAGAGGATCGCAGTACTGTGGACGACATCATCGAAGATGTAGTGCGGAATACGAACACACAGCAGCTACAGCAACAATTGCAGCAACAACAACTGCAGCAGCAGCAACAGTTACCAAAGGGCGCACAAACGCCACCGCGTCGCTCCGGCCGCAATGCGCAGGCAAAGAAAACGGATGCAGCACAAACGCCTAATGTTGTGGGAAGGCCCAGACGCTCCAAGGATCGCAAGACGATCTGTGAGCTGCCTGCTAGCATGCTGCAGGAGGAGGCAACGCCAGTGTCGCTGCCACCACCGCCAGCAGAAACGACAGCGACAGCAGCAACAGTAGTAACAGCTGTGGCGCCACCAACAGTAGCAACACCAGTAGCTACAATTGTTGTAGAATCACAGCAAAATCAATCACAGCAGCAACCTCAACAACAACCACAGCCGCAACCTCAGCAGCAACCTCAACAACAACCAAAGTTGCCAGAAGTTAAGGAACCACAACAACAGCCTGCTGTAATCGAACCACTGCCGCCAGCACCACCAATTGTCATCTCGAAGCCCACACCACAACATCCCAAGAAGAAAGCAATTGCCGCTGCCGAAATCGAATCTTATCAGGCCATCAACTCATCCATGCCGCCCATGCATCAAACCGCTGCTCCAGCAGCAACACAAAAGATAACGGGCGGTGCAGCGGATGCAGTTAGCAAGGCTTTGATTGATCCGGTCACAGGCATCATTACGGCAGGAATGCCTCAGGGCAAGGAAGGTAATTTGCCGGCAGCAAATGCAGCGGCGCCCGCAAACAGCAGCAATGAGGCAGCCCCACTGCAGCAGCAGCAGCAGCAACAACAATTGCAACAGCAGCAGCATCAACAACAGCAACCATTGCAAATCAGCGGCACAGTTATTGCACCAGTCACCCCCCTAACAACACTGAGCAAACCGGTGCAGTTGCAGGTCCAGGATAACAAACCACTGAGCGTGCTAGTCAAGAGCAATACCACGCCCAATACGCAGTCCACGCTGCTCATACAGCACCAGCAACAACAGCATCAGCAACAACCACAGCAGTTTACGCAGCAGCAGCTTCAACAATTGCCCAACAAGCAACCTCTGGTGCTGACAACTGTCTTGCAGCATGCGCAGCACAGTGCTGTGCGTCCACCGCAACCACTCAAGGCGCATGTGCTGAATCGCGAGAAGAATCTGCAGCAGCAGCAGCAACAACAACAGCAGCAGCAACAGCAACAACAACAGTTGACGCCTAGCAAACAACAGCAACCAGGGCATGCTGGTCACATGTTGCTTACAGATGCTGCCGGCAATCCGCAGCTGTTGCCGCAAAATATTATGGCTCGTCACCTGATAGGACAACAGCAGCCAACGCCACAGCCACAGCATCTGCTGGTGAATATTCCACCGCCAGCAGCGCATTCGCCACACTCGCCGCGAATAACAGTCTCGCAACAGCAGCAACCTAATTCTGCCCCACTGCAGCAACAGCAGACGCTGGTCATTAAGCAGGCTAATGCTGTTAATGCAGGAGCAGCACCACACCCACAAATATTGCATGTGGTTAGCTCGAAGGCATCAGTGTTGCCACAACAGCATCAACAACAACAGCAACAATTGCCAAACCAGCAGCAGATAAACAAGCAAAACTTCGGCTATGCTCAACAAGCGCCGCAACAACAACAGCAGCAGCAGCCGGCGGTGCAACAGCAACAACTGTATAAGCCACCAGTGCAACAACAGAAGAGTTCACCACCGGTGCAGCTGACACCACATAATCTGCTGTTGCCCACACATCATCCGGCGCTGTTGTTGCAGTCAAAGCCAGTAGTGCATTTGCAGCCGCAACAGCATCAATTGACACCATCACCGCCGCCGGGTAAGCCCAATCCAGTGGTGCACAATCTACAGGCGGCAGGTCAAATGATGCCTGGCAGCATTGGCAGTCCACCACCGATGAAACCAGGACAGCAACAAGCCAACGCTGCAGCAGCAGGTAAGTTTTCAGCTGCATTCCTCCGAGATAACTCTTGTCTAATTGTGCAATTTATATTTTTATTTTGTCTAGTTATGCGTACCGCCATACCGAACATCAGTCCGCAAGGTCAGCCACGCGTCTCGCCGCTGGTGCTGCCGCCGGGTATGCCCGGTGTACCGCCGTCCTTCGATGCCAGCATGGTAAGTCTTCCATCGCTTTTATCACTAACATTGTTTGCTGGCAAGCTTTTACTAGTTTTATAACTAACTTACTAACCTTTAACATAATGCTAATCCCAATGGACGCAGCATGATCTGGGCGTTTATGTGAGCGGTCTTTGCACACAGAGCCCGCCGCCCGCCCATCAGCAGGCATCGCCCATAACACCGGTAATGCACAAGTTTTACATGCGGAACTTTGAAGTAGCGTAACCCAAGTCTCGTCCTCATAACCTAAACATTAACATACATCAAGCAATCGTCGACAGCATTCTCTACAATCCTTTCCTTTTTTCACCTATTTTCAGAATGATACGACACTTCGCGCTATGCTGTATCACCACAACATAATGCGCAGCACTGACTACGATGACAAAATGATCAGCAACAGTCCGCCCCTGGAGCTGCGTCGCCCGGGCAGTGGACCACCTCGCACCATTGCTGTGCCGCACAGTCTGCAGAGTCCACAGGATCGCACCGCAGCGGGTAAGCAGCTGAGCATAAATCTCGAATTGAAGTTGATATCAGAGCTAACCCACTTTTGCATCTGACTTACAGACTCGCCACAAATGGCTCAGGTGTATGTGCACAATGCTCGCATTCCACACGCCCATTTCAGCGATATGGCGACGCGTGGCGGTTACTATGAGAGTGCTGGCATACAGCTGGAGCCACCGCCAGCGCACCGAGCGGCTGCTTCGATTAGTGTTGTGGTACCACCGCCGCCGTCAGTTTCGGCCAGCAGTCCGTACATCGCTGGCGGTGCCTCAGTGTCCGTCTCCCTGCATCCCAGCCAGGCCAAGCTCTTGGAGCAACGCGAACGTGAACGTGAAAACGAACGTCTCTCCATGGTTGCAGCAGTTGGTGCGTATTTGTCATCTTTCAATCAACACACAGCATCAGCAGTCATAACAGATTCCCATCCTTTTCAATTCACAGCCAAGCAGCAGCAGCAGCAAGATCATCTATCAGCATCTGTAATGCACGGCGGCATGGAACTGCCCGGACAACAACAACAACAACCAGCACCACCGCCAGCAATGGCACCTCCACCAGGAGATTCGCTTGTCACGCTGTTGCAACGCTATCCGGTCATGTGGCAGGGTCTGCTTGCGCTGAAGACCGATCAGGCGGCCGTCCAAATGCACTTTGTGCACGGCAATCCGAATGTGGCACGCGCCTCGCTACCCAGCCTGGCGGAGAGCGCAACGCCACTGTTGCGCATCGCACAGCGGATGCGACTGGAGCAGACGCAGCTCGAGGGTGTTGCCAAAAAGATGCAGGTGCGTTAACGCAATCCAAGAATTTCATTATCGATCAGTAATCGTTGTATTAACTATAATCCATTTAGGTTAATCATATTTATATTTATTTATTAGAAAAATAATTAATTTCAATTTATTACTTTATAGGTGGACAAGGAGCATTGTATGCTGCTAGCTTTGCCATGTGGTCGCGATCATGCCGATGTGTTGCAACATTCGCGTAATCTTCAAACTGGCTTCATCACGTATCTGCAGCAGAAGATGGCCGCTGGCATTGTGAATATACCGGTGCCGGGCAGCGAACAGGCTGCTTATGTTGTGCACATATTCCCCGCCTGTGATTTCGCCAACGAGAATCTGGAGCGTGCTGCGCCCGATCTCAAGAATCGTGTCGCCGAATTGGCGCATCTATTGATTGTCATTGCCACCGTCTAGCCCAGCCAGTCAGGTTAGCCAGACGGAAGGCTTCCATCGGATTTACCAATTGAAACAACAACAACATGCAATTCCGTTATAAATTACCAGCCAGAACCAAACAACAACAACTGACAGAACCACATGTAAAGTAAACAATTTGAAAACAACCAACCAATAATACAAAAACTACCAACTACTACAACAAACAAAAACAAGTTACGCTCTTCTAGTATTTTAAGTAATTTTAAATAGCGATTAAACAACACAAAAGTTTAAGGAATGCAAAAACAAAAACAAAAACAAAAGAAAACCTTAAAATCTAAAAAGTAAAGAAGATTAAAGTAAAAAATGCAAACTTTATTGAATATATAAATAGATGCAAGAAACAGAGAGAGAAAGAGGGAGAGAGTAAAACACATTTGAGGCCAAACTCATACTGTATGTAAACGATCAAATGTTTGTTGGCAACTATTCACAATTCAATGTATATCCGTAAAACCAAAACAAAAAAAAAAAAACAAAAAAAAACCAACACGTAAACAGCCCCAACAAAAGCGACAAATGCAAATTGTATTTGTCGAAAATCTTCAATTCGTTTCTTTCGTTTAATTCTTTTCTTTAAATATACATAATAAATAATTTAAATTTAACAACTTTTTGAAAGCTTGCAAAGTATCGTTAAGTTTGATCTCAAGAAAGTTTTTATATTTTGCTTAATTTAAAATGAAAATGATAATGAAAGAAAACAAAACAAAATGAATAACGAATGTGAATGAAAAATGCTTAAGGAAAGAAAAAAACCTAACTGTTTATTGTACTACATACTACTACCATTACATACATACAAGCATACCTACATATAAACCTAATATCCTCCTAAAAAAAAAAACAAAAAAACAAAAAGAGTAAAGAAAGCAACACGTTTAAGTTTTTGATTGGTGAATAACTTTACACACCCACACATAACCACACCAACAACAACAACCACAACAACAAGAAACACATACGCCCTGCCCCCAGTTACTGCTTGCATTTTACAAAGTTTCGTAAGCCCTTATTAAGTATATGTAGTTTAACAGATCCTATAGAGTCTCCTTCAACTACAACTATTCTCTATTCTATATTGTTTCAAGTATGTTCCTCGGCTCCATGTGGTGCACGACCTAATCAACGACGCTCCTGTGTCGCATGGACCCGAAGAACGCCATTGAGCGCCACCTGTCGCCAACAACAACAACTGCTGTTTAAGCACAATTAGGTTTAAAGATGCGCCCAGAGGCTGTTTTCCTACAATTACAAACATATTAAATACATGAATACATACAACCTACATACATACATATATACACACATACACACATACACACATACACACACCCTACATATAAATTACAATTATTAAATATCTATTTAATTATTATAAACAAATATGTGTTAAGCCAAATATTTTAAAGTTTAGAGACAAGCTTCTTATTTTCTTGTTGCTTATAATATATATATATCTATACCCATTTTCGGGTTCCAAATTGGCCCCCAAAAATCCTTTTAACGAGGAGGCGCCTCCGAGATGGGCGGCTCCACGTTGCTTGGCATTTTTGGATGTTGTTACCATTGTGTCCATGTTCCGTTCCCTGTTTCAATCTTTTCCGCCTGTGTTTTGCTTGACAACGTCAAACAGCAACTACAACAACAACACCATCACTGCCACAAACACTGTACACGAAATTAATTGAAGTAAATACGTTGTTTCCATTCTTCTTATTTAAATTATTTAGTTCTCTTGTGCGCGAAACTTTGTAAACTGCTAGGGCAGTAGTCGTAGTGCGTATTTATATATGTATAACCATATATATATATTCATACAAAACATATATTTTAAGCCCATTGCTGACTAAAAGAAACACATACAGACACCCAATACACAATACACATAAATATATATACACATATATATTTATATACATGAGAGTAAAGAAAAATGAAGATGATAAAAAAATCCCCTCTGTACACTCCTTAAACTTAAACGTTTTCACGCCCACTTGTAAATTATGTGACGAAAAAGCAAAAAACAACTGTAAAATATTTAAATTATTTAGCGTCTAAACGATAATTCATGTACATGTAAATACAGTTTAATTAGTGTTTAGCGCGTATTTAGTTGTATGTTTTAAAACTAAAACTGTACATTATATAACACGATAAAGATACGAGATATGAAAAATTATCAGAAGTAAATCGAAAGTAAAAACATATTTGTCAGTAACACACAACAAGAAGAAGAACAGATGAACCGCTATTGTTTTAAGACATTTTTAGTTATTTTTAAGTTAAATAATGATGAAGAAACCGATTAAATTACACTTATTTCTAAGTGAATTAATAAACAAATTCAATAAACTTTTTCTGTTAAACCATTTGTTTCATTTATTTTAAAAACCTTTTTTTCTTCTCTGCTCAAAAAAAGTGTTCCCAGTTCATTCACAATAGTTGTTGGTTGTACGATAGACCGTTATGAGCCCACAGATAAATAAAAGAGATTCCCATTAGCGAAATGCAACGTATATATAAATATGAACACACACACACAAACACATAAATATTTATATATATATATAAATATAGATCTATATATACATATATATAGATGTTAATGTTATACTTGTAATTAAATAAATTCTATACCTATGCATTATGTGTGAACAATTAATTGATATTTTTGAAGTGCTAAAAGAGAGAATTTTATTTCTGCAGCAGCAATTGGCCTTGACTTCCAAAGATGATTGTGTAGTGAGAACAGTTTCCGGATAACGAATGCTAAGTAATAACATCGGCTGTAAAATTTACATTTGACAGACTGTTACGCTGCAACAGCTGACTTGCGCACATTTAGTGTTATCGATATACAAATATTACCGTCGAAATATTGAGCATTGCAAGCGGACGTATTTTAATTATTTATTTGTTAATAATTGAAAAAAGGGCATACAAATAGTAATAATAAAAAGTAAACAATCCGCAGAAATGGCAAATCTAATACAAAAAGGTAGGCAAATGAGCTGCAAACACGTTCAATCGTGTTGAAATTCCACCAGCAACAGCTGTTTTTAGTTTCTGGTTATACAATGTATGAAAACATTTACAAATTATTTGGTAGGCCTGCCTCTGACATCGGCACGGACGCCACTCCTCCAGCTGATGCGCCATCGCGGCAAAATTAACATACAGCGTCCCAAGGAGCCGCATTATGAGCGAGCACGTGTCGTTGCCGTCACACAGCCCAAATATCCAGAGCGGCCTAAGGCTTTAACCTGCTTTCAATCACGGGCGCAACGAACGGCGACCCATCTAGAGAATCCCTACAATGCGATCATAGCGCGCGAAGTGCGCAACTGGTTGGATCATTCGCGCCTGGTAGCCGTCTTTCATTTGAACTCCATCACAGCCGATGAGATCTTTCGCGTGCGTGTTCAGCTACACCAACAGAATATGCATCTGAAATCCTACGGCCGAAATATCATTGCTCAGGCTGTGACCGGCACACAATACGAGGCAATTATGCCGCTGTTCCACTCGAATCACTGCATCGTCTTCTCGCCGGATCAGCAGCGTGTGGGCGCTCTTTTGCGCCTCACCCGCAAAGTGCCGCAAATGGTGCTGATTGGTGGCATTGTGGAGAACACGCTGCTCAGCCGCAACGAACTGATCAACTTTGCCCAGATGCCCGGCTTGCAGTCGGCCCAGGCACAGCTGGTGCAGACGCTCAACATGGCCGCAGGCAATGTGGTACAACAGCTGCAGGCACATCAATGCAATCTGGTCAAGGTTCTGGACGTCCATGCCAAAGGCGATGTGGCGCCGACAACGGATGTGACGGAAACCCAGACGTAAATTATAATTAAATAATACAGTGAACGCTCGATATTTGGAACTATACGCAAGTTTGCTAGCCATATGTAAAATTTTAGACTTATTAATTATGGCTTTAAAAATGAGAACAAGTTAATCAAATAACGGCTCAAAATAAAATGTACAAATTCTAAAAGTTCCAATTATCGAGCGAAGAAGTGTAAGAATAACAGCAAAAATAGAATATATTCAATTTGTCTTTCATATTAAAATTACAAACTTAAACTGGCTCTATATGTATATAACTAGATTGCACTTTTCCAAACGGCCTGGAATGTTGGCGTCAGTGGCCAAGTCCGTGTCAAGGCCTTAGGAGGAGCTGATCGTGGTCGCCATATGATGCCAGCGCTGTCTGCAATTGAAAGCCAAATTGGCCAGCGCCTCGGCGGCATCCAGTTCGTCCTTGTGATGCAGCAGCCAACGTTCGCCACGTGCCGCAGCTGTTGCATCGCTGGTAAACAGCAACTGGCTCGGCATGGCCATGGCTCGCTCCTGTCCAGCGCATTTGTGTCTGTAAAGTTAAGCACACAAATCTGTAGTACCACGAAAAGAGTCGCATTTAAATACCCTTGCAGGGATGCTACAATATTTTGGGAACAGTGCTAAAATTGGCAAAATGATATAGTGATTCCAGTATAAAGACATTAATTTTGGGTGAGTTTGCTCCAGATATCTTTTACAAAAACCGACAATTTTATGGTAAAAAGATTAGGTTAGACGGTTGTTGATAGTAAGATCTACACACATAGGTCGGAATTGGTCCGTTGTGATAAAACTTTCATTAAGATAGCTTAAAAATTAAGATACCAATTTGAAGACTTTTGAGATTAGCTTTCGAAGTCATATCAATCCCACTGCAAGGGTTTTTACTGTCACTGTTTTACCTGCTCGTATTCCACTCAATGTGATAGTTGTGCCTGTCTGGCGTAAATCTGGCTGCACTTTCCAGCCACTTGTTCAGCTGAGTTCCATTGTTCTCAGTTTCACCCGTTGTCGTCATGTTGTCATCATCCAGGGCATTGCTGTCGCGCAGGTATTTCTCCATCATCTTTTGTTTGTACTTGGCCTTGCCCACCGGCACTGTGGGCAACATGGGCACACGGCAGCTATTATTGCGATCTGCCTGCGCCGTTGATTCTACATAAAAGTTGGGCTTATATGGTGCAGAGCAGGAGGAGGAGGCATTTTGGCCATTGCTATCAGTGCCTATGCTGTTACTCGATAGCTCGTCTTCATCTTCGGCATCGTCATCATCTTCAGCATCGTCAGCATCATCATCATCATCGTCGGCTGCGCATGGATTACGCATTTCCTCCTCCCAAATGCTGTCCTCCGACGAGATGCTAAACTGCTCCACATTACCGCGAGCGTTGTGATTGTAGTTCTTGATTAGATGGCCCCATGACTTCTTTGCCTTTTCGCGCTCCGAGTTTTTTAGCTTGCGCCGCCAGTTGGCAAACCAATTGCAGATCTGTGTATACGTCAGTTCCGTCTCCCCGGCCAGTTGCTTCTTCTCCTCTCTGCTGGGATACGGGTTTTCGCGGCGCCGTATTAACCAATCCTTCAGCATGCGCTTGATGTCCGGCGTAAACAATCGCTTTGTAGCCCGAGCCAGTTGAAGCTCATCCTCTGGTGGCCAGGCACGTCTAAAATTATTGAGTCACAATCTGATTTCATTTTCCTGATCACTACTCACCTGCTGTGGCGACGATTGCGTTTGGGGCGACTCGATTTCTCCATGGCACACACCTTCCGGAGAGAGAGAATATAAATATTACATATATTTGCTGAGATCGTGTGCAATCCCCCCGTTTATTGCTCATCCCAATTAAACCAATCGACGACATGAAATGCGCTGTAAACCAAATACAAAATACAGTTTCAAATCTTTGTGGGTGGGTGGCGCTATTTCTGTCCCAACGACGATCGACGAGAAATTTGTTCATGTTTTTTGCTCTATTGCCGTTGTTTTTATCCGATTAATGAAAAAAAAAACACTGTGTCACACACACACATACACACACACACAAAGAGAAAATAATCAGAGGAGAGAGAAAGATATCACACGATCAGATCAAATCAAAAACTCTAAAAAGTTATGCTGAAAGGTCACTAAAAATATTTGACAATCATTTTAAATACCTATTTAAATTCATCTGGTCGCAATACCTATTTCTCGCATTCATTGATAAAACTTTGATGGCCATGTTTTTCAAGTAAAGTATGCCAAAACTTATATATTTACATATATCTGTGCTTATGTATACATTTTATAGACATATCAAAATCTGTCTACAAAAGTGTTTACGCTTCTTAGCCAATTTTTAAGTACGCACATCTTAAACGATTCAAAGGGAACTTTTGGTTTTTCATTTTGAAGTTTACTGCTTATATTTACTTATTTCACTATTTTTTATTAAGTGTTTGTGTTATCACATATTATATAATCTCCACATAACACAAAAGAACAATAGACTTGTTTTTTTACAAAACAAATTATCTATGTGCCCGAAAAGTCTTTAAATGCTCTCAATGGTAATTTGAATTGAAAACTTTGCCAAATTATCTTAGAAGGCCTGGTGCACAATGGGTCATTGCTAAGCATGGATAAATTCACCCACCTGTAAATATTCAATTTCAGTTTTCTGAAAATGTTTTTTTTTGTTCTATTTATTGTTCTAAGAACGTGACGAGATAAACGTTTCGATCGACCAAGTCTCAAAAGGCAAACTAAACGCTCGTCCAATTTTCAAAAACAGCCCGAGATGGTTTCGAATCATTTTCCGCGGCGCTACGATTGCTATTCGGAAACACATCGTCACTTCGGAAATCGAGAAATCAAGAAAAGAGAAAAAGAGAAAACTCATTCGCACTTATCACACATGAGTGTGGCACTTTTAGGCTATTTACAATATTCGGGAAAATATTTTCTGGTACACTCATACAACAAATAATGCTTATTTTCAAACGAATCACAGATCGTTCGTGATCCGGCATACGCCACCGCAAAGCCAAACATGATCAGTGAGTGTCATATGCCCACAAGTTTAGTGTGAAAGAAATTTACTTTCGCTCTCGGATCAATTGCGAGCGAGCAATGGCCATGGTTGTGATTAAATTTAAATTGTGTTGCAAGTCATTTTCAAAAGTTTCACACTTGCACACGGAACTGGCGAAGAGCACAGTTTATTTGACACATTAAAGACAAAATGCAGATAGCAAGTCATATATTTTAGTTTATTAAAATAAATATATATAAAACAATTTTAATGATCCTTATATTTGAATTTAACCGTTAAATATAAACACGATATTGGTGTGTATACACTGCCACAGACAATGCAAATATTCTCCGTGCTTTCACTTTAATGCATATCATGTAAAAACTTCTTTATAGGCACATAAAATCATTAATTGATTAAGGTTATTTAGCGTTCTGAAATGCTTAAATAATTTTGAATAGAAAATATCGCAGTTTCTTAGAGTTGCCAATGCTGCGCTTGTATATCGGCAAGTGATGCAGACAAGTTGGCAGCGCTGCATTTGCAGTGTGTACACACTGAATTTGTTGCAAAATTCAATTGTTTATATCTAGAACGTAATAATTCGCAGAAAATTTTATTGGTTCATTTGGTAAACGAATACGGCTGGTCATCGCAATGAACACATCGGTGCGCTACGAGCGCTGTCAGCAGATACAGCTAGACGTGCTCACCGAGACTCAAGTGGGCGTCACCATGCCCGACTGCGAAACACCCCAGGGAACGGGCAACGTAAGTTGACAGTCGTCAAAGTCTTTGTTCATTGTGATTCGACACTGACTCATTTTTTGTTTGCCCTAATTTAATTTGGTGCTGCATTTATGGCTACAGGTTCTGTGCACACATGATGGGGTGTTGCTGAAGAAGGCGAATGCGGAGCACATCGCGGAATTGAACACCAGCGGCTCCCTGTCCCTGGTGGAGTACACACTGCCACGGCGTCGCCTCTATTTGGAGTGGCAGCCAAACGATAGCATTATGGTAGCCAACGATAGTCAGGATCAGGGCGATTGGGCGCTGGTCGATAGAATATCGGGTCGGACACGCACCACATCGGAGTGCAATGCGTTCAACACAAAACCCCTTGAGCTGGGCAGCAATGGGAATGGTGGTGGTTTGATGGCAACACGAGCTCGAATAATGCGCGCCCTGATGGATGATCTGGCGGCGGTTGAGGTTGGAAATCGTGGACAGACCATAAGATTCATGCGCAAGTCAGACGGTGGCGTCCACTGTGAGTTCTTTTTTCACAATGGCAATGCTGAGCTATTTGTGCGCTCGATGCGCCAGCAGCATTTCATCGAGAGCTCCGAGTCGAGTCGCAATGGCAGCGAGGAATATGCCATATTAAATACTGAGAATCAAAAGCTGAAGAAGACATTCGCCGAACTGGACATTGGTGAAATTAAGGCGAGTCATTTGCCGCGCGAGAGCTGGTTGCCCAATAAATTGGTCGGTTTTCTCGGCACCATACCGGACTATGTGCAACCATCGTTTCAACGTTCGCCCAAGTCGCGTCCCAATTCGCTGTTGCACGGCGATCGCCAAGCGTCGCCGGATCAGAACTATCAGTTTATCAAGCTAAGTGGCAGCACCAACAGCGCCTGCTCCTCCAACAGTCACAGTCGCGGCGAAAGTGCCGACAAATCGCCGGCGGACACTGAACTGGACAACCTGAATGCCCAGGACGAAAAGATAGTTAACAATTTGCCAGCGCGACAGAGTGTGCATCGTGGTAAGTAGATTAGAACTAAGAGAGAAGGGATTGATTTAAAAACTAATTGGATTTGATTGCAGGCCAAGCACTCAACGAGAAGCAGTGGCTGGAATTTCGAATGGACGATGGACGCATCTCGGATAGCTTACGCGTCAAGGAGCTCATCTTTCGTGGCGGCATTGAGCCGAGTCTGCGCGCCGAAGTGTGGAAATATTTGCTGAACTACCATCAATGGTCCGATACGGATCAGGAGCGCATCGAGCGGCGAAGGCAAAAGTCACTCGAATACTACAAAATGAAGGCACAATGGCTGTCAATGACGAACACGCAGGAGTCGAATTTTAGCGGCTATCGCGATCGCAAGTGTCAAATCGAAAAGGATGTGAAGCGCACAGATCGCTCGCAGGAGTTCTATGCCGGCGAGGATAATCCCAATCTGGAGTTGCTGCAGGGCATTCTGATGACCTATGTGATGTATAACTTTGATCTGGGCTATGTGCAGGGCATGTCCGATCTGCTGGCGCCCATACTGGAGAATCAGGTGAACGAGGTGGATGCGTTTTGGTGTTTTGTCGGCTTTATGGACATGGTGCTCGGCAACTTTGACATGGATCAGGCCGGCATGAAGACCCAGTTTGCACAGATCCGACGACTGCTTGAGGTGGCCAATGCACCACTGTTCAATTACATGTGCAGTAACGATTCGGACAACATGTACTTCTGCTTTCGCTGGCTGCTGGTCTGGTACAAGCGGGAGCTGGAAAACGATGATTTACTCCGGCTCTGGGAGTGTCTGTGGACGCGTCTGCCATGTGCCAACTTTCACCTGCTCATCTCTGTGGCGCTGCTCGATCAAGAGACCAATGTGATTATCGATCGAAAATACGAATTCACCGAGATCCTAAAGCATGTCAACGAACTAACCGGCACCATCGATTTGAAATGCACCCTGGAAACCGCAGAGGCCATCTACCTGCAGCTGAAGGCATCTGAAGCGTTGCCCAATGATATACGTCACATTATTGGGCAGCCGCTGCTGCCACCGGCGGCTGGCGAGGAGCGCACTGGCAGCGAAGATGAGACGGCCAATTCGGATGATGGTTTCGATGAGCTGCGCGAACTGACGCCGGAGGAGAAGCGACGCAACCAGATGCTGCTCGAGGAGGCATACGAGAGATCCCTGTTCTTGCATCACGTGTAGTTCGTTTAAACAATGCCAACAGAAACCAACATGCGCAATTTAACAAAGCTGTAGCCTTTAAGACTCAAAGTTTACTATATAGACAGCTGTCGAGCTGACCACCTGACGACCTGACAAGCTGTCAAGCTGGTGACGCCCCCAAATTTGGTGGTGCCAGGGGCGTCGCTGTTGAAGTGCTTTATATGCAATTGCACACAGATTTATACATTGTATATTATACATATTTGTACTTTTTGTATTTATTGTAAGTTCTTTTCCTATATTCCACACACTAACCCACCCCCCGTACCCCCTAAATTGGTCTTAAAAAAACAATCGCAACGAAAACTGAATTCAGCGAAATTATAATTAGTTCTGTGTATGTCAATTTATCTATGAAAATTCCTTGATTATCGCAATGCTAAAAGCAGCTTTTGTTGCCCCTAATTAAGTTAAACTCAATTACTGTGAATATACAAGCATATATATATCTATAAATTGCGTAGTAAAAAACGAAAAACACCACACGACGTCAATTTGTTTTTACTTTTACAATTATTGTTTATTAGCTTAAATTCTTCTAGGTTTCTATGAGTGAAAAATTGTCCAACATTCCAAGTTTCGACTGCTATTAACACCGACTTATAGACACATCAATTGCTTATATTATTTCAATCGAATAACAACTCTCCAAAATTCGACATCACCTGGCTGACATGTTAATATTGGCGATTTTGAATCAAAATTTGCATATTAAAAATGATTATGCAAAGTCATTGTTCCATTATTTAATTTAAGATTTCGTCGGATCGTAGAAATAACCCTCATCAGAATTTTTCTGGATTTCCCAGCTGCGAATTGAAAACCCATTTAATTGTTGTAATTTTGGAAATTTATTTTTCATATATTTATCTTGTTGTTGCTGTAGTTGTGTTGTAATTATCATACTTTAATTAAGATTTATACTTAGCATCTCTAATTTAAATTGTTATTTGCTCTTGTCTGTGGTGCAACTGTTTTTTGTTGGTTTTTTCTTTCTTTATTATTTTTATGGATTTTTGTTGTAGTTTAATGGATTGAAGTGCAAACAAAATAGGATTTCCATTTGATTTATATAATTAGGATTTATATAATTCAATTTATGTACGTTCCTTGTGAATGGGGGCTGGTGGGGTAGTGTTTTAGGGACATGGAGGTACAATCGCCAATTACATAAATTGATTTAAATTAAAAAAAATTTGATTTTGTAATAAACATTTCTTTAGTTAGTTTTCTTTAGGTTTTATATTGTTTTTGTTTTTCTCTTTAATTTTGTTTGGATATTTTTGCTTGTTTGTTTGCTGATTGGTTACAATTCACTTTTAAAAACATACAAAATACAAATTAAAACTTATGCAATATAAATTGTTTACTAATTACATAATTAAAATTAAAAATTAAAAGCGATTTGACGACAATGTCAATATTTGTATTATGTATAATATATGTATATATATATATATATAGGACATATCGAGTACTCAAATATAACATAGGCAGAACGACCAAGTGCGTGGGGGATAAAACAGAAGGAAGAGGATTTCACATACACACATAATCATCAATAATAATAAAAAACACAGAATTAAATGAGAGAAATATATGATTTTAGGGTGCGGGGTATGTATCCGATCTGATGTGATCTATAAAACGGTAAGTGACGCGAGAGCCATTTAAAGATACTAAAATATGTACAGGTTTTTTTTGTTTGTGATTAAGATTAACTCTTGTGAAGGACGACAGCATTGAACCCAATTAATCCTAGATACACATACATATATATATATAAGGATATATATATATATATATTTTTTATGTGTGTGTATATATAATAATAGGTGTGTATGAGTGTGTGTATGAATCAATTAAACTGTGGTTTTCTTTTTTGCATCTTTCTTTTAAGTTAGTTTTGCTGTTTAAACTCCGTTTTCTTGCCGATGTTTGTTTGTTTTTTTTCTGTTATTTACTTATCTCAGTTATCAATAATAATTTGCAATAATTTAAACCGTTATTCAATCTGTGTGTTTGTGTAGGAGCAGGCAGCAAACTCATCACTCTCTCTCCTCCCTCTCTCTTTCTCTTCATCTTTCTGTGTGTCTGTTGCTGCCCCTCCTCCCTTTTTGTTACAATTAAATTATAAGCGCTTTTTTAATATACTCGTTAATCGTATGAATCAACTCCGTACAAACAAACAGCCATCTCGCCCCACATCCGTCTTAACACAAACCATTCCGTGCATAAGTTGCAGCAGTGCGACAAGAATGGTGGAGTCAAGGGGATGGTGGATGGGATGAGAGTAGTTTGCAACGGTTGCCTCAACATCATCATCATCATTATCATTGGAGAGCTAAGTGAGTTTGATTGAGAATACATGGCCAGGACTGAGACTGAGTCTAGGCGAACAACAGCAGCGAGTGTTTTTAATTTTGCAGCATTGCACTCGCTGCTGCTGTGCGACGAGAAGTTCACAACTCGTTGAGAGTCAGACAGCAGCTGGTCACAGTCTGGCGCAGCAGCAGTATTCCGTTTAATCACTCATTCGCTCCGTCTACTCGCTATAGATGCATACCATGCATATATGCATATTATATTTATATATATATATATATATGTTTATATATATATTTGTTTTTTTGTTTTTACTTATACTTTACACAACTTTAAGCTTAAGGGATCTACTATTTCTATGCGCACACATTCTTCTCGTCCTCGTCAGCGTTGCTGTTACTGATGCTGTTGTTTTTGTTGTTGTTGTAGTACTCGTTGCTTTCGCTCTCGTTCTCTTTGCGGAACTAGTTCTCGTTGCTGTACTCTTTACATTTTGCTTCGAGTTTGATTTGTGTGCTTTTGTCTCACCATCAGCTGCTATTGTTGCTGCTGCTGCTGCTGCTTCTTCCTTCTTCTTTTTTCCGTTTGCATTTCTGGTTCGCCTCGTTTCTTGTGTGGCCTTCTTCTTCGTCATCTTCTTCTTCTGATTTTGGGTATCTTTATTTATATTTTTGTTGCTGTTGCTGTTGTTGTTGCCTTGTCTGGTTCTGGCGCCCACTGGGGCGCTGTCGTCTGGCTAGGAGGAGCTTGGCTTTACTCATTCATTCCGATCCTCAGACTCGCTGCCCGCCGACAGATTTAGCGTCGCCGCATCCGCCGATTGTCGCGTGTGTCGCGTCGACCGCAATTCTCGTCGCTTTTCCGGCGGCTGTTCCGCAGCTGAAGCAGTTGGTCCACCTCCGCCGCCGCCGCCACCAGCACTGCTGCTGCTGCCACCTCCTTCGTTGCCGGAACGTGGTCGCTTGAGACGATTGGAGGAGCGTCGATTCTCTTCGGCTGCAGCTGCAGCTGCTGCGGCAGCCGCCACCACCGATGAGCTGCTGCTACTCGAACCACTCAGATTGGCTATCGAGGAATTATTGTGGTTATTGCCTCCGATGGCATCCAGATCCTCGATGCTGCCGCTGTGACTGCTGCCGGGCGCTGTTGGTTTCTTAAGTATGGGCTGGATGATGAGCTCGTCGGCCTCCTCGTAGGGTGGCGGCAACTTGGCCGCATCCGCCGCATTCGTTATGGTCAGCGAGATGCGTGATTCACTGCGCTCCGATCGCTCGCTGCTGGTGCTGGCGCCGCTGCTGATCGGCGGCGCAATCGTGATGGTCGTCTGCGACGGCAGATTGGCGGCAATCGCTGCATTCGAGGAGGAGGAGGAAGAGCTACCGCCACCACCCGCCGAATTCGACAGTGGCGTCAGTGTCACCTTGTCCTGTTGCTCGGATGGTGTTGGCGTTGGCGGCGCTGGCGTTGAATTATTGCTGGAGCCGCTCACGCCACGCAAACTCTTCTCGATGCTGCTCATACTGGCAGCGCCCAGATTCAGTGGCAAGCCAACGGCCAATGCAGCAGCCGCCAGCTCATCCTTTGTGGGATGGAGATCTGTGCGTGCCCGTTTCGATTTGTGTTGCTGCTGCTGCTGTTGCTGTTGGAGATGCTCGGCATCCAGGGCGGCTGCATAGGCAGCGGCTGCATTGAGACTGTTGCTGCTGCCGCCAGTCGACGAGGAGGAGGAGGTGGGTATCAGCGAGATGCCCGATCCCAGTCCCAGTGACTTGGTATAGAAATCCATTTGCTGCTTGAACAAATCCTGTTCGCGTTGTCGCTTGGCAGCTGAACTGCTGCCGCTGCTGCTGTTATTGTTGCCACCCGATGATGATGTGGAGCCACCAGTGAGTCCCGCCAGGCTGGCCAATGAGCCGGGTCCACTTAGCGGTAATGAGCCGCCAGCGGCAACCATTGCCTGTGCAGCCATCTCGGCGAGCAGCGCCTGCGAGAAGTCACTGGACATGCCCGGTATCTGTGGCAATTGTGCGGCGGCTGCGGCAGCTGCAGCTGCAGCAGCTGCGGCGGCCGATTTCGAGGAGCTCTTCGAGGAGCTCGAATTGGAGTTGGACGAAGCGGGCATTTTTCCCTGCGAGAAGGCCTGCAATGCGGCCAGATCTGTGGGCAGAGCACCACGTGTGATGCTCTCGAACCATTTCTGTTGCTCCTTGACGGATGCCTCGTTGGCAGCAGCGGCAGCAGCTGCAGCTGCGGCGGCAGCGGCACGTTTGCTGGCCGCACTCGAGGAGCTGCTGCTGTTGCCGCTGTTGTTGTTCGAGTTCGAGGAGCTGCTGTTGTTCGTTGTCGTCGGCAGTGGTGGCATGCCCAGCGAGCTCATCAGGCGAGTGGCCTGCGCCAAATCCATGCTGCTCATGCGGCTCAACGACTCAAGCAGATGCGGATCTGCGCCTGGCATGAGCAAACTGGACAGTTGAGCCATGTCGGCTGCACTGGGTGTCACCGAGGCGGCCGAGTTGCGTTGACTGCTGCTCTGACGGCTGCGACTGCTTGAGGAGCTGGGCGTTGTCACCGTGCCAGCGCTCATGCTGGCCATGGCATTCATTAGATTCGCTGCCGAATTGGAAGCGTTACGTGAATTGCTCGATTTGCTGGACTGCGACTGATGCGATTTGGATGAGGATTGCGTGGAGCCGGTCACAGCTGCCGAGGATGTGGCAACGCCATTGAGCAGATTATATTGTTGCGCCAACTGATCGTAGGCGGAGCCAAGTCCACTGCTGCCCAGCGAATATGGATTGAGGCCGCCCAAACCCATGGGCGGATACAGCAGCGATGGATTTGGGAAGAGGAATGGAAAACCGGCGGCCAACTGAGATGCCGAAGCACTGGCAGCATTCTTGCCACCCGATGAACCTCCACTATTCACTGCTGCAGCAGCGGCAACTGCTGCCAATTGGGCGGCTTCGTTTTGTTGTTGCTGCTGCTGTTGTTGCTGTTGTTGTTGTTGCTGCTGTTGCTGCTGCTTCTTCTTGCTGGCCGCTGAGGAGGAGCCAGCACTGGAGGAGCTGCCACCGCCGCCGGACTGCGACTGGCTCTTGCCGGTGCCGAGGCCCGAGCTGCCGGTGAGGCCGAGCGTTGGACCCGCAGCAGCCATGAGCGCAGCCAGCGACTGGGCATCCATGCCAGCGAGATTACCCAAACCGCCCATGCCCGCCAGACTGGCGAACAGATTCATATTGTTGAGATTACCCAGACCGGGCAGATTACCCATGCCGGGCATGCCGCCAAAGGGCATCGAGAGCAGCGGATTTTTCGGATCGAAGGCCGCCAACGGATTTTTCGGATCGAATGCACCCAGTCCGGGCAGACTGGCCAACAAACTGGGACTCAGCCCGGCCAGCGAACCAAACTGCAGCGCTGCCTGATCCAAGGCAGCAGCTGATTGGGATTGACGCGATGACTTCTTGTTTGAACCACCACCCGAATTGTTGCCAGCTGGCGATTGTGTCGCACTCTGCTGCTGTTGCGTGTGACTGCTCGAGGAGGCGTTGCTTGAATTGGACGACGGTCGGCCGCCATGCGATTTGGAGCCATAGCCAAGGCCGCTGTTGTTGTCCACCATTCCACTATTACTGCTGCTCGGCTTTGGCGATGGAGCCGACATTGGATTCTGCATCTGTTCCAACCACTTGGGATCCACCTCATAGTTGGGATTCTCGGTGAGCCTGTGTCGAACACAAATAGAATAGTTATTTAACAATCAACTCTTGGAAGGATTTTATTTATATAAAGACAAAACTCAACTCACCATTGCATGAGTCGTTTCAGTTGTGGCGCCTTGTTGCCGCCGAGTCGTTTTCCCGTCTGCTTGTTGATCACCGGCACCGGTTCCTCCCCCGTCAGACCCTGTGGTCCAGCAGACATGGATTGTTGTTGCTGCTGCTGCTGCTGTTGCTGCTGCTGTTGTTGCTGCTGCTGTTGTTGTTGCTGCTGTTGTTGTTGCTGCTGTTGTTGTTGTTGTTGTTGCTTTTGCAATTGTGCCGCTTGCTGGGCAGCCGATGAGCTGCTGCTCTGCTGGCGATTGCCGCGACGACTGTTGCTGCTGCCGCTGCTGCTGTTGGCGCCGGAGTTGCCAACATAGTCAATGCTCAGCTGATCGCCGAGGGGGCTGCTCATGTCGGAGAGCCACTTGTTGACCTTGACATCGTGCGAGGAGTTGTATTTGGAACTCAACTTCATCGCCTGCTCCATTTCGGCCAGCATATTCTCGTACGCCTTGCGCTGAGCTGGCGGCAGGAATTGCATCATCTTTTGCTGTTGCTTGAGGAACGACTGGGGATCGGTGGCCATTGTCTGGGCGAGCAGGGCATTCAGATTGTCCTTGCTGGAAAGACCGCCCATGGCCATGTTTTGCAAGGCGCTCAGACCGCTGCCGCCCTGCGCTGAGCTGCTGCTGCTGCCGGCGCCGCTTCCGCTGTTGCCTTGGCCGCCGCTCTTCGATTCTGTTGAAAGAGAGATTTATGATTGATTAGTTTGATTGATTGATTGAGTGGATAGTTCCACGATATTAGAAATGAAAGCGCAGAGACTCCAACTCACTTCCGGGCACTGTCGTCACAGTGATGGTAAACGGTTTCTGATTCGATTGCTGCTGGCTGGGCGCCTGCAGATTGGCTGGCGTCACCGAGACACTGGGCGGTATTTGTGGTTTCTTTGACGAGGGCAACGATGGATCCGGGAAGGTCTTTTGCTCCTTGGCAGCGGACAGGCCAAGCACAATCTCATCCAGCTTCTTGCGTTTCTTCTCCTTGCCAATGACGGGCTCCTCAATGGTCTGCAAAAGAGATCAGATTTGTATTTAAGATAGTTTCTCATTTAGAGGAGATATTTTTGATCGACTTACGCAATTGTTTTTCTTCATCAGCTTGTTAAGTGTGTCATCCAACTTGCTCTTGCTGCCCGCCATCGAGGGGAATGCGGAGCTGAGCGCCGCATGCACACTGCTGGACGATGATTTCTTTGAGGGCATCGAAAAGTCCTGCACCTCGCTCAAATCGATGGCGCCCGCACTCGATGCGGACTTGAGCATCTCAGTCATATTCATTTTGGGCAGGCTGCTGTGAATTAAATGAGAGTTAGT
Source organism: Drosophila fungiperda (assembly GCA_035042345.1). Taxonomy (NCBI): domain Eukaryota; kingdom Metazoa; phylum Arthropoda; class Insecta; order Diptera; family Drosophilidae; genus Drosophila; species Drosophila fungiperda. Next base: position 4,383,104 of record JAWNLM010000145.1, on the reverse strand, counting down.
ATTTTGTAGCTTCATCTCAAAGCAATTTTAAAGTGACGCACCTGGAAGACAGATCCATGGGTGCACCCATTGAGGGTGGCGGTGTTTTCAGCGCTGGCACAGCGGGTTTATTGAACTGGCCGGAGGATTGACGCGAGAGCGAGGCATGCTGATGCGCTGGCGGCGGTTGCATGCCACTCAATGCGGCTGCCGAGGCAGCAGCAGCGCCAGAGCCGCCGCCACGTCTTGCCGCCGATCCGGTTAAAACCTCCATATTGGCAATTTCACTCTCCCAATCCTTGGGCGCCACTGTAAGGATAGAGAAAGAATGGGTTTGGTTAGTGGTTCTATCTAATGTGAATTCAATTGCAACTTACGTGATGAGCTGTTGAGCAGCGCATGCAACTTGGCCCGTTCCGTTTCCACATCGATGGCAATGTGTCGCTTGCGCTTCTTGCCCACGTTGGAGTTGCCGCCAAGGCCGCCGCCGACACCAGCAAGTGGCACATTTAAGCCGCCCGCTGCAACGGCTGCAGCTGCACTTGCTGCTGCACCCGCCGCTGTTGCCGCACTAAGCGACATGCCCGGGAGCAGGGCAGAGAGTGAGGTGGCATTGCCACCACTTGCGGCAGCTGCAACAGCAGCTGCAACTGCTGCATTAATGCTATTCGCATCCAGACCGGGCAGCGTTGTTGATGCCGTTGTCGCCTGCGTCGTTTTTGTCGTCTGTTGCATGGAGGCAACTGCTGCCGCGGCCGCTGCTGCATTGGACACGCCACCAGCATTGCTATTGGCAACCTGTTGCATTTGGGAGGCTTGCAGATGCTTGGTCACGCCCTGATCTGTGGTTATAGTGATGACATCGGGTGTTGTTGAGCGTCGCTCGATGCTATTCAGATGTGGTATGGATTCGTGCAGCGCAATATTGAGATCTGTTGAGGAGCCTCCTTTGAGGCCGGCAAAGGCGCTGTAATGTTTGTCAACGGGCCACTTGCTCGTCTCCACACAGACAACGATGTGCGCAATACGACGCTCCAAGGCGAAATCCTTGAACCAGCGAATCATACACATCTCCAGCTTGGGCTTCTCCAGCTTCTGCTGCTTAACCGTTGCCGGTTGAATGACTTCCAGATCGGGAAAGCGTGCCTTCAGTTCGGCTGCCTGCTTTTTGCATTCCTCCTCGACGGCTTTCTCTTTCTCCTTCATCACTTCGTCATCGTCGGGATCTGTGGGTCCGCCGGCGACCAGATCGAGTATCTCTTGTTCTGCGGGCACCTTCTTCTTTTCGCTGACCTTTGACGCGTCGACTACTGGCGCTGTTGGTGCCTTGACTTCTGTTGTTGTGGTTGTTGCTTCAGCAGCAGTTTCGGTTTTTGGTTCGGCTTCGGCATCAGTTTCAGCTGTGGCAACAACTGTTGCTGCAACTGTTGCATCTTTTGTTGCCTCTGCCTCCTTTTCGGGCGTTTCTTTAGCGGCTTCTTCGTTAGCCTCGCTTGGCTTCTCATCAGCCTCGGCCTTTTCTGCCTGTTCAGCCTTTTCTGTTGCTTCTGTGTCTTCCTTTTCAGCTGCTGCTGGCTTTTCTTCGCTGCTTGTTTCGCTTTCCATTTTCTCAGCTTTGTCATCTGCCTTTTCGCTGATTTTCTCGGATTTCTCCTCGGAAGTCGCCTCGCTTTCCGCAGACTTCTTCTCGCTTTCGTTTGTAGCTGCCTCTGTTTCTGAGGTTGCATCTTCTTTTTCATTGCCATTCTCTGCAATTGGCTCAACATCCACATCCATTTTATCTTCGCTAGGAGCAACCTTGGATTTGATCTCTGCGGCGTCTGCTTCTTTTTCAGCGTTGACCTCCTTGACAGATGTTACCTCTTCTTCTGTGCTTTCACTGGGCAACTTTAACTTGGCTTCCTCATCAAGCGCTGGATCTTTCTCCTTATCCTTATCTAACTTTTCGGCAGCTTCCGCTCCTTCCTCGATTGCTGCCTTTTCCTCTGCTTTGTTGGTTTGTTCGCCGCTTTCGGTCGTTTCCATTTGATCTGTGCTCAACTCTGGCTTGATTTCCGCCTTGATTGGCGACTCCTTCTTGATGACACTCTCCTTGGTGAGCAGCTCATCATCCAGATCGATGACTTCATGCTTGACAGATGCTGCAGCAGCCGCTTTCTCGGCAGCTGCCACTTTCTCAGCCAATGCTGCTTTGTCTGCTGCCGCCTTTTCTGCCGCTGCCGCCTTCTCAGCTGCCAATGCCTTTTCCGCATTGAATGCCTCCAGTTTGATGGTGCGCTGTATTTGTGCCTCCAGTTCGCGTATGAAACGCTTCTCAGATTCACCAAAACTAAAGTTGGGATCATTGAAGATGAAAGTCTCGGAGCGATAGAGTCCATGCTTGAGCACAGCGGCAATCAGTTCCTTATCGTGTCGTCCCGGTTCCCACCAATCGGGTGTATCGGCATTCATGGCGCACATCTTTAGACGCTCCTCCAACTGTGGATTTCGTGCCACTTCACGCAACTTGGCCAACATTTCGAGTCGATCCAAAATGAGTTTGGCATGCTCCTTCTCCACCTCCTCGATGATGCCCTCAAGACCACGTTCGTTCTCGCTGAGCTTGAGGCCCGCCTGGCGGCGACACATCGCCACGAAGACTTTGTAGTAATCGGTTAGGGTCTCATCGCTTTTGCGCTCCAAATGCGCCATCTGTTTGAATTTAATCCAATCGGGTGTGGGGTGATTATTATTGCTATTTACACCGCCCATGGGCGTCGTCAGCTGCATATCGATGCCGTAGCCGGTAAGTACGCGCAGAAACTCGTATTCCTCGCGCCGGTTCCATTTCTTGGGTATCAGCTGTAAACGCTGCGATTCACGCTCCTTGGCAGCCAGCTCCATTTTACCCTGCCGCTCCATTTTCTATAAACAAAATATCATTTTTTATTTATATATATTTATATATATTTAAATATATTTAAATAAATTATATATAATGTAATACATAAATTGTGCAATTCTAAATATTGTTAAGTGTGTTTTAAAATGATTTAGATTAGTAAAAACAACATATTTTGTGCGGCATATTTTAATGTTCCATTGTACTTCAAAATCATTAGTCAGATGCAGCTATACTACAATTTATCTATTTATATTTACTTTACTTATATTCATTTAACTTCATTTTTTTTTATTGGTTGAAAGCGAAATGGGAATACTTGACCGAAATTCACTTATCTTTCAGTAATGTATTGTTTATATTTTTATTTTAATTTCATTTATATTTATTTATATTAATTTCATTTTTGATTGAAAAAAATATACTTTCTCATATTTTATGACTCAGAAGAGAGCGAGTCTCTTGTGTGTGTTGCTTGTAGATTAAAGAGACATCATCATAATCTTGGCTACTTTACAAGCGTTACCCATTCATGACAAACCAACCAACCAACCAAACAAACAAAAAGTCTGCGCCTCCGATAAGATAAGGTTCTTAGTCTTGTACAACTACTACGCAGCTCAAAGCTGTCAGCTATATATACAGATATAAATACAAATATATACATACATCTATACATATATATTTATATATATATATATATATATATATATAAATATATATTCATATGAGCTTCCACATATATATATATATATATATATACATGTGTCGCCAATCACAATTTGATTACCAATACTCAACACCAAACAACCAGTCAAATAAAAAGAAACAACGCGAAAAGCATTGCAAATTCATTACGAATATTTACACAATTTGAAAAAAATTAAAAGAAGTTCCCTCCTCTCCTCTTTCCAATCATCCACACCTCATTCACCACTCTTCATTATTATCATCAACAGCATAACGGGATGGATGCATCAAGGGTGGGTGATGCTTCTCTATGTGTGCGTGAGTGAATGTTTGTAGGGGGTTGGTCGGTGTCGATGTCGGTGACGGGACCTTTCCAAATTACACAAATTTTGTGCGAAAAGTAAAAAAAAAGTACAAAATGCGAATTACGAGCATAAAGCAAAGGGGCAAAAATGAGAGACAATAGACGATGACGATGACGACTAAATACGAAGCAAAACTGAAACTGAAACTGGGAAATACAATAAAAATCATAATAATAAAAGTAAAAAATCCATTTTACACCCCTAATAACGCGACACGAAGAGTGCAGAGGGCAAAAAATGGCATAGCGACAATTTGAGCACAGTCGAAGGGGGTGAGATAGAAGGAGGGCAGCCGGGAGACAAACAAATGAATCCTGCGAGACCAATTGCAAGGCTAACTCACTCACACACACATATAGCCAAAAATGGAGCTATCTCTCTCACTCCAGTGATGTAGTTAGTTATGATAATAATAATAATACTCCTACCCCCAACCACTCATACGTAGCAAAGGGGCAACGACGGCGCAACGCCAACTCCTTAGATAGCGTTGCCAGGTGGTTGTAAATAAAATATACACATACACATTCACTTATATTTATATGTGAATGCAAATCAAAACAACAAAAACAATAAAACTGTAAAGCGGGCGCAGCGTCTACGTTGGCAAGTCTGGCTGGTCTTCAAGGATGCCAATTGGCGCAGGTTGGCAGCACTGTTGTGTCTGTTGTTTTATATATGCAGGCACAGGGGCTAACGGCTTTTTGCTATACAAATTTTAAGCAAGCGCGTGGGGATGGGGGTAGGGGCAAACAAAAACAAACGACAAAACAGCGAAACCAGATAAAGAAGAGACCGAACTGAACTGAACACGACGACTTCTCTGCTAACCCATCTCTAGCAAGTGCCCTTTCCATCTCACTTGCACACACGCGACAAATGCGCACCTTCGCCCTGCCGCTCTTGGTTCGCATGCTTGCTCGCTCTTGCGCTCATTCACTCGTGCAGTTGGCACGATACAAGTGCGAGCGATTGATTATGATTATTAGTAAGTAGCAAAGCAGGCAAGGCAAAGCAAGCAGCAACAGCGGCTTGACTTGTGCGGCGAAATGGAAATTGGAATGGGATTGGGGGTAGGTAGGATAGAAGACAGGCGGAAAAACGAATTTAAATGAGCGCGCTCTGCTTACACACACACACAAACATAGTCCAACTGGTTACCGTCATGTGAGTGTGTGTATGAGTGAGTTACACATACATGTGTCATGTAAAGTGGCAAAGCTCGTCGAAATCTATAGGCATAAATTTATTGTTTTGTATTTCGTTTTAACTTTGCGGCTCGACTTGCTTTGCTTGCTGCTTTTCTTTTTTTAAGTTACTTTTATTACTGTAAGCAGCGCTGCTTTTGCTGCTACTGCCACTTCGTGTTCTGCTTGTTGTTGTTTCCTGCACGCATTCTTTGTATTCACATTATTTTTTTTTTGATGCGATGGGGCAACGTCGTTTTAATTAAATTTTTGCGCAAAATTTGAATTTGATATAAATTGTCATTTTATTGTATGTTGTTTTGTGTAGTTTTACCTCCAAATAAATGCCATTGTTCAATATGGGCGCTGTTGTTGTTGCTGCTGTTGATGATGATTTATTTAGATGCTCGCAGAACGCTGAGAAACTGCTAAAATCCATGGGTTTAATAACCTCCATTTTGTTGTATTGGACAATTTTAGGCACACACACATAAAACACTCAATTTTGAATTATCATTATACAACATTATATCACAAATATTGAATTGGATCTCGATTTCGAATTCGAATTCGATTTCGACATTATTGATTTTAATTAAGCACTAATTATCATTCATTGCGGCGGCGGCGACAATATTTGCTATTTGCACGTTGCGCTGGTGCTGCTTCTTATTCTTGTTGTTGTCTGCATTCGCTGCTCACACACACAGCCACAGACACAAACACACACACACACAGCACTCGTCGTCTACTTTTTGCCTCAGCAGCAATTACATTTTTCCATTCGTTTGATTATTATTATTACTTCTTCTACACACACACACATACGTAGACAAACATACAGAAACGCACGCAGCACATTCATAGAGCGAGAGAGAGCGCGGGTGTGTTCGTAAGAGGGAGACACCGATACGACAACGACATCGACGACGCTGTTTTGGATATGGATGCGTTTGCTGCTGCTGCTCAGCTCAAGCAGCACTTGGACTTTTTACAACTTTACACCGCGGCGCTCAAACAAATAATGAGCGAGCGCATTGCGGACTAAATACAAGAAACACTCCTCACACATAAACAGAACCATACAGACACACACACATACACATTCAGACAGAGACACAGTGAACACAACGGGGAACGCATACGCGCGCAGCACGGAAGCAGCGACGGCGGCAGCGGCTAAAATCGAATGCGAATCAGCCAGCAACAGCAACGGCGACGGCGACAGCGACGGCGTCGAAACAGAACGAAGACGGGGGAGAAGAGTAGAGGGTCGGTCGCTAGTCAAACCAACAGCGACAACAACAACACCAAACAAGGCAACTACTATTGAGCGAGGGAGCAGAGCCAAAGCAGAGCCCAAAGCAGAGCAGAGAAAAAGCAAAACCAAACCAAACCAAACGAAACGAAACCAAACAATCGTGAGATTAAGCCAAACGCCGTTTTGGGTGAATGTGAATATGAATGAGATGGGCAGGCAGAAAGGCAGTCACAGCAGTCACAGCCTGTCCTCCGCTGAGGTGAATGAGCGCGGCAAAGGCAAAGGCGAAGCCAAAGCGTCACTTGCAGCACTGACAGAGAGTCAGAGAGAGAGAGAGAGAACGAGCGCATTGTACGCGAGAGTGCGCCGCTAGCGAGAGCGAAAACATATACATATATATATAAATTCTCTAAGTGTAAGTGTGTTTGCTGTGCACTAGATGGACGAGTTGAAGAAGAATGAGAAGGAGGAGGAGGAAAAGGAGAAGAAAAAGAAGGCAGCCCAGAGCACACATTGTGTCAACTGTGTAATGTAAGCAAAAGAGGCAATGGGCAAAGGCAGAGCCTCCTGCCACACACACATGTACATTTATTTACACACACACGTGTGTGCCAAGCAGGATGATGGGGAAAATGGCAAAGTGGGGATTCATACAGGGCATACACAGGGGCAAAAAGCCAAGCAATGAAACAAATGTACCACAAAAACTGTTGTTGACGACGGACGACAACATGAAGCAAGCACAGCAGCGACTGCGACTGCGACGACTGATGTTGTTATTGGTGCAAAGGACACACAGCGTAAAAGGGATAAAATAAAATAAAATAATAGCCAGCCAGCCAAGCGCTGTTTGGGCTAGCCATGAGAAATGGATTAAATTCAGGTACTCAAATTTGTGCGCATCTGTAGAGATGGGTAAGTGTCGTGACACGACGAAAAAGCTAAATAATGCACATAATACCTTTAATATTAGTACTATTATTAAAACAACAATAAATCACAATACGTTCTAATTTTAATAAATCTCAGTCAAGCATATTTTTGGAATTTCCATGATTTAATATTTTCCCACATTCAAAAATTCGTAACACGCGCCCATTTCTAGCACGCATCCACACACACACACGTGAGCGACCGGCAAGGAAGCGATTGTTTCTAGATATTAGTATTTTCTGTGTGTAGAAGAAGAGAATGACGATGTGGAGGACTCGAGTTCTTCTTTACTATTGTTTTAGATAATTATGCAATTGTTTAATTAAAACGACCTTTGCCATAGTTTTAATTTGCATTTGTCCACATGTTAGCTTATTTATGAATATGTGTATATGCATTTTTATATATATATGTATATTCACACAGATTGTGTGCAAGTGATGCGAAAGATAGGAACTGCACTAAAGTGTGATAAGCACGTAGCCACAGCCGCAGCAGCAGCAGCCGCAGCAGCAGCAGCCGCAGCAGTCGCAGAGCTTCGTCGAGTATAAAAACGAGATTATTAATCAATCTGTAAGATACAGATACACATCCAACACAATCCCACCACCACCACCAACACCACTACAACCACAACCAGCCAGCAGTAAGCAGCAGCGGCAACATCGAAGGCACAGCAGCACAAAACAAGCTGCCAATCGACGGCGACAGCGAGACATCTTCGGCAAATGCATATGACTAAAATACAGACGCAGACACACACACACACTAGTAAAAACATGATCGGCAGCTGAGAGAACGAGAGGGAGAGAGAGCAAGCCAATGCACAATTGCACGTGAGAGGTTACGATTGCGTACATGTGTGTGTGAGTGCAAGCGTGTGACGTTTTTTTTCTATGCATGTGTGGTCGTAAATTTGACTAAAGCGTAACGCAAAACTAAATCAAAAGGCAGGTAGACAACAACAGCGGCTCATTTCAGACTCGTACACAGCTGCACAAATACATATGCACGTGTGTGTGTGGATTGATGAACTGACCACTGCACACTGGGCCACTATTAAGAGAAAATATACGAAATTATTTATGGCCGACAGGTGTGAAACGAATGCAGCAGCAGCAGTGCCAGCTGCAATGAGTTGCAACACGTGAGACGTAAGGCATGCGGCATAGTGGTCAAACAAGTGTCGAAAAATTGTTGCGGCATATGCATGAATAATTGACAATTGCACCACTGTGCACAGCAAAACAAAATGCTAATAAAAATAATAAATCGAATAGCGGTCAGCGCGAGGTGAGCATCCAAGCAAATCCCAAGCAAGCACAAGAAAGATGGTGTACAAAGAATGGCAATCATACGTACACATACTCACATACATACATACACATGAGAATATATATAAAATATACATAATCACACACATATATGCAAGGCAAATTCTATGCTTGTGTTCTAAATACATGTTGCAAAAAAAAAGAAAGAAAAAGGCGAGCAACAACAACAGCAAGCAAAAAGTATCTGCTGCTGCTGCTGCTGCAAGTGGAGAAAACAGAACAAGAAACGAACGAACAGTGGAGCAAAAGGAGCAGACAACAACAGCGATGAGCTCTCAAATGAGCACAATTAGGCTTTGGCTTTATTGACGCGCCACGGCCTGGAAAAAGAAGAAGAAGCCGCAGCAGCAGGAACAGGTCACCATGATATCCAAGTCACATTTCACATATTCGCCCCATTCGTCGCTCGCTTGCTCGCTCAATAATTCGCCCCGTGAGAGCAGCGACGACATCAACGTCGACACGGACACGGATACAGCAACAAAAACGACGCGCAGCCTGAATTTTATATTTTGTATTTGGTATTTTGGGTGGGCGCAGCAAAAAAAATTAAACATTGGATAAATCTACAGAAAATGTAAAATTACACACACACATACACAGGAAAACTAAAACACATATACATATAAAGAGAGGCGGCGCACAAGTACAGCCAACGTAGCAGCAGCAATAACCACCCGTTACCGATACCAATATATTCAAACAAACAAACAACAGTCAGAATCAGAGTCAGAGAACAGGAGCAGCGTTGCCCGCCAACGCTGACGTTGCGGCAACAATCATCGTCACCAATGTGAAGAACTTTACTTCGTCAATACAGTAACAAAAACAACAAGAACGACATAATGCGGCTTGGATTTGGCTGTGTGACCATTTTGCCAGCTCAACTTGCTGCTGCCGTCAGTGTTGCCAGTTTGGCTTGTTTTGACTTTTTTGCAGGCGCGTGGAAAGTAGCGGAAAACAGCTAGCAGCAGAAACTCTAACTTCACGATATATGCAACTTTGAATATTTTGCTACAGTTAGATATTAAATTAGTCAACTGTCAGTAAACTAGTATTTAAAATATTAAAGCGATGTGTAATTAATGGAAATAAAAATAAAGTGGCGAAAAGCAATCTGCTATATTACAAATCTAGCTTTATTGCCGCTTATTAAACTAAACAAATATAAAACAGCGAAAGACTTTCTTCAATATTAATTTCCTAACAAAACTAGCTATAATTGCTGCTTAAAAGTTTGCAGCACTGACAACTGGCATTGTGCTGCTGTTTTTGTTGCTGTTGGGTTGATTGATTGCGCTGGCGTTCGTTTTGCCTTTTGATAATGGCGTCGACGTCGTCGCCAACGTCGCGTTGTTGCTACAGTAAAATGCGCGTCAGGTTGTACAGAGCAATACATACAATAGACTCTCCATCTCCAAACCCATTTCCAGCTGCGAAGACGAATCTTATAATTTGACCCAAGAGCTTGTTGGCCAACATGTCTGCGGCGGTCTCACTGTTTGCGCCTCCATCTTTGAAGGTGGCAACGCCGATGCCAACAACAGCTTTTTGGGGCGGTTGCTGAGTGTGCAAAGTGGTTTGACATTTTCTCGTTTGCTCGTTTCGCTGCTCATTCGCGCCCGAGCATCTACCGTGTGTGCACCACATTTCTATGAGGTGGGGGAGAAGAAGGTTCGTGGGTTGGCTTCAAATTCGAATGCTCGAAAGTCTGAGCATCATTATCAACATCATCATCACCGTTATTCGCTTCGCTCTCGTCGTGTGTATGCTGGCTGCTCTATGTGTATTTCTTTTATTTTGCATAAATTAAGCAAGCATAAGTGTTTTGTATTTCGCATTCGCAGTTGGATTCGTATTTGCATTTGTATTTGTAGTATTTTCGCCGTGTTTGGTTGTTGGTGCTCTCGCTCTTGCGCTTCTTGTTGTTATTGCTTGTCTTGTCTTGTGTCTCGTTTTGTCATCGTTTGCTTTTGTTTGAACATTCGGAAGTACACCCAACACACATATATGCATAGAGACAGTTATACAGCAGTTGAGTCGAGTCGGCATGTATGTAGTTGACAGAAATCAGCGACTGCCACCCCATCCTTTAAGTCGTACACAACGGTGGGTGTAACTTAGTTTATTTTATTTCGTCATTTTTATAGCTTTGCTGCTGCTTGTCAGATTTGCTCTTAGCTGACTTTTCACACACTTCAATTTTCACTACACATTGTAATTCGCTTCTTTGAATGATGAAAAGGGGGGTTTTTTTTTATCGGTATCTCGTATCGAAACGTAAGAAGATAAATTGCGGTAAATCAACAAAATTAAATCGAAGTTTGAAATGGGAGATAATAGGAAAGGCAGCTAAAAATCGATACCAATCAGATATTCCAACTCTTAAATATAATATGCAATTGGTAGATATTTAAAAAATATTGGTAAAAATCGTATATAAATAAAATATATATATACAAATTTTAAAATATGTAAAATATAATTTGAATAAAGTAATACTGGCGAGTGGTAGAACAAAATACGTTGTTAATTATTATAGTGTGTTCAAGAACATGCTAATGTTAGTGTGAGCAATATATACAAATATATATTCGATAAGGGGTTAGATCTATGCAACGAATGAGTGAGTGTAAGTTTTTATAGGTATATATGTGTGAGCGTGGTAAGTTATTGTCAGTGTTAGAGTGGGTGGGTTGGTTGGTCATGGTCTATTAACGCCCCAACCCCTCGAGGCAGCAAAAAGGGCTGGAAGGGTGTGTTTTTAGTACGGGCTGCATAATGTTACCGATTTGTGGGTGAATAAATGAGTATATTTGAGTATGGTAAGTTGTAAGTTGTATGTTGTCGCATGTTCTTCGTATTATTTTTGGGGTAATATATATATATTATTTTTGGGTATGAGTTGTGTTGTTTTTGAAATGCATTATAAAATATATAGTTGATATATATATAGAAAAAGAGATAATTTGGCGTTTCACGTACATTGTTCATACTAACCAAATACATGGCCAGCTTGTTGATATCCAAATTGGCCAATTGGCTTACATCTGTTGTGTTGAGGATGCTCAGCATCAGGCTTATGTCGGCAGCGGTGGGCATTGCAGGCACTGTGGCGCCACCAACCTGTTGTTGTTGTTGTTGCTGCTGTTGTTGCTGTTGCTGCTGCTGCTGTTGCTGATGCTGGCCAACCATTCCATGTTGTACGCCAGAGTTGCCAGCTGCGGCGGCTGCTGCTGCAGCTGCTGCGGCTGCTGAGGTGCTGGCACCCTGCGATTGCATCAGAGCATGCAGACTGCGATTGCCCGAGTCGAGCTGCTGTTGCAGCTGGCTAACGGTGGCGCCACCGACAACATTGTTGTTGTTGCCGCCGCTGCTTGCAGAATTGTTGCCAACGCCGGCGCCCTGCATTTGCATTTGCATGGATTGCAACGTGGGCGTGGTGGGCACCGATAGCGGTGGCGTCGATGAGACCAGCGCCTGTAGCTGTATTTGGGGGAAGCAGGCAGAGGAGATGGAGTTGGATTTTGATAGGTTGAGAGAGAGAGAGAAGAGAGAGAGAACAAGCAACAATTTAACATCATCATCATCAACATCATCATCAGGAGAAGAGAGAGTGAGTGTGTGTGTAAAAAAAAGTGAAAATGGAGTGAAGAGAAAATGAACTGCTTCTTGTGGTGAGAAGGCATGAATTAATGGGCATATGAAACAGGTGTGGGGGGCATGGCTTTTCCCTCAGGGTTCTTCTCGCAGGTAGTTTTGTTAATCAGCTGTTGGTTTGTTTGTTTTGTTGTTGGTTCATTTTTTACAGTTCGTCCGTGTTCTGGTTCCGTTTTCGTTTCGTTATCGTTTTCTACGTTTTTTCTACAACATTGTACAGTATTTTAGCAAAACACTAAGCCAAGTTTTTAACTACGGCCAACAGCTAAGCAACAAAACTACATACTTTGAATAAACTCATCTACAAATTTTGATTGGTAGTTTTTTTTTTTGTGTGTTATAATCAAAATACAAAACGATAAAGACAAAACAAATTGCTTAAGGAATAAAAGTGGGGAATATTTTCGCAAGAATGATGGAAAAGTCAAATAATTGTTGGTGTACCAGAAAACTAAAATATTTAATTATAGTTGTCGATTGAATAGAGTTATCGATAATCTGAACTATCGGTCACTTTACAAGAACAATTTTTATATTAATAAAATGGTTGAAATAGAGTTTTTTTTTTTAGTGAAATTTTAAATATCTTTCGATTTAAATGGATTTCTGCTTTCTTCCGAGTTCCATCATTCTTGCTAGGAGTTTTTAGAAACCAATTTACATAGTTGCAAATAGTTAAAGATTTCAGACTCAAATCGGGAAACAGATATACAAAAAAAAACATATATATATGGATATATAAATAATATGAATGGGGTGTAATTTGAATGTGGCTGAGTTAAGATGGTGAAGAAACAGTTGTATTTTGTTGTGGGATTGTGACTCACCTTGGCCTTCTGCTGTTGTTTGAGCTCCTCCTTTTTGTAGTTGCGCTGATAGGCGGTGATGACGCGACGCAAGCGTGTATTGAGATCCTGCATTGATGGCCACATTGTGGCATCCTCGACGGCGGCCAATGTGGGCGGATAGCTGCCGGCGACACTTTCCTCCTCGTCCAAGCCTAAATTTGAGTTGGAGTTAGCATTTTCGCAGTTTTGACCCGCTGACTCCCCTGATCCGATGATCATCCCAGGGGCCGCTGCAGTCGTTGATGTAGTTGTTGTGGATGATGGATTGGTGGTAATGGTGGTTATAGTAGTAGTGGTGGTGTTTGTGGTGGTAGTGGTGATATTTGTGGTTGTGGTGTTGGTGATTTTTTTTTCGTTAGTGGTGCATGAATCTGAACCAATATCGGCGGGAGCAATGGTGGCGTCGGCATCAACGGCTTCGCCAACGGTTGACGCAGCAGCAGCCTCATTGCCATTGGCTTGGGCTTTCACCTCATCAGCCTCAACTTCCATTACATGATCGGCGGTGTCGTCCAATGGCGAACCAACAGCGGAGGCAACAGTGGATGCCTTTGAGGCCACAGCACCCCCCTCATCGCCTGCTGCCGCATCGCTCGAGTCGGCGTCCATGGCAACGGGGGCATCGGCGGCGTCTGCCACCTTGCTGGTGGTGGCATCATCAGCGACAGCCACTGCCTCGTTGTTGGCTGCTGGCGCTTTATCATTGTCAGTTTCTTTTGGAATATCTTTTGCATTTTCTGTATCAATTTCAATTTCATTTGATTTGGCCAATTTGTTTGATTTTGTTGCCGATTCGTTGGCCGCCGTTGCGTCAACGTCAACGTCGACTGCATCGCTGCCATTGCCCTCGACCGAGTTGGAGGAGTTGACGGATTGCTCGTTGGCTTTATTGGTATTGGTATTGGTAGTAGTAGTAGTAGTAGTGGTAGTAGTAGTAGAATTGATTCCGCTGCTATTATTATGATTTTCGGCCTTATCGCTCTTACCCGACGAACTGGGACGCTCCGGATCGAGCGAGTCCTTATTATCGCCGGCCGTTAACTTGGTGGAATCCGAGTCTTTGGTGGTGGTGGTGCCATCGTCGTCCACCTCGTCGCCGTCATCGTGCTTCGAATTTGCATCGTCTTCAATTCTGTGAATACAATTTCGATATATATGTTTGGAGTTAAATTAAAAAATTATCCTAATTTTATTTAAATTTTTTTTTTTTAGTTTTTTTGCGGTAGTTGAATTTTTATTGTGTGGCACACTGGGCGAAAAAATCATGCACACATTCACACACATACAAAATTTCAATGATTTTCTTGTGCTTTGGCCAAAGTGTGAGTAGCAAAAAATATTCAGTGTGACCGTTTATCGAGTTCAAATTCGAAAAACTTTCAATTATGGTTCGAGCGAAAAGTGTATTTTAATATAGTATTAAAAGTCTATTTTCCTAATGCTTAACATTTTCAAATTTAGTTCTTGCATGAATTTTGAGGGCAAATTAATTTTGGCAATTTAAATGTATTTTTAATTTGTTTTTGAAATTCTTATCAGATTTGACAAAGTTAAGGCTGTTTAAAATTACGAACCATCCGTAATGAGAAACATTTTGAATGAGCATTAAAATTGTATACGGTCACACTGAACATGGTTCATATTGACTTTCTTGCAGATAATTTAATGTTCGTTTTTGGTTAGTATAAATACTAAGTACCATTAGTAAATATATAAAATATAAAATATTGAACATATTCCAGTTCCTGTTTAGTTTTGTGGCTATTTGTTTTGGGTATTCCACGTTTCACTTTTCCCATATATGGCTAGAGACTGGTCTCATTGTAGAAATTGTGGTTGTGTTAGTACTTGTGGCTTATGTGTGGTACTATGAAATAATGGCTAAAATGGGCTCCCTATCAAGGCAAATGGATGAATGAATGGAATGGTATGGAATGGATGGGGAAAATGGGGAACTGCTTGAGGTTATGGGGGAGAGGATATGGGGTATATACATTTTTTTTTATACAACTTACATTGGCAAATTCGTGACGGCCAAATCGTCACCGGCACCGGCGCCCACATGAGTGACAAAGCACAGATTCGGATCGGCGCGCATTTGACGGTACATTTCACAGCCATGTTTGTAGGTTCCAACCAAAAGACTCTTATCACAACAGATGGGATTCCACCATGATGATGGCACCTGATCGGGCGTTGGCGGCGGCCGTATTGGGAGCTCGCTACATTTGATTTGATAGATATATATATACACACACATCGATATATTTATATATATACATATACATATATATATATTTATAAATGTAGAGAGAGAGAGATAAAGATGAGGGGGGAAGAAGAATTGCATGAGTTTTTGTTGTTTGTTTTTTTTTTAGTACAAATATGTCAATGATTAATAAATTCACTTCAACAAGTTCTATGCATTATTTTTGTTGTTGTCAAACAAATAAAATTAAAAACAAATTTTTTGATATATATCAAACTATAAGAAAAGCATATAAGAAAATGGGAAAAATATAATCAAATTATAGCTTTTATTATTTATTAGTTCTTGTTGTTAATTGCCAATTTGTGCTACGGATTAAGGAAACAGATTACAAATGCAACTAAAGATGGGTATTATTTTTGAAGAAATTTTGTTAATTGAAAGATTTTTTCTGTTGCCATATAAATTTTTTGTTTAAATTTGGAATATAGAAAATCATATATATAGATATATATAAAATTTCTGTGCATATAACTTGTAGATATATATATATGTTGTTGGATATATCTCATATTTCGTTGATCGATCGATGATGAAGAGACATGAAAATTTCAAATACGATTTCCCTATAATCGCCTGATTCGCGTCGGATGGGCGGGCGGAGATGGTGTTTTGATCGGAGGGTTTTTCTTTTTAATATATATATATTTTTTTTTGGGCGATCAGTGCGAGCGAGCGAGCGAGCGAGGGCGAGAGCGAGATGAGTGCATAGATATTACCTTTCCAGATTGGGTGCTAGCAGATGTTGCTTGGCTTTCGAACTGCTTCAGTTAAAGTTGTTGTTGTTGTTGTTGGAGGAGTAGTAGTAGTTGTTGTTGTTGTTGTTATCCAAAAGTTGTCAGTGAGTGTGTATGCATATATATATACATACATATATATTTATTCGTATTCAAATTAGCAATTAGAATATTCGTCAAAAAGGTTCAAGTAGTGCAAAACAAAACACAGCGAGAGAAAAAATTTGAGCAACATTGTTTTTTTGTTTTTTTTTTTTTGGTGAGGGTTTTAACGAGTTAGGGGGAATAGATAGTTAATGTAGAAATGTATTATTAAAAATTGCATACAACAAACGTTCAAGAATGGGGGAGGAGGGTGGTTATCTGATTGAAACACTCAGCGGAGAGATATATTAACAGAGAGATACACAGAGCATTTAAACAATTAGTAACGAGAACAAAGTTATTAACGAGTGGTAGAGAGCGAGACAGATAGAGAAGAGAGAGAGCATTGAAACTAGCGAGTGGAATTAGACACATCTCACATGGAAGCGAATTAAAAACTCAAAAGTAATAAAACTGCTGAGATTTAAAGCAGAAATATTACAAATGATACAACTGGCGTTTAAGTATTAAAGTTTAGGAGTTAAACAAATTGGCATTACTCGAAGTTAAATAGTCATAGATAATACTGATCAAATAAAAACATATAGACTATATGACAGAACCGAAAAAATAAACTCAATAAAAATCATAATACTACAAAATGAAAATAAAATAAATAAAAAATTTAAAAATATATATGAAAAATATAACGAATGCTTTTTCGCGCTCAAATTTGCAGAGCGCAACAACAATCAGTCAATCAATCAACGACAACAATCATGATGTGATTAATGTGATGGATGCTGATAAACGCTAAAAACGCCTACCTGATGGGCGTATTATCCTTGATCTGCTGCACTAAATCACCGATGACCTCGTGCTGGATATAGTAGAGCATCCGAACGCGCAGCAGAACCCTGTGTAAAATCAGAAAGTCAATCAAAATGAACAGAACATAAAAAAAAATAGCAACAAATATGAGATTAAAGGAGCAAAAGAGCAGAAAAATAGATGGGATTGTTAGCAAAATAGTTTGGACTGGAATACCCTGCTTGGCAGCAGCCGGGTCTCTTTTTTGGTTAGTTTATTCAAATTCGATTCCACACGACTCACTTATTCGCGTGTCTGCCCAGATGCTTCTTGTAGGCGCCCTCCAGATACGCATCCGCATCGTATTTCTCCTTTTTGCTCCAATGATTCGGATCGTGTATGCTGGTGGGTGGTGCGGGCGGTGGTGCAACTGCCGCTGCCACAGCACTGGCGCTAATGCCGCCACCACCATCCTTATCGACACCGCCCGAGTCGGACTTATGCGCCGGTGTTGTATTACCACTGTTGCTGCCCGAGGCAGTGCCAGGTGCCGGTGTCATCTCCTTGTTGGACTTGCCACCGTTGCGTCCTGCAAAGTGTATGACGAAAAAAAAAAATGTTTGGGCATATTTAGTCAAAAGACTCTTTCGCTTTTAACTTTATAATGATGCGTGAGTTGTTTACTACAATGATAGGTGTTCAAATTTTAAATTATAAATTATGCACAGATATATAAATAACATATCTGTCATAAAAAAAATATATATATTTGTGTGTTAGCTACAAAAAAATTAAAAATAAGAAATGAGCGTAAGCTGAAGATAAAGTGAATTTGACATTAAGTAGGGATTTTCATACTTTAATTATATTTAAAATTTAAAAATGAATTTTTTTTTTGTTATATTATTTTAAAATGTTTTTGTACTAATTTAAAAAAAAGAGCAAGACGCGATTGTTAAATTGCAATGCTAGTGATTCAAAACTTCTAAAAAAAAAATTATTATTTATTTTGTATATTATGTTAAGATATTTTTGGAATTCTAAAGATTATTTAACTGCTTAAATGATTTTAATAACATTTTGAATTTAAGAGAAACGAGTATAAATTACGGATATTATATTATGAATATAATTTCATAGGTATCGTATAAAAATGTAAACCGATTATAAGGATATAGCTGATTAATGACAAAACTCCAATTTAAATATATAAAAGGTATAAATGCTGGATTTTGTAAATTTACGCGATGATTAGTAATGAAAAATGTATATGACGTAAAAATAAAATATAAGTTTTGGTTAAATTACAATGCTATATGTGTTAATTAAAATAGTTATGAATGTTAAATATATATATATATAAATATATATAAATATATGTATTTGTATATATGAAGATATATGTAAATTATAAAAGGTTATATAGTAAAAGGCATACAATTGCATGGCAACAAAACATACACACACTTTTTCTTTTCATCATTTTACCAGTTATTTTTTGCGTTCGTCGTGTCTTGGTCGAGTCGAGTCGAGTCAGTTACTAATTGTTATATAGAGTTATATATAAATTTTAATAGTTACACTTTGACATTGAACATTAAACGATCATTGGAGAATACATTTGAAAGGGTGAATCAGTTGAAGGCATTGTAGAACACAGAACCCAGTTATTACAAATAGAATCAGTTATATATACATATATAGTAATGATAAAATAGCTGCAGCTCAAAAGTTGACATTTACTTGGAAGTTCTTGAGAAATTGGAATGTAGAAATATGCAAATACATATATATATATATATGATATATATATATGTGTGTATACATATTAATTAAGTAGGTAGTTAAGGTAGTCCAGCCCAGAGATATATTCTATATAGTGTGTAATAAAATTTGTGATTTTTTTTTTGTGGATTTTTTTGTACAATACTAAAAAATTCTATGTAGTTTGAGGCAGCTCTATATATTTTTGATTTTGATTTTGATTTTGAATAACTCTCTACGTCCGTGCAGCAGTTGGAGTGCGTGAATGTATATTTTACCATACCTTTGGCATTCCTACCTCGTGGCACCAAATTGTGTAGGCCACTATGATCCCTGCTGATTTTCTGCACCTCGCCATCCTCCGTCGGTGTGATTAGATCCCAAATGAACGTTTTGATCTTCTCGTCACCCTTGTACACCTGCAGGCAGTACAGCAGCTGTAAGGGGATTTAAGAATGAAAAAAAAGAACAATTCGTTAATTTTGAAAGTGTAAAAAGTAAAGATTAAACTCAATAATAGTTTGTATTATTCAGCGGGTTGAGAAGTTTGGTTCTTACTCAGCGAAAACCTAAAGTTTTCTCAATATTAGCATGGTTGGTCATCATTAAATATATGTATATCGAAATATCGGTTTTCCATATTGATGAACACAGACTTACAATAATGCGAGCACAGCCCTCAACGTCAATATCGCGCCA
The DNA here is from genome assembly GCA_035042345.1 of Drosophila fungiperda. Taxonomy (NCBI): domain Eukaryota; kingdom Metazoa; phylum Arthropoda; class Insecta; order Diptera; family Drosophilidae; genus Drosophila; species Drosophila fungiperda. Next base: position 4,363,603 of record JAWNLM010000145.1, on the reverse strand, counting down.
GCCGCGCTTAAACGAACCCAATTCCAAGAGTTCCGACCAGCGTCCCCAGCTATAAGAATAAAAAGAGATATATTTAAAATATGTGTAAATTATTTTATAGATCATAGTTGGCCTATTACAAATAGACTTCTCTTCACAACCACTCTACAAATATATATAAATCACATATACAAATATTACACACTAAATTTAATATTTAATGAGATCCAATATATTAAAGATCATCATTCTACACAATTCTATATACAACTTTTGTTTGGATCTTATTTGGAATTGAAATGTCCAAGAGTTTGATATCTGATAATTCCGTAAACAGATCTCTTTTAAACAAACCACAAGTAAAGGAGAATGAGGGTGGACGTGGGGAGCTGGATATTGACTGCCTGGTGAATAATTTCTATTTTGATGAATACAATCAATGGACGGAGGATGAGCGAGCGAATCGATTGGCCGATCTGGATTCCTTGGAAATGTGGCATACGATGGAAACTGTGCAAAAGGAGCTGGCCAAAATCAAATTAGAGAATTACATAATGGTCGATTTTCTGGAAAAGAACGATCCGAAGCTATTGGTTGGACTGCGTCAGCGTCGCACCTCAATTCTAAAGCGTATCCAAACGAAGCAGGCAGCCAAACAGGACAGCCTGCAGCACTCGAGTCGACACTCGAGCTCCAAACGATCCATATCCATGTCCATACACATGGGTGCAATGAGCATAAGCGGCGCCAGCGAGCGACGCAAACCAATTGAGCATAAATTAAATGTTAAGGCCAAGGCCGAATTGGCCGAAAAGGCAGCGTCCGAGGTGGAAAAACGCGTTATCGACATCGAGCGAAATGGTAAGTCGAATAGATAAGAATTGACTTTGGAATATTATCTTGGATTCTTTGGCGACATTAAAAGTCAAATTGGAATTCTAGCTATAATATTTGATTAACTTAGGCATTTTGAATTCTTTGATTCTTCCTAACAGCCGAACTAGAATTCAAGCTTTAATATAAGATTAGCTTAGGCTAACTAAGATACTTTTGAATTCTTCAATTTTTCAACGTCATACAAAGTGGAATTGAAATTGAAGATATAATATTAGATTAGAATTCTTCGATTCTTCAAAGGCATCAAAGATCGAATTGGAATTGAAGTTATAATAATAGATTAGCTTGAGATGGCTAAGATTCTTCTAAATTCTTCTCAATTCCTTGACAATTTACATGAGCTTTTAAATTTTACAATCTTAGTTAGGTCTAATTCTGCGGTACTTCGTTTAGAAAGGGTTCAACTCTCTTCCGGAAAAGTGTTCAGGAGATTTTTCTTCCTGTTCTTCATTACAGCTTCTGCAGAAATGATTATAGGCAGCTTATAAAGTCTATTGGCCAATTAAGATTAGGTTTTGTTGTGGAGCAGTGCTCTACTGGGTTTCTTAGTGCAGATTTTTATGATATATTATTTATTATGCGTCTCTTTGGCATATAAATTACACAATTTATTAATTCTCCATATTTATCTCTATTCCAGCCATGGTTGAGGTTAAGCAGCTGCGTGCAAAAATAGAGGAACTGTATTTTCGCAGCGAGGAGACAATCGAGACGGAGAAAAACTTTATTCTGCACTTTCTGCGCTATGAGAACGATGCGTTATTCTTGGAGACGGCAACGGAGCGTCAAATTGAGCGCAAGCTGCGTAAATTTACGGCTAATTGGTTTAAGAACGCTCGAGCATTGTTGGGCACAATGCGCCTGACGATTGTGTCGCTGCAGGAGACGTGTCAACAGCATCGTGCCGATCTGATAACCAAATCGGATCTTAGTGGCATTCTCACAGCGGTCGACTTTGAGAAGTTGATCATTAAACGCACCGAGCTGACCAATGAACTGGAGGAGAAAAATACGCATATGGCGGGACTGAAGAGCGTTACGGGCAAGACATCGCTGGCGATGACCGAAGAGAAGCAGTTGATGATGAATCTGGAGACAGAGATGCGTAACGTAATCAATCGCACCGAGGAGATAACGCGCACCATCACCAAACTAGAGCGGGAGGTGGCCAGCGTACAGCAGAGTAATGCCAAGGATCATGTGATCCTTGGTGAGTTGCGTGCCCAACTCGATGAGTACGAAGCGCCGAGCGTCACCGAATATATCGAGCGTAAGGAGGAGGCACTCTACTACGAGAAGGAGGAGAAGATGCTGCTGCGCAAAATCTATATACTAAACATGAAACTGAACAATGTGATGCGACGCTATCGTTATCGCGATGAGGTGTAGTAGTTTAGTTGAATAAAATATCATCATTAACTTACCCGAATGAGAGTAGACCCTTCTCGACCTTGAAGCACTCGGATTTGGCCCAGTTGCCATACTGGATCTCCTCCAGTCCCAATGCGGCCAGAGCATCACGCTCTCGTGGTATATACTCATCGTTGCCCTTCTTCTCGCGGGCGCGATCTCGATCACGTTTCTCCTTGCGACGTCGTGAGCGAAGACCTGGTCAAAAATTAAGATGATTTATAGACTCCAAATTTACCCATATATTCCTTCCATTAAAGTAACTCACCAATGCCGCCCTCCTCATCGCTGTTCTCGTTCGAAGAGTCCTCCGAGTTGATCTCCATGACATCCTCATGACCATAGCGTTTAATTTGTGTGCGTCGCCGCGGTTCGGAGAGTACCAGATCCTCGGTCTCATCGCGTTCACATGCATCGGGATCGATGTCCACACGCTTGGCCCACTTTGTCCAAAAGTCAGGATCATCTATGGTGATATCCGAACGATTGCCGGAAGCGGCAAACGAAGCTTTCGAGAACGTTGAACCCTTCTCCTGTTCCATGGTGATCACCTGAGTGCGTCGCTTCAGAATCGAATCGATATCTTCTTCACAGAATTTATCGCCGGCATTGTCATCGTCCATGACGGCACCGTAGGCGCCCTTCTTTAGCAGATCTTCGATTTCTTTCTTGGACAACTGCTTGTTGTTGCCATCCTTGGAGCCGTGCGTATTCATCGATTGCAGCACAGCCTTGTCGAGGCCCAGTTTCATCGATGCCTTGTCGAACATCTCCCGTTCGTAGGTATTCCTACAAAGCAATCGATAGATCTTTACCATCTTTCGCTGTCCAATGCGATGACAGCGAGCCTGGGCCTGCAAATCATTCTGTGGATTCCAATCGGAATCGTAGATAATCACAGTATCGGCGGCCGTTAGATTAATGCCCAAGCCACCGGCTTTGGTGCAGAGCAGAAAGACAAAACGATCGGAGCCTGGCTTGGAATAACGATCGATCGCCTCCTGTCGTAGATTGCCACGAATGCGTCCATCGATGCGCTCAAACGGATACTTGCGATACACCAGATAATCCTCCAGTATGTCCAGGCAACGCACCATCTGGCTGAAGATCAACACACGATGGCCATTCGCCTTCAGTTTGGGCAACAGTTTGTCGATTAAAACCATTTTGCCCGCCGATAGAATCAGATTCTTATAATAGGATTCGGGATCCTCGCCGTGTTGAGCTTTAAAATCGTATTGGATTTGCTCCTCGGCACCATTGAGTAGATAGGGATGAATGCAACATTTGCGCAATTCCATCATGGTATTCATCAGATTAGGTATATTCGCTGACGTTGTGCCCTTCTTGAGGAAACTAAAGTTTTGCTCCAAGATGCCGCGATAATATTTCTTTTGTATATTTGTCAGCTCCACTTCGATGATGGTTTCCTCTTTTGGCGCAAGGGATTTCTCCACATCGTCCTTAAGACGACGCAACATCATCGGTTTGAGGAGCACTTGCAGCTTGTTGACCTCCTCCTCGGTGCGCAGACTGCCAAACTCGGACATGAACTCCTCCTGCGAGGAGAACTGACTGGGCTCCAGGAAATTCAGCAATGAGAACAACTCACTGATATTATTCTGCAGAGGTGTGCCCGAGAGCAGGACACGATGTTCGAGACTCAGTTGGCGCAATCCCTCGAGCAGTTTACAATTGCGATTCTTGAGGCGATGTGCCTCATCGATGACGCAGAGGCGCCAATTGAACTGCTTTAGATCCATATAATCGGTGACAATCATCTCAAATGTCGTGATCAACACATTAAATTTGATGGGCTCCTTGAGCACCTTGCCACTGTCCGTCTTGTAGTAGAACTCATAGTCCTGAATCATTTGTTTGCTGGTCACAGAACCATGGTAAACCACCACATTCATATCGGTCCAGCCCTCGAACTCACGCTGCCAATTTGGTATTGTGGAGAGCGGTGCAATCACCAGGAATGGTCCACGTATCCCATACTCGTACACCGAATGGACAAAGGTCAGACTCTGGATTGTCTTGCCCAGACCCATCTCATCGGCCAGTATGCAATTGTGTGTATTGTACCAGGAGAACTTTAACCAATTGAGACCTTCCAGCTGGTAGGGTCTCAGACTGTTGCCCGCCTTGTAGATGGGCGTCTTCTCCAGCTTCTTCCATTGTTCGGGATGCGGTCGTTTGCGACTCTTCCACTCGCAGCGCAGCGGTGTCTTATTGAAGCGTAAATACTGCTCAATCTTATCGTTATCCACATCCTCCTCCAGCTCCCAGGTGCAATCCTCATAGGGCAACGATTTCCATTTGACCAAATAATGTTTGGTCGTCTCCCCGCTATTCTCATCCGTGTGCACGGACATGTCCAGCACACGATCAACCTCAACAAAGTCGGGATTGAAGGGTTCCTCTTCGATGTTCTCAAAGATGTTGATCTGTTGCGCTTGCTTCTGTTGGAAGCGGCGGATTTTGGCAGCAACACGACGATCACCCTTGAGCAGCTCCTCTTCAGTGCGCCATTCGCAGTGAAGATAACTGAAATTGCGATATTTGACAAAGTATTCCTCGACATCGATGAAAACCGGTTCGGGTTTGTCGTCCTTCGACTCGCTGTCATCCTTGGATTTGTCGTCCTCGTTGGATGACTCTGTTGATGATTCTGCCTCTTTCTTTTTGTCAGTCTGCTCTTCGGCTGTGGCTGTCTTCTCTTTATCCTCATCGTTTTCCTCCTGCTCTTTCTTGTCTGCCTTGTCAGCATCAACATTGGACGACTCAGCGTCGGTTTCGCTTTTTATTTTCTCCTCTGTTGCATCACCTTCATCCTTAATTGTTGCCTCGGCTTCATCAACATCCATTTTTTCTGTGTCTTCATCAGTTGATGTTTCTTTTGCTTTCTCAACATCTTTCTCTTTACCCACTGTGGTGGCATCGGCCGGCTCTTCTATCTTTGGCTCTGCTGCTGGTTTTGCTTTCTCCTCATCAGTCTTGGCCTTGGCATCTGCTTCTCCTTCTCCGTCTTCTTCATCATCTTCGTCTTCGTTGTCTTCATCACTTTCTTGCTTGTCTGTTTTGGCTGTTTCTTCGACTGTCTCTTTGTTCTCTGCACTTTCGTCAGTTTCCATTTTGTTGCTATCCGCATCGTCCTTTTCAGATGATTCTTCGTCAGCGGATTTTTCACTTGCTTTCGATGATTTGGGTGATTCAACTTTTTCATCCACATCCATTTTGTGATCATCCTCGGACTCTTTCTTCTCATCGGATTTCAGCTCTAGTTGCTCCTTGGCCTCGTCAACTTTTGTGATTGCTTCTTCGCCAGCTTCTGCTTGAGGTTTCTCCTCTTTGTCTTCAGTTTTCTCTGTGCTGCTGCTGCTCTCATCGCCCTTCTCCAGGTCGTTGCCTTCTGCTGTCTTTGCCTCTGTTGCTGCTGCATCGGTTTTGGCTTCGGTTTCAGCTTCTGCTTCGGCTTCTTTCTCTGTCTTGGGCTCGGGTGTCTTCGCCTTGGGCGCTTCGGGTATCAGTTCACGTTTACCCATCCGCAGTGCGAGTACAAGTTGCACCACCATGCTATCCTCATCGCCTGTGTTGATGTACACATAGTTGGGTTTGGAGGACATCGCTGCGGCGGCTGCTGCTGCAGCATCGCTGGCGGATTGTCTTTCCGCCTTTTCTGCTGCTGCGGATGTACTGGAACTTGCCTCCAGCTGGCTGTTCGTGGTATCATCTGTGGCCACCGGCTGCTTCTCCTCACCCGCTGAATTGCCGCCCGCTTCGCCTTCGGCACCCGATTGCGGTTCGGCCTTCTCTACATCGCTGCCAGCATTCGAGTTAGCAGCATTAGCCGATGCGGATTTCTTTTCCTTCTTGACGGGCGATGCGACCAGCAGGGAGTTCTCATCATCGGAGAAGCGGAGCATGACATCGTCAATGTACTTTTTGCGCTGCGTGTTGCGCGACGATCTTCGCTTATTCGAGTCGAGTTCAGAGTCGGGTGGCGGCGAAGGCGGCGGCGTACGATCCATGGTATCATCCTCGCCATCCGATTCGGGCACAATCCGTCCCCGATTGCGTCGCTTCTTGAGCGCCTTGGCGCTGAGCGAACCACGATTTCGTCGTGCACTCCCACCATCCTCGGATGTTGCATTGCGGCGACTGGAACGCGCCGTGGAACGCTTGCGATCCCGGCGACTGCTCGGTGTGGTCGCAGCATCGCCAGCGGAATCGGGCACGGAATCAACTGTCTCATCGCCGGCCTCCGCATCCTTTTCATCGTCGTTGGCGCCGCGTGGTATCTTCGAGACGGGAATGTCATCGTAGTCGGGTGATTCACCATCAACAACGCCACCGCCAACACCAACGCCACTCGCTGAGGTTTCAGCTTCGCCATCGCCTCCCGATTTGGGCACTAGCGGTTTGTTGTCCTCCAGTTCGCTGCCCTCGCCCGTCTGTTCGGCGGCATCATCGCCAAATTGTTTGCGTCGCTTGCCAACACTGGCGCGTTTGCGTGTCCCTCCAGTGCTGCTCTCCGTCGAATTGGGATCATTGGGATCGCGTAGCTTCTTCACTTTGGGCGTACGATCTCGAGGCGGCTTATTGGGATCTTTGGGTGTGCGTGGTTTGCGTGGCTTCTTCTTCTTGCCACTGCCATCGGTGGAGGTGTCCAGTTCATTGGCCGAGTGCACATCCTGCGACAGATCACCCATACCCTCACTGTACTCCAGCAGACCGACTACACTTGTATCCCCCGCTCCCTGCGTCACACAATCCTCAGAGACGGGCAGTTGGGTGGTCGGTATAACGCTGCTGCTGCTGCTCGCACTGGCGGAGGCGACAACCACAACATTGCCACTGATATCCATCAGTTCCTGATGTTGCAGCTGCTGATGCTGCTGTTGTTGCTGTTGCAAGGCGGCGGCTGCTGCTGCCGCTTTATCGCCCTTCTTGGCGCGTGGCTTACGCGGCTTATTCGCGCCCTTGCCCCGACCACGTCCCGTGGTGCTGGACACTTGTGGACTCTCGACCATTTGATTGTGCAGCGTTGCGCTGCCACAATACGGGAGAGGAGGCATGCTTTGATAAAGCAGACACTGTGGTCCACCCGCACACTGTTCGGCCAGTTCGTGTTGCTGCAGCAGATTGAGACGCTCCTGCAGTCGCATTAGTTTCTCCTGATGCTGATGCTCATGCCCAGGTGGCATGCAGTAGATCTCTTGTATTTGCTGTTGAAGTGCAGCAATCTCCTGTTGATGCAACATCGGATAGGGTGGATACATTCCGGCCGCAGTGCCCGAGTATGGTGGCAACATCGGCGGCATATGCGGGGTTGTCTGTGGCGGTTGTGTTGGCCCGGCTGCTGCGCCACCTGCTGCCGTTGCGGCGGCGGCGGCTTCATAACCAGCCAATGGATGCGGTGGCATTGGTGTTATACCACCCATTGTTAGTGGCGTTGTCTGTGGTGGCATCGTTAGACTCGGATCGAGTTGGGACTGCGTCTTCTCGTCGCAGATCTCTTCCGCGGATTTGGTTTCATCAGTGGCGGCAAGGTCGGAGAGCGTTTGTTGTGTTTGCTCAGCCATCATATCTTCTGTGTGCAACAGCGAAGACTGCTGCTGCTGCTTGTGGCATGGTGTTGTTGTTGTGTCTTGGTCATCGTGTGTCGGCGGCTGGGTCATTGTGTCGCTTAACGTATCCGTTTGCGTTTTTGACACACAGCTATTCTCCTCATCCAGTGGCAATTGGGCACACAAATCGCCAGCAACTGTTGCTGCCTGCTCCGTTGGCTCACAGACGCTCTTCTCGAAATCCACATTCGACGATTGCGAATTGCTGTCGAGCAGCGCTGCTGCTGCGGATGCAGCACTTGAGGCAGCTGCTACGGCAGCAGCACTCGTCGAACTCATCGAATTGTTATCGAAAAGTCCGCCAACATCCACAGCACTCACATGATGATGATGATGGCTTGTGGCGGTGTTGTTGGTGTGTGTCGAATCCGAATTGCTGTTGAGCATATTGCTAGCGACTGCTTCCATTGAGGAGAGCAACGGTTGCTGATTCGCTGAATTGCTGTTGATGCTGCTCTGCGAGTTGCTGTCGTGCACTGAAGTCGGTTGATTGTTGACAATGCTGTTGGTGCTGCTGTTGCTGCTACTATTGTTGCTATTGTTGCTATCATTGGCAGCAACGGCCAACGTTGACGAATCATTCGAATTGGCCGTCTCATTGAGTATACTGCTCAGATGATGCGATGGTGTTGCTGTTGGTGTTGTTGGTTGCTGCTGTTGCTGCATTTGTTGCTGCACCTGTTGCTGTTGCTGCTGCTGCTGCTGTTGTTGTTGATGTTGCTGTTGTAGTTGTGGTATGGGTGAGCTGACATGCGCTGGCGACATTATTTGCTGGCTTGCAACAACAGTTGATGCTGCTGCTCCTGTTGCTGTTGTTTGTTGTTGTGTGTCTGCCAAAATATTAGCAAATGCATCAAATTGCTGATGTTGCTGCTGTTGTTGCTGCTGCTGCTGCTGCTGTTGTTGTTGCTGCTGTTGATTGCTGCTCTGCTGCGCATAGCTGGTCAAATGTGATTGCTGCTGATGCGGTGACTGTTGCTGATGTATAGGCGACAAATGTTGCTGCAATTGTTGCTGAAGTTGCGGCTGCTGTTGCTGCTGTGTTGCTTGAGCTGCGCTTGCCTCTAAAGTAGGTTGCTGCTGTTGTTGTTGCTGGTGATGAACGGAAGCACTTAAATGATGCATGCTGGGCAACGTTTGTTGATGCAACGGCGAAACATTTAATTGCGATTGCTGATTGTTGCCCACAATATCATTGATGGAATGCTGCAGTTGCTCATTCAGCTGCTGTTGCGCCTGCTGCTGCTGTTGCTGCTGCTGCTGTTGTTGTTGCTGCTGCTGTTGCTGTTGTTGCTGCTGCTGCTGCTGTTGCTGGTGTTGCTGCTGTTGTTGCACGGGTGCTGGCGGTGGCACTTGCACTGGCTGCTGTTGTGCGGCGGGCGGAACTTGTGGCTGTTGTTGTGCGGACACCGAGACGGGCACCGGCACCGGCACCGGCACTGGGACTGGCACCTGCTGCTGTGCCATACTCTGTCCGTACATCAACTGATGCTGCTGATGTTGTGCTGCTGCTGCTGCCGCTGCAGCTGCTGCTTGGGCAGCCTGTGCGGCTTGTTGCTGCTGTTGCAACAGTGCAGCCTGCGCCTGTTGCTGAGCCTGCTGCTGCTGCTGCTGTTGCGCCTGTTGCTGCTGTTGTTGCTGTGCTTGCTGCTGCTGTTGTTGTTGCTGTTGGGGTGTTGGTGGTTGCTGTTGAGACGCCTGCTGCTGCTGCTGTTGCATGGCGGCCATGTGCGCTGGCGCACCCCATTGCTGATGATGCTGGGGGGAGGGTGAGGCGGGCATGCGTGGTCCCATGACGGCAGCGCTGCGATAGGATGTGGGGTAATCCATCGGTGGCAGTCCATGCGCCTGGCTGGGCATTACCATTTGTTCGAGTGCTTGTAGCGTGTTCACGGGCGGCACGCCACCACCGCCACCAACAGCTGCTGTCGGCGGCACCTTGGCCCCGCTCGCCGCTGTCACACTCGGCGGTTGGGGGCGTGGCGACGGCAAACCAACCATGCCCTGTATGCTGTGCTGACTGGGCGAATTAACCTGCTGCTGCTGTTGCTGTTGCACCTGTTGCTGCTGCTGTGCTGGCGGCTTGGCAGGCGATACACCAACGGGTCGCGGTGACATTTGTGGATGCGGCGACATCGTCGGCGGACGCGGTGACATTTGTGGCGAGAGCTGTGGAAACGCGGCACGATACTGAGGCGACGAGTTGAGCTGAGCCTGAGCCTGCGCCTGATGCTTGCTGCTGGACATGTAAGGTGGAGCGCTCTGCTGTTGCTGCTGCTGTGCCTGTTGCTGCTGTTGTTGCTGCTGTGCCTGCTGCTGCTGATGATGACTGCCGTAGCTGGGCGGCATGCCCATGTGCGGCGGCGGCAACACGGCACCCGGCAGCTGCTGCTGCTGCATTAGGCTAACATGGTTCGGTTGCTGCTGCTGTTGTTGTTGCTGTTGCGCCTGTTGCTGCTGCTGTTGTGTCTGCAACTGTTGCTGCTGCTGTGCACTGGCTAAATGCGCAGCCTGCTGCTGCTGCGCACTCAGATGATGCGTTGGTGGCGCTGCTCCCGGCACAACATGCTGGCCATAGGCGCTCGCCTGATCCAATGCCGCATGGCCGTAGCCCACATGCTGTGGCGCCCCACGGCCCGGCTGATGTTGCATCGGGCTGCCGTACGGGCTGTGTGCATACGCTTGTGGCACTGCTGCTGGTTGTGCCGCTTGCGCAGGTGCACCCGCATACAGAGGATGTTGACCAGGTGCCTGGGGATAATGTTGCGGCAGTCGAGTCTGCTGCTGACTCTGCTGCTGCTGCTGTTGTTGTTGCTGCTGTTGCACCTGCTGTTGTTGCTGCTGTTGTTGTGGCGTTGGTGGCTGTTGTTGCTGTTGCTGCTGTGGCGCCAGACTCCCATAGCCCGTGGCGCCCAGTGCACCCATCATATTCTGTTGGGCGCCATAGGGTACCAGTTTCTGTTGCTCCTGTTGACCATAGGCGGGCATATGTTGGCGATAGGCGGCGCTGGCGTTGCTCTGACGCTGCTGCTGCGTCGGTGGCGCCACCGCCTGGGGATGCCCATAGGCGCTCAAACCGGCGCCCGGATAGGCTGCGGCTTGTCCCGGCACCGAGGGTGCTGCACCCCAACCGCTTAGGTCAGCCATGCCAACGCCCATCGCCGCATGCTGATCGGTGGCCCCCAACCCGTACAGATTCTCCGCCGTTGGCTGGTACGATGGATATTGTGGCTGTTGCTGTAACGGATGCGGCGCCCGATGACGCGGCGGATAGCCGCCCGGTGGGCCCATCGCTCGAGGATTTGCCGCTGCAACGGCTGCTGCTGCTGCGGCCGCATCATAACGGTAATAGGGATCTCTGTCAAGTGGATAGAAAAAAGACATAAATTAGTACAAATTTAGTTATGAAAACATTCCCCCCTTTAAGTTAAGAACCTTAACTTGTATAAATACCTCAAAAATAGATACTTCAGCCTTACAGTAAATATAAACTATGTTGTCAAAAATATCACTTTGAGTCTACAAGCTATTTTTTTGGTGTACCTGGAAAACGTTGCTAACTAAAAGTTCTTTAAATGCTACACTAAATAAATTTTCTTTCGTATTGTGTTTTTGCGATACAAAATACCCAAGTAAATTATAAATTTATCCAAATAACTTATTTTATGAGGTTTAGAAAATATCTGATTTTAACTGGTGTTACACTAAATATAAGTTATGCCCTCTCAAAATTTATATTTACTCTATACAAGCAAATTCTATAATGCCTTTCTAACTTTAACTTGAATAAGTGCATTAAAGAAATGTTAAAGAAATTTTAAGTAATAGTAAATAACAAAATGTTTTCTTACATTTCACATATTATAACTTGAAAATAGACATTTACATGCAATATACATTTAATTTAATTCATTCTCTTTCCCATTCTTCATATTAAATCTACCGTTAACTTATTTTACTGATATACCCAAAATCAAAGAGAGATAATTTGAACATTTAACACTTGACATGGCCAAAAACTCACCCTTGGTGATTGCCGTGAAACATATTTTGTGCATTTCCATCCATCAGATTTTTGAAACGCAGCGCACACAGAAATGTCCGTTACGCGTCGTCGTCGTCGGATGGACGCGACGATGCTGCTGCTGCTGCTGCGTTTTTTTCACGTTTGCTCGACGATTGGCTTAATTTTGATGCTACTCTCTGCGCGTGGCCGTTCTTGTCAAAAGTGAACTCAGTGCGGGGGAGGGTGTGGAGGTGAGGTTGAGGGTTGTGGGGTTGAGGGGTTGAGGAGGAATTGACGACGCTCACCACGTTGTTGTGTGGGTGTTGTTAGTCGGTTTACTCGCAGTTTCACTCATTTAACCACGGCGCAAATGCTGCAAAATTTGTCGTCGTCGTCGTCGATGATGCGCACTCGATAAGTCAGAGCAACTCTTCTTCTCCAAAAAAAAAAATCAAATCTAGGATAATTTTAACGCAATTTGTTTTTTGGCGTTTTGGTCGTTTTTTTTTTTTTTTTGTTTCTTCAAGTTTGTTTCTAACTAACTAAACTTAATTACAGCTCATGTGCTCTTTTTTTTGCCTTATCTCTTTTTTTTATATTGTATACACATTCGTGTTTGTCCTTTTAGTTTTATTCGTCGTGATTGTGGTTGTTGTATTTGTTGTTTCTTCGCACACTTCATGGCCGACCTTTGACATATTCGCAGTGAAACATTAGCTCACAGCTGCAAACAATATTTTGGGATAAAAATACATTTAAATTATGCGAAAATTTAATTTTTAGAAATAAATATATAATCTTTGACGAGTTAAAGTTTTTGCGTAAAACGGTAAATTTTTGTGTTATATTGATTGAACGTATTTAAAACGTCGATTCTGTAAAGATAAGAATGAAAAAGACCAAAATTAGTTAAGCGATTAACCTTTACTTTTATTATAAAAATTATATATATTATGTATTCTTAGTTAATATCCAAGTTTAGACATTTTTTTGTTTTTGTTTAGAATTGTATTCATTAATTGAATAGTTCGCGATCACATTTATAAGTTATTAATAAGTATAAAATAGGCATAACTTCTGGAATTAACTATTGTTCTATTTATCGCACTGTATATACATACATATATAAGTAAACATATTTATGCCATGACTTTTTATGCTGTTGCTGTCACTTCAACTTTTAAGGGGAAAAGCTATACGCTTATGAATTTCTTCATTTACACATATAACGTACAGTTTGACCCCCTAAACATTTGAGTGTTATTATCCAACACTTAAACACACTACACAGATTTGATACACACACAAAATGCTCACACACACACATTTGAAACGTGACGCTAGATATTTGTTGGTAAGTAAAACGCTAAGTCTGTTTTTTGTTAAGATGTTCAAAATCCGTGAAATTGTCAAAGGTTTTCACAGCTACAGCTAGGCTGTACCAAACAAAATACCGTTAAAACCATCCCCCAAAATAAAATATATATCTATATAGACATATACATACATACATATTGCAACAAAAGCTTCAAATTTAAGACGAAAAGTGTTGTTGTTAGAAAAGAGAAGTGTAACCAATTAATGAGGCGTGGATTAAGACTGGTCGTTGTTTTTTGTGTTTGGGTTTTTTGGGATCGAGAAACCCTTTTCTTGTGAGGCTTGGAATTTCTTATGATTATTGTGTTTGTGTTATATGTGTGTGTGCGTTTGTGTGTTTATTGCTGTTTTTGTTGGTGCTTGTGGGGATGGTGTTGATGGCGACATCCGCTGCTTTGCAGTGAGAAAAAAAAACAATGGCAACTCTATCGATTTTTCGCATTGTCTGCAAAGGTTTTAGCCCAAAAATCTAAAGTAGCAGCAGCAAAGGCAGCAAGAAAAAAACTCGACAGGGATGCGGGTGGTTACAGTTATATTTTTTTAGGGGTGTGATGGTGGGGGTTAAGCAGCAATGCCCAAAAGATATGCAAATGTTGCAAACAGCAGCCAAAGGTGCGGGACATCTGTATGTATGTGTGTCAATGTTTGCAAATGGAAAGTGTAAGCCAAAGCAGATAGAGAGAGAGAGATACAAGCTAGATATGTGAACTTTAACGTGACACGAAGCGCAAACAAATATTTATTGTCATTGCCAAATTTGCCAAAATGTTTTCTAATGTTTTTATTGTCATGTTTTTCTTTTAATTTAAAATACATTTATTATTTTAAGATTACACTTTTTCTTTCGTTATTGTATTAACCGCTAAATAATAATACTCTACTTTGTTCGTGTCGTGTCACGCAACTAACTCGACGCTCAACTCTTACACAAAACTACATTGAGCTGGGTATACATACATACAAAATATGCAGTTAGTAAGTCACACACACACACAATCTGTTGTTGTTGTTGTCATAAATACGTGCGCATATATTTTGCTTGCCAGACAGCTAGGCAAAAGCAGCTAACCAAGCACATTCAGCCAACCAATCAACACAGTGGCAACACTAGCTCACACGCATACACACATCCAAATACATCTCAAAACTTATGTGGAGTGCATGACATGAGAGCTAAGCGAGCTTAGGCTATTGCCTCCCTCCCTCTCCAGATTCTACTCTACTAATGCGTACTCCCCTTCCTCTAGCACCCGCTCCAATTGCCGTCTTCGCGCTCAGCTCTCATTGGGCAATCATTTAGTCGTCGTCGTTGCTGTTTATTGTTGTTCTTGTTGTTGTTCGTAATCAATTACATTTGGCTTTTGCAATTTCAGCTATTTATTTATTTAGTTTCAGCTTTTTTTCCATTATTATTAGACTAGGTATTTGTGTATCTGTATGTGTATGTGTGTGTTGGTATCTAGCAGATAACTAAGGCTACACAAATGTATGTATGCAATTTATGTATGTGTGCATATGTATATTTATTTGTATATGTATTGCGGGCTACATGTCATTGAGTTTACGTTTTTTTTGTCTTCTCTTCTGCTTTTGCTTCACGTTTTTTTTTGGCGTCGCCATCGTCAAAAGTAATTGCAAAAACAATAAACTAAAAGCAATAGTAATATGTAAAGCAAAGGCAACAACACAAGCATCTCAAAAAATTGTGAAATTATATGGTTTGTGTGTACGAAATATATATATATATATATATTTAAATGTATGTATAAATTGGGGCTATATGCGCAACTGTACTTTTGTTTAAAATAAGCGAAAAATCGATTAAAGGTGATAATAGACAAGCAAATTTCTGTTTGTTCAACTTGGGTGTCAACAACAACAAGAATGTCGCCGTCGCCGCTGCTGCTGCTGGTGACCTGACTGCGACGACTACGCTGCTGCGACTAACATTTTGTTGTTGTTTTTGGTAGCTCCTCTGTGGATTTGTCTCTCTTCTTCTTCATTTTTGTGTTTTTCTTTTATTGCGCGACAGCACTTTAATGGGCCGTAAAAAACTGTTCAGTTGACAGTGTTACCCAATTGTATTATTTTTTGGTTCTTATAAGTGGCCTGCGACTGTCAAGTGCCGTTTGCATGTTTATCGATAAACCAAGACCTACAAGAAAATGCAATTACAATTATTAAGAGCATATCATCTCCCAACAATTCTCTCAACATAAACTACGAATAATAAAACAAAATTTGCCAAACAACAACAACCATTGAGCCAAACTAATTGCGAACAACAAAAACAGAGTTCATTCACCTTGTCCAAAACAAAAAAAAAATTGGTTTGAGCTTTGCTTTTGGCTGGCTTAGCGGCATAATTCGGCAGTTTTTTTTTTAAATGTAACCAACATTTGACCCATAACAAATAAATGATTAATAGGAGTGTGAATGGAATGCATGGAATGATAAGTTGTTGTTGTTGTTGGTGTTCTGCTTTTGTCACTCAGAGCAGCGCAGCAGCAGCAGAATAGAAAGAAATGCGCGCTTATTACACATAGGTTTGTTTGCTTGTGTGTGTGTGTACATTGCTCCTCTCTAATGGCAATCACAAGTCAAGTAGTCAAGTGGCTTTTGGCGTATGTATGTGTGTGTACGCCGGGCACTAACAGTAACTAAAATATAAAAGAAAAGTACAGTTGGTTTTTGTAAGAAAAGCAACAGCAACCAAACAGCAGCCAAGAAGATGATGGGCGCACACAACACATACATACAAAATGGTAATAAAATAGGTAAAGTAACAGCGACACCAACACTAAGGTTTTTTTTTGCGGCAACATAAATTACTACACGTCGTTGCTTGCTTTTCAAATGTGTAACGGTGCATTTCTGTTTTCTGTGACGTGCCTGAACACCCAAAACAATTTGGGTGGCAACACTGCCTCCGGCGGCTGACGTTTGCAGT
Organism: Drosophila fungiperda; assembly: GCA_035042345.1. Classification (NCBI taxonomy): domain Eukaryota; kingdom Metazoa; phylum Arthropoda; class Insecta; order Diptera; family Drosophilidae; genus Drosophila; species Drosophila fungiperda. The sequence continues at coordinate 4,347,351 of JAWNLM010000145.1, read as the reverse complement.
AGTAAAATAAAACCGACAGGAACATAGAATAAAAATGAACAGGCAAGAAATTGACGCCATGTTTCCCGCTAAGAATTTCCGAAAATAATACAACAAAATGTGTAGAACAAATGGCCAAATAGCCTGACCCGATTATCGAGTTAAACTGTTGTATAAAATTTGCACCTGGACCTAAACCGGATAGTGCCATTGAGTGTAAAAACAACAACAAGCATACGGATCATACACACACACACTCACAGAGCAGAGGCGAAACAAACTTGCAAACAGCCGATGTGAGAGAGCGCTTTGAAAGAGAGCGCCAACGAGAGCGTGCCCAAAAGGGAGAGCCAATGCAAAAAGAGAGCAATAGAGCGCCGGCAGTGAGAGAGAGAGAGCGGTAGCGGCGAGTAAAAAGAAGACAACAAAGAAGCAAAAGAAAAAACAGCCCAACAAGTGAAAAAGCAAAAGAAAAAACAACAACAAAAATTCTCTGACTAAAGCAAAGCGAGCGCTAAAGAGACAGCCAAAAGCGAATTACAAAAGCAAAGCGAGTATATCACGTGCTGCCATACAGACGAATGATAGAGAGAGGGGGAGAAGGAAGGGGGAAGGCGTGTTGGGTTGTGTTGAAGCAACAGCAACAACGCGTGCCGGCCTTTGGCGGCAGAGATTGAGACTGAGCGAACAGCGGCAGCGACGCCAGCGTCGTCATATTAGACAGATGGCCGGCACATTTGTTGGGTGGTGATGACAACGACGACGGCGACTGCACACCAACAGCGGCGGCGGCGACGGCGTTCGTATAGAAAGAGTGTCGAAAAGAAACGACCAGTTGACAAGAGCAGTCAAAACAAAAACGCGAATATGAAACAAGGCGCAATGGAAGACAAGACGATTACTTTGGGAGTTGAGCAGAAAAATTATTATTATTATTGCTGTTAGTTGGATATTTTTTAGGTATGTATGTATATATGCATGTATGTATGTGAGCATGTGTGCAATTATCATGGATACATCTGGAGAGAAAAGCGAAATCAGTGAAGAAGTCGAACGCAATTTTAAATGTAACGAACGAAAAAAAAAAGCGTGTGTAGCAAAGCAAAGGCAGGCAGCAGCCATGATGGCGAGAATGGCCAGCGAGGATGATGATGATGATGACGAAGACGACGGCGACAAGTACAAAACACGTATTAAGTATGCATGTGTAGTATGTATGTACTTGTATATATGTGTGGGTATTGGAGATTCGCATGATTCGTGCAAATTCGCCGCATAGTTGCCCTGTTGGTATGTTGTTTGCTCTTGTTGTTGTTGCTATTTTATTCGCATTCGCATATCGTTTAAGTACGCGCGCTTCTGTGTGTGTGTGTGTGTGAGTATCTGTCATGGGCTGCGTGAATTTGTATTTGCCTGCGTGTAAATGTGCGTGTGTTGGTGTGCGTTGGGGTCGTCGTCGTTCATATGTTTTTGTGCTTGTTGTTTGGTCGGTTTTGATTCGGTTTTGGATGGATGATATGCTTTGGCTTTGCCTCTTTTGCTGCTGCTATTGTTGTTGTTCTTGCATTTCATCCATCCACATTCGCGTACTCTCTCTCTCGCTCTGTCTCCCATCTGCTGTTTGACTCTCGCGCGAACAACGACCGGTCATGCATGAGTGTCAGTGTGTTTGTATAAATATGTCTATCTATGTATGCATATATGTGTGTATGTTTGCATGTGTGTCTGCTCTTGCTTGCTGTGCTTCGATGAATTGTTGTTTGCTTTAGTTTTTTCTTCTTTTTGTCGTCATTGTCGTCGTTCTCATTTGCACGTCACGTAAAAAAAGCGCGTTTGTAGTTTTTTATTACAGTGGTTGTCATCGCTCGCAAAATTACAAATTAGCAAATATTTAATTAGCAAAATATATTAGTATCAGCAACTAAAATCCATAAGTGTTATATAATCGAATTAATAATATCATATTGTTATTTTGTAACTTAATGAAGTTATTTACATATATTATAATTTTTGTGATATGCTCAAATTAATATATTTTTATTATCTTTATTTGTTTAGCGACCACTGTGCCTTAATTTTTCGCCGCAGCTCCACCAACCCAACACTCACACACAACCACAGCAGACGAAAACCCAAAACTCAAATGCCTGACCGGTCCTCTCTCTGTCTTACACCCACCACTCTCTTCTTTCACTTTGTCTTCCTCTCCCTCTTTCAGATGCAGCGGTAGTTGGGGATGTGTTAGGGGCTACACGTTGTTGTTTGGGGCGCGTGTGACGTTTATTTTATTTCTTTGGTTTTTCTTTTATTTTACTTTAGTTTTTTTTCGTACACACTTTGCCCAACCATAAAGAGTTGATTGAAATTATTTCAGCTCAGGGTACTGGTGTGTGTGTGTGTGTCTATGTGTGTGTGTTCGTTTTTCGCTCAGTTCATATGACTGTGTGCGAGTGTGTGTGCTCGTTCATTTTTATTTGCTGGCTGAGTGAGTGACTGCTGGCAACGCTTGTATATATATGCATAAATGTGTGTGTGTGTTTGTGTGTATCTGCTTTTGGTTAAAGATACATAATTATTTCTAAAAAGCATTTTCTGCCTTGCTATTGTTGTAAATTTCTCGAAATTTCACGTTTCGCCTGTGCATAGCATTCGTATTCGCATTTCATTACCGCACCCAACTTAATTAACAAAAAAAACTGCAAAATGTAATATTAATAATCGACTAAGTACAAATTTGTATGTGTACTTATGTATGTACGTGTGTGTATGTTTATATATATATATATTTATATGTATTTACTGTTTGAACTCACCTCTCTTTGCTGCTAATCCATTGGAATTTTGGTTTGTAGTTTGTACATTTGTAAATTTAATATAATTTTTGTGATCGAACTTTGTTTTTTTTTTATTATTGTGTTTTCTGTCTTGTGGGTTTTGCGTTTTGTTCGATTGACATGAGAGCGAGGCGAGGCGAAATCTATCGATAGTTATACATGCAGCGCCATTTGCCTTTTGCGGACAGCGACGACGGCGACAACTTTGAAATGTGAATGATGATGACGATGAAACACACAATGATGGACGTTGCGAGAATGCGAATGGCAACAACAACAATGCTATTTCGAGTGTAGATACAGCGAAGCAAGAGCAAAAGCAGCTACAAAACACATGCGAAATAATAATTGTAGCATTGCAATAACAAACTCAAATATGCCTATAAGGCAAATTATAAAGAAGAAGCAGAAGACAAATGGCTGAAAGTAGTAATAAACAGAAACTACAAATGCGCAACGATTGAAGCTGACTACTGCTTCTTCTTCTTCTTCCGCTGCTGACTACTGCAGCTTGAGCGCACTACACACACAGATATGCGCGATAATTGCAATTAAACATGGGGCTCCACAAAGAAATCGATAGATATTGCTTTTAAAAAAAATATACAGATATATATATGTATACAGATATATATATATATATATGTATGTATAGAAAAGCAGACGTGAAAATGGTTTTGTGTAATTGTAATTGGAAAAGGAAAACCAACAGTGGAAGTGGCAACAAAAGCTGCTAAAAAGAAGTCATAAAAAAATGTTACAGCCGCCGCAGACGACGAGACTGCGACTGCTGCTGTTGCTCTCGGCGCCATCAGCAACAGCAGTAGCAGCGGGTGCGACGGCGAGCGCATGAAAATTTACGCTCTCATCAATAGCGCGTAGTTCGAGAGAGGGAAAGAGAGAGCGCGCTAACAGCGAGTGCCCCGGCTAGAAAAACGTGTACCAGTGTGTACATGTGACTCAATATGTGTGCTTGTATGTGCAAAGGAGGTAGACAGATGACAAGCGGCAGAGCGCGACAGAGACGAGACAAATCAAATGGCACACAAGAAGAAAAGACAATGCAAGCAGCAGCAGAAGCGCTGCTCACACTACAGTAAACGCTCGATAATAACAATTGTCATTCAAGTTTAGCGTTGTTTCATGATCTAATGGCCAGAGTTTAAATTCTACGATGTTTCTTATAGTTAGAATCTAATCTGACAAAACAATAAAAATTATTTCCAATATTATTTAAAATTAATATTTAATTAAGTAATTTTAAATTGAATAAATAATAAATAAATGAAATAAGTAAAACATTTGTCGAAGGCCTAGGTTAGTAATCGCTTACACAAATTTATGCTTGATACTTATTGTAGGCAACATATTGTAAAATAAATAATATATAAGACCTTTAAATTTAGATCTTTCTAAAATTCTAATCAGTACAATTTTTATTTAACATTCACATATATGTATGGGCAAATTTAAGTGATGGTTCGAACTTTAGAGTGATTACTGTATAACAAGAACCATACTAGATTGCATAGTCATTGCCGGGTAACACACGCACACACACACATATTTGCGGTAAATGGATACCGTTGCATGCAGATGTTCACGCGTAAATCAGTGAATACACACACACACGCTCACAGACAAATATTTGACACTCAATACGAAATATGAATAGGGCCTAGAAGAGGAAGCAGTAGAATAGCAGCACTAACAACAAAACCCGTGCAAATGGACATTTACAGCGGGGGCGAACGCAAGCAGCCCCGACGTATTTATGTGTGACTGCGCTGCTTGTTTTCGCAGCAGCCGCAGCCGCATTTGCACAGGTGTGTGCACAATCTGCATGCGCGTGTGGCAACGCTGCAGCGAGAAGGACCAATACATACACAAAAAGCTGCCAGCGAAAAGTTTTTTGTTCCTTTTTTTTCGTTTTGAACATTGCAAAATCAACGCGCGGGACACACGCCACTCACAAACAGCGACAACAACAACAGCACCAGCAACGGCAAATATAGAAAGAAGCAGCGTGCACAAAGAAATGAAAATATAAATGGCGAACTCGCCTCGGCGAATAATTACAAGACATTTTATTACACTCACACAAACGCACATACGAACACATGCAAAAAGGCCCCAAAATTGGCGAAAATCATTGTCGATTTTTCTCGGCTCTTGCAGCCGAAAAATTCTTTTTTATTCAATAGCAAAAAAAAAAAATAGAAATTAAAATAAACTTCCAATGCTGCCACCCCCACAAATTATAACAGCAACAGCAAACGAAAACGTAGCCGACAGACATATGCACGCACACAAACACAAAAAGGCATTATTATAATCAAACATCACCATCAAGCGAAAATCGAGCATCGCCGTCACACACATACATGCATACACAGTAGCAAATGCACAAAACTCACACACATTCACAGAGGGAAAGAGAGAGACAGCGAGATCCATTTTTAATTATACAAAAGGTGAACGTGAAAATGTTTTTTTTTTGCGTTAACTTTGATTTAGATTCATATTTTCCTTTTTTTTTTTTTAGTTATTGATATTAGAAATTAACACACATACATTTAAAAACACATCAAAATGCACTTGGCCAAATATAAAATTCGGAAAAAACAATTGAACGTTGATTGCGACGACGTCGGCTGCTGCTGCCGCTGCGGTCGTCGTCGTCTCGCGAAATACATATTTCTTTTGCCGTTTTTCTCGTCGTTTAGTTGTCGTTGTCGCCGTCGTCGTCTTCTTCTTCTACTCTCGCTCTCTACTTCTTTCACATTTTTTCTTTTCGTTCTTCGTTTCAAATGTCTGGTTTTTTTTTTGTTGGTTGTGGTTTTTAGAAAATCATATAACGTTTGAAATACGCTCAATATTCTCTTGGTTTTTAGCGCAACTGGTTGCCGGCAACTTCATGTGCGTTTTGTTATATGTTTTAATTAATTAAATCATTTCTTTTTACCGTTTAACGCAAAATTTTTAGCAGCACTTTGTCAGACATGTACGCACCACATCAAAGACCTCCATTTTGTTTAACAGCGACTAGCGATGTCCGATATACCACTCACCAGTTACTCATCGAATACATCCTTTTGAAAGTAACGAGTAACTATAGTGTTTGGGTACAAAAAAATACTTTTCTTATCGATGAACATAAAATATAAAATTACATTCTAAGCACTAATTAAAAAAACAAAAAGTGTAAATATTAATAAATAATTAAACTCAGTTCAGTTTAGTAGTGTTGTTTACATACAATCAAATATCATTTATCTTACAGGTATATTTTGCATATAATTGTTAATCGATTAATTGAGGTTAGAAAGTCATTTGAATTTTAAGCGATTTTTAGTCTTTTCTTCACTGGGCTGTTCTCCTCGTCTACGTTTTCCGTTTCTGTCGCTAATTCATCCATTTCGTCATCGCTTCGGCTACTATCGGAACTATCGGAGAATACAATAGGCCCTTTGCCCTTGACAAACATTATAGTTTTGCCCATGCGACGGGATTCGGCGCGCAAAAACAAACAACGGCAAAAGCGATCGATGGCATTTTTGCCTTGATCCTCAGAGAGACCAAAAATAAAAGCACTGTAAGTAGAATAAATTACAGAATAAAATTAATGTTTTGCAAAAAATAAAAAAGGTTTTATATACATACAATAAATACACATAAAATAAGTATATTCAATGTATGTATAAATGTCGAACTTCTTTTGCTTATGATAGCTGAATATCCATATAAATAAAAGTCAATAATAAAATACTGTTTTGGGTCTAACATACTGTGTCTATATAGCAATCCTATCCTATAAACTGGGTATTTTCTGTAGCGACATATGCCCATTCTTTGAGAATCAGAAATAATCCTCAAAACCAAAAATTAAAGATTTAGTATTCTGGGAAAGTAACTGTGTTTCATCCGGAGGACCTTCAAACTGACAAAAAAAAAGCTTTCATTCGTGCAGGTCGTGGCTTAATAATACAAATAATAAAAAAATTTATTTTAATATAAAGAAAAAAATACTATTAGTAATTATGTATAAATGTAATGTAAATATATAGAATGAAAAGCGAATAATAATAATAAACAATGATCATTCTAAGTTATCGCAATTACTTACAGATTGGCAACATCGTAGGGTCCTCGCAATTGGAACTCATGAGCAGCACCGCTACTAAAAATCACATTCTTCGATTTGGCTTTGGTGTAGTAATTTTGGGCCACCTTAATCATATCCTTGCGGTTATTGGAGTCGGCAATTGCCGGTGCATATTTCAGTTCAAAGAACATTCCTCGGCGCACCGCAATCAAATAAGCCTTGCGATGAACCAGTAAGCGTGAACCGGCAGCGGGATCGAATGTGATAATGTCGCCATTAAATGTGGTGCAACAGTGCTGTAAAATTGATTTCAGTTAACAAGACAATTCACTTACTAAAAGATTAATCCGGCAACTGCAATTTACCGTTAGTGCTGCATCGGTTTTTGGCTGACCCGCAATCAGATTAAATTTTCGCAGATTGAGAGAAACGCTCTAGAAACACATTATGATTATTATTGGGTTTTTTATTATTTAGGATTCGACTTACTGCATTACCATTGCGTGAGAAACATTCGCATCCACATACAAAATTGTTATGCGTTGCAATATTCGCAATTTTCCTGCAAATTCTTTGCGCAAATGCTCTATGCCAAATGGCTCAGGAAACATTTCAGAGCCCCTTTTTCCAGCCTCCTTTTTGCTGTGATCGAAACTCTGATCGATTGCTATCGTTTTATACCCTAGCTCAACCAGTTCCTCCAATATTGGGCGCAGCACTTTGTCATCTTTATTATATGGTATACAAAAATCGTAAAAACTTTGTGTTTGCTCCATGTTTTGGTTTAGAGTTGCAAGCGCAACATGTGAGTGAAAACAGGGTTGCTTTTTATTACTGACATCGATTAAGCCACTTAAATGCAACCGCTTAAATTATCGCATACAAAGCGATATATCGATTAATGTAATTCTGAAAATAATTTAGATTTTTAATTATTTCTATGTTTTTATATATATTTATTGAATTTCCTTAACTACAACATTAAACAGAATTCACCAGAGTAAAGAAATCTTGCAAAATTAAATCGTTTCCTTATATATATTTCATTGTTTATTTTATATAAACCTGTGGTCAAATTTTGTATTTTAGTAAATCTCCGATTTAAACAATTTATTAACATGTAAGAATTATTGTATTTAATATAAAAAATTTATTTAAATTAAGTTAAAATCATATTCTTGGCGTTATATTTATTTAGCGATATTTTACTTTCAACACATTCTTTTTTTAATGAAATCTGTGAAAACATGTGTTTTTCAGTTTCTAATATCTAATTCCATATTTATACTTAGTAATTGTGATTTCGTTAAATCTGTTGTCCTTCATATACATATACAAGTAGTATTCCCACATAGGTAATTCAATATATTCTTCGAATGGGGTTCTATTCCGGGTGGATAACCAACCTGGAATTGGGCCTGATCTCAAGCAAGTCAAACTTAAGCGCCGACAGATCGCCAAGGAATTTGTGTAATTTCCGCTGAACTGTGATTATGGCAGTAATCATAATTCAGCGGAATCACAATCGAGCTCAGCCGCTATTGGAATTCGTCTCGTGTGAATGCTGTAATAAATATATTTTTAATAGAGAAAAAATATATATGGAAAATAACTCACGTTTTGTGCCTGGTTAATGCGTCCTTTCTGGCAAATGATTTGCCACAGATTTCACAGCAATGTTTATTATCGCCGTGCGAGGCGGCATGTCGCGTCAAATTATCCTTGCGCTGAAACATTTGATTGCAGCCCGGATATTCGCAGCTATATAATTTAATCGCGCCATGACTTGACCTGTCAAAACAGAATTATAAAAATATAAGCGATTATTATATGAAGCTGGTGCACGCTTCTCGGGCAACAGTGGCAAATTACTTGTAGTGACGTCGTAGCGTTTCCACTTTGCTAAACACTTTGCAACACTCGCTGCAGCCCCAGGAAAATGTCGGCTGATTGGGATCCACCTCCTGGTGGGTCACCATGTGTCGCTTCAGTGCCGCCTTAAACCAGAACGCCTTGCTGCAACCAGTGTGGCTGCATCGAAAAGTTTTATTTGCATCCATTTGATTTTTAATTTTTATAATTTATAATTTTTATATTATTTTTATCGATAGTTTCTTCAATTTACAGATGACGCTACGTTACACGAATGCTTTCTTTATCAAAAATAGCTGTGTGTAATTCATTTATAAGCTGTTTTAGTTATATTCCATTGTTGTATCTAGAAATAATGAAATATTTTATTTATTTGTTTGTTATTTTTTTAAAATGTATTCGCAGAGCAGCTCTTGTCGCTTGCAATATTTCTCCCTTACTAAACCATTTACTTATTGTATTACTTATCCAGTGCTGTAGAAATATATCGCATTACATCAAAACCTACAACAATTTTAAGAACATAGCACAATATTTGTTTAAGAATAAGTTTAATAACATTATATTTGCGATTTTTATTCTTGGAAATAGAGTTCAACCTTTTTTAGTGGCTATTTGTTGACAAGCGCTGAATTCAGTTCACTTCGGAACTAGTGCACCCAAACACAGCCTACCGATATATACCAATGTTAAACAGCTCTCACCACTTACAACATATGTCTTAGCAGACGTCTATCGATAGAACAACAATATTGAAATGACTTTGGCTAAATCCTCAAACTTAACAGAGGTAACAATCGAAGAGAATTGTCCGTTTTTTTTTATAATTTTGTTTTTTATTTGCACAGAAAGGCATAGGAACAACAACACATATAATTTCCTACATGTACAAATTTGCTAGATTCAGTATTAGGTGAGATGATCAATTGTCGGCGTTTTGTTATCGTCAGGATGCGGTGTTAAATGGGCATCGTTGTTATTCTCTTGCTTGGAATGCTCAAATTGCTTGGCCTTGGCGCGACGCGATTTGATCAGTATGCCATGTCCAGGACAATCGGAATCATCCGCATAGCACTTCTCCCGACAACATATGCGACACATCCGAAACTCACATTTGGATCCCAAAGGATTGGCGCATCGTTCACAAAATTCCATATGTCTTTCGCGCCGCATCTGCAATTGTGCATCGGTTTTACTGGGACGACGTTGGCGACGACGCAATTTCTTCATACGTTTGCGGGATATTTCATTGCCGGCATTGTCAAAGTACTGTCGCTTGGTGTGATTCGGATCGATGGCTTCCCGTTGCTTCTCGGCGATTTTCTGACGATGCGATTCGGGCGATGCGCGTATATAGGGCTGGCACAACCAAGGCTGCACCAGCGGCAACTCACTCACATTTAGCTCCATCTCCTCGGGCTCATAGTCAAGTTGACCCTGTTGATATGGCTCGTATTTGGCCTGCACTCGGGCGACCACGCTGTGGAACTGCTGCACTTGATTCGCCGTGGCCAACTGTTCCCGCAACTCCGAATTCTCTCGAATATTCATGCTGCAATGCCAGAAAACATAAGATATCTAATTACATGTAAATCTAACCTTGTAATGGATATTATATTGACTTCGCTCTGATCCCATAAGGTATATATATATATATATATATAGCATCTAGCAATCATACGACATATATATCTACCTAAAGGTACAATCGCCTACTACTCACATGTGATGGAAGAGCTTGAAGAGATGGCCGCGTATATAGGAGGTGGGACACGGATACAGATCAACAAATTCCATATATTCCTTGGCCATTTGCCACACTGGCGGAGAGATGCCTTTAAATAGAGCAGGATTGTGTAGATTACCCTCGGCGGTCATGACACCATCGACCCCTGTCTCAGCCAGACAACGATGCACATCCTCCACGCCCAATATATTGCCATTGGCAAACATTGGTATCTTAATGTGCTCGCGCACATCTTTTATGTAACTCCAATCGGCAACGCCCGTTAGTGGACCCTTCTGCTCCCGTGTCCGTCCGTGAACGGTGAGCAGTTGACAGCCAGCGTCTTCCAGCATTTTGGCATACTCAATTGTCTTGTTGCGATCATCGAAACGACGGATCTTACACGTCACAGGTATGGAGAGCTTTTCATTAAGTGTTTTCACTACAAAATAAAAACATTATTTATCAAATAATATTATTTTTTTTTTCGGGAACACACCAATTTGAGTTAAGAGCTCCCACTCGTCCTGCAGGAAGGCGCCATAATGTCCACGCTTTGCTATTGCCTGGGGGCAGCCGAGATTTATATCCACTGCATCGCAATAATTCTGTGCAGCCAGCGCCGCCTCCAATATCTGTTGCGGATCATTGCCGCAGAACTGTATAATCAAGGGTCGATCCTCGGGACACGTTTGCAGCGCATCCTTGCGATACTTCAGATCGGTGGCAAACAGATTCGCATGATACATGGGCGAATAGCAGAGCTCGGCGCCATATCGACGACACAGCATTCGCCAGGCCAACTCACTTTGATCCACCATCGGCGCAACCACATAACGCGGTGAGCCCAGGACACGCTCATAGAAATCATAGCCACCCAGCTTTTTGCTACTGACTTCCTCAGTTTCGTTCACCATATCCAACAGCTGCAATTGCAATTTAAAAAGGAATCAAAATTAGAAACTAGAAATTATAAATTCTGTTTACAATTTTATTTGTAGAAGAAATCATAGTTCATTGATTTCTGTTTATTAAGTTGTTTATTACAATTTATTAGGCACTATTTTTAAAATATACTTTATTTTTGTCAGTAAAAATAAAGTTATAATAAACAAAGGCTGCCTTTAAAATTAATTTTATTTGTGTAAAATATTAAAAATTTGCCAAAATAATTTGTGAGTGCGCCCCAATAATAAATGTAGTATTAGTCAAGTTAGATTTAGTTCTTGGAATATAAAGTCCAATTCAAAATTATAAATGATTTATACTTCTTTAAATAAAATTGATGTTAAAATATTTTTTTTTTTTTTTTTAAATGGCACATTACAACAATTATTTATAAAAACATTTTTAAAAAGAGTTTGTGTTACAATTTAAGTAATATTTTAATAATTGTTTAGATTAATAAAACAGGATTATCTGGATTATATTTAATAAAATCATAATTGTAGTAGAAACCTATTTTGTAGTTTTTTTTGTAATATAATTTGTATAATAATACGACAGGCAGTAGAATTTTCACTCGAATTTTAAATTAATTTACCCAACAAGTAAACTGCATTTTGCAAGAATATGATTAACATTTAACTCCTTTAATGAAAAAAAAATTCAAATCATAATTGAAGAAGAAAACTATTTCGTAGTTCCCTATTGATAAAATGTTGCATAATAATCAGACACTTAAATTTTAAATTAATGTGTAGTGCTATGATATAAAGTACCATTACGATACGATGGGATCTTTGAAACCATGTCAAGCATCCATAATTAATATCGATCGTAATTAGTAATTAGCCAAAACATAAACAAAAACAAACTAAAACTAAAACGCTGAGTTCAGAATTGTGTGTGACCGTTTGACATTTGACAAAGTTGAGCAATGCTATTTCAAATTGTGAGCACGGTTCGTCAACCGCTGGGGAATATTTTCAGTCAAAGCACACCTGCTGAACTAGCTAATTAGTGACACATTAGCAAAAAAAAAAAAAAAAAGAAGAGCAGAAAAAAAACCAAGTTGGGTGCGGCAGCTGAACAAAATTTACATTAATTCCGAGCTGTGGGTGGGTGTTCACTTTTTTTCCATCGAATTAGAGGTTTTACTTTCAGTTTGCTCCAATTACAACATGTATGTTTTCAGCATGTTACATATATATATATATAGGTATGTATTATAATCACCCATTTCACTTTCCCAACAAGCTGATTTCGCTTTCGAGTTGGGCACAGAAAATGCGCTTAAAGTCATTTGCTAACTTGCAGACGCTGCTTGCAACAATGAAGCGCTAATTGAGTTACTCAAGTCGAGTTGCATGCGATTGCAAGCTACGCAGCTTAACGGATATTTTTCTTCTTCTTCTCCTTCTCTTCTTTATTTTCAATTTGTGTGTTTTTTTTTTATTTTTAAATTGATTTCCATCGCTAGGCATGACGCTAAAGTTTAATTTTTAAACGGTTTAAAACAACTTATAAAGTACGCTTGCTGTGTGTGTGTGTTTTATACCCCCACCCATCACACACACAACCGAACAATAAAAGTTTTTGCATTGAAAGTTTAGTGACCGGAAATGGCATGCAATTTTATCAATGGCAAAACTCGCTACGCCATTTGCAATTTCTAGTAACGGTACTGCTTGCCGTGCTGCTGCTGCTTCTTCTTCTTCTTCTCGTGATTCTTCTTCTTCTTCTGCTTCACTTGGCGCGAGTTAAAAAAATGCTATTTTTACATTTTTGCTGACAATGCAAGGCATTTATTCAGCGCGTAATTAAAGTTGTAAATGTAGTGAAAAGTTTCTGTAAATTGCATAAGAAACAACCCATTTTATATTTTTGGGGGGCGTGCGGATGGCTGGGCGTGACACTGTGTTGCAAAGCCAGATGACAGATGTTGTGTCTGTGTCATAATTACAAGCAACTTTTTTGTAAATGAGGCAAGGCAACTAGCTGGCGGCAAGGCAAGCGGCATTTTCTGTGTTGCACAAAAATGGGCATTTTGCAATTAAAAACTTTTACCAAAATGGCAGACATTGCCGGAAACACAGCGAGAGAGGGAGAGGGGAAGACAGAGAGAAAGAGAGAGAGATGGGGGTAGAGGAAAGAAAACAGAATGCAATTGGAATAAGTAAAAACTTTTGAATACAATGTTGAAAAAGGAACAGTCGAAGGAATAAGTTTTCGGCGTGTTTCCTTCAATTTGAATGCTCTTTTGCTGCGAGAAAGATTTACTTATCTTTAATTACTGTATTTTTTTTATTATTTACATTGTTATTATTATTTTATATTGTATAGTTAACAGTTGTGAAAACATTTATTAATATTTGACTGGCTTTAGCCTTAAAACTAGGGACAATATAAATATTTGCTGGTCATTTGCAAATAGTAATATTTATCTTAAAATAGTCAACTCTACTAACTACATTTTTTTTTATAGAGTAGCAGAAACCCATTGTAAATGTGTTGCAGCCACACAGCGGCAAAAAAAAAAAGTCTGTTAAATGCATTCTGGCTATTAAGTAATTAGAAGACCGCAAATAAAGTCACCACAGAAAAATGTAATCGTAATCAGGCAAAAGTTTTTAAGTGATGCCTTTCGATTTTAGACCCACTCAGTGTAATGCTGTGCGGGCAGACAGCATAAAGATAATTAATAATTTCCGCCCTAATTAAGATGAATCAATAATAAATTGTGAGGAGCGTGCCAAGGTTTGCCACTCTGGCTTTCACTCCAAAAAACACTACTAAGATAACAAATAAACTATGCAGCCAACCAGACAACCCAGCCAATCCAGTCAACCATGGAGCAATTGATGCTGTCTCTCTTTCCTCCCCATCTCTCTCTCTCTCTCTCTCTCTGTCCCTCCATCTCTTTCAGCCTTTTTTGCACAAAAGAGTTGCCTGCATTTTTTTGTATTTTTTCTTTTATTGGCAACACTCAAAAAAATTATGCTAAAGTTTTTTATTTCTGTATTACAAGAAAATAATATAAATTGAAAATTTTAAGTCATTTTTAATAAGAAACTAAATTTATATTTTTTAAATTTATAATTAAATTTGAGAGAGAAATTTAGCATTAATTGCATAAACGTTTATTTTTTATTTTTTCAATATTTATAAAAGAAGAAAAAAATGCACATAAAGTGATTTATGATTTTTTTTGTATATTAAGGCACTTGTTTTTTCTGAGTGTAGATATCTGCACGTACTTATCGCAAGCCTCCTTCAGTTATCATCCTTGCATTCCCCAAGTGCGTCGAGTAATTTACTATTGAGCATGGCACGCGTCCATTTGCCAATTTTAAAAATGATTTCACTGGCTAATCGAGGCGAGCCAATGCAGTTTATTTAATGTTCACTTCACTTGTTAGTCTCGTAAAAAAACACAAAAGGAAAACAGCATTGTAAGAGTGCTGAGTCATTTTTCAATCATCATAAAAAACAAACAAAAAAAAAGTAGAAATCATTGTAAAAAAGCATTGTTTTTCTAGGGCACAAACTTAATATATATATATATATATATATATATATATATATATATATGATTTACAACTGACTGGAAACGTAAAAAACGAAAAATGAGTTTATATTCAATTTACACAGAGAAAACAATTTAAGCTTGTTTACTCGACCCTTTTTTCCCTAAAACACAATTTTTTTTTTTAAAGATCTATTATTACTTTAAAGTTAATTTTATACATTTTCATAAATTTAAACTCGACTATTGTTAACCCTTTTCCTTAGAGAATAATAATTTTTTTTAAAGATCAATTGTTACTCTTAAGTTTTATTGTTAATTTTATATTTTCATAATTTAATTTAATTTTAGTGAAAGTAAAATATTATTGTCAGTATAAATAAAGTAAAGCAGAATAAAAGACCGTTAAGCAATTTAAGGCAGTTTACTCTGTCATCAAATATTTGGTATTGTAAAACATGACATAATCAATTTTATATGTTTAATATAAAAAAATATCTAATAACTTTGAGTGGTAGAACAATAAAGAAGAGTAGTTGGAAAATACACTGCCCGACTAGAAAATACCTAATATCAATAACTATAACTAAAATGAAACAGACAAACAGCTCCTTTGGCTAGAAGATACACTGCAAAATGATTAACTTTATGCATAGAAGAAAAATGGGTAAGTAGAAATTTAAATTTCCTATTTGTGCGAATTTAAACATTATTTCATAAAGAATATTCAAACTGCAGTTGCAGATATTTTAGCCAGTCAGCTAATTCTTCAGACGATTTTTGTTTTTTTTTGTAGACCAAATATTAAAGGCACTCAGAGCAGCGAAAGGGACTCAATAAAAAATGGTGGTAAAAAATGTGAATTAATTCAATTGCATGCAACGAGGCGACAAATCCTTTTTCAAGGCATATAAACTATAAGCGACCAATTGTGGGCTTTTTTATTTTGTTTGTCATGTTGAGAGAGAGTAGGAATATATATATTTATATATATATATATATATATATATATGCACCCTTTCTTACATCTCGGAGCCCAGTGCTGCCCACAATTGCCCGCAATTTGCAATTCGCAGCTGGGTTTTCTGCTGCTGCTTCTGCTGCGGCTGCTGCTGTTTTTATTGTCCAAAATTTGTGTGTGTGTTTTTGCTCTCTGTATTTTTGTCGACCCCAAAAAGATGGCGATGCCGGCGCCAAAATATGACCTCATTTTGTGCCGTCAGCAAACACAGCACACAGAATGAAAGGACTCGCAAAACAGTTGTATGTATATATTTATATATATATATATATATATATATATATGTATGTATGTATGGTTTGCGTATTACGCATACGCCATGTGGAAAATTTTGTAGAGCCCCAGAGCAATGAAAAGCAATAACAAAGTGCAGCGCATAAGGAGAAAACAACAAGCAAACTATTTTTGCTTATTTGTTTGGTTTTTTACAGTGCCTGCAAAACGCAATGACATTTCAAGTGCATATGGCAGGGGCTCTAAGCAGGAAGGGTTGTGTGCGTGTGTGTGTGTGGTGTGTGTGTGTGTTTGCTGGGCATTAAATGTAGGGAGCGGATGGCATGGAAGGCCAACCTGCTTGCGTGCTACCACTGAAAAACATCAACAAAAACAACAAAAAAAAAAAACATGGGCATTATTTCATTTGTATTGCATTTAGTTGCACGCAAGTGGAAATTGCGTTTAACCTATTAAAATGTGCGCAAACAGAGTGGATTACGTTGTCCCCCACTGCCATATCGATATCAATGGAATTTCCATTCAATTCTTTTGCTCTTCAATCAATTAATAGGCCTTATAAATTACTTAGCAGCAACTTGCTTTTGAGTGAATAAGTGAATTAAGTGATTTGATTTAGTGTCTTTTATAGTTTTGCATTGCATTACAATTGCATTGTTTAATAGTTGTAATTTATTTTTTTTTGTCTGCAACTTTGTTAACTATAAGTTGATTAACTATAACAATAACGGTACAAAGCATTTAATTTGTGTATTATAAAAAACTTCAACAGAAAATTTATTATCCAGAATAACAAGTAGTTGTCTTACTAATAGTGACCCCAATTAAAAGCTAAAATATTTAATGGGGTTGCAAATTACAAGTTTACAAGCTAAAAACCGCTAAATAATCAGCGGGTCGTCTCAAGATTAATGTGTGAAATTTAAGCTGAAATGTTTTTCGCAAGCAGACAATAAACTCAAATCCTGCCCAGGTTTCTTTCAAGCTGTCTTAAATTTAAAGTTTGCAAAATTTGAAGAATTTACATAATGCTGTGCTAAAACTTTATTGAGAATGTGGATTTGAATTTGAAGTAAGTTTTAAATTTAAAATAGGCAAAACTTTTCAATACCTACTTTTAGCAGCTTCACTCAGGCGGATTACGTAAAGAATTTGAATAAAAGACAACTCGAGTTTATCTGACAAGTATTGGTTAATGAGGTGAAATTGAGTTTTGTGTCAGGTGCACGATGACAGGACAACAGGACATGGAGGACTTGGGGCATGGCGCATGGAGCATCTGTCGAATGCAGTTGTCAGTTGCGCACAGCTTGCGATGTGTTGTCGTCTTTTGTTATGCAACGAGGTCAGAGTCAGGGCGCACTGCCAGCTGGCAAAAGACTTTACACACACACGAACTATACACACACACATGAACCACACACACACACACAATTCTTGCAGGCGCCTGCTGACGCAAGAAGGCATATAATAATAAAAGACCGCATTGTGCTCCATGGCTCAAGGACAATGGCAGCTGACGTCGAAAAGACAACAACAAGCGACAACAAAATGTTGTTGTTGCCACACAATTTGACGCAGCTTCCAAATCAGCCTGCAGAGGGCAGCTTTCATGCAGCGCACCGCTCATCCGGAGTTGAGTCAGCTTCCACGTGGCACGTTGCACGTTGCTGTGCCTCGGGCCTGGCCGCTTGCAACGTGTAATCAACATTTATTGATTGCCTATTAAGTAATCATAGCTGCAGTTTAGCGGCGACTCCTCCACTCACCAATTTCCGACCAATTAAAATTGGTTTATTAATTATTTTCTGGGCTGGAATCGCGCGCCAAAATTTGTTTGCACCCACTTTTGATGGAATTTTATTACACAGCTCATTAGGACTAATGATGCTTGTTGGCCTGTCAGTTCAGCCAAGAGCCAACAGCCAACAGCCACAAAATCACCACAATCCTCATTCCCAGCAATCAGCAAGCCAGCAGGCAACAAATACTACACGGAAAAAAAAGATGACGAAAAATAGAAGAACGAAGCGTTTGTGTTTTTTTCTTTGAGCAAGGTCGACTAATTGATACCCTAAAAATTGCAATTTAGCTGCTTATCCTAATTGTTCCTATGACAGTTTTATATAGTTTACTTGTTTGATGCGTAGGAAAAATGGTTGATTGTTCTATTTATATTCACTTAAGATATTTTTGAGAAACATTTGTTTTTTCATTCAACTGATGAATGTATTAATATATTTATTAATTTTTTTTAGTCACTCTTTTAATGTAAATAAATTTTATCTTAAAATAAAACTCATCTTTTGAACGATGTTTGCTTTATTTTGCTGATGTTGACAAATGGATTATTTTTATTTTATATTTATATATTGTTAATAAGAATATTTTGTAAATTTGTATATAGAAATGTTTTTCTCTCTTATTAAATATGCATTACACTTTGACTGTCAAAATCATAATACCCGTCGCCAGGACATATCAAAAAAAAAGTAAAGCTCTGCGCAAACTTGAGACTTGCATGGATAAGCGAGGGAGCAAATTGTGGGAGGAGGCGTTAATGAAGCAACTGCCAGGAACAGCATCAAATC
This sequence comes from Drosophila fungiperda, assembly GCA_035042345.1. Classification (NCBI taxonomy): domain Eukaryota; kingdom Metazoa; phylum Arthropoda; class Insecta; order Diptera; family Drosophilidae; genus Drosophila; species Drosophila fungiperda. Next base: position 4,328,521 of record JAWNLM010000145.1, on the reverse strand, counting down.
CTCATATACATATATGTGTGTGTGTGTGTGTGTGTGCGTGTGTGTGCCTATGCCAATGTGTGTCTGACTGCCATGTTATCCTGGCACTTAATTATATTTGCACTTGCATGGCCATCGCCAGACAACTGTGTCAGATGAGACCAACAAGCAAATTGAACGTGAAATCCACTGATTGACTCAAAGCCATAGAACGGAGCAGACCGACCAAAACACAGATACAGACAGAGAAAGCTACCCAAAGAGATAGAGAGAGAGGGGAGAGAGAGAGATGGAGGGGGTGCGTGTGTGAGAAAATCTTGTGTGAAGTGCTGCGAGCTGAGTGCTCTGAGGTGTTGAATGTCCTCGCTGCAGAATTCGATGCGCATTTTGTTTGCTGCATTTCTTGAGTTGATTGCATAGAGATAAAATACGAGAAAATATGGCAAATTGATGGCTAACCGCATATAAAATACACTGCGGAGTTAATGTGAAAAAAAATTGACAACAAGTATGTCTCAAAGAGCTTGTCAAATTCTAATAATATTCATCCACAACTTTCGTTAAACTAGACCAAGTGTTGAGCATAAGTGGAATTGTGGCTTACCCATTTTATAATTGGCAATAACTGTCCAAAATATTAAGCTTTTATAAATTTTCCGCAACTTTCTAGAAACTGAACCAATGCTCGATTTAAAAATCATCCGTCATCCATCATCCATCAATTAATAAATTATGAATTCAAATTTAATGCATTTCAATTTTTAGTCAACATTTTTAGAATAACTCCAAATTACCTATCATAATTATAAAATAATCAAAATAAGCAATATTATAATAAATAATAATAATCATAAGCAATGAATTTGCTTATCAAAAATATATTAAAATTTGTAACAAATTTTTTGGTCTAATGTATGAAAGATTATTTGTTAAAAAATTGCATCGAATTAATTTTCTAAATATTACACATTATTTTTGTGTACATCAGCCAAATTAGTCACTTCTGCTTTAGTTTCTGAGACATTTATTTTAAGTACAAATTACACATTTTATTTGTGTACATTTGCCAAGTTAGTTTCAGCTTTTAGTTAGAGTGTACTTGTTAAACAACTTAACTAATGTGCTTAAAAGAAAACTACTCTTTAGTTAGTAGAAACAAAAAGGTGTTTCTCGCTTCGTGTTTTTAGCCTGTTGAAGTGAACGTTGAATGAATGCGAGAACTTTAGCTGGTTTTTATTTGTTTATTTGTTATTTCGAATTATGTGTGTTTGTGTGTGTGTGTGAGTGAGTGTGTGGGCTTGTACAGGTTGTGTAGAATGAAGGAATACTTATGTGTGTTCATGCGTCGCTCGAGGGACAAACGAGCCAAATGACACGTACCTATAAATCCTCGACATTTTATTGCCGAGTGCGAGGCTTAAAGCACCAAGTGTTAAAGTGTGCGTGTGTGTGCGAGTGTGTGTGTGAGTGTGTGTATCGGTGTATGTGCGTGCGTCATTTAATGTGGCTATGTGCGCTGTCACATTTGTGTGATTTGTTTTGCGAGCACAAACACAAAATGTCGCGTTAAACAGCAACAGTCCCAAAAAAAAAAGAAACAAAAAAACAACACAAAACTTCCAAACAGGAAATATAAAATGCCCAACAACAATTTATTTTGTTAATTTACGCGCATATTTGCATAAATAATACATAAAGTATAAAGTTAAAGGCAGTCCACGCTGACGTGTATAATACTCAATTCACAAAAGTATCGATACCTACGTGCAGATGTGAACACGATGCGTATACGCAACATTTGCATTAATATTTCATATGAAATTACCCGACACAAATGTGGCGTCAAGAATCCATTTTGAGACAATTTGTTTCCTTGCAACACGCTCAAATATATTTCTATTATTATTGATTAGCTAATTATTATACACTCACCAGTTAAATTACTAGTTACAACTGATTTTTTTATGCATTATTCAGAGTATTCGTTAACTGAATTTCGTCAATTGGCCTAGTTAAGACTAACTGTAGTTCCTCTATTGCTAATAATTATTTAATTTAACATTAATTACCATAAAAATAAGTACATACACTAAAATAAAAAAATTCGATCAGAGTTCTAGAAATTTTGTTGGGTTTGTAGCAATAGTTTTTAAATATAAAAAAGAACTAATTTTTTAGAAATATTTTTTATTTTTAATAAAATAATTCATAAAATGTGGAAATGCAAAGTCTCGTTTTTAAAAATAATATTACTAGTTATTAGTTCAAAAGTCCTACTTTTTGACAAACTTTAGAAAAAATGTATCCCCAAACGATATAAAGAAAAATCATGGTTCTTAGAAATATATTTTCCTAATAACAATGTCAGTTACACCTGCCACAAAAATATATAGAATTTCTAAATTCAGGCAACATATTTACGAGTTAGTTGCACCAATTCATGCAAAGAAAAAAAGTATACATGAGACAATTAATGTGGTATAGCTTTGTGAGTAAGCCGCTCCCTGAAAAGCAAAGTTGTTAAAGCTAATTTACAGGCCATAAAGGGGCAATATGTGTGTGGCAGATAAAATAGTAAACAGCAACAATGTGTCACATCAACGGTGCAGTTGATATGTTTGAGTTTGAGTCTGTAATCGAGGCCATAATCCTTTGGCAAACACACAGAGAATCCCATGTGACCAGGGGACCGCCTGGTGGGCATTTCCACGATGACAGCCACAAACTGTTTGTGGAACTCCCTGCTGGGCCTTATCCATGGAGCTGATGTGACATTTGTGTGTAGAGAAAACCAGTAGTTGAAACTATTCTGATAAATATTTAAAAGAGAGCTTTGTTGCTATTCGATATTTCGTTGCACAAAGACACCATCTGGCGACTAATGATAGCGTTTTTGTTCAAAAGTTTTTATTTTTTTGTTGTTCTGTTTTCATTTATTTGCCTTTCTTCTTTTGGACATTTGACACTTAATATGCATGAAATACAAAATAAATGAATAAAAAATAAAATTAGCACATTAAATATTCACGAAAGATGTATAAATTAATTATACAAATTGTTAATGCAAAGCTTTATAATTAATATTCTTATGCTAGAACTCTAATTAGCCTCAGTTTTAAATTGTATTTATTTATTATATTTTCGTTATTTTGCACAGCTTTTGGACTGAAATTGTTACCATTATTTTAATTGTCTTCTTTTATTGTTTATTTTATATTTAAGTATTTTAGTTTCCTCTTTTTTTGTAGTTTGTTAACATTGCAGCACATTTGATCAAAATATATGTTATTAATTTATTGGTTTGTTTGTTTTTAACCAATTTTACTGTGTGCATGCATAATTAACATGAAATTAGATAATTCTGCAATTTTTAATTAATGTAAATACATGTTTTATCTTTCACTTTTCCGCAATTTTCCACACCCTCTGCTATTTTCCAGTCTCATACATTTTTTGTTTTTTTTTCTTTGTTTTTATTTTTTCCTATACCAAAAACTGCCACAAAAAAATGCTGAACTCAAAACACGAAATACTCCTCAAACACTCCACAAAACCTCCATTGCCCAGTTCCAGTTTCAGTTTCAGTTTTGAATGCGCTGACTATCTGAAAAGTCATTAACTAAATTGAAAACCATATTAAATGTTGAAGGGGCAGCATGGTTGAAAAAAAAAACAACCAAGTAAATGTGCGGATGTGTGTTCCAACTGGCTGCGCTCCACAGTGGAGCAGAGGAACAAAGGCAGCAAGTTCGTTGAACCAACGAAAAAAGAAAAAAAAATGAAGTGAGGAAGCAAAAGAAGCAACGCAAGGTGGATATTGTCGTGGCACGCTTCCTGCCAGGGAAGCTCAACGAGCCAACTCCCCTCCCCCCCCATTCAGGTGACTCCCACAAAAAACAAAACGAGCCGCAAACAATACCAACGGGAAAATAGCAAACTAACTTATACCTCCAAGAATTATTAAAAACTTTTAATCACACAGAAATATTCAGTTGCCTATAAATTATTCACTTTTGAATGAAAAAATTATTCGAAAAAATCTACACTTTAATATTGAAAATAAGTAAATAAATTTTGTTATTCACATTTAATAAAATCTCAAATTAACAACTATTCGAAAAATCGACCCTTTAATGCGGAAAATAGGTAAATATATATTATGAATCACATTTGATAATATAAAAAATTAACAATTATTTGGAAAAATTTACCCTTTAATATAGAAAATAAGTAACTAAATTTTCTGAAACAAATTTGATAAAATCTCAAATTAAAAACTGTTCGAAAAATCTAACATAGAAAATAAGTAAATAAATATTGGGAATCACATTTGATAATATCTCATAAATATTTCTTAATTTTTTAAACTTAAATTTAATTAAATAAAAATTGTATTTTCAACTGACAAAGGAAAATAAAGAAATTTTATTTAAAAACAAAATTGCAATTCAATTGCAACTATTTTGCTTAGTGTATTTAGTGGCGTTAGTTGCAATAGATGCAGCAGCAACAGTCTCTACAGTTTGTGGCACAAAGGCACAGGACACACGTATCCCGTTACCGTTAGAAACAGCCAAAACGGCTATTGCTAATGACAACCAGTTATTGAAGGAGGCGTAGGCACTGTGGCCGTAGGCGTAGTCGAGGGCGTCGGCCAGTCAATGAGCTCCTCTGTCTGTCTGTCTGTCTTTCTGTCTTTCTGTCTGTTTGCCTGTCTGGCAGCAGACTGCTGAAAGCGGCACCCATTTTCACAGATATCAATCATTATTCAAGCACTATAAGTAACCCACTCTACCTGCCTCTCCGCCTCTCCCTCTCTCTCTCTAGATTTAGTTAATGGAAATTTTGTTGGTGGCGCACCTCCGAAAAACTGACAGGCAGACAGAAAGACACACGGGAAGACAGATAGACTGCCAACCTGTTCATCATTTCTGCACAAACTGCCAAAATGTAATTTTAATCAATTGTCTACTTAGATTTGCTAGAGTTGAACGCGTGTTGCAATATAAAAAAAAGCACGACTCAACTCAAATCCAAACCTGATTTGGAATCCGCAGAATAATTGATTGAAGTTCAGAAACGAAATCAATACAAAATAAATACAACATTCTCAAGAATCGAAATACATGAACTGAAATTGACTGAAATTGAGACACACCAACAAGGCTTGATAAAGAAAATACATATTTTAGGGGGTGGAAAGTCAGTTAAAAAAAATGTAATTTATACTAGCTATAAAACTAGTATTTTTTGATAGAACAAAAAAATTCTTTACCATATACTAAACAAATGCCAAAACTGAATTTAAAAGTATACATTAATATAAGCTACTTTTTGTTGAATAAAATAAATCACGCCTCAGCACGAAAGATTATATTATACATTTTTTATAAGTATTGGCTATAAGATATAGCTAAAAATTCTTTTTCATTTTCTATAGCAAATTTTAAATAATATGTTATTTTATTTTATTTTTTAAATAATAATCATTAATAAGAAAAAGATTACTTCAAAAAGTAACAATACAAAATTAAAACTTTTGATTCGTGTTCTCAACTCTTCAACTAAATCTATCACGTGCCCAACTATAATAGTAAAAGCTTCCCTTGCACCCTTCTGCCATGCACCCGACCAGTTGCACCCAAATTCCCAACGATTTAGGCAAATTTGTTGTCTGTGCGCTTGTTGCGTGTCCGAGTCGAATGAAGGCGCATTCTTGAATTTATAATTGATGCGGCTGCAGGAATAACAACAAAAACAACAACAACAAGTGGTCATGACAACAACAACAAGAACTACAAGTTGCTATGGGGGCGTTGGAGGGATGGTAGAGGGGGGAGGAGGAGCAGCTTGGCGCTGATAAACAAACTTTAACGAGAGGACATCGAATCAAATTCCAGTCAAAATTGAGGGCGTTGCTAGGCATCGGGGCGTAACCAAAGTGCCCCCAAATGTGGATGCCTTTGGGTTTAATGCCCGTGCAGCTGACATGAAAGAGCAATTAAAGTCAAACATTACAAAAAAAAATAAAAAATAATAATAAAAAACAAAAAACAAAAATTGTATTTACCAGCCACAATTCACAAAAGACTAAAAAAGGAAATCAACTGCTGCAAACTGAAAAAAATCAACAAAAAATTTCAGGAAAAACCTTGGCGTTTTCCAAGGTTTTTAACGAGCTGCAAACTGCCCAGTGCAATTTTGTACAAATGCGTCAAATCAAAGCAAAGCGGAGAGGAAAAAATTGTGTTTTAGCACCGGAAAAGATGAAAAGTTGAACATTTACAACGTGAAAAGATTAAATGGTGGGAATGCTTTTTATTGGCCATTGAGAAACTTGTTTTTAATTAATTTTTGACTTATTGAAAAAGTTAGAAAAATTTACTAATAGAACCACAAGAATAATGGAAACAAGTAAAGACTTTTTCTGATACCTAAACAAGTTTATTAATTTTTGTATCTATTAAATTTTCTTTAAAGTTTTTTCAACGCTTGCAACGTTAACAGAGGAAATGGTGAAGATGCCACTTAGCAAGCATTGGGAAACTATTTTTTAATTAGTTGCAAGCTTAATGGAAAAAGTTAGATATTAATATTCAAATAAGGAAATTCATTTTATGATGTTCAAAAGAGTTTAATGAATTTCTTATCAATTGAAAAAATTTTTTTTTTTACTTTTACAACGTCAAAAGATAAATGGTTGCGATGTTACTGGAAAACTATTTTTAATTATTTGTTAACTTATTGAAAAGTTAGATAGCTCAAAATACTATTGAAATAAAGCCAGAAGCAGAACTGTAAAAAACATAATTATTTGTCTCATGTTTACCAATTTTGTTATCAACTCAAACTGTTTGTAAAGTTTTTTTTACCTGATGGTTCGAAGATAAAAATAGGTTGAAGATAAAAATACATTGCAGATGTTTTTTTTTTTTATTTTTAGTACTCTATTGATTTTTTTTGCGTTTAACAATGTTGTTTACTATCGTTATTTTATCGCCCAGGCGACAACTCTTTCCATTTTCGTTATTTTACATTCAATCTGTCAAACTAAGGGCTCAAAAGTACTGTAAAGGGTTGACAGCGTTGGCTAAAAATAAATCAAAAGGAAAATAGTAAAAAACAGAACTGGTAACGAATGTAAACAAAGTAAAAGAAATTCTCTCTAAAACACTAGGAACATAAATATATTTGTCTAAGAACTTAACACTTCTTGACAGCAATTAAAATTTAATGAAGTTAGAGGATGTGTGTGTGTGTGCAGGTGTGTGTAAATGGCAGCAGGTGTAGCTATAAATTGTTAATGCCAAGAGCCATCAAATTAAACATTTTACACCACACACACACACATGCACAAATGCACACACGTGCAGACTAAGTCAGCTCGCTGCAAAAAAGTATGCAACACTTTTTGTACATTTCTTGATCGAGCGGAAATGAGCAGCTAGCAGCAGATGGATGGCTACAGGGGGGTATGGGGGGTAACATGTGCTCGACATTTGACACCATAGACAACACGCCCAGGATAACCAGGACATTGAGAACGTGTGCACAGTCAAAGAACTCAGTATTTTTGTTATTTAAGTCGACGCTGAAATGAAATGCATGTCAGTCAATTTGGCAGACAGAATTAGAGTGAGCTGGGCTGGGCTGGACTGGGAATAGGAGTAGATGGAGCAGGAGCAGCAGCTGGAGCAGGAGCAGGTCACAAATAACATTTTGTGGCAAGCACAACAGCATTGCAACTATATATAGCAACCATATAGTCATGTGTGTGTGTGACTGTCTCTGTGTGTGTGTATAAATTTATTATTTTTTTTTTTGGGTATAAGAATGTTTAAGTGACCTGAAACGTAGCCCAGCTCGAAACTTTAATTAACTTGTCATTGATAATAAAATTTGCCAATCAGTTGGAAAAATTAGAAAATTTAATTTTCAAGTGTTGAAGTGTTGCCAGGCAGAATGCGCTCAATTAAATTTACCATTACAAAACAAATAAATTGAAAGCATTACATTTATATAAAACTGAACAACAATTTTGTAGCATACATAATTTGACATATGCATTTATAAAGAAAATTAAATCAGCTTGACGTGCTGATTGAATATATATGCAGAAAACATGTTTGGAAATTTTCTCAATTTCAGCACGCATTCAACCGTTCCGTGACTAAGGCTTATAAAAATATATAAATAAATATGTGTTTATGGAAATCGTTTATGGGAAATATAAATAATACAAAAAACTCCCGGCTATAAATATAACAAAAAAAAATAAGCTTACAAATTAAAATAACAATGTCAACTCATCTGCCATCGAATTGGGCGCAAACACCTCAACTGACTGATTAAAACTGAGTGAAAAACACGAACTTTCGACTTTTACTGCAGTTTTCAAGTGATTTCTCCTCAGGGCGTGTGTGTAGTTGTATTTTTGTGTGTGTGTTTGTGTGTGTGTGTTTGTGTGTGTGTATTTGTGTGTGTTTTTGTAAGTGTTAAAGTCATTCATGGCAACTTGCTTGTCGCTCTGTCAGTCCCAACTCAATCACAATTTCTGACGCATTTCCATTTACTGCTGTCGCATTAGTGCTGCACTCAAAACAAAATCACATTGAAATCTACAAATAATTTTTTAATTGTTTTTAGTAATAATTGCTAAATATACAAAATTAGTTGCTTGAAAGACATGCCAATCTCAGAAAATGTTGCCAATATTTTTTAAAAATAATTTCTATTATTAAGATATGCATTTCTAAAAAGACGAAATACAAAACTTGATTGTTGGAAAGAATGCTTTCTAAAAAATTTAATAAATAGTAATGAAATTAGAACTCGCGACTGGTATATAATACTTTAGCTGATATATAATTAGAGTCACTAAGTAAATTTTTTTCAATTAAGTTTACGAATTTAAAATCCAATCGTTTTTAAGCCAAAACCATTTCTTTAAAAAAGTCAAAACTTGCAAGTTAACTTTCATAATAATAAATTGAATTACCCCAGGTGAATTTCTAAATTTCAATGCAATTTTGTTTTTTCTGAGTGTAAGCTACTTTAGCAACATTAATTATTCAGCTAAAGCATTCTCCATGCCCCTTGCCAAATAGTGAAGCTTTAAACTTTTTCCATTACGTTCGTCAAGTGTGTCTATTGTGGAACGTTTCTCTCTCTCTCTCTTTTGTCACACACACATACACACACACACACACATACACATTTTCGCATATTACGCAATACACTCAGTCGCAACATCATTTATATCCAATGCCACACACAATTTGGCTATTGTTGCCAAGTTTGGTTCTTTGCATTTTCAATTGCAGCTGAATGACAAACATTTGTATAACAATTTGACAAATGCAGCAAGCCGCCCCCCTCTCTCCCACACCCCCTGCCATTTACACTCGACATGTGTAGTTTGTGTTGTGTTGCAAAGTCAGTGGCAGATACAGATGCAGATACAGATACATTTACAGATACGCAATCTGCTAACGACGACAACGCTTAAAAGTTTTTTTTTTTGGTAACATGAAAATCAATATCGGGTCTATGGAGAATGGAAGCAAATGATGGGAGAGCTGTCCAAAGTGCAACTGCATTGCTTTGCTATACGATTGACACACCCTTCCCGCCACACCTCCCCCTCGCTCAAACTTACCCCTCAATAGTACATGTCATGCTGTTGCATATTTAACGCGAATGAACGAAGCCATCCAACAGATACAACTACAACAATAGCAACAACAAATAACAAATACAATATATCTCTAGTTGGGGTTGGGGTTAGGGTTTAGTTGTGTTGTGTTGTGTTTGGGGGCAGCAACTGTGACGAAGATGGGTTTTTCTTAATAGAAGAGGGGCAACGGGGGGGGATCATTGTAGGTTTATTGTGCAAATCACGAAAATGTATGTGCATTGAATAGCAAAGCAAAACATTTAAGTGTGTGCATCAAAACAAATTGGGGAAATGAAAGACATTCGCAATTTCTATAAAGACCCCTTTCTATAAAAACTTACTTTGACTTCGTAAGTCCAAAAAAAAAAAATGTGTTAAACAGATGTTAGGTACTCAAAGATACTAAGCAAACAAGAATAAGTTTAATGTAATAAACCCTTCAGTTTGCAACTAGTAAATAAATGTTGTTAGTCTTGGGAGAGTCAATAAAAATCAACAAATAATAATAAAAAAACAATTTTAGAAATTACCAATAAAATACTTGGCTTTTGGTATGCAATTTTTGCATTAAATAACAAAAGCTTAATAAAAGATATGAATATTTAGAGATTAGTGTATATATTTCAAAAGTAAATTAATTAACTAAAAAAATTCTTTCTTTTGGCATATTTCATATGAACATATAATAATAATAATAATAATAAAGCCAGACTCAAGTCAATCTGATAGATATAGCAATTAAAACGGAACAAAAGTGAATCTCATCTTCCTTTTTTTTTTTGGCAAATAATGCCGGATTCTTAACTCTGTAATAGTATTTATCTCAAGTATATCTGCTAAATATATAGCAAGTGGAACAAATGTGGATTTCATCTTTATGTTTTTTTAGCATATTTAATAAAGAACTGAATGTTTAAAAATATAGTTCTCAATATAGGAATTTAATACAAAAATTATTTATGGTATTTTTGGGCATATTTACAAAGTATAACAATAAATTCTGACTTCTAACCATCTTGAGTGTATCTGCTAAATGAAATGGAACCAAAGTGGATTTCTTCTTCTGGTTTTTAGCATTTTTCAGAAACAACTAAATATTTAAGAATCTAGTTGAAAATTAAGTTTCAATTAAGTTTTTGGACATATTTATGAACTATAATAATAATAAAGACTAAATCCTCGAGTAGATGCTATATATAGAAAATCAAATGGAACAAAGTAGGTTTCATTTTTATCAACTGGAAAATAATTACAAATTCTTCGATAACTGAAACTGGAAATTAGACTTTGGACTGGGTGGGTTAAAGGGCGACACTATGACTAACTAACCTATGGACTAAGCAGAAACCAATGCAAGGAACTGTCCACAATCCTCTATCGTTCTACCCATCTATCGCTGTATAATTCTATGTTTTATCTTAGGTGCTGCTCGAATTGGAGCTGATGCTCTGCAGGGAACTATTCGAGGCAGTTTTGCGCAGTGCGTCGCCCGCAATGCCGCATAGATTTTGTACCAGCGACGCTGAGGAGGATCGTGCCACATCCGGTGAGCACTTGGCATTGTTGGAATTGCAGCTGCTGGCCACCGAACTCGTACTGACCGCCAATCCATGACGCAGGGGTTGCGGCGATGTCGGATTCGACAGGCCGGATTCGTGGATGGGTGACAAGGTGGGCGAACGTGTGCGCAGGAAATGCTTCCGCCGCTGACGTCTATAGACATTGCCTAGTCCAGGCAAATGGCGACTGTTGGCTGACGTTGTGGACGTTTGCGTTTGGCTGGAGATGAAGCCCAGGGTTTCGGCCAGCTCGGCCAGTTCGCTGGCATTCGGCATTTTGCGGCGTGTGGGCGGCGGCAAGGCTGGCGGCAGTGTCAACGAGTAACTGGTGGTGACACTATCATCCCGGATGACGCTGGTGGGCAGCAGCATTAGCTCCTTGCTGAGATGTTCGTTGCTCAGATCGCTGCTGCCGCTGCTCGGTGAACTGCAGCTCGCTGGCAATGGTGGCGTGGGACTTGTCCCAGTTGAACTTGACCCGGCTGGATTATCGTAACCGCGACCCGGTTGCAGTTGCAGCGGCCGTATTTGATTCTGTTTTATGATCATCTGCGGCTCCGGCAGATGGCCGCGTTGACAGCGCGGTCGGCGATAGCGTCCGAGCAGGCGCAACATGTGGCGAAGTCGGGAGCTGCGCGGCGTCTTCAGCGGCAGCTCAGCGCCTGCCACATGTGGCAACTCCAAACCACCGTTCAGACTGCGTATAAATTGGACGGGCAATTCGCTGGCATTTAATTTGCCCTGCTCGCGATAAGCGAGCGCCGCCAACAGATCCTGTGGCACATCCGGGCTGTCCGGGACACTGGCGCAACAATTCCATTTGCGACGCCAACGTTGCTTCGACGCGGAGGCGGAGGAAGAGGAGGATGCTGGCGTCATTGTTGTTGCCGTTTGACTTGCCAGAGTACGGGTGCTGCTGCTGCCCGCTGCACTGCTGCTCCGTAAGGGAGAACGCAGCTGAAAGGTGCACAAGGTGCACTGTTCCGTATAATGGAGATACGCTGATGAGCCGGCGCCGGCATATCTTCGTTGTCGCGGCTCCAGATTGACCTGAGCACTTGCCGCCGTGCTCGAGCGTCGTTGCATGGAACTCGCCGCATAACTGGAGCAGCAGTGAAAGGAGCGCATTGCATCCTCATTTTCACGGTCTTCCGTCTCCAGTTCGAGCTGGACACGATCGTTTCTGTTACGCTCCTGGAGCAGGGAGCACATGTAGAGCGCTTGCCGTGACTGATGAAATTCTCGGGAGCTGGCACAGCAATGTAAACGATGACTACGTCGGGCAGCTGCTTCGGCTGCCGCTGCTGCTCCACCAGGCGAGGATAATTCTATTCGCTGATTGGGATGTGGCACACTGGAGCAACAATAGAGCTGTGCACCGCCTGCAATTTTGGACGGATGATTGGTGGCTGTGGGCAATTGAGTATCGAAATGAACTCCATTCGTTTTATGGCCCAGCTCCAGCAACTGTTTGGCTTTGGCCTCCTGCGCCTGGCGATGATTCCGTATATACTCGTAAGTGGTAAGACCCAAAAACGAGATGTAGATGTGAAAGAAGCACAAATGCAACAACAGACCTGCACTTATGGCAGCCAGGAGACCAAGCACACCCAGCAGCAGCAAATAGATGGTCTCATGGAGACCGATGCCGGCAACTAAAGGTGTCAAAGTGTGATTGGTTAGGGGCACAGTTATTGCTGCTGTTGCCTCAGTTGTGCTGCTCTCCACGAGCAAAGCCGTAAAGTTATCCAGCAGTGTGGGCAACGTTGTCAAATTGAGCTGCAAGTCTGGCTGCTCCTGTTCCAACTCCCCTGCCTGCTCCGACTCCTCATCCAAGAGCAACATGCTGCCATTGCTCAGACTCAAGGTTAGATTGATATAATCCGCTGAGCCAAAGGCGGCATCCAATTCACTCGAACTGTGCTGGCACCAGTAGAAACTTAACCAATCTGGTTGTACGTAGTACAGCACAATTTGGCCAATTACCGCGGCCACAATGACCAGAGTGGCCACAACGGCGCTGACGACACACATCAGGAATGCGACATAGTTGCGGGAGCCAATGCAATGATTCAGCCACTTGCAATGATGATCAAATTTACCCACACACTTGTTGCACACCGAACAGTGTTTGGTCCGAGGAGTTGTTGTCCTTATATTACATAGATGACACCTTCCGTTCTCGATGACGTGACCGTGTTTGCTGCGATCGAATTCGGGCACAATGCGATCGTTGCGATGCACACGCCTCAATTCCTTATCTGCCGGATCTGTGAGCAGTGCCGTCAAATGGGCAACAATATGCACCACATACAGGCCAGAGATTAGGCCATACAACGGTCCCTGGATGGGCGCATGAAAGGCTGGTATCAACAGCCAATAGCTGGCAATGCCAAAGAGCACCAGGACCAGCCAACCAAAGAGCTGAAGTGGATGCAGTGGCAACTGCAGACCATGCAAACGACGACCACGTCGATGTTGCACATCGGCTATATTATTCTGATAGCTAATCAGTTGACTGAACGAGTATTGAAATCGTTGTGATTTCTTTGCAGCAACAGGAGTTGTTCCAGGTGGAAGACCAGCTCCTTCTCCTGCTACCTCTTCAATTGCTGCCTGTGTTGCTGTTGTTGTGGTTGCTGGTGTGTAGCACTTGATGGGCTCGTCCTGTGAATTGTCCGTTAGGCTGGCAGTGCTAATTGTTATAATATGATCCGAGGATTGCTGTTGTTGTTGGTGTTTCAGCTGATGTTGCAGCTGTTGTTGTTGCTGGTGTTTCTGTTGCTGTTGCAGTTGCTGTTCTTGCTGTTGCTGCTCTTTCTGCTGCTGTTGCTTCAGTTGTGCAACTGGAGTCACTTTGGGCGCGTTGCGCATGTTGTTACTCCTAGTGTTGATAAGCGTTTTAATGTTGATAATGATGATGATATTGATGTGTTGCGAAATGTTTGCAATTGCTGGCACATTACAGCTATTTTTATTATTTTTTTTTAATTGTATTTAGCGTTGCTTTTTATGTAATCCTTTTTCTGTTTTGTGTTTATCTTTGTTGTCTGTTGCTGTATTTTTATTCTTGTTTTCTCTCTCTGCAGTTAGCAATCAGCTTAGGTTATATTTTGAAACACATGGCTTGGGGGTGGTGCTCTTTATGGGGCGATTTGAACTGGTGCTGCCACCCCCATTTAAACAAGGACTCTTTGCTCTATGATTTCCCTTTTGCTGCTGTTCTATGTATGTTTTTTTTACGTATTTGTTTGGCTCCCACACACAAACACAAACACAGACACACACGCACGCACAAAGAGAGCAGCAGTAATTGTGTTTGTAGAGAGGCTAATGTAACGCAAAATCACGCAACGACGACGCAGATGAAAAGGCTTAGCGAACCAACTCGCCAGACGAACGCGAAGCAACTGAGCAAATAAGCTGCTGCTGCTTATGAAAGCTCTCTGTCTTTCAAAATGTCTGCAAAATTGAAAGCACACACACAACGACAAAAACGAAGTTGAAAGCGAAAAGCTTTCAAACAATTGAGAGCCAATTCAACTGTGGTGGAGTTTGAGAGAGGGTTTATGAATGGAGTGGGTGGTGAGTTTGAGAGAGAGTGTAGTGTGGACTGGAGAGAGAGATATGTCACAGCTGTCTGATTTGCCGGTATTATTTCTTGGGCCTATAGACCGGCCTAAGAAGACCAACTATTCAATCTCAATATGTGTGTATGTATGTGGGTGGGACACTACTGAAGTAAGTGGATAATGCTGCTCATAACACATTTAGAGATGAGCATGTGAATATGTGTATAAAATGTGTAAAATATACAAGCTAATAAAAGGAAAACAAACTCAAACAGGCGAATAAAAAAGTTTATAAAATATTCAACTTCTAATGATAAATACTACTTTTATTTGCATTTGACAATAAACAGCTGTTCAAAATCACTGCCCGAGTCAGAGTACAATATAATCCCAAACCATGTTAAAAATTTTGTAGCTAAAAGTGTGAGGGGAAATACATAAATTATAATATTTATAACGTTTTGTTATACCTAAAAAATATATATTATTATATATGGTTACGGTGAATATTAATCATTCAATGCATATAAATGTTCTATCAAATATAATATTTATAATTTTTGTATATTTTATTATATACATAAAATAAATTATTATAAAGATAGGCCGGTACACAGGGTACTTACAAAAGTAAGAACACAAATCACGGGCGCATCTCTGATTTACCTGACAAACAGGAAGTAACTATTACATAATGGTAAATGGGTCAGGCTAGGAAAGAACTTATCGCCACAGATTGGCACGCACCTTTCCCTTTTTCCTTTTTTAATGGATTTTTTGCGTCTTCTTTTTGTAGGCATCATTTTTTATTTATATCAAGCAATGAGGCGTGGTGTGTGAATAAGTAAGAGAGAGAGAGAGAGAGAATGTTAGCTGAAATGGAAAGCACACTCGAGAGCATATTTAGAGCACGTACAATCCAAACACAGATCAGAGCAAGTACTACTTACTACCTTCAGCACTTGATGTGATTTTATTTCCATGGCACCCGTGAGATAAGAAAGCCCGCAGACAGGCCGACGCCAAAGCTCAATAAAATTTAAAGGCTGCTGTCGATTCTTGTATCTCTGCCAGTCAATCCGACCGACTTATTTAAGAGAGACAGATATATAAATTTATTTTGCTACTTAGGCAATTTCATATCAAGCACATCTAATGGCAGCCAGGAATTGTGAGAATAAATGCCACTTTGCTGTTTGATCCAATACATCGTAAAATTTGGAACTCATATTACCAAAAAATAAGCACACACTTAAGTATCTATCGGTAAATTTATATAAAATAGACCTTGGTTATTTGGCAGAAAACAAAATGTAAAGTATGGAATTGGCAGTAAAATATTTGTGGATTCTGTAAAATAGTTTATTTTATTGGACACTTAAATAGCAGAAACACTCAAATTATTAGACAAAGTTAATCAAAAAGTTCTTATGCTTGTTTTTGTATAATTAATATAGAATTGATAATATTTTAAAAGTTTACAATCAAACTCCAATGAAGAAAAAAACTATTAAAAAATAGTTTTATTTTATTTGAATAAAAAATAGACAAGATTATTAAATACAAGCCCTTCAAAAACAATTAGATTAAATAGTTTTATCAATTCATAAATTTTTCTTTACTAAGAGTTCAATTGAATTATGGTCGAAATAAATTGCATTTTCTATTCGTTCCGGTTCATGTGCCCCGCTATGACAACGATAACAACAAGAACAAGAACAAAGGGCCATAGAGAATGAGATGAGGGCCAACCACTAAAGTGACAACAAGGAAAGCTTTGATAAGCAGCCAAAAAGCAGCAAAAGAGCCACATCAAACCGAAAACAACAATAAACAAACAAGACAAAAGTAAAAAGGACAAACGGAAGCTGACAGCTTTCAATATGAGAGCCATTCTTGCGAGAAAACGAGCGAGAGAGAGAGAGAGCGAGAGATTAAAGCTCTTAGTAGAAGGCGGGAGAGCGCAAACAGCTTTTACAGTAGGCGACGTACAGTGGTTCGAGATTCGTAAACTTAAACAAATAAAAACACAGTTTGTGATGTACAACACGAAAAAAACATAGTTGTCATTTGTTTTGTGTAAATGTTTTGTTTGTGAAACTAAAAAAGTGCCAAATTTTATTAACAAATAAAGGTAAAGCATGATTGATATATTATCGTTGCCGCGTCGCAATAATGTGGCCAGCGAGAACAACAAGAACCAGGCCAGTTATAAGTCTGGTCTGCCCATAAACAGTTTGCCCGGCTGGGAACTAATACCGCTCAACTGTAAACTGCCCATGCTCAAGTGTCCCGGTAATCAGGTGATCTTTTCAAAGGATAAAATCGGTAATTCGGTAAGAATTTGAGAAGACTTGGTTAGTAAAGGAATACCCCAAATAACGAGCGCGTATCCTTTCAGTTCAAATGCAGCGTGCAAGAGTTTGATTCATCCGTAACCGTACACATTCCGGAATATAATCCCTTGCACGATTCCAATTTGAAGACCTTCTATTCGAATGAGCGTAATTTGAAGCGACTACGTGAGAATGGTGAGATCACCGATGATAATGAGGTTATATGCAATCTGAAGGATTTCAATCAGTATCGCGAGGATCTGCACAAATCACAATTGTACTATGTGCTTCAGGCGTACAAGCAAAGGGAGACGGAACGCCGTGATCGCCTCCTGATTGCCAATGCGGAGGGCATATCGCGAAGAGATGACCTGGAGACGGGCGCCCGTCATCACAATCAGGAGGAGGTGCTGGCACGGAAACAGCGTATTGAGGAGGAACGTCATTATAGAAAGATGTGCATCCATAACATGACGAAGGAGCGTTTCAAGCGACTGGAGGGCATGACAGCGATGCAACAAATGTTACTCGAACATCGCAAGATGTTGACTAATATGCGGGTTAAGGCGCACATCAGTCTGCATCAGGATCTGCAGCGCAAGCATCTTATCAAGCTGAAGAAACTATTCCAGTTCAAGAAGGATCGCTACAACAAGAATATGCGCAATTTGCACAACCAACGAGAGATGAAGCACACCGAGGGACAGATTCAGTCATGGCTCAAGCGCCTCAACGAGCGCATTGCACATCAGCGAAGGATCGAGGTGCTCTTGATTGACGTGCAAAAGGAGAGGGAACATTTCATTGCGAATCACATCAAGAAGTATCAGGAGAAATGGAAACGCATACAGGATGAGATCAAGAATCGGGGTCATAAGGTGAAAGTCGCTCGACAGTCCAAGCAGCACAAGCAGAAGAAGAAGTCAAGGTGTGGGCAAACCTCATTCTGTGATGAGTATCGGGAAAGTTTCGAAGGTCTCCTCGACAGCGAACTGTGCTATGCCCTAAATGCAGCCATCGCCTTAGATGGCCATGCCCCCGTCACCTTTGCGCCCAACGATCCCATCTACAAGGCCGCCCAGTATATCATCAATCACATCTTACAAGGCTTCAACGTAGATCTCAGTGAAGATGAGTGCGCCATCAGCACTCTGTCCTCGCGCATCATGAACTTCATTTGCGATGCTAAGAAATATGTCAACTATGTGAGTATTTAACAGTAGAAGGTATATATATATATATATATATGCTGTGTTAATGGTTGCTAGGAAATCTATCGAACATTTACAATCGTATATCGATAAGATTACATATCTGTCACAATACAGTCGCCTAATTTGGTTGGTAGATGGTTGGCGATGTCCTTCAAAGATCGGCATTGGCCCACCTCCACCTCTCATGGGCGTCTGCGACCCAAAATGTATATATCTATCATAAAATTTGGAAGGTATATTAAATTTCTTTAATTAACGATAGCAAAAATTGAAAGAATATTTCTCTTCATAGATCGGCATATTCATTTTTAAAACACAATATTTTATTCAAGCAAGTCCAACTCCGCTACGAAAAAAAAAAATGTTCAATGCCGCTTTCTTAGCTTTTTTTTTTATCAATTTACACAAAACTATGTTTAAAATAAATGTTTTAATTTTTTATCCTCTATAACAACCCTCATGCAGAAAGCCATACAGATAATTGGCTTTGCGCGGCATAACAAGGTGATGGAGCTGCCGTCACCATCGCCGATGAGGAACTCACTGGCAACGAGAAATCTATCCCGAGTCTCGCACGTCTCATTTTGCGGCGTCGCTAGCACAATTGGCATGGGCAGCTATGAGATTCATCCGTTTGTGGATGTGCGCACCTGCGTAGATCGACGACCGACGCCGGCGGGTTCGTTGGCCTCCCTGATTGTCAGCCAAGTGGATGAGCAGGAGGTGCAGGAGAAGCAACGCTTGCCGCACATGAATCGCAACGAAATCGTGTTCATCGAACACTATTTGGTGAACTTCAAGCGTGAAATGTTTGTGAGATTGGATAAGCAGGTGTTTGCCGCCATTCAGTGTCACTTTGAGAATCGCATTATGGAGGTGCGTGAGGAGTTGCTCGAACTGGACAAAGATTTCCTCTACAATCAAATTGCGGTTGGTATTCTGAGTTATGCCGTGAATCCGTTGAACTACACGTCGGCTTTGATGCTGACTGTGAATGTTTTGGCCAACGAGATCATTTGGGAATTGCAGAATACGCTGCTCAAGCCGGGTGTCGAACCACGTGGACAGACGCATCCAACCAGCTGTGGCAGCGATGTTGAGCGGGAACAGCGTGCTTTCTGCTCAAGTTAGTTTTTGCTTTAGCCTACGAGTTTTGTGTGTTTCACCCAATTCCAAATCATTCCCCCCAGTTTGGTTACAGCGCATAGAGAATCCACAGGTCTAGCGCACAAAATTCATGTGAAAAGCCAAGTTATTAAACTTACTTGTTTGTATTGAACTGTTGGTTTTGTTGTTGCTTCACAGAATTGCACTTTATTTATTACACAAATTATATGCTGCAACCAAATCAGATTTTTCTGGTAAACACTAAACAAACTGCAGCATGGCAAGCAACAGCTGAGTGGCTGTGTGCCAGGGCTACTGCAGCACTCTTTTTTTTGGTTGCCATTCACAATAGTTAGTTGGAACAATCACAATATAGGCGTGCATTGCCACCCTCGTCTGAATTCAAAAGTTTAATTTTGAAAATATTTTCCAATGATAATCAAAAGGAAATTTTTTATAAAAAATTACAGTTTATATTTAACACAAGCAAAATTGCTAGTCAAAATGCTAGTCCCACAAAATATAGTAATATATTCTTTTCGAGGTAGTTACATAAAAAGTCCAACGTGATCTGCAAAAATTTTCATCGTCTTGGTTTTCTTATATTAAACTTAAAGCTTTATGCAAAACAAAACTATTTCTGAATGCAGGCTATATATAAGCCAAATTTTTAAACAGAGTAAAACTTATTTAGGAAAATTGAAAGGTGCTGCATAGGGATACATCATTGGGTTGTAATGGGAGCCGGCGGCTAGCAGTGGAAATGGATATGCAGCTGCCTGGGTTATAGTTGGCGCTTGCTTGGTTGAGGAACGTTTTCTTTTCGCTTTGCTCAACAATGGCTTGGGATCACTGCTCGATTCACTACCACTTTCGCTAATTGCATCCTCCTCTGCCTCATCATCATCGTCATCGTCATCATCATCATCATCATCCTCATTATCATCATCGCTAACGTGCTTTTCAGATTTAAGTTTCTTTTTAGGAGTTTTATTCGGTTTCTTCAACGTCGTACGCTGTTTTTCCTTTTTGGCTTTGACGGCAGAAGAAACTGGTTGAGGGATTACTGGCGTTGTGCTGACCATTCCGGCGGGAAATGCAAAACGCTTATCCACATTGAAGACGGTCAATTGTTGCATGGTAAACTCCATGAAGGTCTGCAAAGCTATGCTTAAATTGGGAGGATTAGGGCAGTTTTTGAGACTGTGATACGATGCCGAGCAATTGCGGCAGATCATCTGGCACTCGAACGAAGTGTGTCCCTGTAAATGGAGAGGCATGATTTGACGAACTGAGGATTAACTGAGTAAACTGACCTTTTTATCGCATATGCCACATGGATGGTTTAACTTGTCCTTGCTTTTGACGGACTTTTGTTGCTCTTCCGCCTCGCTGCTCGCCTCCTCCTCATCGTCCTCATCGTCCTCATCGTTCTCATCCTCGTCAGGTATGGTGTACTTTCGGCTCATTTTTCCCAGGCACACGACATCATCTTCGGAGGCGTGCTTTTTCAGTGTTTTCGAGGACTTTGGCGTTGATTCCTTGGCCACTGTTTTAACTTTTACTGGCGACGGTGATTTATCGTCAGATTCCTCTTCGGAGGATGAGGATGCAGCTGGCTTCACAGCGATCTCACTCTTAA
The DNA here is from genome assembly GCA_035042345.1 of Drosophila fungiperda. Taxonomy (NCBI): domain Eukaryota; kingdom Metazoa; phylum Arthropoda; class Insecta; order Diptera; family Drosophilidae; genus Drosophila; species Drosophila fungiperda. The sequence continues at coordinate 4,307,436 of JAWNLM010000145.1, read as the reverse complement.
TTTTTGTCTTGAGTGCGTTGGCAGTTTCTCTTTTCCTTACCACTTCGCCAGCTTCGACGCTCTCATCAGAGCTGCTCGAGGAGCTATTGCTACTGCTCTCCGCTGGCTTTTCCGGCTTAGATTTGGGCAACGCATCTTTCTTTTCCTTTTTTATGTTGACCGCATTGATAAGAGCAGGAGGAGCAGCAGCCACAGCAGCAGCAGCAGCAGCAGCAGTAGCTGGTTTATCGACCACCGCCGTCGCCTTGACGACTGGCATTACAATTTCTGGAGCAGCTTCAGTAAGTGCCTCTCCAGCTACTGGTGGAGGGATTGATTGCTCTCCTAAACCTGATGCGCTCTGGTCTTTGTCCAATTGCCCATTGTCAAAATAGAACAAATCACTTGGCATGGAGACTTTTGTGTACCAGGGTCCAGCAGCATGTGCTTCATTGTGGCGACCATCACGACCACCACCTTTGCCATCTCTCCCATTTCTGCCTCCTTTGTTGCCTCTTTGCTCATTCTTTCGAAAACTTCGATGATTATTGTCTTGAAATCGGTTCGGATTTAGTTCTCGGAATCTCGATTGATTTGAATCTCGGAATTTCTCAAAATTCTCATCGCCACCACCTGCTACTCCACCTCCACCTCCACGTCCTCCTCCACGTCCACCACGCGCATTGCGATAATTGTGATTATTTGGATTGTATCGTTTGCCGGACCAGTTGCCATTCGCATCATTGCCGCTGTTGTTACTAAATTGATAGTCATTGGCGCCGCCGTTATTTTGCCAATTGCCGCTATGACGTCTTCCTCCGTTGCTTTGCATCTTTTTTATATGCAAACCGTAACAGTTCGAGGAAACTCGAAGAATCAAAAACCGCTTGCACGTGTTAAATAAGTATCGATGCTTTGCAAATTAATATCGACACCATTGATAGTTAACTAGTAATCAAAAAACACATGTGATATATCGATTTGCTTGTATTTGGTAAAAAGCAATTAAACTGAATTAAATATGTAGTCATACTATAGCTAAAGTTCTACCAAGATATTATCTACTTATAGCATTCAAGGTCCCACTTTAACAACATTGCCAAAATAATATTACATCTAGTGAAACATATATCGGCCTATCGCATAACATCGATACAATTTTATCGCTCATCGTGTTGTTTACATTTTCTGCTGTCAGCGTAATATTTAACAAAATGTTCAATACAGATGTTAAAAAACTAAATAATAGACACAAAAGAGATGTGGCTAATCGCTCCAAAAATTGGGGTAAAAAGAAGTTTACACCAAATGCATTTCGACGCACCGAACCAGAGCCTGTTCCCGAAGAGACATCGCAGCCATGGAATCATGTGAAGAATGACATTTTGGATGGCGCACAAGAACAACGCAATGCTGAACTCTTTGATGTGAACAGCGAGCAGGCCAAGCAATTTCGCAGGCAACGTGAACAAAATCACAGACGTGCCATAATCGAAACAAGTCGGAACACAAAACCCAAATGGGCGAGTTTTGACGATGACAACAACGCTACTGAAACATCCAAATCCAAGACGAATCAAGGAAACAAGAACTATAAGAAAACCATGACTAACAATCCGAAAAGAGCGATTATGGAAAACCCTCAAAACATGGACTTTAAGCAACGCAATTATCTACGCAGAAAATTAACCAAAGCGGTAATGACTGAAAAAATGGGTAGCTTAAATGCAGCCATTGTGGATATGAAAAGAAATGCTTGCAATGTGCACAAGGATAAAAATCAAACTTTTAACAAAAACAACAAATTTCGAAATAACTGAAAAAATACAAATAAATGTGACAAAAGAATTGTGATTTTTGTTTTCTTTTTTTTTTTTGACAAATCAGAATGTATACACAACATAAGTACACTACACACAATTGATGTAAATCTCATCCTAAATATAGGGGGAGTATATTGTGAATGGGGGGTCTGTAAAATAATATAAATATGTAAACTAATCAGTATGAGACATGAGACATCACCGCTATCATCTCCTCATCCATCAGGCATCCTTAGCGCAGCTCAACCATTTGCAGCATTAGCCAGTTTGGCGATGAGCTGATTGTATTTACTGTTGCCGGTTACACACTTTTTGGAGTTACGCGCCTGTTCCGGAGAATTTTGTAGAAAATATATGACGATAAATTCGAGTGTTTGATTGGCTTCCTTGGGGTACATCATGTTGAAGGTATAAAAGTAGCAAAGCAGTTGGGCAACAATATCTGGCAAATCCACATCGCTGGCAGCAAACGTGCTCATTATCTGTCCCTCAATGTAGACCATTGCTTCAGTGACGCCGTCGGATGATGTTGGTGTATCTGCAACATAAAGAGATTTTAGTTAAAGATTTTTAATTATAGTTTTAAACTAATCATTAATTGTATGCTAAATTAATTTGATTGCATGTTTTTGGTAAATATTATTAACACTTGTTGATATTTGCCACACATGGTTGAAATAACGATATTTTAAAATAAACAAGGAAAATTAGAATGGGGCGATTTACTTAAATTTTCTCAATTGAGTATAGAATATAGTTATAGTCCTTTGTTTAAAAATTTACGCTCAAGAAAAAATTAGAAATTGAATAGTTTGCAGAACATTTTGAAGATCAACTTCAACATGCATAATTAATTCGTTAGTTACTCACTGACTAGAGCCACCCAAGGCGCATTGGTTGGGTTGATTTGCTGGACATCTTTTGGCAATGCGCCGTTTTCGAGTTTCATGAATATGAAGTCGGGATCCTCGCTAAAATGGTATGCCAGGCCGCGGACAACATTCGCATTGTTCTCCTCCAAATCGTGGATTTTTTTATTCTTGGACGTCTTGAAGAATTTGAAGATGCGATCTCGTTCGCTGGCAAAGCGTTTCTCGAGCACTCGGGGATCAATGGACATGAGCAGCTCAAAGTGCTGATACAGCAGATCCTTGTTAAAGATATACGGCCAATTGTCCCTGATGGCCGTAATATCGGGGATCTTTTCGCTATTATTAAAGAATTCCCGTTGCAATGGAAAACATTCCTTCATATATGCGGCTATGGTGGTTGTGTCAACAGTGGAACTGCCACGATAACTGGCAATCAGCAGTTCTTTCTTGTGTTCCAGATCACGATTAACGGCAACGGATTTGCCATTGCCATTGGATGCATGTGGTGCAGAAGATTTGCGCTTCTTGGTGCTCAGGCTGCTGCTGGTGCTGGTTGTGGTCATGTGCAGATCAGATGTGCCCGACGAGCTGGCACGTTTCTGTGGTCGATTCAGTGCATTGTTCCGATTAACCATCTTCGAGAAGAGCGATTGGGGCGTCGTCGCAATATGTTGTCCCTCACGATCCTTTTCCAGCAACGATTCCGGATACTTTTCGGCCGCCTCCTGGGCAACCTCGCGAAACACCCGGCTCGGTATGTGAGGCGACCGTTCTCTTAATGCATCCACCAGCAGATTGGCGAGCGTATTGAGACGTTTGCCTAAACTGTTTTTGTTGCGCAATAGTCTCGTAATATCATTTGGTACCTTTGACCAGGGTATCGAGAACTCTTTAAACAATGCCGTCGATGTCTTTGAATTGCTCGGCGTTATGCTTGCCAGGGAAAGCGTCTCATCGTTGGACACCGTCGAATCGTTGGTATTCGACACAAAGCTGGGATCAATGGAGCTGCCCGCACGATCGGAACGATTTAGCGGCGAGGGTGGAGGTAGTATTATATATTCATCACTTTCGGCTAGCAGCATAAGCAGTATTTTCTCCTTGGCCGCAAAGAGGAGCACCTCGTCCTCGCAGATCTCACAGCCATTGCTCTCGAGCACAATGGTGTTGCCCAACAAGCCGTATTTGTGTGCTAAGGTAATGAAAATAAATTAAATAAATATTTTAGTTGATTTTGAATTTAAATATATAGATTGCGCAAACGTTTAGATTTTAAATCAACTGATTTACTCTATTTTTATATTTTATGATCAAATAAATGAATGCAATGTTTTTACGGTGCCTAATAAATATAAATATATGTTGAAAGAATTTATCAGTCTAACTTATGAACTCGTACAGCATTACAGCATGAGTAAACCACGGAAACCATAGAACACGTACCTTTTTCTATAACATCCTTTCTGCTGGGCAAAGACATGAATGTCTTTTTGTTCTTTCGATCGGCGCTGCATATTGTAATTAATACCTTTTCAGTAGGTAAATCGCATTTCAATTTCGTTTTTTGCGCTTCAAGCACTTTGCCAGTGTCGCTGATATTGGAATGCGTTTCTAAAGAGCAAAAAAGAAAACAAAGAAGTGAAAATAAACAAAATCATGTTAGACCAAACAATAATAATATTGTGAACACACACACACACGCATACACACATATAAAGTAATCAAAAGCCGTATTTTATACGTACCGGAGCCTGGAGTCGCTGTCGATGTTTCAGATTTTTTTGCTGCTGTTTGTACACCATTTTCATTTGGTGTAGCGGCCGCCGGGGCCGGGGGCTGAGTTAATTGTTTGTTTGATTCGTTTGTAGAAGGCAGCTCGACAGATGGTGCAGCATCCATGGCTTCCAATTGATTGGCCCTTTGATTTAAACAAATTGAAAGTTTATGTTTTAAACCAAGCCTGCTTCCTTTTTATAATGCCCGTGTATAAATTTGCACAAGCCAAACTACGGCCAGGGATGTTAAAACAAACGCCACACATCGATATACTTGCCGCTACTTGTGTTTAGCTATCGTACTCACTATCGATATATACCCTTATCGATAGTCGCATTTTCGATAGTTTGATTTCGTTGTGGGTGGTCTTTGCTGCGACAAATCAAACAATTCTCGTTTGTTGCTTTACTGCACTGTTAGCGGTGTATTTAATTTTCATTTTATTTTTACTAACTTATTTCTTGCATTTATTTCTGAATTAAATAAAAATCAGTGTAGCTTAAAAAACAACGCATTGCCAGCAAATACAGCAATAAAATGCATTGATTACAATTTATTGTGGCGAACAAAAAAGGCCCGATTGCGTTTGGAAATTAATATTCAACAAAGGCTGCGTTGAATGTTATAATATTGGTTATAGGAAATATCGCTAAAGAGACAGTCACTACACAAAATGTACACGTAAGTATGCAGAAGGCATTTGCCAATATATATGCAAATATCTAACTATGAATTAAATTCAAATCTTTACTAGGATCACTTTTACACTTTGTTACCTGTTGCTGGCCAATTTCTCATCAGGGAGCGATGCAACTCTCGATTCCTCAAAATACAAAACGAGGACAACATCAGCAGCAATTGTCAATTCGTCCACACAAGTAGATTTGGAGCCCATCAATGGCACTACAAATTATCGGCTATATGGCAAAAAGGGCAAGGACGACAAGCCCTGGTTCGATGGCCTCGACATTCGACATATTCAGTGTGTGCGTCGTGGTCGCTGCCTGGAGGTGAACAGTACCCGCAACACTTGCTTTGGTTCCAAGCTACCCTATGCATACACTAGTCTGGGACTCACCGATTATCGCAAGGAGCGAGAATTGGATGAAGTCCTGAGTAGCTATTATGCCTTGCGACATGTGCCCAAATGCTGGGCTGTCATCCAGGTGAATAACGAAACCCAAATTTATTGTCAACCCATAAAAATGATTTGTGTCCTTTTGCAGCCATTTTTATGCGCCGTTTTCAAGCCGAAGTGCGAAGAGATTGATGGTCAGGATATGGTCTACCTGCCTTCCTATGAAATGTGCAAGATTACGCTTGAGCCGTGCCGTGTGCTTTACAATACCACATTTTTCCCAAAATTTCTGCGCTGCAATGAAACATTATTTCCCATGAAATGCAGCAACGATGCACGTGAAATGAAATTTAATGTAACTGGACAATGTATGCCGCCTCTTGTGCCGGCTGATAACGCGGCCAGTTATTATCCGGGCATCGAGGGTTGTGGTGTGCAGTGCAAGGATCCCTTGTATACGGACGATGAGCATCGGCAGATTCACAAACTAATCGGATATGGCGGCACCATTTGTCTGCTCTCCAATCTGTTTGTGGTCGCCACATTTCTCATCGACTGGCAGAATGCCAACAAATATCCCGCTGTCATCGTTTTCTACATTAATCTCTGCTTCCTCATCTCCTGTTTTGGGTGAGTAGCCAAATAAAGGCGAACATGTTTTTTTTTTTATATTTTAAATTTATTATTTATTAAAATTTAAATTTATTAATTGCTTCTTTTAATATTGTTTTTTTTTATAGTATGAGTAACATATAAATATGACAATCTCTGCCAGTGTTTATATAATATATATTTATATATCTTTTTTAACAATATTGTTATGAAATCGGATTAAAATGTTTATAATTTTTCAGCTGGCTAGTGCAATTTACGTCCGGATCTCGGGAGGACATTGTTTGTCGCAAAGATGGCACACTCCGTCACTCGGAACCGACAGCCGGCGAAAATCTCTCCTGCATTGTGATCTTTGTGCTCGTTTATTATTTTTTAACTGCCGGCATGGTGTGGTTTGTGTTTCTCACCTATGCCTGGCACTGGCGTGCCATGGGTCATGTTCAGGATCGCATCGATAAGAAGGGATCGTATTTTCATCTGATTGCCTGGTCTCTGCCACTGGTGCTGACCATAACGACAATGGCGCTCAGCGAGGTGGATGGCAATGGGATTGTGGGCATCTGTTTTGTTGGCTACATCAATCATGGGATGCGAGCCGCTTTGCTACTCGGTCCACTCTGTGGCGTCATACTCATTGGCGGCTATTTCATCACGCGCGGCATGATTATGCTTTTTGGCCTTAAGCACTTTGCTAATGACATCAAATCTACATCGGCCAGCAATAAAATCCATTTAATTATAATGCGAATGGGCGTCTGTGCGCTTCTCTCGCTTATCTTTATACTCGTTGCGATCACGTGCCATGTGACAGAGTTTCGTCATTCTGAAGAGTGGGCCGAGAGTTTCAGGAATTATATCATGTGAGTTTTAACGATTGGAATATTATTTGTGTAATATATTATATATTTAGCATTCCCATTAGACAAGTCGAACTTAGTCAATATAGCCATATTTTGTACCAAAACTAATCAATTCAATATTTATTATAAGCTTTATGTAACTTTTCGATTTATCCACCAATTCTGTTGTCTTAAATATTTTTTTTTTTACTAAAACTAATCGGTTTAAGATTTTTAAGGCATTCCTAAATTTAAATTTCATTCTTTTTTTATTTCATTTTTTCTTCAGTTGTCGCATTAGCTCCGTTTACGATGAGAACAGCGTGTGTAAGATTGAGAATCGGCCCAGTGTGGGTGTGCTGCAATTGCATTTGCTCTGTTTATTCAGTTCCGGCATACTCATGTCCACCTGGTGCTGGACGCCATCGTCCATTGAGACCTGGAAGCGCTACATAAAAAAGTAAGTTCTACAAGAAAATCATAGAATTGGAATTTCAATTTTATTATCGTTATAGAAAGTGCGGCAAGGAGGTTGTCGAGGAGGTTAAAATGGCCAAGCATAAGGTCATCGCACAAACTTGGGCTAAGCGTAAGGTCTTCGTGGACAAGGGAAGATTATCCATAACACTGCACAATACACACACCGATCCGGTTGGACTCAATTTTGATGTGAACGATTTGAATTCATCGGAAACGAATGCAATGAGCTCCACATGGATGCATTACTTGCCCAAATGTGTAATACGTCGAGCGGCTCTGACTGGCGTCATCACGGGCAACACAAACTCCTCCAGCCAGGGACAGCCGGCTGCCGGGCGCAAGAACTCTCTGGACTCGGAAATAAGTGTTAGTGTGCGACATGTTTCCGTTGAGTCGCGACGCAATTCCGTGGACTCCCAGGTGTCCGTCAAGATTGCCGAAATGAAGACGAAAGTCGCCTCGCGAACACGTCACGGACATGGCAAACATGGCTACGCCTCCAGTAGCAATAAGCGTACGCAGCGTCGACGGGATTTCTATGCGCAGAGCAGTGGTCGGGCGAAGTACAGCAGTGCCGGACGTGGTAGACGTGAGAGCAGCACCTCCGTTGAATCTCAAGTGATTGCGCTCAAGAAGACAACGTATCCGAATGCTAGTCACAAAGTGAACATGTTTGCCCAGAGCACCAAGAAGCACAACAGTCACACACGACGCAACGCCGATCCGAGCATCATTACGGATTTTATACAGAAGAACGGACAGTTTATTTTGCCATTTCTGCAGAATCAGGGTATGACAACCAGTTCGGATGAGGAGGATAATTCACGCACTTCCCTCAAAATACGAGATCTGAATGTAGTCGTTAAACAGGAGTTAAGCGATGACGATGATGATGATGTGGATTATGATGATGATTTGGACATTGCGACACCCAAAATTCAAGAGTTAACTAATGGCAATGGAAACAAAGCTGCTGCCCTGGAACATTTCTTTAAGCACATGCAAAAGTCTAACGAATCCAATCGCCATTCACGCAATTCACAACGCAGTCGCAAATCACGCAAGGAGCACAACAAACCGCATCGACTCGAGCTGGATTTGGATATGGATTCGAATAGTGATTTTAAGCGAAATTATGCGCGACAATTGGCCGCTGCAATGGATGTGAATGGGGATTCGTTAAGCTGTTCCTCGGTGGAGTTGGATTTGCCATTGGGTGGCATGTTGCACAGTTCGTATTCGGGCTTGTCGACGGGCAAACCAAATTCGCGCAACAGCAAAACCAGCTGTGATGTGGGCATCCAAGCGAATCCCTTTGAGATTGCCACGCACACGTTGCCCACCTATGGCAACGAGGAGTTGCAACAGGCAATGCGTCTACTAAATGCGGCAAGTCGACAACGCAACGAGCTAACCAATGAGGATGCCACCGAAATGCAATCTCTGCTTGGACATCCCCGAGGAGCACATCACAAGGAGCCAACGCTAATGAGCGAATCGGATAAACTGAAAATGTTGCTGCTGCCCTCAAAGTAGGGCTACGAATTTTCAAAATTAAATGCATTTATATTTAAGTTTCTAAAACTCAAACAATCTTCCATTTCGAAACGGTAAATGATTAGCAATAATAAGAACTTATGACTACGAATACGAATACTCATTAGCACATAAGTTGACAAAGTTTACAATTACTAGGATATATATATATATGTTTTTTTTATATATATATGTGACCATGTATAATGACTGTTTCCTTAACATAGTTTGTATTTCATGTATGTTGTTTTAAATGTACAAATAAGTCGCCATTTTTTTGTGGCAGCTCAAAAACACACAACGAAATGATATCGAAATTAGTGCCTTAACTAATATTTTACAATTAAACATTTTGTAACTAATAAAACGATTTTAAATCTGTCTACATTTTTAATAAATCTTTATTGCATATAATATCTTATCAATTTCAGTTTACTTTGAACGCTCGCTCGATCAAGTTCGAATTTCTAGGCGTCTATTTTCTTCACTCTAAAATTAGAGTAAATAAATACAGAGAATTATTTTTACACTTAAATCGTGTACAGTGTAAACACATCTTTTGAAATTAAATATTAGAACTTGCGAGAAAAATATTCAAATTACAAAATTACGCTTCAGTTTCCTAAGTGCCTTGCTACAAAATTAGAACGTTATATTATTATAAGCTTTTAAATTTATTAAATATACAAACAGTGCATGGTAAATTACAATCTTTTGTTTCTAAATTACAAATAATTTTGTATTTGATACATTAATATTTTTTAGAACAACATATTTTACAGTTACTATTTTTTAGTACATGTACTAATTGGCTATGGCAAGTTAAGTTTATTATTGTGATTACAGTAAAAATTGATCTAAAATTGTGTATAAAAGAGAATTGACAAGCACACATATTTATATATAAATGTACATATAAGTGCTGTGACGTCATTTACTTTCAGTTCCTATGTGTTTCTAATATCCCATGCTATATAAAAATGTTGTAAGCAGACAATTAATGCCTTAACATTTCCTCATAACGCAATTATAAACTTCTTGTACCCTTGACTAGGGTCAGAAACATAAATAAAATTTTATTAAATAAGACACACATCGCATCCAAAGTGTTTGTGTATGTTCATGCTTATACTTCTGATCTTTGTAAAGCAGGTAGCGTCTATAACGGGGCGTTTTTTGTTGTTAGAATAATAGCAGGTAGACAAATAGAGGAAAACATGAGAATTTACAATGAAAAGTTACACTACGCTGAACGTTTGCTGTGCAAGTGAAAAATGGGTTAATTGATCCCACATGGTTTCTATTGTAGTTTCTTCTTCTTTACTTTTAGCATATAAGAATTTCGATTGTAATTGGCCAATCATAAGAATGCACCGAGCGAGCAGCTTTTTTATATGCACAGGGCTGCATTAGATGCTCTTTTTTGCAGACCACCCACACAGCATCAAATTACGTGATAACTATAATAATTAACTTAGTTTTCTTGCCAGCAGGTGGCGCCAATTAGGTACAATTTCAATTTAAGTACAACTTTGGTTTAATTTTAGATTCTTTTATTTTAATGACTATATAATTGAGTTTACATGTTAATCGCAGGTAATTAGTTTGTGGTTTGCTGTGCTTTTTGCATTGATATGAATTATGCAATTAATAAATGACTTAACGTTAATTATTCTGAATAAAGAAAACAAATACTCGAATTTTCAAATTGCAAAGTGCACAAATCTAATTAGAAGAACTACAAATGCTTTTTTGTTTATTTTTTGTATTAGCTATTTAAGCCAATTACTATTAGGAGGAGCAATGCTATCATTTAATTGTTGTTAATTCAAAGTAGTTGTGTAAAAAAAACGTAGCGAATTCTTCAAATTGTTGTATATATTTGATGCATTGAGTTTGCGAATGTAACACAAGACTACTATTTTTATTATTATTATTGACTATAAAGACACCATCCATCATCCTACTTTGACTTGCGTTGTGACAGCTTCACCTCCTTGGCCCAAACCACATTGTTGATGAACTCGCCGAGGATATAAAGGCCCGCGGTGAAAGCCAGCACAGCTGCAAAGAATATAATGCGACTTGGCAACGATAAAACCTCCAGCACGGGATAGACCCAAACATTGGAATAGTGTTTAATGATGTGTATCCACACCAAATAGCTGCCCATAAAGATGCTCAAGCCGATGAGACCCTTGCTACGCTTGGGATACGCACGATATGAGGTAAACATCTCCAGCACAATGAAGACAACAATATTTGTGTGCAGCACATGATTCAACCAACTAAAATCCGACGTGAATTTTAATTAGTAAATAATTGAAAAGGCAAACTATCCATTTACTCACGAGGGAAATACGGCATCCAGCACCTTTGGAAAGACCAATTCACGATCGATGGCATAGAGGGTCCAAAAAGTGATGCCTACATTGAGAGCAACTGGGAAAGCGAGCGTTGTCAGCAGCCAATCCTTGAATTTGCGAATAGCTGGCGGACGCTTTGGTACTAGCTCATTGGTGCCCACAAAATCATTGACGAGCGACACAATGTAATAAAGTGCCTGTATTATCTGCAAAAATAGAAAAATATTATCTACAATAGGGATGGTTTTTTTTGGATTGAGGGTTGAAGGGCAGTTTATTCAAGTGGAATATTATCAATAAAAGAACTCTGGGTAAAGTCTAACCGGTTCTTCGTATTCGTGTTCGTACTTGACTTGAATAAAACATTAATAATAAACATTAAAATTCATAACATTTATTTTATTTCCGTCGCTTACCGCATCTAGAAATGTTAGGTATTTGAATTTGCCACCAAACGGATGATGAAGTTGCTTTGCATTTGGATCATTTGATGCTGGAAATTCAACGTATTTATAATCATAATAGAAGCCGTAAGTAAATTGTACGGCTGCAGTTAAATGCAGCAGTGTTCGCAGCGCGCCAAAAACACTTTTAAAAAGCGTTTGCGTTGCAGCAGCGCCGTTGGCCATCTTTATTTTCTATTTTATAACAACTAATTGATTTTTTCAAGGCAACAAGGCAACAACAGCCGGCCAGTAACGGAGTGAAACTGAAGACTGTTTGGCGTTGCGGTGTGACCGCGCACGTAATCGATTACCGATATATGCCTAAGAATTTTAAATCGATGTTTGGTAAATTTTCTATGTTTTGGGCACATTAAGCTTAAGCGCAATTTTTTGAGATAAATTTTCTTATATTAATTACATGAACAAAAACATGATAAGAAGATATAATAAAGTTGCTCCAATGCAATTTTTTTCATATCCATTTTACAATTAAAAGAACAATTATGCAAAATTTAAGTTGGTATTAATAAGTTCATGATTAAGGCCAACTGCACCCGTATCAGTTCTCACCCTTGCCGCACACTAATCTGCTCTAAATAATAAACTCTTCTAAAACTGGTCAGTCAAGTCCGTTAGTTGAAATTTTTGACTTTAAACACGTATGACGTCATCAGAAACATCAACATTAAATTAAGGCTGTATGTAAGTATTTATGTATATATGTGTGTACCACACAAAGCGATCAACAGAACTTGTTAACATTTGTTTTTTTTTTTAACAGAACAGTGCTGCCAATCAATCATGAGAGAGCAAAATAACATTTTACCAATGTTGCTTTTTTTTTGCTTACCGCACAAATAAATGTTAAAAATTTAAATTTTCCAGCAAAGGGATGAAAAATCGATCGCGGCAAATCCAAATTGTAAAAGAAATAGACCGCATAATTGAATTGAATAACAGCCGTCAGAGTTAGCATCACTTGCACAGCACGATTAAAACCGACGGACGTTGAGCCCTTGCTCTTCGACTTGGAAATCGCCATGTTTAGCACACTGAAGTTCACAACACACTGACGAAGAGTTTGCCGGGTTTCAGCGAAGCGAAGCGCAATCTAAGCACATAAGTTGTCTCCTTGCGTGTGTGTGTGCGGCTGATAACAGAGCTTATCGTTTGGGGCAAAAGTAACTTAAGATTAAGTTTCTTATTTGTTTGTTTAAATTGCAGACAATGGAAAACTGTGAGCTTTTGATGAATATGAAACTGCAACAGGTTTAGAGACAACAAACAAACAAAAACAGTTTCACTTTTAACATATTTCACTTTCTTTTTTTATATTTCTACGTGTGTTCAATGAATAAATTTTAAATGCAGCTGCGGGAACTAATTCGAACTATCGATTTAATTTCAAGCGTTGCCTCAAAGCCGCAAAAGGTCAAGGGACAAGCGCACGTGTAAATATATATATTTGTATATATATATTATATATACATATATATGACGCAGCACCACCACTTTTTATCGCTATCAATTATGAGACTGTCACACACAATAATCGATCCGTTTATTTTTGGACTTATCGCTAACATCATAAATGCATTTGAGTATACATATTAAATAATTATAGACGTATGCATGGGAACAAAGGTTCTAATGGATTAAAGCTTAGTAATTTAATAACTATAATACATGTTTGACATATAGAACGATTCGTCTAAATATATTGAAAATATTTTAAGAATCTCTATATTTTTATAAGTATATAAAACAAATAAATAATATTCAAATAAGAAATTAAATACTTTATATATAAGTATTATATTTATAATATTTTAAATAAATATATTGTAATTTATAAGCTTTTCAAAATATATAAAGTCCATAAAATCAAAAGATAATAAAATAAAATAAGAATTTTAGACAGAAGCATAGAAAGTTAAATTCATGTGTCTGGATTTTATTTATTATATTTTTGTGTATTACAAGTTTAATAAATCGTCACATGAAATATATAAGAATTTATTTCTTAGTTTCCTCTTCGATCTCGCTTTCAGCCTCGGAGGAATCCAAATTGATTTCGGTCAACTCATGTCCCTCAACGCGGTCGATCAAATCTAAATCACCCGTCTCCATTTTGATTGGGTGTGATTGGATTTGTGGCTGTGCTGTTGATGTTGATGCTGCAATCGAATCAACCGCTGACTGCTCCTGGTCAAACATGGGATTATTGAAGGCACGCTCCCGCACCACACCGCTCTGGGCATCATAGCCAATGACAGTCAAATCTTCCACACCACTGCCAGACGATCCAGTCGTGCCTCGCTCCGCTTGAGCGGCTGCATCAAAACGATTGAAGAACAAATTGCGACGCAATCGACGCAGATCCAAGTGGCGCCAACGCCATCTGCGAGGGTCATGCAACCACTGCGGTATGCGATTCAGATACGGATGCTGTGGCAAGAAATGGGCGAACATAATCAGAGCCACAAAACCCACCAGCAGCAAGCAGAAGAGGATGAGCAGCACTGAGGCAAAGCTCAAATTGGGATTATAGGGATGACCAGCATAGTGCAACATCAACTGTTGACTTTGCCCCTTCAACAAGACGCTCTGATTGCGCAACGCAGATAAGCGTTCCATAAACTTGACACTTCGTTCCGAGTAGGTGCCACGCTCCAAGATGATGGCCTGCAAATGATTGCCGTACTGCGAGGACGAACCCACATAATTCACATGCAGCTGTAACTCATCCGTCAAATCCTCTTCAGCAATTGCGTTGTTAATGAAGCTAGTCAGTGATTTGCGATCCTCCTCCATGCAGTGCTCACTGGGTATGATTAAAGTGGCACCACAGACCAGGCAACAGGATCCAAATGGACGCAGTGGCGCCACACAATGTGGCACTGGGCATTGCTGCTCCACATTGTGGCAGACAGGTTCGATGAGTTTCTCGAAATCCTTGTGGCAGCCACACAGCTCACCACGATAATATTCCACGATGACATCCTCCGCATTGTGGAACAACAGCTGTCCCAGATCTCTGCTCAACAGTTCCTGCAAATATATTCTGGAAATGGAGGAGCCCGCCAAGATAAGCTGACCCAAGCGCAAGAATTGCACATTTTCCAAATCGAAGGCTAGCGCGCCACGATTGCTCGCGATGACCACATGTTCATCATCGCAGGGCACTCGCTCCAGCTCCGGCATCAGCGTGGAAATGACGCTGGAGCTGGAGCTGCTGTCGGGTTGCATGCTCCAGCTGCCAGGATCAAACCACTTGCTCGTCTTGGGCGGCTTTAGATAAGCACGTCCATCATCACTGCCACAATCCGGATTAAGTCCGGCGCCTGCTCTCAACTCTATAGTTGCATCCTCGGCGAGAAGTATGCCACCTTCACGTGGCAGCACAAAGCCACCGATAGATAGCTGTGGTGGCAGTGGCAAAACGGCTGGATAATATTTTGGAAACACAACCAAATCACGTGCACAGGGCAAATAATAATTTAACCAGGCGGTAGGACTACCAATTGGGGCACCAGCACTGTGCCACTTGATCGTTGTTGTCGTCTCCGCCTCCAACACATATAAAAGCAGCCCAATTACAACTAGCAAAATTTGTTGCAACTGCAACATGTTGACTCTGGCAGTGTACTGAAACTTAAAATCTAGCGACATTTCCCATTGTTAATTTGGGGGCGTTGTGTTGAGTCAGTCAAACAGATAACTACACTCAGCCAAAAAAAATCAAACTGAATTTTAAAATGATTATGAAGTTTTCTCATTTTTTTTTAAAAATAAAACATAATAAAAAAATTTTATTTTGAAAACATTATTTTTGTTTTGAGAAAGGCTCACCGTTAATTGACAAAGCATAAATTATTGGGATTATTGTGATATTATTATGTAATTTGTAAAAATAATGAATGCAAATGCTGATTGTTTGTAAAAATCGTTCCATAAATTTGGCTTCTCTACTGCTGTATTTGAGTAAGTTCTTAAATTTTTTAAATTAAGCTATATGTATTTATAAACTATTCCAAGTGTTTTTGAAGTCATTTCAATTTCTGAAATCCTGTTAAATTTTTCTCTGCGTGTAGATAAATTGTTTAATGCCAGCCTCTCAATTTTTTTTTCATCAATCCATTGGTACAGATAAGTCTTAAAAAATGTTCAAAAGTTATGTTAGATAAACAATTGCTGGCAGATCATTTACAAGCCATCAAATATTCTCGGTATTTTTCACAGAAACTTGCCAAAAAAAAAAAAACACAAGCAAATTAATTAAACATCTGCCCAGCCAATATAGAAAAAGTTATTCGTTTGAAAGTCACACAAAATTCCAAATTTGATATAAATTATTATTTGAGCTTTTCATAATTCATCAACTAATTTGGTGTACAAATTTAAAGGCAAGTTAAAGATATAATACAGAAATCATGTCGCATATGTATATAGATTAATTTTGTTACTTGAATTTGGATATTAGACATTTGTAATATTTATTTACGTTGGTCTTTCCCAATTATATAAAGTATTTTACAAGCTTTATAAATTTAATGCCAAGATGGGTTTTTTTTAATAATATTTTTGTTAAAGGAAATTAACATGACTAAAACATGATTTCTTGAAAAACACTCAGCTCGATAAATTTGCCTTAAAAAATGTTCAAGTAATAAATTGTACAAAATCAGCGATGAAAAGAATTGTGTGCCCATCATGAAGCATTTATGACTATATAAATATATATATAGCAAATTCCAGTCATACACAAATTCATATGTATATTTCACATACAAAAATTTAAATAAATATTTCAGGACTAGCCGACCATAGAGTATATAGTTGGAATCTTTTACAATGCAATTGTTTGGCGAACGCAAAAGAAAAAATAATAAATAAAAAGAAAAGAAAAGAGAAGCGTTTATTTTCATTGTGATTGGCCCGATATAAACAATTCAGTCCGCGGGGAGGGAATAAATTGACGGAAACAGACGACGGAGAAATACCTAAACAACCTGATGGTAATGCTAATGCTGTGCATAACCCGACAAACTGACGATCCGACGATCACCTTGCTCCGACTTCCACATGAAAGACATTCACTAAAAATATAAGGAAAAAACAAACCCCCAAAAAACTAACAAAAAAAATAAATATGTCTGCAATGAAAAACCAACAGCAGCTTCAACAAATAAATTCTGTATTCGAATGATATGATTTGCGTACTTTCAAAGATCACTTGTGGCCAAGATCAAAGAATCTGTTCAGATTATAAATCAAGGGCGCCCAAGGTCGTCAAAGACAGAGTATTAACTAAACTTTCTAGATAAGGAAAAATAAAACAGACTTGAAAAGGTTTTTGGCATTATAAACACTTGAACTCAAGTAGCGAAATGGGATATATATAAATAAATATATATATTATGTATATATGTACATACACCATATGATTTCAATTATATTTTAATACAAATTCTATTCTAATGTTTATCAACAGTTTTGAGAAATAATCAAGAGAACAACTTATAAACACAATAAAAAATGTAAAATAATAATGTAATGTGTAAAAGTTTGTAATCAATCCAAAATATTTTAAATTAATTCCAAACGAAATAACAAATTTTAGTTGAAATTGCAATATAATTTAAGAAGCCAAATTACTCTTAAATAAATTTAATAGCCGATATGTATATTTAATTTGTCGGTATTTTGTTTGCCAAGTGTCTGTGAAAAATACCGAGAATATTTAACGGCATGTAAATGAGTTGCCAGCAATTGTTCCTGCCACAGCTCCTGTGGCACCTCCCCACCCCAGAATATGGATGCATATTTACAGTCACGCCAAGAAGATAGTCTGGCATCGATCGGCGCCAATAAAATCGGCCACAAAGATGCTGGGTGCCATTTGTATACATTTTTTTTTTGGGCTGATATGATTTGTGGTCAGCTTCAGAATTCAATAAGGCCAACAAAATTCGCCAGCGAAAATAAATACGAGAAATTAAATGTAGCATTTCGCAAATGTGTGTGTAACAATTTGTACCGGCAACAAATGCATGGATAATTGGATGAATGGAACGAACAATGTATCTGCAAGATACCATGTGCTGTTTACGGATGAAACCAGGCGCAATCAGGCAAACAGCACAGTTGTTGACCCCAGATATAAAAAAAAATACAACAAAAAAAAACCAACACAAGGCGAATAAACAAACATATGGCAGACATAAATGAATGACACAATAATAATCATATACACATATAATTTTTATAAATCTTCGAATCTGGGACACACTTGAAACGATTGCGGGCGCATTTCCGTCATATCGCAATAATGACCACGATATATATGGGAGCCACCCATTAAAATTCGATGTATATATGTATATATATGTATATGTATAATTACTGTCAACTTACCATCGACCAGTAGCTCAGAAAACGCAATTTCTGTGGAAAGGTTTCGGGCACCAAGCGCCGACTGAAACTCGTTTTGAGTTTGTAGCTACGTTGCACCTCAAAGTTGCTAAAGTACAAGCCATATGCAAATTGACCCAATGCACACAAATGTATTATTGTCACAAAGATGCGCGATTTATACAACTCCACTTTGGTCATCTTGATTTAATTTGTTTTTAACGATCTACGATCGCTTTGCTTGACAACTGCAAAAACCAATTAAAACTTCAATTTGTAATGGTTCACTTTGGAAAGTCATTAAATTGACTAGGTTTAATTTCAATTTTCATTGGAATATATTTTTTTCAACTGTGATTCACAAATATTGGCAATGTAAGAGATTTCTGGCATAGCAAATTATGATATTTTTTATGGGTAAAGGGGGTAGTTTAAATTTGCCATTTAATTTAAAGTATATTTACGAGAAAATTTAATGTTCGTATAACTGATTCTAATTCTAATATTAGCTTATAACGCGACTTTGAAACGCAGCTAATCACATTTGGCAAAATGAAATATGAGGCGAAGACGTTTGCAAAGCCACAAAAAAATGACATAAAAAGCCCCCAAGCTCAGCGTTGAAGGTGTCAGCGAGAAATGTTTGAGGACTTAGCAAGTTCTTAGCAAGGCCCTCGACAAAAACCATAAGCAAAGAAACGCACACAGTCTAAATTGAAATCAATATTTGCGCCACTGACATAAATATTTGAAAAGCGGAACAGGCAAAAAAAAAAAGAACAACAACAAAAGGAGAAAAATTAAAAACGAGAATATTTGGAAACCCACAAATTGAAGTTGCCTGGGCAGCTGGGGTCGTTGCTGTTTATAATTTTCATATGTTAATGGATTTTTATTGGCAGTCGACGCGCAGTTGTTGATTGTTTCAAATGTATGAATTTTTAAACAAATCTTATCGCACGCACGTAAATTGTTTGCCGTTTTATATAGTTTTCTTTATGTATTTTTATATATATAAATTATTTTTAATTAGTACTTTTTTGATGTTTTCCAGTGGTGCGCGCACAACTTGGCGTGTGAAAAACTGGAGTCGCACTGGCAATCGGGATAAATGTTGCTTATACGTCGCGTTGGCTGAATTGTCGTTGCTTTCACTTTCCGTCCGTCCGTTCAACCATCCGACAAATACATTTGGTGCTGTTGCTTCGCATTGCGTGCAATCATCTGTGCTGAGCTGCGCATGTCCAGAATTTTTTTATTCATGTTGTGGCCGCAGGTCAATGATTTAATATTGGCTAATGATACAACAATTATGTGGATATATCTTTTATAGATATATGTGCTGATGCTTTTATCTATGCATCTACGTCAGACTGAGAATCAAAGATCATACAAAACACTTTTAACAGGCAATGCGTCAAAATAAATATAACTAAAACTGCGTTACAAATAGATAACAGCTTTGGCAAACAAATACATTCAAATCGATATATCTGCGCGCTCAGTGCTTATAAATCGTTTATTGCTTATCGTAAAGCACAGCTGTGCTTTGTCAGCCCTCGTGCTTTGTTTTGTCTATCGGTCAATTTGAGTTAATTTCATAATATTTGGCAAAATAATACAAAAATATAATTATAAGCCCACTATATAAACGCTGCTTAAATAAACAAACAGAAGAAAGCTCATGGGCAACAATTGGCGATGGATTTATATATATAATTTTTCCTGGAGTTAACAAAATTATGTCGTAACAGGAATAGGAGTAAAAGTCAATTTTGTATTAAACTAAATTTCAAATATAAACTCAATATTTGCATTTGCATAAGTAAAACAAGACCATGTCGCTGGCATCAAAAATCACATTGGGTTTGGCGATTGGCGTCTCAAGTGCGATTATAGGTTATGTTCACTATAAACAGTCCGACGACCGGTAAGTAAGATAATAAATAAGTTTACAATTTGTTATATGAAATGAAATGTGTGCACACTTTTCACAGCTTCAAGCTGCATCAGGGCGTGCTGCGCGACGTGGAGCAGCAGCAACGACGAAAGCATGAGAACCGTTATACTCTACAGCAACAGATTGACATAACCAAGCAGCTGAAAGCAACGCTCCAAGTGGATGCGAATGACGAAGCCAAAGAAAATACAACAAATGCAGTTACTCCAAATGTATAACACTTTAATGCAATGGATGAAGAGGCAAAACTAACAACAGCTAAAGCAGATGCAGTTACTCAAATTGTGGAACATAAATTTAAAACACTTAGATGTAATGTTGAAAAGGTCATAAAATTTGTTTTTGTTATTGGTTTTAACTAGATGGGTTTGTATAAAGAATTGTATATATAGATTTGATTTACTGTAAATGTGTCTTCTTTTGAGACATTTAAGAAAATAATATACATATTTATGTTATTTATATTTATGTTAAACATTCTTCGACTACATCGGGAGTTGATTGCATATAGCCTGTATAGGACTGTCTGTTATAATTTCGATTTTCTTATCAAACTTGTAATGTTTTTTGGCTGTCGGCAGTATATATATTTATAATCATCATTTTAAGGATTTAACAAGCAAATAGCCATTTCTGTCTGTTATAATTTTACTATCCTCATAAATATGAGATATGAAATTTAAAAATTACAGTCGACGATAAAAATGAATTACAGATATCAGTTTATATCGTTATAATTATTACTCAATTTTATTATTACGAATGTGTGTATAAGTAATTACAAATCTAAATGGGCGCTCGATAAAAATAATTCACATCGTGTAACGGGTGGTTTTGTACAAAATGTATGTGTGGTGGACAACAATCACCCCTAAATAAAAAAAAAATACAAAAATAAAAACAGAAAAAATCGGAGCAGACTGAAGAGTAGAAGAGTTGTCGTTCCATTTTTATCCGTTTTCATTTCGAAATCCATTTCAGTTTCACTCCAATGTGTCCGCGAAGTGTCCAGAAAAAACCAACACATTTTTAATATCGATTACCGCCGCCGCCTCCCCCACCTCCTCCTCCGCCCCCTCCTCCTCCGCCACCACCGCCACCACCACCGCCACCTTTACGTCGATCACGATCGTTGCCATCGTTACGATCATTGCGATCACCTCGATCCGTGCCACCGCCAATGCCTCGTTCGCCGCCACGATCCGTGCCCCCAACAATGCCCCGTTCGCCGCCACGATCTGTGCCGCCGCCAATGCCACGTTCCTCGCGCCGACGACGCGGCGAACGGGTACGACTGCGTGAGGAACGGCGACGCGAGCCGCCGGAACGGGAACGTGAACGATTGCGACGCCGGCGTGAATAGAGATATCTGCGCAACTCTCTCGATATCGGTTTCAGATGCATAAAATTACAGAAGCCGGATCGTGTGCACTCGCCCATCTCGTACTGTCGACAGCATGCCTCACGGAAATCGGTCACCGGCGACAGTTCTGAGTAAACCGGCCGTCCGCCAAACCACCGATTATTCAAATCATTTGCCGCCTTCTCGGCATCGGCCTCATTGCGGAATTTGATGTAAACATTCCCCACTAGATGATCACCCAAATTATCGCAAACATTCATTTCCTCAATTTCGCCGTATTTATCTTCGCACTCGACGAATACGTCTTCGAAGAAATTGTCATAATGCTCTTGCATCTCCTCGTCGGAAACGTTGGCCACCAGATGTGATCCGTCCGCTGACTTGGCGGAATTTTGGGGATTTACGTAGAGATTTTGGAGCAGCACCGTTTGCGAAAATGTCGGCTTATTGTGGATGCGGGAACAGCGATCGCCATGACGGCACGCTCCAATCTTAAAGTAGAACGAACAGTTGACTCTGCCAAGGTAAAACAAATAGCAATGCCTGTGATTAGCCGGACGGAGTGTAAAAAGAGAGCGCTACTTGCGGCACATGCCGAACTCTTGTTATTAACAATATATATATTTTCGCACTGCCCCCAACTTACTTGTCCTTTTCTGTGCCAAAAATTGATGCCAAATATTCGGCCATGACGCTGCTTATCTAATAGTGCTGCTTATATTCGGAACGTTTTCGCAATTTTTTGTTTCAAAAATATTTTGTATAAATTATTTTTTTTCCCAGGCGCACGCAAAAAGCAGCGTCTGTCCGTATTTTGCGACAACGTTGCCAGCTCGAATATTTTTAAGTAAGCGGCGCGTGGCTGCCAACTCGTCTGTCACACACATCGTCAAATTTGAATTATAAAAAAAACACTCACGTAAAACCAAAGTTGTAGCAGAGATTTGCTATCGGTTTAAACTAATTGAATTTTTTGGTTTTATAAATATATTATTTTTAGCAAAAACTTAGTGGCAACGCTTTGGGTGCTGCGAATGTGTGTTGGCAACGTTGTAAGCGCGTCTGACATTTGAGCAAGAGCACAGCGATAGCAAGTTTGAGAGCGAGAACGTTGGAGGCAGCGAGAGCGAGTCACGACTCATGCATTTCTAGAAAAGTCCGACAGCGGCGTCATTTTTTGCAAAGTTTAGCTCCCAAAAAAGACGTGTTTCAACACCAACAAAAAATATATATTATAAATCCTTGCAACACTCACAACAGCTGCACGACTTAGAAAAATGGACAAGGTGAGTTAAAAGATAGAAATGTAAAAATGGGTTCTTCGAAACAAAAACGAGTCAAAAACTATGCACATTTACACAAATTTCAACTGCAGGTAAACGAATTGAAGGAAAAGGGAAATAAGGCTTTAAATGAGGAGAAGTTCGATGAGGCCGTTGCTGCGTACACAGAAGCCATTGCGCTGGACGCCAAAAATCATGTGCTATTCAGCAATCGTTCGGCGGCCTATGCAAAGGCCGGAAAGTATGGCGAAGCCTACGCAGATGCAGAGCAAACCATTGCGCTGAATCCCACTTGGCCAAAGGGGTATTCCCGCAAAGGAGTCGCAGCCGCTGGACTTCGAGATTATGTGAAGGCCTTTGCGGCATACAACGAGGGTAATTTTTGTTGGTGCTCTTTTGTCTACATAACCTCAACTAATGTTACAATGTGTTTAGGTTTGACTCACGATCCGGAAAGTACGATGTTGTTGCAGGGTCGCCAGGATATTACCTCATCGATGTTGGCCTTTATGCAATCGCAAGGTGATCTACCAATGGAAGTGGATCCACAGCCCAGCTTTCAAACAAAGTCAACGGCAAGTAAATCCGCTGAGTCGGCAGCTGCTGCTGGTCCTCGAGTGGAGGATATGAGCGAGGAGGAGCGCAAAAAATACTATGCCAAACAGGAAAAAGAACTGGGCAATGCGGCGTACAAGAAGAAGGATTTCGATACTGCCCTCAAGCACTATAATGCTGCAATCGAACATGATCCGACTGATATCACGTTCTACAACAATATTGCGGCTGTTTATTTCGAGCGCAAGGAATACGATGAGTGCATCAAGCAATGTGAACGTGGCATTGAAGTGGGTCGTGAAAATCGTGCGGATTTCAAATTGATTGCCAAATCGTTGGCACGTATAGGAAATACTTATTGTAAGATGGAGAACTATAAGCAGGCGAAATTCTACTATGAAAAGGCCATTTCGGAGCATCGTACGCCGGAGATTAAGACGTTGTTGAGCCAGGTGGAGGCTAAGCTTAAGGAGGAGGAACGTCGCGCCTATATTGATCCTGTTAAGGCCGAGGAGGAGAAGGAGAAGGGCAATGAGTACTTCAAGAAGGGTGATTATAGCAATGCGGTCAAACACTATTCGGAGGCCATCAAACGTAATCCAGAAGATCCCAAATTATACAGCAATCGTGCTGCTTGCTATACCAAGTTGGCCGCTTTCGATTTGGGACTGAAGGATTGCGAGACTTGCATCAAGCTGGATGAGAAATTCATCAAGGGATACATACGAAAGGGCAAAGTTCTGCAGGTAAGCATAGATGAATATTTAATTATTGTTACTAGTATTTATTTATTATTATTAATTATTTTTAGGGCATGCACAAGTCGACAAAGGCTTCAATGGCGTATCAGAAGGCACTCGAACTAGATGCCAATAATGCCGAGGCCATTGAGGGCTATCGCCAGTGCTCATTGAGTTACCAACATAATCCAAAAGAGGTGCTCAAGAATTCCATGAGCGATCCGGAGATACAGCAAATGCTCAAAGATCCCGCCATGTGCATGATTCTCGAACAAATGCAAACCGATCCACAGGCAACTAAAGAGTAAGTTTATCTTTTAATTATTTGTTCAATGAATTTATTTAACAATTCTTTTTATCTCGTAGGCATTTGCAAAATCCCGTTATTGCCGACAAGATAATGAAGTTGGTGGAATCTGGCATTATACAGATACATTAAAAATTAGGTGGGAAAACCCAAAACAATCGCCTAACAACATTCAGGAGACAAGAAAATTAAACAAAAACAAGTTCCAAAATTATGCGCCCCGACACTAACTTTAAACATATTTTCAAAAAGCAAAAAGCATTACAAATATCGCCCTTGACTTCAAAAACTCAACTATAAAAAGAAAAAAATGCTGGTGATAGAAATCAGTGAAATAATAACTATCCCCATATGCTTATTTGATTTTTACACAGATAGATACTTCATCATAGACAGTGCCGTGGTTCTTATTTTCATACTACATAAATAATATGCTGTAGCTTAGCTCTATATTATAATTAAGTCTTTGGATGTACAATAAATACAAGTCAAAGAATGGTAATTGATTTTTTTATAGTTTAATTTTTGATTTAAGTTCTTTTAAAAAAGGGTTTTCAGTGTGCTGCAGACTTCATCAAAAACAAAAAGTACTGTTCCAAATTACATAAGAATTATTTTAAAATTATATTTAATAATTTTTTATATTAATTATGTACAATTTACTTCAAAATACAACTCAAATGAAGATAAATAAAAAATAAATTTACATTTGATATGATCCATTCCCACTTTCACTGTGCAGAAAATTGTTTAAAAAAAATCACGTTCCATAGAAAATAAGAATTAT
This sequence comes from Drosophila fungiperda, assembly GCA_035042345.1. Classification (NCBI taxonomy): domain Eukaryota; kingdom Metazoa; phylum Arthropoda; class Insecta; order Diptera; family Drosophilidae; genus Drosophila; species Drosophila fungiperda. The sequence goes on along the minus strand of JAWNLM010000145.1, from coordinate 4,282,217 downwards.
TTTTAAAATATATATATACACTTTTTTCAGTTAATACAATTTATTTGTTACATGTGCGAATACTTTCATCAGTAAACGCATTTCAAAAATGCGATTCAAATTGATTGCTGCTCAAGGTCACACAAATATAGACCTATGTATGAATGCGTAACAAATTTAATTATTTATTTATTTAAAACGTTTTCAATGAATAAACCTCTTCTGTTTTATTAGATCCATTGCAAATTTCTAACTGCGAAACCAATTCAAAGCTGTAAATGTGCGTCTAAAAATACCAAATCAGCAAAAATTTGGTCAGTTTGTGTGTGTTAAATTTGTGACATTTTTTAGTAAATTTCTACACAGCGGCCGGCAAGTGTTGAACAGCGTAAGATGTTTGCAACATGCTATTTAGTGCCAGTGGCTGTGCAGTGTTGAGGACGATATATTCCACACAAAAAAGAAAGATATAATGGTGTACTGATTGTGATTTCCATTATATATATATAAATATTAATAAAGCACCAATAAACGAAAGCGTTTAATTCGCTCAAACTGCAAATACGAATTTGGAAGCAAAGCGAATGCCTTTTAAAATACCGATTCCTGCACGCTATTAATTGTTTTAACTATAGTTATAAATGTATGCATGTGTATATATTTGATTGAGTGAGTGTGTATGTGTGTGTGTTGCCTCCGAGTTTCTCAGTTGATTCGCGAAATTGAGAATAGAAAGATGGTGCTCGGTAAATTGTAAGCGTGAAAAATTAAGTAAATATATATAAATACACCATAAAAAGAATTATATATTTCGGCGAAAAAATTGGCTAAAGCAAATCTCCAGTTAATATAGTTTTTGTTGGCCAACGACGAAAGCAACAAATCACAAGTGAGTACACACAACAACAAAAAAAAATACAAAAAGTAAAACCAAAAAAACGGCCAAAAAATTAACGCTAACCGCTTGCGCCCAAAACCCCGTATTCGTATTCGCATTTCAAATGCGTTTCGGGGGCGCTTGGCAACAAGCAAAAGCCGCTACATACATGTATGTGTTGTAAAGTGTACATACATATTTACATGCATGTGTTTATGTGTGTTTGTATTTAACCAACACCACCGTGAGATATGCGATTTTGGTTTTCCTAATTTTTATGTGTGATTTGTTGTTGATTTTGTTTTTACAGTGCATCCCTCACCGATGCACTACTCAACGATGAGGCCACAGGCGCCGGCGTCTATGGTGCACGATCCGAAAAAGGATGAGCTGCGCACTGCCCCCTGGTATTGGGGCAGCATAACGCGCGAGCAGGCAAAAAACATATTGTTCGGCAAGCCCGATGGCAGTTTTTTAGTACGCGATGCGCAGGCAAAGGTAAGCTAAAAATAATACACTCAATTGCAGTTAAAATAACAGCTGCACTTGCAGAGTTAACAGTGTTCACTATCTGTTTTGGGAACTTTTCTGATAGATTTAAAATTGTACAAATTGGGAAATAATAGTTTTTCTATAAAAAATATAGAAAATTTAAATGTAATGTTTTTGAGCAAATTCGTAAATTTTAATGTGTATCAAAAAAAAAAAAAATAGACAAAGCAAATATATATCCATACTTAAAAGAATTGTTTGTTTTCCTTTTTGTTTTGAATAAAAATTAGAATGCAATTAACTTTAAAATGAGTTTTGGTTGTATTATTTACAACCTCATCAGTATTTCCCCTTAATTTTCCGGATGTTTATTTTATAATATTTGGATTTTAAAGTTTTTTTAACATTTTTTTCTCGATGTTTAGAAAAAATTTGAAAAAGCTTTACACAAATCAGTAATAAAATAAAGTTAAATTATTTTGCATGTTACTTATATTTTAGTTTGATTTTATATTGGTTTTTAAGTAGGATTAACAAATAATCACTGCAAAAGCGATACAGAAACCAGAAAATATTTTTAATATAATATATATACTTCGAAATTTGCTTTAAGTTACTTCAAAGATGGGAATCAATAATATATAAACAACAAAAATAATGAATAATACTTTTAACGCTTTTGCAGAAGGGAGAATACACCTTAACGCTGATGAAGGATGGCAACGAGAAGCTGATCAAGATCTGTCGGTTAAAGAATAATAAATATGGCTTTGTGGATAACTTCCAGTTTGCCAACGTGGTGGATATGATCAACTATTATATGAGCAACTCCCTGAAGATATACAATAAGACGCTGGACATAACGCTTAGCAATCCGATAATATGTCCCTACTACGATGATTCCCAGCCACAGGGTGACCTACGCTTGTGGAGCGATGAATTTATACGCTGCTCGCAACTTTTGTTGCAGCAAGAACAGGCACTCGACCAAAAGAAGACCTCGTTCAATGCGATTAGGGAGGAGTTGGCCGAAAAGCAATTGCATCAGAGTGTTTTTAGTAATGCTGACACAATGTTTCGCAGTCAAATCACATTAATTGAATCGTTCATAAATACGGGCGTTGTATCACCGGGTGGGGCACCGCCGGGTGCACCAAATGCCACGTCTGCACAATGTTCGCGGCAGGAGATTCAACAACATATGCGCGACAATTTGAAGCACATGTCCGATCATCTGCATGTGATGCATGTGAAAATGGAGCGACTCAATCAGGAGATTAAATCCCTGAAGGAGGAGCAGCAGTTGTTGGAGCGTCAAATCAATGCCACAAAGCCGGAGTTGCAGCAATTGCAATTGTGCAAGGACAAACACATTGAGTAAGTGCCACAAGTGACGTCATTTTTAAAACATTTCGCACACAGAAAATAAATCTGATAAGCGTCGCAGAATGGTTTTCAGAGGGTCAGAGTATGAAGCGGGAGTGTTGAGGGTGTTTGACTTTGAGTCGATTTGAGTCAATCAGTCAATAAGTAGTCAGTCATTTGCTTCATGTCAATATGCATTTTTTTGTGCCATTTAGGGAATAATGATTACTGACTGTTTTTTTTTGTTGTGCTTCTCATTTTTCACACAACGCTCGCTTTTCGCTGCTTCTTTGAACTGCTACACTCAGCTGAGGTTTTGACCGTTGTTCCTAATAAGAATAATAGAAGTAAAATGCTTTCTGCCTGTTAGCAGCGCTGCTCAACGTTTTGCTCCGGCTGCAAATTCGCCACGCAGACTGCTGGTCTACGTGCCTGTCGTCTGCCTGCATGTAAAGTCCATATATATATATACTATATGCATATCTATATTTTTGAATGTGGATGCCTTTGCCTGGAAACCCTGTAAACCGAAACATTGAGAAGCAAAAAAAAAGAAGATAATACAGTGATCTCTCGTAAATTAGCAATTACGGCAATTGTGGAACCTGCGATTATAAAACAGCAGTTACGCATATAGAAATATAAAATATTTTTATAAAGACGAAAAATATTTGTATATTATTATAAAAATAAGTGATACATTAGGATTTTCTTTAGCGAGCGATCACTGTAGTAGATAAAACAATCCACCCGTTGAGGCAGACGACAAAGCAATGCATATAAATATATATATTTAAAATGTATTCATTCATATATATATATATATATATATATATATAAATATATATTTGTATGTAGATCCGCTTGTGTAGCCACTTGTAATTCAAATCCACTAACAAAACAAAAAATGTTCATAAGTCGCCGTTGACAGTTTTACACATTTTTCGAGAATACTTTTCAGAAAAGTATGCCAAGTGGGTGAATTATTGAGAAACATAAATTATGCTAAGAAATAATAAAATAATGCTCAGTGCTGTCAAACAGCCATCCTGGCAGCCAGTCTGTTGGTGAGGGGGCAGGGGGTGGTGTCTGTCTTTACAATGTCTTCGGTTTGGTACTTCCGAGCTCTACATTTAAGCTAATGAAAGCTTTAAGACGACTTGCATTGTTTTCGAATAAAGCTCAAAGCGATAATCTAACTCGTGGTTTCAGCTGATGTCATTCTCCTTAGATTCGTCATCGATGCTGAGATACGGATGATGGGGATAATGATGCTGATGATGATGATGATAACGATAATCAGCCGAACCTTGAACCATATTAGAAGAATGTGCCTCCAAAGCTTTATCTCATTTAAAATATTTTAGTATTCTTTCTTTTTTATTTCACATCTTGCGCTTATCAAGCTATGGGAATCGTGCATATTATGGCATATAAGGCATTTTAATTATAATGGATGAATAATTTGTTATATTTAAAAGCTTTCTTAAGATAACATATTATAGCTGTGTTTATTTTGTTGCAGTTCGTGCTTTAGTTTGAGCGGAAGATTGATTGATTCCAGAAACGGTCGAAACTTGTTTTCCTTAATAATAAACTCTAGTTTCTTATATTAGATCTTGGCTCAAGTTTAATTTTCACAAACATTTTACATTATATTTCTTTCCGAAACTATCTGTTTAAAATTGAGCTTCATTTCAAATAAAAATTCTTTTTGTTTTTTAGCAATGATATTCATTTTTAGACAACCCAAAAGAAAACTTGTTCGCTACCTCTTCTTTATTACGCTTCTTATCTATTCGCGAAACTCACGTTTTTTTTATTTTAGTCTACATTCTGAGAAAAAATCGTCCCTAAATAGAAATGGCCATGAAAAGTAGAAAATTGTTTTTGTTTGTAGAAATAGTTTTTCAATATATGAAATACAATGTCTACAATTTCTAAAGTCTTTGCTTAAATCAAAATTTTCTAAGATATAGTTTTTTTTTTATTTATTAGAAATATTACACAAAAAACAAACAAACAAAACCAAAAAGTACAGATACAAAACATAGTTTTTAGTTTAAATACTTTCTAATCCCCTCACGGCTTTTATATTTAAATGTGCCCTCGAATTGAGAAAAATCTCAGTTTTCTAAAAAAAAAAGTGGATTAAGCATGGTTCCAAAAGTACGGCAAATTTCTAAAATATAGATCGATATTTTTTTGAGTGTAGGTAACTGACTCAAATAGCATAGCCCTTATCTAAAGGGTCCCTAGCAACTCAACGTTTTCAATTTTTTAAACTTATGGTTAAGTTCATCGATGATTTTTAATTTTATAGATGAGCGAATTTTTGTGGGAGACTCTATGGCCCTGTGTTGCTGGTTAGGGTTTCTAGTTCCATGTTAAGCATTTTGCGTTTGTTGGGGTCTAGATAAGGGGCCCCAGACAACCACTATTATCGTTATCTGACTGTCGAGCTTTATTGTTTGTCAAGAGCTTAAATTCAAAACTTTTTTTTTTGTTTCTTTTCTTTGTTTGTGGGTGTGTGTATGTATTTTATATATTCGCAAACCTTTTTTCATCGTGTGTTTTTATTTTAATTAAGATTAAGCGCACCCATCTCGGCCTGAAGGTGGCATACATGTTCCTTGGCATGTGCTCAACCTCTACCCCATTGTGGTCATTATTTCTCTCTCTTTTATTTTTTTTCTTTCTTTTTTTTTGAGATTTGTTGAATTTTAGTCACGTCACCCAAAGGCCAGCAGTGATAAGAGATTGGAAGAGGTCGGTTAATTTACGCACTGGAACTTGATTATATGACTATAGAATTGTTATGATCCTACAGATTTTCGGGAATTAAAATAAACTTGAAATCTGTAATTAACATATATAAATTTATTTATTTTGCATTTGTTTTGGAAGAATGAGAGAGATTTCAGGTATTGATTTAAGGCAAGCAAAAGATATCCCACTTTGTGAAAGATATGGACAGGGATTTTTATTATGGAGCTTATAAAATTGTTAGGTTTTTAGAAATCGCTCTATTTATATTAATGAGAAAAATAAAAATAATTTAATAATATTTTTAAATGTACAATCGCAAATTTTCACTTTCTATTTCAATATACTCGTTAATAGCATTTTTGAGTACCCTAGTTATCAATAATCATAAAAAAGGGGTAAATGAAATGATGTATTAGTGAGCGATCACTATAGTAGATAAAACTGTCTACCCATTGAGTCTATTATATATACATATATAAACACATATATATGTGTTTTTATATACGTTTGTGTAGCTGTTTGTAAATGAAATTCGCTAACAAATGCTCATCAGTCACTGTTGATAGTTCTACACAAATCATTTTATTTGGAAGTTAGATAACTGTCGGTTGTGGTTGTTATCAGGTGGTTAGTATATAAATGTATATAAACTAGGAAGCTGCCACCCATTTTACACCTATTTAATCGGTTCATACAAATACAATTCTACATATATACAATACTTATACAATACTGCAGTAAAAGTAAACATCACTAATATTTATAACTAATCTGGTGTTGTATTGTTGCAGGCGCCTGAAAGGCTGTAATCTCACCGATGACGATCTGAACGTAATACTGGAGGTGGGCTTCGACAAATGGCAGCACAATTTCGAGAAGGCCTCTAATCAGCCGCATCGCGACGAATCCCTCTGGTTCATTAAGGATGCCAAGCGCCACGATGCCGCCGAGCTGCTCAAGGGTGCACCCACAGGGACATTCTTGATCCGGGCACGCGATGCTGGCCACTATGCGCTGTCCATTGCCTGCAAGGGTGGCATTCATCATTGCATCATATTTCAAACGGAGAGCGGTTTGGGTTTTGCAGCACCCTACAACATTTATCCGACGCTCAAGCATCTTGTCGAGCATTATGCCAGCAATTCGCTGGAGGAACACAATGATACGCTGACGACAGTGATGAGGATTCCCGTGCTCTTTTGGACACAAAATAAACAGCATATATTGGAGCAAATGCAGGAGGATCTGGAATTGGAGCAGCTGGAAATGGAGCAGGAAAGGGAGCGTGCGGAACAGGAGGCGGCAGCGCTGATGCCACCACCACCAACAACATCAACATTAGCCTCATCATCGACGGCTAGTGTACCAATACCCACAACAAGATTAAGGGAGCATAGCGGTCACGATACCGTCGATGGATCGTTGGCCAGCAGTGAAACGGAAACGCCACCCGCTTCCATTTCGCCATCAAATTTTGGTACATCGCAATAGATGCGATTACGAATCCAATCTCCATCAGGCCTGCTGCTGCCGCTGCTGCTGCTGCTCCATCATCATCTGTCCTCTCATGTCCTGTCTTGTCTTTGTCTGTCTCAGCCTAGCTATCTCTCATAGGAATCCCCAGACCCTCTAATGCTATCTCTCTTAACTATTATATACATATATCTATATATTTATATTTAATAACAAAAAACGAAACAATTTTTTCGCTCGGAGAAACAGTTCAACTGTGCAAAAAGAAAACCGACGCTAAAACCGCAAACAAAACAGAAACAAGTAATTTTTGGTGATCAAGTTGATGTTGTTTATTATACACATATGCATATATATATATATATAAATATATTTTTATATATATATATATATATATATATATCGTGTACGTATTCTCGTTTTGTTTTTCTACATTTTTTTTTTGTTTTTGTAACAATGCATTTCGCTTGATATAAAGTGATAAAAGGTCAAGCCAAACTGCTATATAAAAAAAAAGTTGTGGTTACCATCCACATATAAAATAGAATTAAAAAAAACAAACATATATATTAAAGAAAGGCGTCAAATTTACCTATATATATATACCTTATAAGTCGGTGTAACTCGCACGCTGTGCGTCTACGAGTCAAAAACCCCGATTTAAATAAATATATATATATATATAATGCATAATTAAGATTAACTTCAAAATACGAAATCTACTTTTGTCGTGTGTCACTTGTAAAGACAATTCATATATATATATTTGTTAATATATATATGTATTGTATATTTTTTTTTTAAAATGGGTCGATCGTTAAGCCAATTTTGATAATCTGGCAAACTTTCCCAATCCGACCACCAAAATATTTGTTGTTATTACACACGAGTCTTGGTTAATTTTCAAATAGCCCTTAAGTACACAATCCACAAAATACGTACGTATGTTTATATATATATCAGTGATCAGTTGTCTGTTGCTACTTATAATCGATATATATATATTTTTGTAATCCATAGGATGTAAATACCTTTTTTTGTGTTCTTTTTCTCGTTTGTTTTTTACAACATAATGAGTTAAACTTTACCTTAAATACAACCACAAATATATACCTATGTACACACACACACTCACATGCACACACACAGCAACAGTAACAAAAAAGGAGAAAAGTGCAATCGGTAAACGACAACAAAAACAACAGTTTACTTTTTACATTTGTTATTTATACATATACAAAAAACAAAACAAAAATCGGTAAAAATTGTCAAAAAAAAATGCCCCGTAAAAAGACAAAAAGAAGGAAAAATCCGTTGCCCGGAATCTGCTGCAATATGCAAAACTTAAAGAAGCTTAATTTCGCAATATATATTTATTTATAAATACTTATATATATTTATATATATATATATTTAACCCACCTGCTATGCGTTTTTTACATGCTCTTTCCAAAACTAACTAATTAATTGATAAGTTTTGTGCAATTTGTGTTTGTGTTTCAATACTAAAAATGTACTCAGAAGAAAATACATTTGCGACTTCCGAGAAATGTTTGTAAAGGGCAACCAGTTTCGGTATGCACTTCCTGTTGCCAAAATTTTGTTTTATACACCAACATACAACACAACAACAGCAACACTCTCCATTAAATTTTTATGTTTTCATTTTTTTTATAAATTTGTATAATGTACAATTTCTGTAAATGTAACTCTTAATTTAATAATGTAATACAATTAATTTCGTGTGTTTATATTCTATAAAAATATTATTTTTATTTTCTAATGCTATGAGATTTCGTCGGATCTCCTACGTTGTAGTATTTTATAAGTTTTAAATATTTAGTTTGTAAAGATGCGTTTCAAACAACATAAAAAAAAACATAAAAACAAAAAATTAAAAGCATTGTATTTTAAATTTGTACGATGATTTTGTTTGCCATACTTAAATGTTAGATAAACAAGTTTGAAGAAACTGAATGATATGGTAAAATAATAAATAATATTAAAATCCCAATGGGCTGCATTTTTTGGCGCTGTGCTAAACCCGACAAATGATAACGAATTGCGAATTTGTTGTATTTTTTATATGAAATATATTAATATAAATATCTATATAGATGTATATGCTGCATATACGTATAGATCGTCAACGTATGTGTATATGCTATGTGTTGTAGTTCTTAAGCGCTAACCTGCCACAATTGGTTCAACAATGGCAACAACAAAATTAGTTTTTGTAGTAGATTTTAGAGAAACAAATTAAATATATGTATATGTATATGTATCTATTTGTATTTTGTGTCTAAAACAACAAACAAAACTAATGTTCGTAAATAACAAAAATGAAAATAAAATGAAATGAAACAATAAGTAAAAGAAACTATATAAAAATGTGTGTTGTCTCTGTGTGTGCATGTGAACATGAAGAAAATCGAAAATGAAAAGCGAATTAAAATGATAAAATTTGCTACATGTACGAAAAATAAATAAAATAAAAAATGTAACATGTGAGTTGGATTGCATTTCTCACTTATTTTTTTGTATTATTCTTTTTTGGTTTTGGGTCTCTGCTTTCAATGGAAGCGTTCGCTCTTCTGCTGAGCTAGCTGAAACGCGAGAACCCATGCAGTTAGTCAGTTTGGCAGTTGGGCAGTCAGGCAGGAAATACATGGAATATCCACATATATACGATTGAAATCACGCGCCTTGCGCTGCCACACGAATGGCCCCAACACACGAGATCAGCTCATGATACGTGGTCCAACATAAGAAAAAAATGCACCGCTTTTCGCTTGGGAAACCATGGGAAGTGTTTTAAATGGTGTAACACTAACATAACCCCGATGAGCTGTAATTTTTTTTGGGGAATTGTTTATTTTTTTATAATTGGCTAAACAAAATTATTATTACTCACGTAATACTTTGTTACGAGCAGATTTTACATATACTTTGTTACGAGCAAATTTTTGAGGTAGCTTCTTAAGGTAATTGAAGTCGGCTTAAGCGAAAGTCGACTGATTGATATAAGCTGTTAGTAAAATAACATTAAGAGTGCTGAAAAGGTGCAAGGGAAAAGCATAAATAACATTAACAGCTGAGTGGACTTTCTCTCTCTCTATGTAAAAGCTAACAGCTTATATTTATATATGCTAGATTTTATAGTTCACATGGTAGATAATCGAAGAAGTAAGTGATAAATTCCCAGAGGGAAATGTCAGCGAAATGAACAGCGAGATATAAATGAGTTAATTGTTAACCTTTAACATTGCGTACTCTTATCTAGATGCAGGTTGAATTGTGCAATTTGAAATTTTTGTTGCACTGTTTATTAAATTATCATTAACATTATTGTAGGAAAAGGAACCTATATAGTCATTTCCTAGGGTATGCTGAAAATTGTGTTGGGTATGCTACCGGTTCATGTACCAGTAACAAAGTGTCGCCGCAATCGGTACTTGTAACAAATTGGGCTAGAGATGTGAATACGCAAAGAGTTCTTTTTGTACTAGTTTATTCAATGAAAAATGCGTGGTTTATATACAAAATTCTTAGACCTAAATACACTTAAAGCCACTTGTAAGGCGACCTCATGTTATGTTTCTTTATCTTAACGGAGTCGCTTGTAAGGCGACTTCATGTGATGTATGTTCTCAAACTAGCTGAGTGTTGCAGAGTTTGTAAGGCGACTCCATGTGATGTATTCTTACTCTAATGCAACCACTTGAAAGTTGACTTCATGTGATGTTTTCTAATTTAACTGCAGCCACTTCAACGTCGACTCTATGTGATATTTTTTGACATTAAAATAGCTGAGCCTTGCAACGTTTAAGAAACAATGTTTACATGCAACCAATGGGTCGGGTTCATATTGATGCTGTGCGTTATCAGCAGCGTAAGATTTTCTGCTTTTGAAGAAATCATACAATTATCATTATCATTATTATTGTGGATAAAGCGAAGGCAAATTTGTTGTTTCTTTTTCTCGCAATAAACTACCAATATGAAGAGTTTTTTTTAATTTTACTTTCTGCATGCTCAATGCGCTTAAATATATGTTAAGAAAATGAGTCATAATGCTTACAGCAGTTTTTGTTCTATTTTTTAAGGTTGTGAGTTGCACAAAGGTTGAATCGTAAAATGAAAGATAATAAATAATATTATTTCGCTGCTGCGTCAAAAGCAAACATATACAAACAATAAATAAAATCGGAATAGAGAACGAGCTGAGTTTACCAATTTAATAAAAAATGATAAGTGTGAGTAAGCCGGATAAGTCATACGAAAATAACTCTTGATTTTTTTTTACATTTATACACCTGAACAGAAATAGAAGTGCTAAAAATACATATATCTTGGAATAAGATAAGAAATGGGACAAAGAAGATCAATGTCTGGCCTTGATTTTATTCAAGAAAAAAACATTTGAATGCTTTATGAATGATTATCACAAATGTTTGACTATATGTTGTGCTAGTAACAGCAAAGAGACCTTTTGTTATATCAAATAGTTATATCAAATGGAAATGTAGTTAAAAATATGATAAATCCAAATGTGAAAATCGGCTTAGATTTGACAAAGTTTCAAAATGTGTACCCGGCGCTGAATAAAAGTCAAATAATATTAATATTTAGAGCAACGGAAACAATAATAATAAACAAATATTGAGAAATATAAGTAATAACGACTTAATAAAATTCCATATAAATATTCCCCTAATAACTTTAATTTAAATATCTCGCTCAAAAGTATGCTATAATTGTTATATGGCGCTCAGGTGCTACCAGGGCTTCGAATTCAAAATAAGTACACATGAACTTAACGTGAGTATTTATTTGCATTTAAATAGTATCAATGTAACACACACAAACATACATTTTTTCATACATATTACAATCGCTGCTCGTGCTTAACATTATATTAACCTTTTGTATTTACTTGCAAGCCATGTGCCGGCTACAAATGCGTTTTGTGAACCCGTTGCTGAGGGGGCGTGAATCGCGCTAACTGCGCAGTTGTTTCAAAAATCTATTTTTCGCCGGCTGCTGTGTGCTAATTTGCACGTGTGTGTTTTGCTCGTGTGCGAATGTTTGCTTATATGAAATGTATGTATGAATGTATATATGTGTGTATGCATATAGGCAGAAAGTGGGTTATGAGCAGAGCGAATGCCACGCGCATAGTTTGACAATCCCACTAGTCGGCAGTCGGCAATCGGCACTTTTTCTTCTTTTTCCATAGAATATCTCTAGAGAAATTTGCCGGCCGGTATTTCCAGCAGTTCAATAAACGGCCATAAAAAAACATAAACAGCCGGTATCAAACAAACATTTGCTATCTTTTTTTAATTCTTAAAAATTTATTTATTTTAGGATAGTCAGAGTTCTAATTAGAACTGTTTCAAACAGACTCACCAGCTGATCAAATAAACGCAAGGCCATTGGAATTTCAAGTATTATTTAAGGTTTATTGCAAACATTTCTTAAGAATTAAATATGATTTATGATAATTAGCAAAAAGTCAGTCAATATGACTGAAAAATAAACAATCGCCTCCAGACGGGAATTAAGTATGATTAGGTAATGAGAGAGCTAATATTATATAAGATCATTATTTAGATTACGAAATATAACAGATAGGTTGATATGGCTAAATGAATTACATTAATTTGGGCAGCTACTGCTCGGAATTGCGAAAAGATTGTTTTCTTTTTAGAGCTCTAGTTGGAACTGCTCATTATCCTCAATTTTAAGCGATGATGGCGCCATCTTCGCCAGCTCTGTGGGCACCGGCACACACTTGCGGAAGGGGGTGCGGGGAGTGCCGCGCATCAGACAACTGGGAATATTGCTGGGAGGCGTCTGGCTCAATGGGGAACCACGCAGATTCTTCATGAAGTTGCGCTCATAGATCAATTTGGTGCCTGCAATTAAGATAAGAAATTGAGTTATTAGTCAAAAGGTTGTTGCATCAGAATTCAGAGTACAACTGGTGATAAGACAGAAGCTGTCCACGAGTCATTCAAAAATTATAATGAATCATTCACTTGTGGCTGAATCTAGACCCAGTCTGGACTGTTATCAATACAAGAATACAAATATTGTTGGCTGATTCACAATAACTAAATTAGATCAACTTACCGCCAGGTGTAGTGGAGTAGATTGTTCCACCGGGTGTCGATGAGTAGACTTCGGGCATTTGAATGGGATCAGTGATGATAACTTTTTTTGTCTTGCACATGGCCATGGGCAGAGCATGCGAGATTGCTTGACGAGCAGTAGGTGAAGCAGACATCTTGATTATTAAATTTTCGGTTAATTTGTAACACAGTTGTAAAATCGTAGTTGAACGACTTTTGCTTATTGTTTGGGCGTATTAAATTGCGTTGTTGATTATTGCTTGTTTCCTTATCAACAGCTGTTGCACTGTTTGTATAACACGTTCTACGACTGCTTGGCGAAGTTCAATTGACATTCGAAGGCATTGGCCGGCGTTATTTATACTGCCAGCTCTGCTTCTTTCAATCGTAGGACACGAAAACAAAACAAAGCCACACAAACGCACACGCTCAAACACTTAATCGTCCCAATAGCAGCAGCGTCATTGCATTGCGCCCGCTCTCTTTACTTTTCTTTGGTCGCTCTCTCACACTACTCTCTTTCTCTCACACGTGGTGGTTGCGCGTTTATTTATTTGTTTTGCTTGTTTTTGTTTTATTTTCTTTTCGTATTTTTTGTACAAACTCAAACTACTCGATTTCGATTAAGAATTAAAATTCTAGTAAACAGTTAGAAAAAATAGGTGAATTTCTTGAATACTATAATTACCATTCTTATACTATATGTTGTTTACACCTTTTCTTATTCATGAATGGAATGTGCTTTTGTTTTTGTTATTGTCGCCATTAATTGTTGTTTTTGTCTTACTTGAATTCTAGCATACAAATCAACATAACATATTTTATTTTGGTCTTGTTTTGCTATTATTATTGTGCACATAATTGACGTATGTTATTTTTGTTTTTAGATAAAAAGGTGTTTACAAAAGAAATAAACATAATAATAAACAATTAGTTATGCAATGAGAATATAATCCTCACGATAACTATAATATAGGCCAAGGCCTTGTGCAGATATATATCCATATATCTATACATAAATAATTTGGTATAGATGTATAAATTTGTTCGAAAAATAAATTTAATTAAGAATAGCTATTTATTTGGTGATTGAAGATTGTTTAACAAAACCTATAGAAGAAACATCCCAATACTTAATGCACTGCATAATACAGATATTTTTAATGGACGCAGTTCAATCTTAATTACTGGAAAAAAGAATTCTTATAGACCAATTTAATTCGTAGATACTAGTAAAAAAAAAACAAAGTATTATTATGTGCATAGGTGATAAAAGCCAGCAAAATAGAATAAAAACATAAAATTGTGGTGCTTTTGTCTTAATATATTTAATGCATTTATCGGCATAATCTGATCGATTTTAATTGCATTGAATGATAATACTTAATGACTAATTTGAAACATTAATACTAGATAAGTAAGACCATAAAATTTTGGCATATACAATTCTGGTAACAAATATTAAGAATATTAGGCAGCAATTCGGCAGTTGTTTTGACCAATGTTGTCATCGTCGCTTATGGGCTGAATTTAGAGAAAATATCCAAACTGCGCAATATTTTGTGAAAGAGCATTTCTGTATTTCTCTCCGGACAACAAATGCCGGCCGGTATGACAAGAAGTTCAAGAAACCCCTAAATACATATGAGTATATTTATATATTTTTCTATGTATATACAAATGGAATATTCCCGTCAAGGTGAAGTGAAAGTTTTATTTAATAATTCTGTTAGTCAGCGTTTCAAGGTTGATCAATCATCCGATCAAATAAACAGAAAATGGTTGATTAAATTCAATAGTTAATAATATTAATAACATTTTATTGTATTTGGAGGTTTTGCTTAGCAACTACACATAAATATATATTCAATACTAAATATATCAAATATATATATATGAAAAGAAAAATTCAGTCAATATGACTCAAAACTAAAAAGCTTAATAACTATATGACATAAAAATGAGCACTAACAATCCGAATTTAGAGTCTGATGATATTAAAACTAGCATATGATGAGTTTTGGCAGTGGATGCTCGGAATTGGAAAGCTTAGTTTTTGACTTTTTTTTTAATTTGACTAGAGCTCCAATTGGAACTGCTCGTGATCCTCAATGTTAAGCGATAATTGCGCCATCTTCACAAGCTCTGTCGGCACCGGCACACACTTGCGGAAGGGGGTGCGGGGAGTACCGCGCATCAGACAGCCGGGAATATTACTGGGAGGCGTCTGGCTCAATGGGGAACCACGCAGATTCTTCATGAAGTTGCGCTCATAGATCAATTTGGTGCCTGCAATTAAGATTAGAAATTCAGTTCATTAGTCTATGAATATTGCATCAGAATTCAGAGTTTGTAAGGTGATAAGACAGCTCTGTGCGAGTATCTATTTAAATTTCAATGAATCAGGAAAACATGTGCGCTGTGTTGTCTCAGACTCTTATCAGAAACATTTTTTGCAGCTGATTCACAATATGCTAAATATTTCATCAACTTACCGCCAGGTGTCGTAGAGTAGATGGTGCCACCGGGTGTGGATGAGTAGACCTCGGGCATTTGGATGGGATCAGTGACGACAACCTTCTTCGTTTTGCACATTACCAGGGGCAGAGCGTGCGAAATTGCTTGACGAGCGGTGGGCGATGCAGACATCTTGGTTATGAAATTTTCCGTTAATTTGTAAGAATTGCACACACTTGTATAGTCGTAATCGAACGACTTTTGTTTATTATTTAGTTTGAAGGAAATTGCGTTGTTAGCTTATCAGCTGCTGCTGCTGCTGTGGCTGCTACGATTGCTAGCTGGTCGCTTTGCGAGTCCAATTGACACACAATCGTAGTGGGGAGCAGTATTTATACTGACTGCTCTTCCTCTTGTTTTGGTTTAGCGTGCAAGCAAAACAAACAAACACTCACACACACACACTCGCACCCATATCGCCCTCTGCTCGCTCCATGGCGCCGTTCTTGCTCTCTGTCACACTCACACGATTTAGCCGTCTGCTGATGTTACTTGTTTTTGCTTTGTTTTGTTTTCTACAAAAATTTCTGCGTAGTACAAGCAGACTGATTGTTGTTTTTGCTGTCGCTATGCATATTGTAAATATATATTTGTTGTTTTTCTTATATATCTTACTATTGCAGCCCAGACGAGGCAGCCTTGATCGCTTGATAGCATTTTGTTGACCGGTTCTAATCGGGTTAGCTTTATCGCTTGGTAAACAAACTTTTTGTGGCCGGAGGCCCAACCCACAAAATAAGAACTAGAAGAACAAGATTTGGAGTATCGATAACGCGATGACATCGATTGCTGCATAATTTAATTGCATTGATGATTCACACTTAACGTCGATGCTCAACGAAATTTGCGTGTTTCTTACGTATTAGCATAAAGACACGTTGTGTGGCTAATTGGCTGACGTATGAGGCAACCATATCAATTAAATTGAACGGCACGAGTCAACGACGGGGGCGCTGTTGACGCCTTTTGACGACCAACGCATGTTAATACAAAGAATTTAAAATTTTTTTTATTTTGGTGGGAAAAACGATTCTACGTAGTTTGCCATTTTAACTACGGGCCATTGCCTGATCTTTTAATGCTACTTCTAAGGGCGCCACGTGTACTTTCTTTACGTGGGACACGCTGCCACCCACTCAACCCAAAATATATATGTATTTATATATGTCTTAAGCACAAGGTCAATCTTGTGAAAGCCATGTGCTAGATCAAATCCGGTCGGATCTCAACCTCGATAGTCTAAACATAAATAGCCCCAAAGCAAAAAGAATAAGTTTTTTGCCTGTGTTTTTTTTTGTGACTCACTGAGAATTGCACTAGGAAGAGTGATCTCTGCAAAATGTGTCAATTTTCTACAAAAAGCGATGAATCAATTATTATATTTAAAATATGATGATTTCTAAAGACTAATAAATTAAAGGTGTTATCTAAAAAAAACTGATTTTTAGAGACTAGTGGAATTTAAAATTCGCAAGCAACTTTTGATTACAACTTATTTAAGATAAAATTTAAAAATAATAAATAAATTTAATAAAACTGAAGTAGAAACCAAAAATATATGGTCAAAAATAAGAAATTCAAATCATAGCAGCTACTTCCGCAATTTTCATTTCTCTCACTGTTATTTTTCTATTTCAATATCTATGCCCCGTTAAGTGCGGACCACACTAAGGTGATAAACATAGGCAGCAATAAGCGCATGACACACATACAAATGCCCATATACAAATACAGAGAAAGAGAGTGAAAAAGAAGAAGGGGTAGAGAGCATAAATACGCAGCATAATCGCCGTGTCATCCAGCACGTAGCACAGAGAACAGTAAATATTACATTTTGAGTGAACTACGTTCGTCTGTAAGAATAAGCCAGTTTAATGCTCCGTCTCTTTCTTTCTACATATCTGACTGTTATCAGAAAACTCCTTGGATTGAGCATGAAACCAGTTTTGGCTTCTTTTTTCCTTATTTTTTTTGTACCTGCGTATTAGCAGTAAAACTAAGAAAATGCGTGTTGGGGAAAATAGACGAAAATGGGCCACAGGTAGCAGGGGTTCCCTGTCCCCCCTTCCCAAACATCATTATCATCTGCGGCTAGACAATTTAAATGTCTTTTTGTTTTGTATTTATTTGATTTTATTTTATTTTTCGGCTTGGCTGATGAAATTGCACATTTTGATTACGGCAGCTCTTTTTGGGTAATATAGATTATATTTTTGTTTTGTTTTTGTAATTTAAAATATTTCGGCATCTTAATTTAGCTATTTTAAATTCAGTGCGTAGTTAGTTGGTTTCTAATGAAGCGCTTTTTAAAGACAGATAAATAAATAAGAGTGATACTTAAAATATGGCAACAACAACACTTGTTGTAACTGAGCGGGGCACAACGAACTTTTTATACACTTTGTGTTATTATTATTATTTAATTTTTGTCAGAATTTCTAAGTTGTTCACATTCCAGGTATTTCTTTATTTGTGTTTATGATAAGCATTATTTGTTTTTTGTTGTTTATTTCAAATATTTCCCAGATTCAGTGAATAACACTTGAACTTATCAATTCGCATTATTGTTTGATTGGTATGTTTATAATATACACATTTGTCACACTTCTTATATTTAAATTGATAAGCTCTATATGCACAATTGCACCTCTATTCCAAAGAGATAATGTTTTTCTCTTGAAAAATAATCTTTATCAAATAGGCGTATTTTTTTCAAAATGAATCATGTATCTATTTCAACTTTTTTTTATTAAATTTTATTAAGAATTCTGATTAGATGCCGAAGCGAATATATACTATTTCGATTATGATTTTGCAGGTTAAATACAAAATAATAAGTTTCGATACTTCAGACTGTTTTGAAATATTTTGATACCTTCTATTTATAGGGAATATTAGACAACGTGCTTTATTGAACGTCAATGTCGACGACCCACATATATATATATATATATATATATATATATGCGTACATTCATAGAAATCTGTGTGCCATATAAAATGACGCCGACCCCAAAATACTAAGCGCAGCTAAAATCAAAAATTCGAATCAGTTGACTTTGTTTATTTGAAAGATGAAAAACAAACACAATGACAAAATGAAAATAATCAGCACAATAGAAATATTGTAAACAATGTTGCATATTATTAATCAAAACATTAACTAAATACTTTGATCCTTTCGACTGCAGAAATAAAATTCTTCTAATCTATGCTTAGTGTTTCAGACTGCATGGCGCGTAATTTTTTTTACAATTATTTTTATTTTTTGTCTAACTCAACTGCAATTTGCCGAAATAAAATATGTAGTTCAAAACAAAGTTCAATAGCCAAAGCTGATAATTTGTTGTATTTTTTCATTAGGCGTGCTTTCGAAAATGATTCGCAAAATTTGCATTTGTCTTTTCTCTTACTCTCTCTTTGTATTGGCCGATTTCCATTTCTATACTTGATCAATAATGCATGTTTGGGTAAATGCAGAGCGAAAAAAAACTATAGAAATGATACTGTTTTTGTATTGAACTTGAAAACCTTCGCGACGATCAATGAACTTTTCTCACTTTCAGAACATGAGAGTTTCATGAACTTCCATCAGGCTAGCCAGTTTTATTGATCCAGCGAATATAATACTTATAGTCGATGACGATGTCTTGTATATATAGTTGTACCGGTCTCTTTATTGTTCTTCTTTTTATTGCTGATCTCTTCATAAGGCCATGCAATATAAAATAAAAAGATATATAATTTCTTGAATAATCTTATATAAATATAAACCATAATTAAAACTCTCCCAACAAATATTTGAAAATTAGACATAAGCTGTTTTGTGTTTATTATTAATAAATTGTAGACTCATTGCTTTTAATTTATACTGCTTATACAAATTAAAAAACTTAAGTAAAGCCCACTCAATCAAACTCTTGATAAAGATACTCACAGCTGTTTTGAACTTTTTTATTAATACATTTATAAATTACGTTGTACGAATTTTTTTTAGCATGAACATCAGCAAGTGATAACTAATAAAGTTATCCCAATCAATCAGATATTGCATTGTAATGTGTAAAATGATAAGGAAACAACAGATAACGAAGGCACTGTTGAAAATTTAAAATGAGATAAGCGCGCGACAGATTAGCGCCATCTGACGCTAAGCACGCACAATCCTGTACAACTATCGATAAGCACAACGTGACAACGAACGATCATCGATCGCAGAAAATCGACAATGAATTACTTTTGGCGGGAGGTGTGTACACACTACAACCACTAGCCCAGGGACTGAAAAATATTTTAAAACAATAAATTTGAAAGAAAACTTAATAATATAATGGATCTTAACGATGCCGTGCTAACGTGCGCGGTGAACATACACTGGACGAACACTGTGGGCATAACCGGGCGCAAACTGTGCTATAAAACAGCAACATTACGACTGGTGCGTAATGATTTGCGTGAAATGTTTGTGGAAGTGACGCCCGAAAAGTTAAAACCCCTCAAATTTCGGCTAAAAGACATAATGGTGCATAAGAAATTCATGTCGGAGGGCAAGGCCACCTTTAACTTTAAATCCGAACACTGCGAAGTGTATTTATCGAATGCGCCGCCCGGGACTTTAATGATCTTTCTGCGCACCATTTTCATCAAGTTGAATGGGGAAAAAGATGAGACTGAATCCTCACCTTTGGATGAGCTGGCCATGAAAAAGCGGCTGCGCGAACAATTGATTTCGTCCCAACCCAGCACCTTTGAAGAAATCTCACCGGTGACCACCGCCGAAATGATTTTGGCGCGCAAAAAAGCAGGTTTAATTCCGCGTGGCACAACCACCACGCCCTCTCCACAGGCGAACAAAAAAAGACGCCTCACCGATGATGACAAGGCCAGCCTGCCTGCGCCCAAGAAATTATATCAGACATCATCACTCGCACAATCGGAGGATTCAGTACGTCTCAGCCAGGAGCAGATGGAGGTGCTGCGCGCCTGCACCGCCGGCAAAAATGTTTTCTTTACGGGCTCTGCGGGCACCGGCAAAAGTTATTTGCTGCGTAAAATTATCTCGGCACTGCCGCCGGATGGCACTGTGGCCACCGCATCGACAGGCGTTGCTGCTTGCCTCATTGGCGGCACCACGTTGCATGCGTTTGCTGGGATTGGTGGCGGCGATGCCACCATGCAACGTTGCCTGGAGCTGGCGTCAAGGCCAGTGTCCGCTCAGACCTGGCGCAAATGCAAGCGTCTGATTATCGATGAGATCTCCATGGTGGATGGACAGTATTTCGAGGTAAGTCTTGCATCTTTATTTAAGGCTTTTCATGCTACAAATATTGCATCTAGAAATACGCAAATAAATTTTGTAAATATTTCTTTCCTTGCTTTTTTAATTTAAATTTAAATAAAATTGTTTTTTGAAATTAGCTCTGCAGTTAACCTTTTCAAAATGAATCTTTTAATGTGTCATTTTAAGAAACTTTGGTTATAGTTTCATTTTTGATTTGATTTAATTTACCTACCTCTAATTAAATTTATTTATTTATTTTAATTAATTAACCTTTTTATTAATATATTTTTAATGTAAACATTAAAATAATAAATAAGCGTCTTTAGTATTATTTTTAACATTAAATAAATTAATAAATAATTTACTGTTAACATTAAATAAATAATCTGTATTTTATTTACAACAGAAAATCGAGAATGTGGCACGTCACATACGGAGGAATGATCGTCCCTTTGGTGGTATTCAGCTGATACTCTGCGGCGATTTTCTGCAGCTGCCACCTGTGGTTAAAGGGGAGACGGGCGCCCAGCAACGTTTCTGCTTCCAGTCGGGCGCCTGGGAGCAGTGCATCCAATGTGTCTACGAACTGAAACAGGTACATCGTCAATCCGATCCGGAGTTTGTGAAGATCCTCAATCATCTGAGGATTGGTCATGTCAACGAGAACATCACCAACCGTTTGGTGTCCACATCGAAGCAGAAGATCGAAGGAAATGGCATTTTGGCCACACAATTGTGTTCGCACACCAATGATGCCAATTCGATTAACGAATCCAAGCTGGAGAATCTGGGCGGGGATAAGGTGCTCTTTCGTGCCGAGGATTCCGATGCGGGAATGAGCAAGCAGCTAGACCAACAGGTGCAAGCACCGGCCCAACTCTATCTGAAGGTCAATGCCCAGGTGATGCTGCTCAAGAACATCAACATAGCCACTGGCCTCGTAAATGGTGCTCGGGGCGTGGTGGTGCGCATCGAGAAGAGTCTGCCTGTGGTGCGGTTCAAGAACAATCAGGAGTACGTTTGTCGCCATGAGAAGTGGATCATAAAGACGGCCACTGGTGGTATTATCACACGTCGTCAAGTGCCACTCAAACTGGCCTGGGCATTCTCCATTCACAAGAGTCAGGGATTGACGCTCGATTGTGTGGAGATGTCGCTGTCCAAGGTCTTTGAAGCTGGTCAGGCTTATGTCGCCTTATCGCGTGCTAAATCCTTGCAATCGATTCGCATTCTGGACTTCGATGCCAAGCAGGTGTGGGCCAATCCTCAGGTGCTACAGTTCTATAAGAATTTCCGGCGGCGTCTCATCGACACCACCCTGATTCCGTTGGGGCCCAAGAACAAGGATAATAAGAAGCCAGCGAATGCCACCAGCAGCGCCTTGGCCAAGCTCAAAAAGAGCCTGTTGAACAAACCACTCGTCTCGATTAGTTAGTTAATCAATTTTACTAGCTTTAATTTTATATTTTTTAGCTAAATATTTTGGATTTTCACTTTAAGGTTGCCAACGGGATGCCTTAAAGTCTATAACCATGTCCATATTTTTAGAAATCATTTTATCATATATCGAATCTATTTACATACCAGACATAAAACACTGCCAAGTTTTTTAGGGCTTAATAAAATATACTTAATATATCTACTAGTAAGAAAATCATATAAATATATTTAATTATAGTTTAACTTTTACTAAAGACTTAGTTAATCAATTTCATTTGAGGCTGCCAAAATGGTGCTATAAAGTCTGAAACCCTGTCTTTATTTAAACTCATTTTATCTAAGTTCAATCTAATAATATTTTACTTTACTACTAAACTATAAAGTTAATACTAATATGAATGCAATAAAAATATAATATTCAATTGTAATTTAGCTAAATGTTTTCCTCATTTTGAACTGCCAATGTTGTGCTTTAAACTTATTTCGCAACTAAGTTTTTCTCTGGAAGTTAATTAAAAATGGACACATTTTAGCCAGAGCTAAGCAATTAATTATTGACAAATAACTATTTAATTAAACTTCGAACTGCAAGTTTGCAAACTTTTAGGAACTACAAAACTTAATTTCAAGATCGATTGATATTTATATATATATTGTATATCCACTGAACAAGTTAGTTCAATTCCAAGCTAGAAAATACTCACCTTCAATTCATGCACTAATTGTTCAATTAATTTCAACTTTAAACCTCAAATCAGGTTATAAAAAAAATAAGCTTTTAGTTAATTTTTCTACAGTTTGTGTATATTATGTAAATCCTCGTCGCAGGGACATTCAACATTGTGTTTGTGTTTGTGTTTGAACATTGGCATTGACAACAACAAAAGCAACAACAATTTTTAATGACCCAACTCCTCCTCCTTCATGCCGCTGCCAACGGGTCCATGACGACGTTCCCAGATCAGGCGATGCTTCTGCTTCATAAACGCCGTCTTCGCATTTGCATAGCCGCCCAAATCACCATCTGCAAAACAATATATTAAATTGTGAAAAATATAAATATATATTTAAGATCTAAATTGATTTAATATGTTTCAATTTGTATAGCCTTGTGGAGCGTAGAAATTCGTAGGGATTTTAAGTAGTTTCTCAGAGTTTATGAAATTAATCTTTTGCTTCTATGAAACTTTTAATATTACAGACTGAATACTCTTCTTAAACGAAAATTGCTTGCAAGGCTAAACAAATTGTTGCAACATGCCACACGTTGCATATGCCACCGTCACACATACACTTGATGAACCAATGCTCAGTGGCCTTCTCGTACTGCTGCAAAAGTGGCTTGCACTTGATGATGTGATCGGGTGCCTCGTACAAGGTGCAATCCTCGAAGCGTTGCCTCAAAATGTTGACAATCTCATTGTCCACCATGCGATCGCGTCGAAATTGCTGATCCGCTTCGAAGCGGCAGACGGCGTCGTCCGTGTAGCACTCATCGATGGTTGGCACGCGACGGAAGCGCTGATGGTACCAGTTTGATTTCTGTTGATTCGGCTCCACAATCGTCTCTGCAAAAAGTAAGAAAAACAATTAACCGACTACAAAATACTCTGTTCCCAATAAGTAATACAACTTGATAACTAATGTTTAAAAAATAAAAATAACAGCATAATTTTGACACTTTGATGCAGACTTAAAAGCATAGACAGTATGAGGAATATGTTACAAAACCAAATATACTTCTTATATCTCCGTTTACAGAGTATAACAAACGTAAGGGCAAAAAAGATCCATGTAAACAAAAACAAAGCCGCCATCAAATTTGAGGTTATGTCATTATGTAATTACAAACTAAGTTTCAACAAACTAAGTGCAACACAAACAAACACAAGCAAACAATGCTTTATGGACTGCTTGCTGCAGCAACTGCTGCAGTTGTATTTCATTTATTACAATTTAAACTTACCACGGAACCAGGTAATTGGGCCATCGATTGCATTTTGCACGGATTGTGCAAAACTGGCCATCGGACTGCGTGGCTCGGGCATTTTTGCAGCTTTACGGCGTACTGAAATCAACAACGTTAATAAGCAATTGCGCTGCTTATATTTGCATTTTATTAAATGCAATTTAAAATGAAAAAAATAAATCTTTACCCAAAATCAAACAGCTGATTGCTAAAGATTTGCACGTTTTCGAGGAGTTGGCAGTCTGGTTAGTCTCAAATTTGCGCACAGCCAACTTCCCGTTGTGCGTTCGATAGTCGATTTTGGGAGACGATTGTAATCGATATCGATGGCACATGTTGCAGCAACATGGAAACATGTGCATCATTATGGCAACATGCAAATGTTGCCAAGCAACACCACTCTTGCAACGAGGTGCGCTTTTAAAGTTTGAGCTTTAAGATTTATATATCGAATTAATACAGATATTTATTTAATATTACAAATTTTGCTTATAATAACGTGCTTTAAAAATTCCCAAGTTGCAAATATCGTACTATAATAAAAATTTCTTCCATATACAAAATTTTACTTGTAATGTAAATGTACTTAATTTAAATTAAGTGTATATTTATATAATATTTTAGCACACTGATCTTGGTTTTTTTCTCCCTCACTCTTATTAATATTTGCATTATTATTTTCTCTCTCGCACGCCGCCAAAAGGCACACAATAAGAACGACAGAATAAAAGAGAGCAAGAGAGCTTTGGTGGTTGGCTGCTGCTACCGCCAGATGGAGAGAGAGAGAGACCGGGTCGCCATTGTATCTGTAAGTTTTGAAAAGAGAAAATATGCAAACGTTTTCATTCTCTTTCCGATTGCCGCCTCGAATGGACGTCGGCGTTGAAACAGTTTTGTGGCGGCTGTCAGAAAGCTCGCACGTGCGAACGCGTAACGGCAACTTCGCCTTAAACAAAAGAAGCAACCCGAAACAAAAATGAAAATACAAATAAAAAAAGGCAACTAAAGAATAAGAAACCAAAACGAAAAAGTCTAACGAAAAAAAGCCGTGTATATTTGAGTGCAAGCATTCCGCGAGTGCGTCTAAGTTTGTGTGCGTGTGTGTAAGTGCGGTGCGTGTCTGTGTGTCGAAGAGGAGAGCAAAAAAAAGTTCTAAATAAACAACGACAACAACACAAAAAGCCAAATCGTTAAGAATGCAAAATTATTTGCAAGCACAACAACAAAAACAAGCAGCAGCAGCATATTAAAAGGCAACACACAAAATAAAAAAAGTAGCAAATAAATACATAGTTTATAAATAGTGCACAAACAACAAGGCAGAGTCGCATTTTTTAAAAGAATTGTCAGGCGGCGGCGGCGGCGTTGTCTGTGTGCGTATCTGTGTGTGTGCCTGGCTGTGTGTTTGTGTGCGATTTAGTGTTTTGTGCGTTGCGTGTGTGTGAATGTGCAGGCCGGCACTGTGTATGTGTATGTGTGTCTGCCGGCGGCCTTCGTCTGCCTGATCCGCCGTTAACGTCAGCGTCTCTGTCGCTGTTTCCATCTCTGCCTCTCCTTTGTATACGTCGCGTCGCGTATCCGTCGCGTATTCGTCGCGTCTGTTAAAAGTTAAGAATACGAAATTCAAATGTTGAAAAGTGCAAAAATTAATTTATTGGCCCAGCAAATTTAATAAGTGAGTGCAGAGCAACATCAACAACAACAACAGCAGCAACAACAACAAAGTCAAAGTGCGCACAAGTTTTTCAAAAGCTGTTAAATTTAGAAAAAAAGAGACAAA
This sequence comes from Drosophila fungiperda, assembly GCA_035042345.1. Taxonomy (NCBI): domain Eukaryota; kingdom Metazoa; phylum Arthropoda; class Insecta; order Diptera; family Drosophilidae; genus Drosophila; species Drosophila fungiperda. The sequence continues at coordinate 4,256,138 of JAWNLM010000145.1, read as the reverse complement.
TTTAAATATTGCTTGCTGCCTGCAACGGCGTCAGCTGCGACGCCAGCAGAGAGCGCGCAACACGCGCGCCTTCAAAACACACACTGCAACAACAACGAGAATAGCAAAAAAAGATAAAAAGCTCTCCGCAGCTGAGATAAAGATTGAAAGCGAAAGAGAGAGATAGAGAAAGAGCGCATCTAAACGCTGCCGTCGGCAGAAAAATAAAATGAAATAATAATAATGCGAATATGAAATGAATGTTAGATAAAATATATAACATAACATATAAATAATGCGAGTAACATACAAAAGTGCCAAAAAGAAAAAAGAAAAATCATAAAATAAAAAATATTACAAAAATAAATAATATAATTTGTAAATTTGAACTGCTATCGATAAATAAATGCAACGGGCTTTTTAGCTAATTGGATATAACGATAAGTGACAGCTAGTAATAATGAACGAGCATAGCGTGTTATCGATAAGCCAAGACGAATCGATTAGCAGCAAAGAAAAGTCGATAGCTCAACAATGAGCGCATAGCAACAACAACAAAATCGAAGAGCAACAAAAAAATCGAGCGCGTGTTATCGATAAACTATAATGACCGATTACGTGCCGCCGTTAATCAGCAGCGTGCTGAAAAAATACCAAACGAGTGCCACAAAAAGTCTGCAAGGACCCGCCGTGGCCCTGATTAAAAAGGAAATACCCAGCTCACCGGAACCCCACGAGCTGCATCATCATCATCACCATCATCATCATCTGCACCAGCACCACCACTCGCATGATGCAGCAACAGGAACGGCAGCTGCCACTGCTGCAACTGCCACAAATGGTGATCGATCGCCCCCACTATATGGCGCACCCCTGCCACCGGAACTATCGCAACCGATACTATCCCCACCGGATTCGGGTTGTGGGGATCTCTACGAGACACGGCTGGAGGGCAAAACAATTGGTTGTTTCTCGCTGGGGGGCGAGATGCGTTTGTGTCTGCCGCAGTTTTTGAATAATGTGCTAAATGATTTTACGCTGGAACAAATCAATCGCATCTTTGATGATCTGGGCATTTACTGTTCGCAGTGTACGCCCGATCAGCTGGTCGAGTTCAAGGCTGCCAAAATATTGCCATCGGATGTAAAGGCGAGCGGTCTGATAACACGCACAGATGCGGAACGTTTGTGTGCCGCCTTGTTGCATCGCTCCGATCGGAACAGTTATGTGCCTGTGGAGAGTCTGGCAAAGGGTGCACTCAGCTTTCAGGTGTATCACAAGTGCTTCGGCAAATGTGAGGGCATTTGTACTCCGGACATGTATTCGTATCAGAAACCGACGTGCATTCAGTGTCTGGAGTGCGATGGCTGGTTCTCGCCACAGAAGTTTGTGGGGCATGTGCATCGCAAGTTCGAGAATCGCACCTGTCATTGGGGCTTCGATTCGCGCAATTGGCACGATTATCTCCATGTAGCGCTCGATGTGGAGAATCGGGAGAAATATCAATGCATCTTGGATCAGCTCAAGGAGGTCGAACTCAAGGAGATGCACAAGGCACAGTGCGAACTGGATCACAAGAAGCGAAAGGTGAGCGACAAATTTATTTCATTTACTTAAACCAAATAAAATTAAGAATTAAATTTAAATTACAAAAAAGTATAAGAAATATTTATAAGATTTATTTTGGAAGTCATTCACAGGGCATAAAAGAGTTTAGATTATCTCAAAAATATAATTGAATATTAAATGTTAATTTCAAAAGAAAATAATTAAAATATTAGAATTGGAATGAGTCAGTCGGCACAAGAAAAATGGAATAGTAAAAAATATTTAAAGTTCAATAAAAACACTATACCCAAAAAAAAAACATGAAAGCATGACAAGCAATTTTGGGTTTAACTTGTTCACAATTTGTGCAACGCATTAAAAATATTATATACGAATATAATACGTATTTTAATATATTTTGTGCTAGTTGTGATTAGATTTGTCTTAACAAACAAGCGTTACGCTTTTTAAACATATCCAAAAATAATTTTGAAAATATTTTACAATTGTTTTAGATTCTGATAAGCTTTTTTTTGGCTCCGGTTGGCAACCAGCTGTTTTTGTTTCCTAATTATGCCCTCAAAATTCAACTGGCTGCTGCCAATCGGAATCGGATTTAAAAGCGCCGTCGGCATTTTCTCACACCTCTGGCTACTGCAGCGCCTACTAGCGGCGTTTAAGGCGGCGCCATATTTGGTTGTCGATGCTGTTGTTGTTGTTATTGCTATTTGTTGTTGCTTTTGTATTCTCATTCACATTTCGCATTCGCAATTCAATCAATTCGATCTTCTTTAACGACATTTCGGCGCTCGTTGCTCTTCTCTTGCGCACCCGAAAAAAAGTACTAAAAGCCAAGCGACAAACAAGGCAGACAGAGATAGAACTATGTGTAATATTGGCGCAGTCATAAAAAATGCGCAACAGACAAGCAAAATTAAAAAATCACATTATGTGTGTTAGTATTCAGAAATATTTATTTTATTTTATATATATGCACATATATACATATATTTTTTTCCATTTAAATGCATGTGTACAGCTTGCTGTCTCTTTCCGTAACTTGCTGCGCCCAAAAAAAGAACAGCAACAAGACAAATTTTACAGTTGATCCGCCTGCATTCGTTTTTTGTGTGTGTTTATTTATTTAAACTACTTAAATTTTGTGCTTAAACAGCGCACTCGATTTTATAAAATACCAAAGTTGTTTTTTTTTTTGGTTTGGGCTTAAAGCAATTGTTTTTTGTGAGTTGCGTGCGCTGCCAGGGCGTCTGCCGTGGCCATGGCCAACGGCGACTGCAACGGTGAACGGCGAGCGGCGAACTGCGCTGCGACGGCAACTTGTCTCTGCTGACGTCTGTTTGCTGGCAAACAACAAGAATAAGATGAAGAAGAACCAGTACAATGACGAACGAGCGTTTTTTTTATTTTTAGTCGTTGCGCGACAATTTCGAAACTGTCAATTCGTGTGAACCACATTTATTCTCCAAGTCGATCAAAGCATAGATTAATTTTTCTAATTGCAAATCAATATTCGATATATCGACAGGTGCGATCAATAGAATTGGTTTTTATGTATGAGATTAGATGGCGCTTTTGCAATCAAAAATATAAAATTGCATAGTAAAAAATTTATAAATATTTATGAGATGTAACAATAATTAAAGTAAATATAAATAGTTAAATTAAATTAAACGTAAAATTTAATATAAGTTATGAGATTTGTCGATAGGTGCAATTTTACAACTAGGATAACCGACAAAAATACAAACATAGCTTATATTAAATGAAGTATAAAATGTTCTTGTTGATTTTATTTATTTTCGTTTATCTAATTAAATCAAATATTTACAAATTGTGACACTCATTCCACCGCATAAGCCTGTGGCAAGCCAATAATTTTTTTTTTGCTTTTTTTTTTTAGTCACTGTACTTGATGCTCTTGTTGTGTTTTTTCTGCTTGTCATTGTGCTGCTGCGTGGTGTTCGACTGCGCCTGCGGCAGCAGCAGCCGCAGCCATTCGATTTTGCTGCAAAAAAAACTCCGCACTAGCTTCAATGTTAAAATATTCAACAAATATGTAATAATAATGAGTCAAAAGGGCAGGGGGCGGTGGGAATTGATTGAGGAAGGGATAGGTGGGCTTAACGGGGAGCAAGGGCAAAAATAAATCGCAAACCGGTTAATGTCTGTCTGCCTGCTTGTTGTGTACTTTGGTCATGGCTCCTCTCTCAGCCTCTCCTCTCTGTCTTCGTCTCTTTGTAACTCTGCTCTCTACGTCTTTCACTTGGGCCGCCGCTGCGCAGTCGCAAAATCAACTGCCAGCGGCGCTCGTTGAGTAAAAAAGGAACACACAAAGATTATTGTATGTATGTGTGTATAAAACAATAACAAGCAGAAGCAGCAGCAGACAGCAAGCTTGTGAAAGAGGGACGAGAAGCTAAAAGAGCGCCCCACACGGGGGCAGCATGCAAACAAACTTGCTTTGAAATGCCAATGAACGTGATAGACGAAGACAGCAGCAACAAAAACAATAAGTGTAGTCTGCTCTAGTCAAATATGCTAGACATGGAGCATACCCTGTAGATTAGTAATCGATGAAACTTAAACTAAGAACTATTGTTTGGCCGATTATTGTTTAAATTCTATGCTTATTTTTACATATTAAAATTAACATTAAAATTTAAAATTTTCTAATGCGCCTTTATGCGCAGCTAACTTCCTATCGACTTGTGCTACCCCTGTACTGTAAATGGGTATCGCGTATAAGAATAACGATGCCTGACGTTGTCACGAGGCGCGCCGACTTTGACTGAGCAGTCGGCAGACCTTTTGTCTATATATTTTGTTGTTGTTTTATTTTCTTGTGGTGCCTTTGCCCTTCGAAGAGTTGTCGTTTGTAATTTTTTTTTGCTGTAGTATTTTCTGCTGTGTCGGCGCCTATGTGTGACTAATCAAGTTGGCAGCCCTCGCAATCGCCTGTTGACTTTCTGTTTTTACACTTTTGCGGCATCTATCTCGCTCTGTCCGCTGTCCTCTTGCATAACACAAAAACAAAGTTTTTTTTGCATTTTGTTTTCCATTAAGAATCTTGCAATAAGTCGCAAAAGCGAAAATTTTGTTTTTATTGAATGTGATGTTTTGGTTTTTGAAACACGAAATCGAAAAAGCGCAAAACAAAAACTGTTTTAACTGGTTTTTGTCTTATCGCTCGCAAAATTACCAAAAAATAAAATGTCTACACAAAGCTTTAATCTTTGCGGATGCTTTAAGTGTATGGTTTTTGTTTTTGTCATTGCTTGCTTATTTTTTGTCAGCAGACAGTCAGTCAGAGATCATCATCATGTTTTTCTGTTTGAATGTATGAAATTACAAATCAAAAACTTAACGCATAGCACGTCCAATTTATATATAATATGCCAACGATCAAAACTTAGTTTTTGTAATCCATTTGGACATTTATGCGCTTTTATCTTATCTCTCTTTTGTTAAAGGCTGATAACTTAGTGCAAAGTTTAGCGGTGACCACGTTTTGTATTGCCAAAATAAGTACAAAAAAAAAAAACGCTCAATAAACAGCTTAGACAAGAGTTTTGCAGCCAGACACGTGTTTCTCTCTCGCTCGCCTTTTTTCCCACTCTCCCTTTCTCTCCTGCGGATTTTCACTGACATTATCTTGTAATTTATTTTGTTTTTGATTTGATTAGTTGTTCAGATTTTGTGATCAGCTAATTGAATTGTTATGGATTCTAAGATAATATATATATCTTGAGATAAAAGGAAATTTTTCAAAAGATACCATGTGACTAAATAATATTAAGTTATGTTTTGTATATCTATGTTTTTTAAACAAATTTACGTAATTTTTTTTTGATTATAAAGATGCTTCTTCTAAGTCTATAAGCTGCACCCATTAAAAACAGGTGAACATTTTTTAGTTCTCGGTCAAAAGACGGCTGCTCTACATATTTATAACTATATACTATATAATATATGCATATATATGTATTTTATGCATATGATTATTAGCCCCATGGATTTGCTTCGCTGAGCTTGTTGTGTTGGCAGAGCTGACAGTTGGCGATATGATAAGCGCGATAAGCCACACCAGGAAAGAAAAAAGAGAGCGAATAGTTTATTTTCTTGCTTTACTCACTAACTTGCTGATCAAGTCTAAAGCCCGCTGGCTAGTCTCGAGACCTCCTTGCATCATCATCATCATAATGATCATCATCATCATTGTGTCATGAGATGTTCGTTATTTAGTTTGTTTATGATAAAACTTAAAAGTTGAAACAGACGGCATCGTCCAAAAGGCAAAGTCCCATTCGTAGTTTCAGTCTGTAAGGTGCGGCCGTTTCTAGGCTTGGGCTATAAGTACAACTACCAGTTCTAAGTACTTGCTACACTGCGAAAAAATAGCTAGATTGAATAAAGCATATAGTATTTTAAACAGAGCACTAAACGAGCATTTTAAATATATTTCTAACAATGTTAAAAAAGCAAAATGAATATATTTTTTATAAAGAACCTTAAAATAGGTTTTATTCGAGTGGAAAATGTATTCTTCAAAAGTATAATAAAATTTTAAAGTGAGAAGTTCAATTATCATATTTCTTATAAAAATTAAACTGAAGTAAAAATTTAAATTTACATTCTCATTCACACATCATGGAAAAAGTCTTAAATAAATGTTGCTTATCTTATTTTTAGAATGCAGTTTTTTCTCTGTTTGCTTGTTGCTTATTATTATTATCTGTATTTATTTTATTTTTTTTTGCATACGTCGGCGCCGTTGTTGTTGTTGTTGTTGTTGCTGGACAGGTGTGTGTTTTTTGTAGTGCCTCGTGGCTGGGTCTCTAGTTGCTCTTGTCTCCCGACAAACGTTTTATGCGTCGCTTATCGTTGATCTTAACTCTAAATAGTTTCTACTTGCTGTTGTTGATGTTGTTGTTGTTGCACTCTTTCACCTCTGGGTAGACTAGACCCAGACCCAGACCCAGACCCAGTCACAGACTCCGTCGTAGACAGTGTCTTAAACCGAATTCTCGATTCCCCTTTGCGATAGCTCCCCTCCACTTAGCAAATGTTTAAAAATCATTCTCATGTTTACTTTAATTAAACTCAAACGATTAAATTTGAATGTTTTTTTTGTTGTTGCTAATGATATTGGCATGCTGTTTTTGTTATTGTTGTCGCATATCGTTTTTCATCTGATTGTGTTTATTTTTATGATGTTTTTTTTAGCACACACACAAATTAGTGAAAATATTTAAATTGCCGCAACGTGTTTTTACATTTTTGTTGATTCTCGCGTTTATTTATTTGCATTTTTTTTTTTGCACCTCCTCACATGTGAGAAATTATTTCGTAAATATTTTGTCATTGATTTGAGATGTTATTGGAATGATTATTGGTATCGTTATACTCTTGAGAATTCTGCATATTTACAACTGGTAAACACGTTGATTATTACGAAAACCGTATAAGGGTTACAGGTTTACTAAGAATTGATTAAGGGATTGAGTAGATGTGGGTGTTTGGAGAAGGTAGACCTATCAATGTTTAACTTTGAACCCGAAATGGCAACAGTGTTATTTATAGCTTATACATAATAGGCTCAATTAACTGGCAGGTATTCGTTTCTTGTCTTTTAGTTTAATTATTGAGTTTTACTAAAATGTAAATTTAAAGTTACAAATTATTTCTATAAACTTGATAGGAATAAATTAAATTTTGAATATAAAATAAACTAAAACAAAAGATGTAATAAATAAGAATAATAAGTATATAAAAATATAAATATATAAAGATAAAAATGAATATATTTAATTTGTAAAATTCTTTAAAACTCATACTATCAATTTTGTTTAAAATTAGCCTGTAGAATTTTTTTATTGATCTTATTAAAATTGTATTAAGTAGCCTAAATTTTGTGTGCAAGTTTATACATTATATTATTTTTATTTAAATATTTAAAATTAAGTAGCCGACTTGTAAGATAATTCGATTAATATAAATGCCGACTCTGTTAATGATATTATAAAATTATGTTAAGTAGCCGAGCAGAACTTTAATAGCAGGCAAAATTTGTTGGATTTACATTATAAGCGGTTTTTATAGGTCTTTAAAATATCGTTTCTATAGTTGACATTGCACTTTGGAATATATATTTGTGTGTATATATTTTGAGTTATTTTGCTAATAGGCAATGGCCCTTCGTTTCCCCTTCTCGTTGTTGCATTAGTTGCGACTTAAAATGTGTTATAAATGCAGCAACTAAATACATATTCATATGTATTTATGTAGATTAAACATGTAGTGTTTTCTGTAATCCATTATTGAATATGAAGCTGCGAAGCTGATAACAAATACATGATGAAAATATAAAAATAAATACACAATAAATGCTTTGCGCATTTGTATATTTGCTTATCTCTGTCTACCTTCAGAGAGAGAGTGAGAGAGTGGGAGAGAGAGAGAGAGAGAGAGAGAGAGAGAGAGAGAGAGAGAGAGAGAGAGAGAGAGAGAGAGAGAGAGAGAGAGAGAGAGAGAGAGAGAGAGAGAGAGAGAGAGAGTCGCACTCTTGCTTGCTTATCAGTTGCCAATAGGAATATTCAACGAGGGGGGTTTGGGGGGCAGCAACTTCGGCAACACGTCTGAAACGACAGACGTGACTTAATTTGCGTATGATAAACGTTATCTTTAAGCTGGCCAACAATTCACTTTGATAGCAAAAAGAAATGGTGATGATGATGATCGCGCTGATGATAATTATGGTCATTCACACACACACACACTCATGCATAGACTGAGCAAGTTGTTGTTTACAAGCGATTTCCTAGTGTCATTTCCCATGCTCGCCAAAGCTGGCCAAACATTTCCGTCTGTTTGCCATTTCTCTACCCTATCCCCTCCCTCAATCTCTATCTCTCTGCTCCCTTTCAGCACCCCAACCACCCGCTCCACATCCAACTCGACATCTGACAGTTTACACCTGGCACACAGGTGACGGGTTCTCCTTTGACTTGCTTCACTGGTTCTGACTCTGATTCTGGTTCTTGTTCTTGTTCAGGTTCTTGTTCTGGTTCTGTCTGCTTTTGGAGCATGTTCTGTTTCCTTCCTATATTATTTGCTTAACGGTCGTCATTTGGAGAGCCTCAGCCGCCTGTGTCTAGGCGGAAATCTCATCTCTCCACATCTGTCTGTCCATCTGTCAGTCAGTCTATCTGTCTGTCTGTCTGTCTGTCTGTCTGTCCGACTGTCTCGCAACTTCATCAGCATCTCAGTCTTCAGTCAAGTTGCAAGCTGCGCACAGCTTGAACTCTTTTTAAAAATTGGTTCACTAATTGGCCAACCAATTGAAAAAGTCCATTCAAAAGAAAATCACAACAACTACAAATAATACCATATATGCTATATAGCATATAGTATATATCATATATAGTACTGTATTGTATTGCAATTAATTGTTGGTATTTACTTACCTAAATGATGTGATGAATTTCTTGTCATCCAAAATACCACTGCAAATGTGTTTTTTTTATTCTTTTTTTGATTTGTTGGCGTAGAAATTGCGTTTCTAATGCGATAAGAAAGACGGCAACTTTTATCATCACTTTTTATCTTTTTTTTATCTTTTTCTTCTTTTTTTTATTTATTTTTTTTGTGCTAGTTGAATGGCCTTGAAGCTTAGAAAATTGTTTGGAATTTCATGTTATGGTTTTGATGGATCTTTTAAACTCAAAATGGTTAACCATATGTGATGAAATCATACACAGACTAAGAAGCATAGCAAGCTAATTAATCAGCTACTTGATCAGAGAAAGTTCGTAACATAAATTACCAACTAGAATATTAATGCATCATAAATTTAAAGTTGAATGTTGAATGCCTATTTGATTAAGTTTTTTTTTTTTACTTTAAATTTATATTCAGAGAGTTTATCTAATCATTATTGAGAGCTCGTTGTGTCTGTGGACTGGTTATACTCTTGTCAAGCAGACCAACCAACGGTTGCCATGCGGTTTCTCGGTTTCTCGATTTCTGCTTTTGCAACATATGCGAACTTTGTGTGCACTTGTCAATTCAAATCTATAAATTGATTGACAGTCAGCTGGTAATGCGAGACTGGTTGAAACATTGTTGCTACACTCGCGAAAAAGAAGTGATGCTCAAATTTAGAAAATCGCCTTGAAATTTAGCATGTATTTTATTGATTTTATAAATCAAGACAATAACAAATTTTTTTTTGAAATTGGAAAAGTTTGCCCTGAATGCTCGATAATGCCAAATATTTGGAAATTAAAAAAAAAATTTTATTATTAAATTGTAAACTGCAAACTCTAATTTTATAGAAAAGATCATTGCTGAAATTTGCATATCATAAAAATTGTTCGTTTGCTTAATAAAATACACAAGAAATAAAAGCTAAAATGTTATTAAAGTTGTTCGTTTACATATGTAAAAGCTACTTTTAAATATGACATATTTTTTCAAAATTTAAGAAAAACTTACTTTTAACTTTAGAAAAGAAAAACAAAATGGTTTTTATAAACATTCTTTCTGATTAATGAAGTGAGCTCCAAAATGATGGTGATCTTCTCTAATGCAGGGCAATATGTTTTTCAGTGTATGCGATTGTGGGTGGGGCATTTTGCTAATGATGCCACCCTTGTAACCCACAATACGCCACCCCCCCGATGAGCTGCTGTTATCTGTTCAAGTGGATAAATTTCGATATTTGAGGTGTTTCTCGCAGCGAACTGCACTTTCACACGCGACAATAACAATTATTGTTGCTTTTGTTGTTGCTGTTGTTGTTGTTGCTGTTGTTGTTGGTGCAGTTGACAGCAAAGCAAGCAAGCCGTGTTGTGCCTTTGTCTGTGTTTGTGTGTGGGTGTTTTGAGTTTCAACGGCTACTCGTGTTGAGCATCGAGCCAAAAGCCGTCAAGAGAAATTCTAGACGTTTTGCACGTCAAATGTGGCGATTGTTGTTGTTTCAGTTGTTGCAGTTGTTGCTGTTGTTGCACTCACTGCGCATGAGTGAACATTAAACCAAGCTAACCGTCTAGCTATGCAACAACAACAGCAACAACAACAACAACAGCTGCAACATTAACTGCAACAGCAACAACAGTAACCACGTTGACAACGGCGTCAATTGTAAATTTTCACGCGACATGGCGGCAAATGCAACATCAGCGCCCGAAAGCGCAACGGCAACAGCAGCAACAACTACTAAGCATGCCCCACCCCAATACTCTAACCGTGCAACACCCTCTATCTCGAATTGTTGGTTGTAAATGATATTGTTGTTCCACACACACACACACACACATACACACACAGTTATACACACTGATAGTGTGCCGCTGTCAGTTATGCTGTTTGCTGACGCTGTGCATGCCGCAAAATTTAATGCCCCAAGACAACAAAAGCAACAATGATGCTGCCAATAGTCGATTAACCAACGTTTGCATTAGTTGCATTTTTAGTTAAAGCCTAACTCACAAATTGGGGCATTCTCATTGTGCAATCGCATTTGCATGGTGCGAAAAAAAAACTCTTTTTTTTTGTGTTTAAATTTAAATGTCAATGGTAAAGTTCATTTTTGCATATTTTAAGATTTTCAACAATTTGTAAATGCATTAAAAATATATTGTCAAATTGCGTCATATTTCGGTATCCGTTTTTGTTCTTAAAGTGCAATCGTTCCGCCAAAGTTGATGAATTTGTGCATATTTTTATTTTTTAACTTTTCGTTTCAGTTATGGTTTTATTTGTATTAACTGTTTTAAAAAAAAAACTTTGACAATTGAAGCTAAATAATATTTTTTAATGTTTTCTTTTTTGGATATGTAACTTTTAGATATTTGCTATATTTATTGCAATTAAATATGTATGAATTCTAAACTTAATTGTTAGCTTTAAATTTTGTTTAATAGTCTCTTAAAATTTTAGTTAAATATATTGTTAAAGTCAGTACTTTTTGTTTTTGGTTATAATTAAGTATTGTTTATAGTGCTTTTCATAGACTTACCTTTTTGACTTTTACTTAATTCATTTTATACAATTTAAATTTAATGTTAAAGTTAATCTTAATGAATAGCTGTATAAAGTATTGGGCGGTTTTCTTGCGGACATTAAACTTTGCTATATATAAATATATATATATATATATATTTCATAGATATAATCTCTGTACCAGTTCGGTAGTTAAGGTCTTGCCTTGCCCCAACTAGGTGCTTTTGTTGCATTCACTGAACTATAAAAAGAACGCGAATTGTGGCCGCTTAGGTTGTTGTTGTTGTTGCTGCCGCAACCAAAGCAAACCCTACTTCAACCTCAACCCCCCTCCCCCTTTCAACCCATCCCCTTTTTTTTTGCGTTTGCCTACCTCACAGCTTGTCTTTTTTAATTGGCGCACGCAAATTGCGCACATAACCTCAAAGTGTCTGTCTGCCCACCCCACACTATACACCGCACACCCAACACCACCCCCTCACCACGTCTGATGACGTTGATGATGATGACGTCGACAACAACAAAATTGAATGCGGCTTGCAGTCAATGTCAGGAAACGGGGCACGCGACTCTTGAATCGCGACTCGGATAATGAAATATTAGAAATAAACTGGCAAGGCGTCGTAAGCAGATCCCCACTGTGGGCGGGAGGGGTGTGTGGAGGTGTGTCGAAAAGGGGGGCAGAGGCGTGTTGTGTTGTGTTGTTCACAGCAGAAAATAATACTTGGTCTCAGTACAGTTTTATGTAACTAATTCACATGCCGTCATCTAAATTTAGGTAAACCAAGCTTTCAGCTTTGCTAGTTCGATGTTTATAGTGTTGTTGCACAAAATATGCTAGCATAGCTAATGAGTTTGGATCCAATCTATTTAAAATTAAATATATTTTCATTCGAGAACTTATCAATCAACGTTTGTAATTATGAAGCGATATGGTCTAAAAGTCCGATGTCGAAACTTTTGTGACTACTTTGTTCAACAATAAAGTTTTTCATACAGATTTATTGTATATGTGAACAGATTATACCTATGAAAGCTATTTATATGAGTTATAAATATATTTTTTACCAACCGTAAAAATCATATATAATTAAATTATTCAGTTTGACTTTAATTTCTTGAAAAACCAATATAGATGAACTCATTCATCGACATTTCTAAGACAGCTGTAAATATAGTGATACAATTTGACCTGTTTTAAAAATCTGTCCTGCCTCTGCAGAAACTGAACTATAGAAACGTATAGAAATGGCTTTATTTACTCGTCAAGTGATGCTGATCAAGAATATATATAACTTATGTGTTCGTTGCCATTCGCTAGAAATAATATTTTACCATCAAGAATGGGTTTCTAAAATTAAATTAAAATCAAGTTTTTGATAAAAAAAAACAAAACTTATTCAACTAAAACATAAAAATTAATGTTTAAAATAATAATTTTAGGTACAGCAGATTAGGAATAATCTAAATCATTTGGCTTAAGATTATTCCTATTATTATTATATGTTATATTATTAATATTTATGCAGCGTAGTTGCTATAATTATAGTTACTGTTTTTGCTGTTGTTGATTTTGCTTTGCTTTTGTAATTAATGCAATGTTTGAGTGGCTCTCAGCTAACTCGCCCACACACTATCTCCCTCCCCTTCTCTCTCTCTCTGCCTCTTTCTCGTTGCTTGTCTCTTTCTTACTGTTTAGCGCATTAACTACTGCTGCGCTGCTGCTGCTGCTGCTTTTGCTTGTTTACGGAAATATTGACGCAGCAAAGCAATGCAAAGCAAAGCAAAAGCAAAAGCAAAAAAGCAAAGCGACCTCTTTAATGTCACCCCCGACCCTACAGCCCCTCCCCCATTCCATGGCTTCGGCATTGGCGCACTTGACGCCACCATACAATCTGCAATGTATTGACTTTTTTTTCTTTATTTTTTGTACATTATTTTTTTACACGTGACAGGCAAACTCTCAAGTTGTTGTCTGGCTTGTTGTCTAATTGCCTGTCTGTCTGTCTGCTTGTCAGTTTGTCTGTCCGATTGTCTGCCCTGAGAGCCCTTGGCATGTGTAAGCGATCAACAACTGTTGCCAGCTATCCATCATCATTATCATCATCATCATCATCATTATCTTCATTGTTTGTATTATCATCAATCAAACATAAGCTATGCACTAATCAAATTGCAGTTTTGAACTTGATTTGCAAAACGTTGTCGGTCAGTTTTTTATTAATTTTTGTTTTTTGGGGCCCGCACAAACCGGTTGCATGTTGGCAACAGTAGCAGCAGTCAAAATGTTGTTGGCCACATTTTTTGATCTTCGTTTCGCCTGGCTAAGCACTAAATTTACAGTGTATTTTGTTTTAGGCAAATTTCGGCCTACAACTTTGAGCATGTATTTATTAAGTTATCTTTGTCATTACTTAATTTAAGATGAACTACAAAAAACGTTTGCTTGCTGCAAGTGGTGTACAACAAACTAATTATTGCGAGTCATGAAAAATGTTGCATGCAGCTGCGTTGGCGTACACTTAGAAAAAATTGCCCTACATCTAAATTTCTCTTGTTTTTAGAATTAATTTCAAAAACTTAAATAGAATATTTTTTCCACATAATGTTATTATACATATTATTTATTAATAAGAAAAAAACATTATTATAAATGCTAAAATTCAGAAATGTTTTTTATGCGTGTATTTAAACATGTTTACGTCGTTTGCCAAGCGGCACTGGCAATTGAATGTGGCAGCAACTTGTTGCCGATTGGCTTTGCAACCGATTACGCTGCGCTGCTGCTGCTGTTGCTGCTGCTGTTGTTGTTCTTGTTGCATTTGTTGCTGCCCAATGCCGCCCAGTTGCGCCTCAATTATGCCAATTGCTGTTTTGGTTTTGTGCGCCATGACCTTAAAAAGGCAACATGGAAATGTCTGCCTCTCAGTCTGTCGGTCTGTCTGTCTGTCTGGCTGTCCGCCTGTCTGCCCCACTTGCCACCGATTGCTGCTTGCGCCTGCAGCTGTTTGATGTGCGTCTCTCGCCGGCGTCTCGAGTTATGCAATTGGTTTTTTAGCTTTTGCTTTGTTGGTTAAATATTTTAAGTGGTTTTAGCCAACATGGCTAAGAAGGTTGCCATGGCGCACGAAAAGCCAAACGCATTTGTTGACCCACTCAGCCAGGCAGCAGCATCAATTGGCAGCGGCAACAACAGCAGCAGCAGCAGCAGCAGCAATTTTCCATTTTCCGCAGTCGCGCATTTTCAAGTTAATTACGGTGCACATTGTTGTCATTTTGGCATCGGTTTTGTGACTCACAATTCCGGCGACAACCTTGCCAAAATCTCTTAGCCGGGTTGTTTGTTTGCCATAGCCACAGCTAAAGCAACCACTAACAACTACATACCAAAGAACTGCCAACAACTCATACAAACACACAACATAAAAAAGCAAATTTCGTTTGAAAAACTCATTTTTTGCCGTTTTGCCTTATTTTTATTTTGCTGCCGCCGTCGACGAGACGCACACACAAAAATTTTGCTAGCACAAATTGCAATGAAAATTCAACGACATAAAATAGATGTGGGCGTGGCCAAAAAAAGGCGAAGCCAACAATGTTGACGACAACAAGCGACAAACAATTTTGACTGCCAACAGCCAGAGAGCAACAACAACAACATCAAATTATACATATACATATAAATATTTTTGAAAAAAATATGCCGAAAGTGCAAAGAAGCCAAATATTTGTAATTTATGGGAATTTCACTTGCGGCTACGTCTCCTCCAAACAGGGCATATTAGCTAAGTGTTGAAGGAGGCTTTAGATAAAAAATGTCAATTCTTAAAAACCTTGTTTTAAATTTAATATGATCTAAAAAAAGTTCAAGAATTGTAATAAGTTTTACAAAATAAAAATGTATAATTTAAGATACAAATTAAAGTATGTAAGGGGCAAAAACGAAATAAAATTAAAAAATAATAAATATATTAATGGATACAATACATGATTAAATCTGGATGGATCTGGATTAAAATGCAAAGTGCAAAGCAATAATTACGGCAATTTACAATTTATTGTATTCTAATTATTAATAAATAAATAAAACTGTGATTATCAAAATGTAAAATGGCTAAAATGGATAGGGAAAACCCAGAAAAGAACCCAATCAGGTGTGAGAGACATAAAAGAGACCGAAGAGCTAAGCAAATCTCATAATCTATAGATATTTATATTTAGTAACATCCAGATTTTTGACACTTTTCCGTTTCGCCACCTTTCGATTTGCATTTTTGTTGGCTTGTCAGCAACAATTAGCTGTCGTCTTTGGCATCGTTTTGTGGCTTTTGCTTGAAAATAGGCAGCAAATAAATCAAGTTTATGTCTGAGCTGGCAAAATAGGCAACAAAAAAAAAAAAAGAGACAAACTAAATAAAAAAAAATCCATAACTAAGACAGCTCGTGCTAGAAACAAATACCGTTCTTCTCAGCCCCATTCAATCTGTCCAACCAAACTGTGCACACACACATTACGTATACGTTGTGTGTGCTCAGCTTTTTTTGTTGTTGTTGTTTTTGCTTTCTTTTAGCAGAAGATTCGCTTCAGTTTTCTTTTTTGCATTTGATGTTTTATCTTTTCAAGCTTTATGCGTTATATGCTTTATCTACGGCAATTTGCTGGCCTCTATCGTTGCACATTAATCGTTGGTAAAAAAGGCAATTAAACCATGATTGCCGCAATGCATTGGCCAGCAGAAGACCCCTTTGCTTGCTAATTTTTAATGATGCGTTTTTGCAGCGGTAGCTTTTAATTTTTAATTGCAACGCATTGCAAATATTGACAAAAGTGCGTGACACTCCAAGATCCCCCACACCCCTCTCCGTTCCACCAACACCCCATCATTTGCCATGGGACCTCAGACAACTAGAATAAAGAATCATGCGAAGAGCTGGCATGACAACAATGAGGACAACCCCCAGGCAAACATCTTCTTCTTTCACTACACACACACACACACACACATACGCACATATACATAAAAGCCACTAAAAGCCAACCCCAAAAGACAAAAGTAAATTGCGTTGCTTTGAGTTGAGGCAAAAATAAAATAGAAATGCGTAAAGCCAGAGACAAAGCAACACCTTGAAACGGAGGGGTTGCTTGGAATCTATTCTACACACACATACATACATATATATATATATATTATTTTGCTATATAAATATATATATATATATATATATATATAGGGAGGGTCGTTTAATTTTTTTTTTATGTATTATTCTCAAGCTCAACGATTTTTTTGATTTGAGTTTCGGTATTTGACCTAACATAACCCAAAAAATTGCTCTAGGACAAGTTGAGATTGCAGCAACTTGGCATCATCTTATGAAACATGACTAGAATTTATCTTCTTTATTGGGAAAGACTTCTTAGAAATATATTCTAAGTATTTTGTATGTTTGTAATATGAAATTCATGCATAAACATAATCATGACAAGAATTTAATATATATAATAAATCTTATTTGTTTGAGATGAGTTCTAAGACTTTTTTTTAGGTTTGTAATATTCTAAAAACTAGCCTAGTAGTTAAAGCCCCTATCACATAAAGAAAAGGTTTTGAATTTAAGTTTAAAGGTTTTTTACAAGCAGCCTTTATTTAACTAAAGCCATAAAAAATCTATTTTATCGCAATTTTTTGCTTTCTTTGTAAGCACTCTAACAGCTATAAAAGATCACTAGAATTGAACACATCACACATTATATATCTATATATATATATATATATATATGTATATGTTTATATATCTATATATCAGTCGTGTATAAATTATTTAAAGTTTGCAGCTTTGTTTTTATTCACTCGCAAAATTGTTTCCCTCAGTTGAGTCATAAATATTACATTTTATGGTTTTTACACCAGTCTCTGATTTCCATAAGTTATTTCTTTTATTGCAAGTTTTCAACTTTTTCCAACTTTAAGAATGAACCTCGTGTCGAATGGTCTGTCATTTATATCATTTCCTTATAAAGTGCTTAGCTTGAGGCATTCCGCTGCTGCTGTTGTTGTTGTTGTAGGAGTTTTTTTTTCTTTTTTTTTCTCTTTGTTCTTCAGGTAGTCCAACAAAGTGCGTAACGCAGTTGAAACCCTCTTGTGCTGTTGCCTCCTTCCCCTCTTCTACTTACACTTCCACTTCCAGTGTGCTCCTTTGCTTAAAGTTCATCAACTTTTCCCTTTCCCCCCCTCGCCAAGTCTTTTGCGTGCGTTGAGCATGTCGAATTTATTAGATTTTTGCACTCGCTTTATCCTCACATGAGATCTGTACACACACACACACACACACACATGCACACTCGCACACACAGTTGCCTGTTGCCAGGCGAACCCTAAAGCATGTTACCCTTCGCTGGCACCCCCTTTCACTGCCTCCCCCCCTCACACTTTAATGTGCTCATTCACGATGCGTGTTAAGGCCCCAACAAGCCAGCGTTGCCAGTTCTGTGTGTTTCGAGACCAATGTTCAATAAATGCGACTTGGCAATGTCTACAAAATCCTTGAAAGGTTAAAGACTTATCCACGCAGGACATGATGACGTCGTCATCGTCTTCGTCTTCGTTGTCGACGTCGTCGTCGCTGCTGAACTCGTTTAGTCGAACCTGCTGCTGCGGTCGCTGCCCCTGGCCGCCTTCAGTCGCTGCCCTTTTGCTTCCTATTGTTAGACGACGACTGCTGCTGCTACTGCTGCTGCTACTGCTGCTGCTACTGATTCTGCTCAGTGTTGCCAACATTTAGCAAGAAAAAGAAAACAAGTTGAGAGAACACTATACATGTATATATAGATATATATAAATAGATCTTATCGTTCATAAAAAACACTTGTAGAGGTTTTTTTAATTTTATCGTGAAATTTCCATTAAATTTAATATTTTAATCTAGTTGTGAAGTTGCCATAAAATCCCATAAGGTACATATATTTCAGGATTAGCATCTTAATTAATTCTTTGTCTGTCTGTTTGTCCGTTTCTATGTAAACTAATCTGTAAATATTTAAGCTATTCTGATGAAAGTTGTTTTGTATACGTTTTTTTTGCTGCGCACAGTAAATATGCCTGATCAGCAATAAAGATGCCTATATCATATAATTTTTTTTGTTTTGAGAAGATATCTTAACCAAACTCAGTAGGCCTTACATTTAAAATTGCACCACTATATAAAATTTTTGTATTTATATTTCCATTGATTTTTGAAATATTTAATACAATTTAGCTGTAGGCAATTAAGATATGGGAAAGGCTCTATAATCTTAGTCAGCCGATTTTTTTTTCGATTTATTTTGAATTTCCATTTAGTTTCAATTTGTTTGTAGACAGTTTTACTATATTTGGTGAAGCGCAATATTATATTTAATTTATTACCAATTTATTAGCTATAGCCAAATAACCATCTTAGCTAAATTTAGCTTGTTATTGTTATGTAATTATTATTAAATGAAATAACTTATAACTAAAAATAACAGGCTAATTTTTGATTAATCGTGTTTTCAAACATAAAAAAAAGCTAAAATTGATGACGTTGGCAACGCTGTTGCTGCCACTGCTACTGCTGCTGCTTGTTCTGCTGCTGCTGCGTTGAGCCAGGAGAACGAGCATTGTTGTTTTATTTTTTTCTTGTTGCCACTGCTGTGGCGCTCAAGTTCCTTTCAATGACAATGCGTTCGTTTGCCGTTGCTTTTGCTGTTGCTGTTGATGCCACTGCGTGCCAATTGGCGGGGCAACTTGTCGTCATCGTCATCGGTTGCCACATGCACCGTTTCCCTCGTTGGTTATTTTGTTCTTTGGTGCGTTGTACTCATCAAACGTTGCTTCTGCTCCAGCTTCTGCTCGTTTGTTGTTAGTGCACCCTTTTGCTGACTTGGCTTTCATTAGGGATGCACCAAATCCTATTTTAGTGTGTGTATTTGTGTGTGTTTGAGTTTATGTGGCAGTCACGCGTTAGGGTTGCACTCTCAATTACAGCAGCTTTAACTTGCAGTTGCAACTAGCAGCATGCACCATGCAACTGCAGTTAGCCATTGCTGGCTGTCATTATAGAAATGTGCACGTGACAAAAGTCATCTTTTCTGTCTTCTGTCTTCCACAAATGCACTTTTCCACACAATTTATCAAGGGATTTCAGTGACATTTTAAACGGATGCTTAATCTTAATTTTCAGAAAACTGGGTGCAATTTAAGATCGATTAGCTTTAGAAAACAATTGAAAAGTGTATAAATTATAAATGATACACAACTTTAAGCAATTTAATATGCTCTTTGCTATTTCACTTAAAAATTGGATAAACCCAAATTCTTACATTTTTTCCCAACTCATTTTCCACAAATTTATTTTTACCCGCATTTTTTTTTTATTACTCATGAATCACATTCTTTATCAAAGCGTCATTTAATTTGATGCTCTGCAGTGACTAATTTTTATTTTCCAATTGTCGTTATTTTTTTGACGATCCTTGTTTACTTGGATTTCTGATGTCTGCTGCTGCTGCTGATCTTTAATGTCCTTAGTTGATTTGTTAACAAATAAACAATTTTATAAAGCAAAAAAGCATAAAAATCGATA
Source organism: Drosophila fungiperda (assembly GCA_035042345.1). NCBI lineage: Eukaryota > Metazoa > Arthropoda > Insecta > Diptera > Drosophilidae > Drosophila > Drosophila fungiperda. Next base: position 4,235,987 of record JAWNLM010000145.1, on the reverse strand, counting down.
GAAATGTGATTTATGTGCTGTGTCAAAGGCAAGGCATAAATTGGCAAGATACTTTTAGCTAATGTTCTCCTTGTTGTTGTTTGTTATTGCTGTTTATTGTTCCTCAGTGTGTGTGTATATCTGTTAGATACTTTGGCCAGCTGTGAATTAATGTCGACGCAGTTGCCTGTGAATTAATGCCGCCAACATAAATTATAATTTAAGACAATTTTAATTAAAACATTTCGCTGGGTTTTTCATATTTACACCCCCCCACACTCCACTAACAGAATGTGAATAAGAGGGAGAGAGGAATAAGGCGCTTCGCTCTTTTCGTCTGGTTTTCATATTTACCACCCCACAAAAAAGGAGAGTGAGGGAGAGAGGGATAAGGCTGTTTTGCTCTATGCTGTCTGGTCTTTCATTAGCTTTGCTTGCTCTTTTTTTTTTTTTTGAACATTTGCCTTTTGCGTTTGTCTTCTTGCACGCACTTGCTGATAGCTACACACATGCATACATACATATTAATATGTATATTTATGTATGTATGTAGTTATGCATATTATACATATTGATATATTTATTTATTTTCTTTCTTGCTCCCACTTTGTTGTCGCCAGTTGCTGCTTGCTGACAATTGGCCAAGCGCCAATGATTTTTATACATTTTTCTACTGTCATTGGCTTTTGCTCATTTGCTCGTTTTGTGCTGGCAACGTGCAGCACTTTTATCACATTTTTCCTTTTATTATATTTTTGTGTGATTTTCATTTATTACTTACATATTTTAATACATATATATATATTTGTTGGTTGCAAATATTGAACAAATTTCTTAACAAGCTTAACAATATTAAATAAATACTTAGAGAATAATGGTGTGCCATGTCAACAAATTGTTTTGATAAACACAAACATTCATTTTTAATGGTAATAACCCCATTGCTGCCCAATGCTGTTATTTTTCATATCATTAAGTGTTTTCTCATGCAAAAATGATCTATTTTACAAAGTCACCGACGATAAGCAAGACAAAAACTCGCTAATTTTTTAAAAAGAGAATTGCCAAATCATAAAAAGAGTTTTGTCAAAACACTTTCTTGTCAGCTGACAGAAGAGCAAATATTTGTTTTCACAGTTTCAAAATTAAATTAATGAACCCTGCGAGCTTTATAGAAATTATTAAAAACGAATAGAATAATTATGTACAGTTTTTTGTAAAGTCTTTGTACTACTTTACTTAATATATTTATATCTATTTGTCACGCTGGGGTCTGTTTCTAGTTAATGTTATTATATTTGCGTCATACATATTTTTTTGTTGTCGTCGTTCTTGTTTTTTTGCGGCTGTTTTTTATTAGCTTTTTGCTTATCTGTAAGTTTTATTTTTGTCTAGTCGGCGCGACAACGTCGCCGATTTTTTCTTTCTTTCTAATATTCTAATTTATTTTTGCTGTCTTTATCATTTTTTTTGTGTTATTTTTTTATTATTTTTTTTGTGTTATTTTTTTATAATTTTTTTTGTGTTATTTTTTTTATGGTTTTTTTTTTGTGTTTTTTTTTATTATTTTTTTTTTTTTGATTGATAGCGAAACTAGAGCTATTTCATTGATCATTTTAGTACAAGTTGTTGTTGCGTTTGTTTCCCGGTGCCACACACGCATTTCATTGACAAAAGCGAACGCACCCACTCCACCCAGCTGGAAGGTCAGCACAAGATGTCATCTAGCTGCCAAATGGGCCGCATCATCATCATCATCAACATCAACATCATCATCTGCTGGCATCTTTGTCACACAAAGTCGAAAACTAATTATGCGTGTCAAGGAGCTCTGTGGCATTGTGGGCCAAAACTCACTGAACTGTGTTGTGTGGGCGCTTAAGATCAATAGACAGATTAAGAAGAAAATGACAAGAAAAAAAGAAAGAAAAAAAAGAAACTTTGAACATTGTTCGATTCTGCTCATGGGGGCCTGTTCTTATCAATATGGTTATTTCCAGTAGCGTGCACATGTTTAAATTTCAATTATTTCACAAAATGACCATCGCATATGTTATAGTTTCTTATCAGCATACATTGAAATATGTTTTGATTAATGTGGGTCTCTGTTTTAATGGAACACTAATTTTTTTTTTATATTTTCATTGAGCATTTTTCAAGGTGTAACATTTCAAGCGATTTTTTCCTGTTTATCTGGTGACAATTTATGCTTTTTGTTTATCTTTATGACTTAATATAAAAATGTATATCACATGCAGCAAGTTATTTTTCAGGGCTTATTGTAATCATATTTATTCTTCTTATAAGTCTTATCCGGTCTTTTTTTTTTATTAATTTCTAGTTACAAGTCTGATGAAAATTAAAGATAGAAAAATAAGCTGATTTATCAACGTATTATTAACTAGTCTTTAACGCATATATGTGCATATTATCCATTACTGAAGATCAGCAAGTAATTTCCGTTCTTTCTTTCAATTGCAGGTATGTAGAGACAATTGCCACTCTTAAAGGGAAACCAAGATGCACTTAAACTACTTAAGTAGAAATAAATTACCCTCCTTTGGAGACACTTCACCAACAGACCAGTGTATCATTCATCTATGCCAATGGTTGTTGTTGCAAGTTGTTTGCTAGCTGCCTCGATTTGCAAAACAGCAACTGCAACAGCAACTGCTTTTGGCCAACGTCTTGTTCTGTTCATCTTCTTAGCTTGGCTGTCGTCTTTTGTGTCATTTGCACAAAATGACAGTTGGACCTCGCACATTTCCGGTTCTAAATGCGTAAGTCTAGTCAAATTAAGGCACAACTTTGTTGTGCTTGTTGCGCCACAGCGCAAGATAAATGTCCGCGAATTCTTTTTTTTTTATTTCTCTCTCTTTCATTTCTTTTAAGCTTAGCCAAACAACATCTATGCAGCATCCATCTCCAACTGTCCAACTGTCGGTCTCTCTGTCCATCTGTCTGTCTGTCTATCTGTCTTTGTGGCTCTGTGACATGCCTGGCACTTAGTGCAAAACACCTGCTCATCTGCCTTCCTGCCTCTTGCTTGTTGCGTGCAACTGTTGCAATTAGATAAGCAGAAATTGTTATGTTGACATTAAAAAATAAACGTCAGGCAACATAAAAGCGTTTTTGTACGCCTCAAAAGATGACTTCAAAATAAATATATCTAAAACAACTTGAATGTAATTTTTGCCAGCTTCTCAACTATTCAAATTTATGCATTTATTCGAGATAAGACTTTGTAGCTCTTAATTCAAGTTTAAAATTATTTTTTGATATTTTAACTTAAGTTTTTCTGGTTTGGTAAATTGTTTGCAGCAGGCTTTTAAATTATATACTTAATTTCTTAACAAATCAAAAGATAAAAAGATAAAATCTTAATGAAAACAAACAAAAGCAACTTGTATCAATTTCGTCTTAATTTAAATTGTGAATTTTAAACTGTTTTATCTAAGATGTACTTTATTATGGTGTTAAAAAATGCCTTGCAACATTGTTGCCAATGCCAAGCCACAGCTGTCTTTCAATATATATATACATATATATGTATGTGTATAATCCATTGACCAAGTGATCAATAAACACCTCAGTTGCAGCCAGAACATTTGCGTTGTGCCGCAAATCTTTTTGGCAACGCAGCAAGCAAAGCAAAAACTATATTTTTTCTTTTATATATATCTCAGCATGTCGTGTGCCATTATTTGCGCTCAAGTGCAACTCGGCTGTCAGCTCAGGACTCCAACTATCTCTCTCTCTCTCACACACACACACACGCACACACTTTTATAGCTTCTTCTCTTTCTGTTTGTGTATTTCTGACTCGCTCTGTTAGTTGGTGAAGCGCGTTTGCAATTAGTTTGCAATTGGGCCGTGAGACTAACGCAAAAGCCGCCAGCTCATTAAGCCAGACACCAAAAAGCAACCACAACAACAATCACAGCAACAGCAACTACAACAACACCAATCACAACTATAACAACAACAACAACAACAACAATCACAACTATAACAACAACAGCGTCAACAATTTATAACAACAATTTGCAGCGACACCTCGCTTTAAACGTGAAATACACGAAATGAAATTACAAGTTCCGCTTTTTGGCTTCGGGTTTCGGTTTTCAGTTTCGGCTCTTTTACGACCGCTTTTCGTCGGTTTTGCTGTTTTAGTAACCCAAATGTTATTTCTCCTTGTTGTTTATGTTGTTGGCGTTGTTGTTGCTCTTGTTGTTGCCGCTTTTGTTGTTGTTGTGTTTGGTGTGGTTTACTGTGTTGACGGAGCTTTGCCCGCGGCTAGCCGCATGTGTCTTAAAGTACCAAAGCGTTAATAGTTATTTCGAATGATCATAAATATCATCATGATTATCATGCCTCACAGTGTGGCAGGTATAACCCATTTAAATGTTAAGTTAAATTAATTAGAAATTAATGTAGTTTTGTGCAGCTAAACATCTGGTAAATAATAAACAAATTACGAGCAGCTTGTGGGACAGCATGTTTTGACGGCTTATAAATTGATTAAGAAATTTTATTATCTCATAAATATCATTTCGATATGATACTAAATTTGGAAATTGTTATTAGAGGCGCATGTCAAATTTATTCCCATTTAAGTACAGGTCTTAAATTCAAAAATGCTTTCTGTATTGCTTTCTGTAGTAATTGCGGGTCCCAAAAAAAATAAAAGATAATGTTAGAAATAATGAAAAATAAAATAGCATTTTAAATTTCAGGTAGGATTCGAACATGTTTAGGAATAAAGGTTCCAAATTTTAAATGTCTTTACAGTATTTGGTTGACTTCTAATGCTATAGGAAAAGATAATTTTGTTTTAAACAGAATTTTAATAAATATATTGAATTTCGAATCTGGTTGCCGTACAAATTCGGTGATGAATTATGAGATAAGCTAAAAAAACGCTTAATACTTAATTTTCGATATAAATTAAAGAAGATAGAAAATTATCTCTGCGCTGATTTTAAGAGCAGCATAAAAATTATAAATACATATATCTAGTAATTAATAGACTGTGTACCACTGTGCGTACCGTGATATTCTGTCAATTGATGTCGTCGTCGTCGTTGTCGGCATTTGGCGGTCGCTGCGTGTGGCTCTCTCAAAGCAGCGTTTAAATGTTAATAATTTTTATTGCCGCTTCGTTGTTGCCGACGCTGTTGCCGGCATCGCTGTTTGCTTTCTGATTGTTGTTATTTTTGTTGTTGTTATTGTTGTTGCTGCCGTTGTCGACTGGCCCAAGCCGATGATAATGCTAATGGCGTTCGTTTGTTGGGTCATTGTCTGGTCATTGGCCGCGACGAGTCGCTAAAAAGCGACAAAAGTTTTGCACACATCAAAAGAAGGTGGCTGATGGACAGACAAACGGACGGACAGTCGGACAAACGGACGGACGAACGATGATTGAAAACTGGCGACAAAGTCGACGCCAAGTTGAAGTTGAAGTTGGACTTGCAGCACGGCTGATGAATTATGGGCAAGCGGTTGTCATTCAATTTATTATGCCTCAAAGCCGCATTTCGTTGCAAGCGCAAATTTTAGTCACGAGCCATAAAAAATTAAAGAGAGAGAGTGAGAGAGAGGGAGGGAGAGAGAGAGACAGAGAAAAATGCAGGCCAAAATGCAAAAGGTTCAAAGTGTTTTGTGCAATTTGACATTGATTTGAGTTTCCGCACATGTAAAATGGCATTTGGTTAATTCAAATGCACAACAATTCAGTGTGTCAATCACAACTGCACTTGAAAAATACAAAAAAAAAATGCAATTAACAAATCAAAGCAATGAGATATATGTATATATATATGCAAATATTCTGATACATAGATACAAAGATACAATCAACATCAGTCAGAGTGCGCTGGAAATTAGCGTTACAATTAACAGTCGCAGCAATTGTCAGTCAATCAGTGATCAGCTCAGCTTTATTTCTGGCGGCAACTTTGGGCTTGTTGCATATGGCCTTCGCATTGTGGCAACAAGCACAACATTCAATTGTGGCAACAAGCACAACATTCAATCCAATATGTCTACGGTTCTATCTAATCGCCAACTGATCTAAAGACTGAAATCTTAACTCGCAAACAAGCTCAACTCAAGCAGACTCGATTCAATTTGACTCGACTTGACTAGAATTCTCGTTTTGTCTTGTTTGCTTGTGAAAATCAAAGCATTCATTGATTATTGCAACAACAGTTTCAAGTTCAGTTCATCATCAATCAGCCATGTGACAACTGGCAACAATAAATATATATATATATATTTGTCTATATACAGATTCAACGACTTGAACTATGCTCTACTCCAAATTAAAATTTAAAAATCTGTTGAATAAAGATCTTAAAAATATTATTTAATTTTCTTTCTTTTCTTTTTTTTCTTATATAAAATTTAGCAATGTAACTTTTGCACATATTTTCGTTCATTATTTTATTATATATCTCAGATATACCCATTGAGGTCACTTAAATTCCGAAATATTCTATTTCTGTTATTTTTATGATTTTGATGGTTTTATTATTACACTAATTTAGTTGCAAATTTAGTTGCCTGCTAATTGGAGCAACAAAGTAAGCAAATAATTCAAATGTTTATGGCATTAATAACTCGAAAGTTTTACCTGGTTCATAAATGTCATCAGCCGTATATAGACATAATTCACATGATTATTTCATTATTAGACGACAATAATACGCGAATTAAAATAAAAATGTGTTGAACATAAAAATTCAAACTGACTAAATTAAATACAATGTAAAATGCTAAAAGTGTTTCATTTAATTATTATTAGAATGTAACAAGTCGCTTATTATAGGTAAAAATAACCAGTTGATTTAATTCCAATTGCGCGTGCAAAGAAGTCGAAGGTGCAGACAGTCACTCAGTCAATCAATCGGTCAGTCAGTCAATCAGTCATTTAGTCAAACAACCAGGCAATTTAACAGCACGTTTAACCCATAAATATTTGCCATTGAGCAAAAATTGCTGAGCAGACTTGCCTAGAAATGTGTGCAAAACTATCGCAATGTTCATTAATGAATATACATAATATATATACAGATATATAAAAATATATATATATATGCTGATATGCAGCTACTTCTCGTTAGTTAGACAGTTGAACAAACAGACGATCGATGTGTGTAAACATCAAAGATATATATGTACTAATGTCTGGGGCCTCCATGTCTGATCGAAACGGAAAAAAAAAATAAATATGGAAAAAAAATGTATAGACAGATCCATAGATCGACGTAAATTTTTGATTTGTTGCCTCTTCTTTTCACGCAGTTTTCCATCAAAGTGCAAAAATAAACACAAATCGAGTGTGGTACAGTCTCAGACAGAGCGAAAGAGACAGCAATAGCTATAGCTATAGCGATAGCGATAGCTAAAGAGAGGTATTTCAAAACAATGAGTTGTGGCCTTTTCTAATTATTCTTTGTGTACTCTAATGTTGAAGTTAGATGGGTATATTGGTTGTCCAATTATGGTGTCTGTCTACCCGGATTATTTTGATTATTTACTCGTCTATGTTTTAAGATTGAGCTACGCTAGTCGATAATCGCATATCGATAAAACCACATATCTTATACAGTTTTATATTTGGTGGTTTATAAGCCAGACAAATAGTTTAATATGTTAAATTGAACTCATCTGTATAAATGTTGTGGGATAAGATATAAGATCGATAAATAGCAAATCGATAAAACCACATAGCTACCACAACATCTGGAAATTAGGTGTCTCTCACAGGCCTCAAGTTACCCAACTTGGACGTTAGATTACTAAGAACCTGCTCCAAAGATTGGTAAACAAATTTCCTGCTTCTTTCACTGTAATTTTAAAGATAGACTCATCAAAATTAAAAGTTTTATTTTTGATGACTTTAACAGAGTATTTTACAGTCGATTTCCCTCGACTTTTGTTTCCTTTTGCTCTCTATTTTTTTGTGTGCTTGTTTGCTTAGCTAATTTATTTTGGAATATGATGTAGATTTTTTTTCAAATAAACAACTTGCAAAGACAATAACAACAACACAAAACGAAAAAACCTTTGACAGCGACAAGAAACAGATAAAACTACAGATATTCAAAGAAAGAGAGAGAGAGAGACGGAGAGAGTGAGCAAGTATGTGCGACAGTTAGTGTGTTAGAGAGAAAGAGAAAGAGCTAACCAATTTCTTATTTTTGCACTTTTGACAGCGATTAGAAAATATATTGCTAAACATGCATTGACTGATAACCACAGTTCGATAACCAGCTGCAAGATACTCAAGGTCATTTATTAAGCCGCATTCTAGTTTTTTCTTGTTTTTTTTTTGTGCCAAATATATTGGCCATTGTTCTTGCGTATGTTTTTTTTTGCGGGTACTTTTCCGCAATTCAGAACACGAGCGCCAAATACTAATCGTAATATTGTTGTGGACCCATGATCCAGGTGCTAACTAACAATGGCGCTAATGAATGACACGTTTACCAACGTGTCAACATCAATTTGTCCCGCTGCACACAACATGCAACAAGCGCGTGACATCTAATCACACACACACACACCCACATACACACACATTGAAATGATGGTTAGCGTTGCGAAGGATGCAAAGCGAACAATTTTGGCAAACAAAATTGCCAATAATTGTGAAAGATCCATTTGATTGACAGGCTGTTGACATTTTGCTTTGACTGATGTAATACATCAATTTTTAGAAATTAAATTTTGTTGGCTCTTTGTTGTTTCTAGTAATGAGAAAGTTGGCTACAATACACTTTTAACGGAAGACGATGAAATCATCACACAAAATATATATTCATATATTTAAATTAATACAAAAAATGTTATAACTATATATATATATATATGCATGTACAGCATAAATTTAATTTATATTTTGTTAAATGATTTTTTAAGTTTTTGGTTATAGTTTCATATAAATACGAAAATCATAGATCATCAGTTTGGTTTTAGTTCACTTTTGAACAGGTTTTTTTTTGAGTTAGAAAGCTAAATTGTATTGCATATTATGAAAAAAGTTTGCATTGAAACTCTCTAAAAAACATTTGTCAAAAATTTCTTTTCGAAATGTAAAATATATATATATTTTTGGGTTTTGATTTTTAGTAATGATTTCTACGGCAAATGCTCAAAAAATTTTAGACTTTAAGAATTCTTATTTCAACTATGGTTTCTAAATTTTTTTTAATTTTTTATTAAACCTTAATTTATTGTGCATAAAACTCGCTCAAATTATGCAACACATTTTCAACAACACTTGCCACACTGTGTTTGTTGTTATCTGGCGAACAAAGTGCGATAATCAATCGCCAGGCGACAATAACAAGTGATCGATGACGTCATTATCTCTGCCTGCTGGTGGTGGGGATAGGTCAAGCTTGCGTGTATGCGCATGTGGACGCTAGGTGGCGCTAGCGCCTTTGTCTAGACATTGTTTTGACTTTTAAGCTTGCGCTATGCTAATTGATTTTTTTTTCGTTTTTATTTTTGTTGGCATTTTACTTTGTGGTTGCTTCTGCTGCTGTTGTTGTTGTTGTTGTTGTTGTTGTTGTTTTTTCTGGATGTTTGTGTAATTTGAAAATTGCAATGGCCATCGCAACAGTTTGTTGTTGTTGTTGTTGCAATTGCAGCTTTCCTCCCCTTTTTGCAACTCACGCACATTCAATTTGCAGCGGCATTCTAACTGTAAACACGACTCGTCGTCGGCAGCAGCGTCGTCATGTCTGGTCTAGCTGTGAACACACACGCACACATACCCACTCCACCCCCTTCCTAGAGAGAGAGAGAGAGTGAGTGGTAGAGAGAGGGGTGGCGTGGCATGTCGGGGGCGGGCAACGAACTCGGTTGCTGCTGTGGCTCCTCGACATGAATATGAAACGTATGCAAAATGAAGGAAAACGCGTGCAACTTTTGCAATTTACAGATTGCGGCTTCATGCGCGAGGGAGAGCGACAGGGAGAGAGAGAGAGAGAAAGAGATGGTGTCAAGCGATTTGTTGGGGCTAAGTACACCGAAAGAAATTTGTACTGTCAAACTGAAAAGGAAATTAATTGAAAAAATATTAAGTTTTTAATGACTTAAGTAGTAAAAGTAATGTAATTTTTTTATTTGCATTTTGTTTCATTGAAACATTTTTTTCTGAGTTTTATTTGTTGCTTATAACCTTATTTATAACAATTTTGTTCTTCAATATTATTTAAAATTATATTTTAGTTTGCTTAATTTTGTTTTGTTTCTAAAATTGATGATGTATTTAATTGAAAATTAAATGAAAGCCTTAATTAAATTGAATATTTGTATTCTTAATTAATATTTTTTTTTACATTTTTGAAATTATTTTAAATTTGTATTCTTAATTTTTTTTCTTTTATTTTGTTACTGTTAAATTGAATAGAAAATATAAATGTTTCTTTATACATCTCTTTTTTTGTTGATAGAAATGGGTTAAATTGAATAGAAAATTGAAATTTGTAGCAGTGAATCATCGCTTAGCGTTGAGCTTTTAACATTGCCTGGTGATATTTTTTTTGTCACATGGCATTGGCTTGTCAAATCTTTGTGCCTCATCCGTGCCTCTCATCCGCTATGCATGCATAATTGTTATTGTTGCTGCTGCTGCTGCTGCTGCTGCTCTGGGTCGCTTTATTTATTTGTGCAGCATTTCATGTATTTTGTTATGCACAACAACATCAACAACAGTAACAAGCTGAAGAGCATTAACTGACAGCAGTAACTGTTCTGCTGCTGCTGCTGTTGCTGCTGTTGCAGTTGTTGCTTTGGGGCACAACTTCAAATTAATTGGCAAATGTGCTGGCAACATGGCAGCTTCGTTGTCATTAGGGGCAGCATGGGCGTGGCAGACCCAAAATCCGTTTTGTAAACATTATTTATCATTTGCCCTGATGCTGCCGTTGTTGCTGATGTTGCTGCTGCTGTTGTTGTTGCTGATGTTGCTGCTGTTGTTGCTGATGTTGCTGCTGCTCTATCGTTCTTTCACACTCTCGCTGCCTGCCTGTCTGTCTATCTGTCTGTCTGTCTTGCTGTGTGTGTGTGTGTTTTGTGCCTTGGGGCACTCTTCTTATTTATTTGCGTTATTTATTTCTTGGCGCTGCTTTCGCTTTTGGCAGTGCCAGACGCCAATGTTGTTGTTGCTGTTGTTGCTTCTGTTGCTGTTGCTGTTGTTTGCATTTGTGACAAAAATAAATGCGCTGGCATTAATTTGCCGTCTGCAATTTTGCCTGCATTGGCCAGTCCCTTCTCTCCACCCCTTGCCACACTCCTTTCAACTCTTTGACTCTGCTGCAATCGGAAATTCAAGCGAAATGCAAATGTTTGACAACGAACTTTTACCCAGCTGCTGTTGCTGTTGCTGCTGCTGCTGCTGCTGTTGCTGCTGTTGTTGGCTGAGTCAGCGTACGAGGCACTTGTATTGAGTAAGCCCATTAATCTGAGCAAAATATAATTATTGAGTCTAGACTAGGCTTGAGATGCGCTCTGCAGTTGCTCCAATTTGTGGTTGAGCTGAGAACAGTGTCCAAATACTAATAAATAAAATATTAAAATTTAAAAATAAAATAAATAATAAATAAATAAAAATAAATAAATAAATAAAATAAAATATTTATTATATATTTATAAATATTTAAATATTAAATAAAAATAAATTTAATATATATATATATATAATATATCAAATAACTTTATTTAAAAATAATTAAAGAAATATAAAGAATTTCTACAGTTAAGAAATGGCTTATTAGGCAAATAAAAAGCAAGCAGTGTCTAAAATAAATATATTTGAAGAATTATTTACGTTTAAATATTATTTTTAGTTCGTATATAATGTAAAATAATATTTAAAACAAATTGTAATCTGCAACATAATATGCAAACATAAATTCAGTTTTGATTTATATATATATATTTTTTTTTTTAAAGTGCATTTTGCTGCAAATTTCGCTTGTGGCAGTCTCCACACGATGAACAGCAAATAATAAATTGTAATCAGTTTGATGTTTTTTTTGGGGGGGTTGAGCGATAGAACAAATAACTTGAAAGGCAAAAGGCAGGCACTTGCTTTGAGACCTTTTGGCCAGGCCAAAGTTTGTGGTTTCCAAAAGGCTTAATGACTTTCAAAGGTGTCAACGAAGCAAACAAAATTTGGTCCACAAAGCGGCAAGCAGCAGTCAGCTGAGTGCGGCAATGCGTCAACTGATGCCATTGGCTGTGCACACACGTGTAAAGTCAAAGCAACAGGCCAACAACAGGGCCAACAACAGCTAACAAACCGGGCCAACAAACCAGGCAACCGCAATGAGCCAAAAGCAAACGCAAAGCGAATCAAAATCAAACAATGCCAAAACACAAACGGACTAAAATATAAAGAGTTTTGCATATGCTTTGACAGACAGTCGCTCAGTCAGTCAGTAAATCAGTCAGTCAATCAATCAATCAATCATTCATTCAGTTAGATACTTTGCAGTCATCAAATTGATACGCTTTGTTTAATTTGTAAATTGATCCGCTGCAATCCGATTTACCTTTTATATATATATTATAGATTGTGTATTTTATATATATATTTTATATATATAATATATATTAATATATTTAACACTACTATATATAACAAAAATCTGGTTGTTTTTCACACTCTTTATAAGTTTCTAGCAATTTTAATTTAATAAAAAATAATTAAAATTTCAATCGCAGCTATTACTAATATTATTATTCATAACATTTTAAATATATATATTTTAATATATATATATATATATTTATATATATATATATATATATATATATATATATATATATATATATATATATATTTATATATATATATATATTTATTTCTCTTCACATTTAGGTATTATTTTTTTTTAGTTTTTTAGTTTTTATTACGCATACGCAGTGAGTGCAATCAGGCTAAATTGATGTGAGTTTTTTAGATGTAACAAATATGAAATATATGCAGATATATTTGTGCCCATAGGGGCAGAGCTGACAAACGCGTATTTTAGTTGATAGATAGGTGGCATAAAATGAACTATGTGGCAGGCAAAAAAAATAATAAAAAAAAAAACACAAAAACAACAGCAACTGGGATTTCTGAGCCTATGGCAACGTCTCTAAGTGTGTGTGTGTGTGTGTTTGTGTGTGTTTGACAAAATGTATAAAAATAACAGCAGCAGCAACTACTTGCAACAACAACAACAAGAGCTTGCCACAACTAGAAGCAGCAAGCAGCAGCTCAACCAGGTGGCGGTCCAATGCATGCGTCGGCTATTAAAACTGAAGTTTTGCACGCCACATTTAAAGCGGCAAACGGCAAAATTCAACTGCAACTGCAACTGCAACCAAAACCAGAGATAAGCGTGCTACCGTTGGCTGTGCAACACTAGCAAAATACCCTCCTTAATCAAAGATTAAACTAAAAATGGAAAACAGACAGTAATAATTAATAAACATTAATAATAATTTATTTTATTAATTACTGGGCAACAGCAACTGCAGCAACTTAAATAAGACCAAAAGAATACACTGCACAAATTGTTTGTTATTAAAAAGAAAATGTAAAAAAAGAAAAAAAGAGTCTTAAATATTTTTTTATTTAAAAACATATTTCATAATTCACATTAATTTTGGAATTTAGAATTATTTCAAATGCCACGACAAGCATTTCATAGGGTATGAACAACTGCAACAATTTAAAAGTGTAAAAATGTTGAAAAAAAAAAAAACATACCGACGGTCATAAAAATTTGTGGCAAACGCAGCCAGCGAACGTGTGGCCGGGCAGACAGAGGCATGCAACATGGACAACACGGCCTCAGCTCATGTGGAATTGATGTGCCATGCCTCGTCTGTCAGTCACTCAGTGGAGAGGGGTGTGTGTGTGTGTGTATGTGTGTGTGGGTGTGTGTGCGTGGCATGGAGTGGGTGTGTGGCAGAGATGGGGTGATAGAAAGAATATTCTGCCCCGCTTTGTATGAACTTTGTTTTCAATGTTGCAAAGCGCAATGTGTTGCGGTCTTTGTGCTGTTATGCCACATACAACAACACCCCCCGCCGCCGCCGCTACCACCAGTCTCTGTCCACGCCTTGTCTTGTCTTGCGCTGTGTCTGTTGCACTTGCTGCATTAGTTGCATTTGCAATTAAAAACTAAACACGTTTTGGTAAACGCGGACTTTGGCCCACCCACAATGCTGCAGGCGTCGATAGTTGACTGTTGCAGTTGCAGTTGCAGTTCCAGTTGCCACATAACATCAGCAGACAGTCAAGCCAAAGCCAAAGCTAGGCAAGCCAAGGCCAACAACACGTGCTGCGGCTGTGGCACACACATAAACACGGCTAAAGATGCCATCAGACCAGGCCAAAGGCAGGCCAAATTCTCGAATGTTTCGCTAGAGATGTGCACGTGACAACCTTTATGTAATATGTATACGAACGTGCAACATTGCAACGTGTGGCACTTACTTCTTATGCACACATATCATAACTATTTTTTTTTTGGCATTATTATTTAGCTCCAGAGAAAACTTCATTTATAGCTTTTGTTGTTTCATTTATTTATTGTTTTTTATTGGTACAATTATTTATTATTTTTATTGCTATAATTTTTAACACACATCTTTCAATGTTTACTTAGATTTCCAACATGTTCAACTATAATTTAACTATTTTTTTTTTATTTACATATTAGTTCGCTAAATAAAAAACAAAACTCTACAAAACTATACAAAAAAAAACTGAAATTTCGCGCTTCTTTCCAGATTGCCAGTGCCCAAATCTTCCACAGTTTTTTTTTGCCTGTGTCACCAATTAATTAAATATATGGGCACATCCAATTTCGAAAACATTAATCCCAAATTATTGTATCCGAATATCTATAAAAAAATAAATAATAATGTTGCACAGGTTATAAACTTTAATAAATAGATATTGATGTATTTTAATAGGTAATGAAAGGCCTTGAACTGTGTTATTGACAAAAGTTCCATTCGAATTTTTGAGGTATTTCCCAACTCGAATACAAATATAATCGAATGTGTAATTTAATCAAGTAATTTATTATTTTATTATTATTATTATTATTTTATAAGTCTTAATCGATGATTCTTATTGTCTGCTCAAAAACCTTTTCAGAAAACTATTTATCAACAGTAAAAGTTTTTTTTTTATTAAGAAACCATATTTTATTGCCAACCATAAAATTTAATGAAGTTGAATTTATTGTTAACTTTTATGGGCCCAAGCAGAAATATTTAATATGAAAAAAAAGAAGCGCTGATCACATAAAACTACAGCTAAAATGATGTGTAAATAGGAGATAATAATTTTTGAACAGAATATTGACTTTTTTTTTGCAACACTAAAGAAACTGTTGGCATTCATGCAACACATTACTCACGTGTCTGCCCATGGTTTTGGTGCCACATAGCTTGTGGCATGTGTGTGTTAGTTAGTTGCATTGGCATTTGCATTGGCATTAAATGCGGAGTTGGCCGACGTTGTTGATTATCTAGTGACTCAATGCCATTGTAGCAATTGTTGTTGTTGTTGTTGTTGTAGCGATTTGTCCACAGAATACAGAGCGCAAAATGTCAATGCAACAAAAGGCAACAACACACAGAAATCAAGTCAAAACCAAAGCCAAAACGTGAGCTGGCAATTAAGCAGCGACGACAAAAGAGGCAACAGTTTTAAGTCTGCTCCAATCAAGCCACATGTCACAATATATATCTATATATCTACACTATTTGAATTTAAACATTTCCCTATAAAATGAGAGACAGAGAGACAGAGAGAGAGAGTGTGTGTGTGTGAGAGAGGGAAAGAATTCACTTTGTGGCTACTTGGGGCAACTGATTAGTTTTCCAGTTTGTTGTTGATTTTTTTTTTCTTTCTATTTTTCTTATTTTTTTTTTATTCTCCCTATATGCGCTGATGAGAATGTGCCACAAGCTTGGACAACTGTGTGACGAATGTGCATCAATAGCCGAGCTGCCACAAAGCCAAGTTGTTGTTGTTGTTGCAACAATCTGCAGACTGTGGCCAATTTCCATTACCATTTCCGTTTTGGGTGCAAACCGGGTACAAAATGACGTGAAAAGCGCGCAAAAATTGTGTGAGAATTTTTCCAAGAATCCAACAACGAGTGCCTCAGTGCATAAATGAATGACTGATTGACTGACTGAGTGACTGACTGGTTGACTGACTGGTTGACTGACGGCGTCTTCAAGTCTCAATTTGGTTTCAGACAACTATGTTAATCATTTAATTAAATCGCTTGCATTTTTAATGGATTCGATGGAAATAATTGTTGTATTCTAACAAAAAAAAAAAAAACCAACAAAAAAAGGAAAATACAAAAAATAAAGAAAAGCATAAAAAAACAACAAAAAAAGGAAAGAAAGAAAAAAAAGCAACTCAATCACGCAATTTGTAAATTTTCTACAATTACAGTCGAGGCTGGGTAGACTGGGTATTATAAACTATTTGCACTTGCACTTGGACTTCACACACACGCAATGAGATTGAGAATGAGAATGTGTATGAGTATGAGAAATGCTGTTATATTCAGATACAAATCGAGATAGATGTGTATCTGCCAGATGCATCTGTGCTCTATGCAATTACAACTTGTTTTATTGTGCGAATTGTGTTTGGCCATTTACATCAATCAAATTGTTGTTGTTATTCTTTCTCTTTGCTGTAATTGTTGTTGTTATTGTTATTGTTATTGTTATTATTATTATTTTCTGATGGTCAGCGATGCGCTTTGCCACTTGCCACGCCCACTTGCCTGTCTGCTCAATTGGGTTGTCTGTCTGGGCTTGCGTTGGATTGGGTTTACTTCAAGGTCTGCCTTTATCTTTGGCATCTTTTCTTATATTAAAAGCCAAGTAACATATAATAAAAATTCCATTTCTGGCATGCTATAAATTTATCTGTATAAATAAAGAAGTGGTCTTATAGATACCCTACTCTGCCGTGATTTCTGATAAATATGAAAATGAATATTTTTAACTTGTCTGTCAATCCATCTTTATGGCACTTTTACAAATGATTAATATTATTTCGAGCTTTCTTGATTAGAAATATATATATAGATATTTAAGATATATGTTTTGATTGTTATCGATTAAATACTGCGATAGACCTGGACTTTCAGATATCCTACTCTGCTGTGATTTCTGATAAAAATAAAAATGCATATTTTTCTTTATGGCTGTTTTACAAATTATTAATAATATTTCTGCATAGATTCTTGATTAGAAATGTATATTTAAAATTCAGCTTTTTATTGCTATCCTTTATATCAATTTTTATAAATAAATATCGAACAGAGTTATTGATAAATTGAAAAGAATTTGATGTGCTTATCTTTTAGAAGTACTTTTATTAAAAATTTTCTTTTTATATCTGAGATTGGCTTGTCAATATTTTTTTTTGTTGCTGCTGTTCAAGAATATATATGATTTATGTGCTGACGTTTTCTTCTTGCACTTTTGCAAAACTATTAATACCATTTTATACAGTTTTAAATTGTTTTCATTTCAATTAATTAATATGTAAAAACTGAAAGCAATTGTTTCAATAGTTTCCAAGCTTAGCCGCAACAAATTTGAGATTGTTAATGTGCTAGTTTACTCGAGGCGTGGCAATGCGAGGCGAGTCATGTGGGGCAGCCTGCCACAGTTTGGCATGTCCTGCGGTCTGGCAAACATGAACAACAGCAGCAACAGCAACAGCAGTAACAGCAAACAAAACACATAACTCAGTGCCACAGACATGGGTGCAGCTCCTTTAACTGTTCCAGTTGTTGTTGTTGTTGTTGTTCTTGTTGTTGTTGTTGTTCTTGTTGTTGTTGTTGTTGTCGTTGTTAGCATCGACAGCTGCCCAGGATAATTTCTATGCCCAGCCGCTGTCTGTCTGCTTGTCTGTTTGTCGTTGCACATCAACAGCACACTGCCCCTTCCCCGCTCTCTCCCTCTTTCTCTCACTCTCTCTTTCGCTCTCTCTCTGTCGGTGTTTGGCCCAGTTTTGGTTTGCATGTCCCTGTGCCATTTGCATGATAACGTGTTTATAATTTTGACCCAGTTTGCAGCAAGTCAACGACGCTCGCTTTTTTTTTTTCCCAGGACATGAACTGAACTCTTCTGGGCAAGTTTTGCCCACTTCATTGTTGCTGCTGCTGCTGCTGGAAAAGTATGGCACAGATTTGCACAGATTTTCCAGCAATGTTGTCAGGGGCTGCACTGCATTTATCTTTCCTTTTTTTTTTTTTTGCCTTTGCCTCCCGTTTGCCTGCCAATGTCCTTAATGGCTGCGGGCCCCCAGTGTCCTTGTTGTTTTTGTTATTGTTTTTGTTGTCGTTGTTGTTGTTGCTTCAGCTGCAGTGGCTGCTGTTTAGATTAACATGTCCACGTTTTTGGCGACTTTGGTCTAATAGCATTTTCGCCACACCCCCTTTTCACTTCGCTGCCGCCGCCCTTTTTTTTTGCTTTCAACTCATTTAGTTTTTTGTGCTTTGCAGCATTTTTCATTTGGCTATTTTTGGTGCGCTGCGATTTTATTTGACTGCGGCGTTAATTAATATTTCACTGCACTTGCTGAACAAACAAAACAATCTGTGGGGTATTGCAACGCTTATGGAGGAGGGGTGGAGTGGGGGGGTGGGATAGTGGTTGGTCAAACTGAGAAGATGACAGTGATTCGTGACACGAACTTAACAACACGAAAAATGAAATGCGAATTAATAATGATTTTATTTTTAATTCAAGTAGAGCACTTAAAATTTGTGCATTTTCTTAAACAAATAAATAAGAATTCAATTTGTTTTCTTCATATTTGCTAAATTAAAGTTCGATTCTCTTTATTAGTTGTTGTCTGTATATTTATTGAATACAGTTTGTGTGTTTATTATCAAATCGAACCTTTACTTTTCTAAAAAATGTGCCCCAAATCGACTACTTTGATTGTCAGACTAAGCAAATCTGTAAAATTTAGTTTGTAATTGTTTAGAATGTATAACCTTAAATTAAGTCTCAATTTTATCTTTATATTTCTCATCTAAATGCTCAATTTGAAAAACACTTCTTGCTGTAAGAAAAAACATACTTTTATATCGATTCTTTAAATATTTGCCTTTATATTATTATTTCACACTTAGCAAAAGTATCTCTAAGATTGACTTTTTAATAATTTGGAATATATGGCATTGAATCAAGTTTGAATCTTGTCTTCCTTCATTTTGATGCTCAGCTTAAAGAACATATACTCGATTTGAAACAAAAATATTTAATCTATACTATAAATTAAATATACTTTAATATCGAATTTTAAATCATTTGCCTTTAATTTATTATGTTTTCTTCTTCTTATTTAACAAATGTACCTCTTAAATTACGTTTATAAGAAGGTTAGAATGTGCAACCTTCAATCAAGTCTGAATCTTGTCTTCATTCTGTTCATTTTCGTGCTCAATTTAAAGAACACATTTTCGATTTAAAACTATAATAATAATAATACTAATTTTCTAGAATTCAAATATATCGAATCTTAAATTATTTAACTTTAATTCATTATTTGTTGTCTTCACACTTAGCAAAAGTATTTCTTAAATTCGTGATGCTAAATTTTTAGATTCCGCATTTATTACTGGGTTTTTTTTTCTCACTGTGCAGATATATCTACATTTGGATTGTGCTTTGATGATTTATCCATCACGCGCTCATCTTTAGCATTGAGTGCTCTGGCATTTGCCACATTTGATGTTTGTTTTTCGTGGCGTTAAGAATTTTTCCTTGCGAGCTTTTCAATTGCATTCGCGGCGCGGATTAATTGAAAACATTTTCCGTTGCAAATTCTTCATGTGTGTGTGTGTGCGAGTGTGTGCTGAGTGTGTGTGTGTTGTTTGTTTTTCATATTTTTTGGTGTGCATTTTTCATTTGACGTTTTGTTTGTTTGTTATTTTCTGTTTTTGTTATTCTTCTTCATTTTGCTGAGCGTTTTTTTTTTACAAGTTGGCCGCTTTTGATTTGATGCGACTTTTATTTCGTTTTTTTCCCCTATTTTGTCACATTAAATGGGGTTTGTTGCTTGATTTCTGTTGTTGTTGTAGTTTTGATGTGAAGACGCAATAATTTAAATTAATCACGCTTAACGGCACTCCAGCTTGCGGCAAGCAGCACATTAAAACGGTACCCAATCATAAATTATAATCATGCCTATGGAAAGGGAAAGGGAAAAAAAACACCTACACTGCAAATGAGCGGGAAAAGTTGAACGATTTTGTGCGTGTGTGTGTGTGTGTGGTCGTTGGGGGAAATCGTGAAGAAAATTTTAATTTATAATTGTTGTCAACGCTGTCAACTTTGTGGCGTAAAAAACGGAGCAGCGCACAATGGTCATTAGCCTAGAAGGAATCGCATGACAAATGCATCAAGATTATCGGAGCACATCAGGTAATTACCTGCAAACTGGAACATTTTATTTACACCTTTGGTGTTATTTGAACAGGAATATTAAGCGAAAATCCTAATGTAAAATATTAACATAAATAAAATTACGTCATACTTTTGCTGCCCAGGTTAATTCTGGCAATTTTATATGGCATATTTCTAAAAGCCAGCGTTTGTTATTACTTAATTTCAGTGTATATTTTGCTTAGACTAAAAACTACAGCTAAACTCTAATATAAAAGTTGAGCCAGAAAATATTAATTACTAAAATTTATGAAAAAAACTATAGCTTGTATTTGAAATTTTAAAAAATCTATGTCAAAAATACACCATATTTTTGGAATATTAGAAAATCTGTCTTTTTGTCAAGTTTACTTTTTAAAACTCAATTCATTTATTTTTCTGAGTGTAGAACTAAAACTGCATTGCTTAAGTTTTGAGCAAGTTGAGCTGTTGCCTGCCTAAACTACACTTAAAAAAACTAAAGTGTGTTAATTATACCCTCTTCCCTCTCTCCGTGCAACTCTCTCTATCTCTTTCTCTCTATCTCTTTCTCTCTATCTCTTTCTCTCTATCTCTGTCTATCTCCTTCTCTCTTGACTGCCTTGCAACTCGAACTCATTGAAGTAAATTATGCAAAATCAGCAATTAAAACACTTTTGTAATTAGAAGTAATTTTGTAGTTGCTTTGATGTGGCAACGTGTCAGCGTTGCAACACCAAATGCAATCATCCATCTATCTATGTGTCCATCCATCTATCCATCCATCCAATCATCCATATGACTTGTTATCTTTGCTATCCATCCATCTATGCATCCAGATACATATGTATCTGACACGCATCCTCACGCTGCCTGTGGCATTAATGTTGCTGTTGCTGTTGTTGTTGTTTTGGTTGTTGGCTGCTTTGTCACTGCATAACGCTCATAATTAGCATATAGAATGCTAAGCATAATCAATGGGTGTGCTGAGGGTGTGTGGTGTATGGTGTTAGGTGTGTGTTGTGTGAAGGCAGAGGAAAAGATTGCACCTGCCACATGGTTTTCAGTCTTTTATTCCTGTTGTTGTTGCTGTTGCACACGTGATTTATTGTGTCAGTCTCCCTGCCATTTCTGTTACTCCACATCTTCTATCTGGCCAAGTCTCGTTAGGCGTAATCCGAGCCAAAGTTGTTAAGTCGTGAGTTTTAGCACATAATTTACGGACTGCTCTTAAATTATGTTCACACTTCCTGGCTTAGTTGCTGCTGCTGCCACTGCCACTGCTGCTTCCTCTTCTTTTTCTTCTTCTTCCTCTTTTACTGCTGTATTGTAAATCAAAACTGCATTTTACATTAATATTTTTTTTTTTTCAATTTGTTGGAGAGGGCATAATAAAGTTTTATCTGTGGCAAGCAGAAGAGCGTAACGGAGAAGTAAAAAATAATTTTTTTGAAGTATTTATATTATTCATTAAATTATTATTATTATTAATATTAATATCATATTATGTTTATTATCTAAATATACAGTTATTCACTTGTAATTCAATTATTATTATTTTATTATTATTTTATTATCATTAGTAACATATTCGATATTTTATGAACAGTCTATTCGATTCAGCTAAAATTTGTTTAAGTAATAACTTCATATTAGTTATATTATCCAAGAAAACTAATTAATCTGTCTCTATAAAAACATCGATCTTTAAATTTAAAAAATTAGTTTTTGTACTATAAAATTATATTTGGATCTGAGAGATATTCATTTAACTTATATGTAGGCAGATAAATTATATTTATTTTAGTTCTTATTTATCTATTAATGTTGGCGTTTCGCAGCTATTTTTTAAAATGGACTATTTGAAAGTTGTATCTATACTTATCAATAAAGTATATTCCTTGAAGCAGATATCATTGGTAGAAATTAGCTTAATTTAGACTAACAAAACCCCATTAAAAAATTTTACTTTTATATTTACTCGAATAATTTACTTGTTTATTTATGTTTATAATATTAATTTACTAAACTGGACTGCAGAGAGTCTAAACAAGAAAATCCTATTTTCATATTTACCAAATTACACTGTACTATTAGGGTATCTGCTCGTCGAGCTCATTTCTACTTGTTTTACTTTAGCTAAATGCAAAATGAAGATGTCCTGGCTTTGTGCCCAACAATCTGACTGTGTGCCCGGCTGCCCGACTGTCTGTCTGTCCATCTGCCTGTCTGTCTGACTTTCCTGGCGTGTGACTATAATTTAATGTGCATTTTGTATACAGCCAAAAGATGTTATCGATAGCAAAGATATCTAACCAAAACTGAATAGTGCTAAGTGTTTTTTTTAATTTTATATTTAAATTACTTTTACAGTCAGCAAAAAAAAAATCGCGAACTTTCACAAAGAGTGTTTTTAACTGCAGAAATTGTCCTTTCTGCTATTTGTGCAGTGTTTCTTTTTTTTTTCTGTGTCAGCTTTTCGACTTGGCAATTAGCTTGGCCACCAATCCAGTGACTAATGCCCCCAAGCTGAGCGCGCGCGTGTGTGTGTGTGTGTGGATGCCACGACTGGCGGCACTGGCGACACGCAATAAATTAGCGTAAATTTACAACATTTGCTAAATTAAAAGTGGCAAAGAAAAAAAATCGCGCATAGCGGCAGCAATAGCAACAGCAACATCATGTTGCACACACACGGACACATAGAAACATTTTAGCAACATTAGAGACGCATTATTGTACATGTGGCATATACAAATGGTTGGGAGGGCACCAGCCAAAAGGGAAGCGCGCCCCATGCCGCAAGCTCAAGTGTTTGCTCGTTTATCGTTTGCTGTCAGTCAGACTCAAAGGGGGCAATTAACGCGCCCAGTCGACGAGGCAGCAACATCAGCCACATGAAGAAGAAGCAGCAGCAACACCAGCAGCAGCAACAGCAGCAGCAGCAACAGCAGCAGCAGCAGGCGCAGTAAAATAGTTTTGTCTGGAGTTTTGGTATATAGACGCTGTCGCCATATTCCACACGCCGGGGCGACATATTGGCGACGCCATTTTTACGCTGTCGCCGTCGCACGCAAAGGACAATCCACAGCAGCAGCAGCAACAAAACCAACAACAACAACAAACAAAACAAAAGCAACAATAATAAAGACAACGAGTGGCGACACAAGCAATACTGACGCCAATTTCTCTACTGCTTTCCATATCTGCTTCACCTAAGCCCCAATCGCCTTAACAGCTTGCCACCCCTCCCCCTTTCCCCCTTCCCATCGCCGCTTGCCGCTTTTTTATACTTTCTGCATTAAATTTATTGCGTTAATTTATTGTGTGAACGCCATTTGCATGTTATTTGCAAGTATTTTAACAATTTATACACAATTTATGCTAAATGGTTTTTTTATTTTTATTTTTGTTTAATTTTTCTATTCCCTTCAGACCAACTTCTCACAATTATCACTTTTCGTGTACACTTTGATAATTATTTTTAGATATAATCATGTAACCAATTCAGATTTCTCTATTTTTATCATTAAGAAAACAATTTTAAATGTGTGTAAAATATTTTTGCTTTCATTTGAAATTGGACATTTTGACAAATTCATTTTAAATATATTTTTTTGGTCTATTTAAGTTTCCTTTTCTGGGTTTTTAAATTTTGTATACCCACAAAAATTGTATATATATTTTTTTTTTACATATATTTAAAATTTGACATATTGTTTTTAATTAAATTTAATATATGTTTATTGATTTTATCTATGTCGATTAAAATTAGATGACTCAAAATAAATAAATAAAATTAAATTAAATTAATTTGATTCCCTTTGTAAGAGCATTTAAAATCCGTTATATACCAAAGAGCAAAGAAGTCGCTGCTTGGCAATTTCACTTAACTGCAAATTGTTCTGACACGAAAATATGCTCTATAAAGTATTTGAATGCAACTCATCTATTTTTAATATGCATACTTTTTGCGAAATGCATTAATTTGCCGAACGAAAGAGAAAGCTAGAAAGTCGCGGGGCTCATTTTAGAAAAGAGACACAAAACCAAAAAAAAAAGCAAAAAAAAAACGAAAATAAGAAAAATTAAAAGAAATCAACGAACAACGTCAAAGAATTGGCGGCTGGCAACCAAAAACTGAAAACTGCAAATGAAAAATGATTTGCCAGGCCACGAGTCAAACAATCTGTTGTTTTTGTGGGGCGAGAAGGGTTTGGAGGAAGGGGTGGTGGGGGCTTGCATTGCTTAGTTGTTGCAAGGGGCAAGAGATATTTTGGCTGGCGTTGCTGGCATGCGGCACAACATAAATCTTGGCACACACACACACACAGATTGCCGTCGACCAAAGTGCAAGCGATGCAGTCCCTTTTGCCTACCCCAAACTTTTGCCCTCGAATCCCCTACTTCTCTCCTCTCCTAGTTGCCTTTCAGTTTTTCGCAAGATTTTGTGCCTCACTCCAAGTGGCGCATTTTGGGGCGCTGTCTAATGCAATTTTTATGCGTGTTTTTGGCTTCACTTGCATTAAAATCCAAATGAATTTTATTGACAAATTAATTGCAGGCAATGCAGCAATTAAAATTGCAACTGGCGCAATAATAAGAAAAACAACCAAAACAAAAGCAAATACACACACACACACACACAGGCACACACAAATGCCCCCTTTGCTTTAAATTAAAAAGCGAAAACAACGTTTTTCTTAGGCTAAGGCATGCCACAAATTCCATAACAGAGTCAAATTGCATCTAAGTTTTTTTTTAATAAATTTCAAAAAACAGTTCGTTAGTTAATATGACAGTTATATAATATAGTAGTTTGATTGGGATCACAATAAGACGCATAACTAATAAGAAAATCTTGTTGAACAAAATAGTTTTTTTTTTAGTTAGGAACTTATTTTTCTAGAGATTGTTCCTTTCGATAATATATATATATATTTATATTATGCATTCGGAGCCGTCTCGTTCCATGTGTCACAAACAACACCACAGAATTGGCATACTCTCTGCGAGTATATTAAAAATACAACTATATCAATAATTTTGTGATTTCTAATTAATTTTTTCTTCTTTTTTTTGCACTCTTTTCTTGCAGGTGAGTTTCAAATGCTGCTTAACTGTCGATTTGTCAATGAATTGCTGTTTTCTTATGGCCGTTAACAACAAGCACCAACAAAAAATAGTGAAAAAAATAACAACAACAACGATAACGATAACTACTTTATTTCGGAGTAAGTTTAATACTATTTGAACGACTTTAAATTGCTCTTTAAATTGTCTGCAATTTCTTTTTCTTCTGTTTTTGAATTTAAGCAAATTTTTACAATTTTTTTTTGAGTTTGTTTAATAAATTTTGCGATTTTAGTGAGAATTTAAAAAATTATCTCTTAAATCGTAAATTGTTGTTTTTTTATTATTATTATTAATAATATTTTGTGGGATATTTTGAAACAAAAAGCTTTACTCCACTTAATTACATTTGGTTTATATTTTTAAGTTTCTTTTAATTCGATTTAACAACTTGTTGGGCATTTCTTTACACATCTCTCAATATAATAGTTCTCATTTAAACAAAATTAATGTTAGTTCAGTTTTAATACGATTATTTTTAAAGCTTTGTTACGCAATTTAACTGAAGATAAAACTCTTAAAGAAGTAACCATAACAATAACAAAATTAATAAGTAATATAACAAGCCGGAACGTCAAATTATTTGTTGATTTTTTGTTGTTGTTGTTTTGCTTGCGATCTCTTTCATCTCCCTCGTCATTTTACAAACAATTAGAGCAACTTATGCGTGTGTTGAACAGTTTTTATTTATTTTTTTTCTCTCTTATTTCGGCGTGCAAAGTTACAATTCAATTGAGTTTTTTTTTTGCTGACTTCGATTTAATTTTTTTTTGTCGTCTGTTGCTGAAACTAATTTGTTGTTGCTGTTATTGCTTTCTGTTTTGGCACCTGTTTACAAGCTTTATCTCGGTGCGTGTTGTTGTGTGTGGGTAACCGTAAATCATATAAAGTAGACGGCAAAAAAATGAATTGACAGCAACACGTGTCGTTGTCTGCTGGAGACTTAAAAGCTATTGACAACAAATACAACACTAATAATTACAAAAACAATTGTAGTTGCCACAGTTACAGTGACTATGACAACTACTCTGCAGAAATACACGTGGGCATTTTAATTTGAGTCGTTCAATTTACTGTGCATTGAAATTGAAAAGCTGGCAGAAAAAAACAGATGAAATAAATTGACACCGTTTCAAGTTGTGCGAAACTTAAAACGGACAGAGGCAAGAAAGAGATAGAAAATGCGCCGCAGGCCAGTCAGCAGTCTACTATGTAAAGCTCTACCCCACCCTACCCTTTACACACATTATCAATGAATTTAATATTGAGACGTGTAAAGGAATCATAGAAAATAAAAAGAAAAAGCTTAAGAATAGGAAGCAGAAAGCAGCCTAGATTCAGGGCTGAAAAAAAGCAAAACAGCAAACAGAAGAAGCAGTAGCAACAAAAGCAAACAGCAGCGTCTACAAAAATAAAACACCCTTGAGACAAGAACACACAAACACCCACACACAACACGTATATACACATATTCAAAATATAGACGCCGCACGGATATTGATAAACAAAATATGACAACGAAAATGTCGTAAGAACAACAACAACGAGAATAACATCACAAGAAGCAAAAGCAGTCAAAAATTTTTACACAGAACACACAGTCACACTCTATATTTTTTGTTTCTCCGAGAGGAAAGAACGACGCAATCAAACACACACACACACATTCACAGACACCGACACAGCAGCGCAAAACTTTCAACGGTTTTTCCTTATTATTTTGTCTGCCCAGGCGTCTGACTCTTATTTTAAGCTAGAGAGGGTGAGAGCTTTTTTGCACTTGTGTGTATGTGTGCACAGAACAGAGATAGCAACAATCAAAAGCGTCGTCGCGCCCTCAGACACATTTTGTTGCTGTAGGTTGCGGTATATAAGTGTCTGCGTGTGTGTGTGTGTCACTTTGCTTTTGGAGTTTGCTTCGTTACACACATAGATAAGAGCGGGGGCGGGCGATGGGTCAACTCATGACTTAATTGGGTGGCTGGGCAGCGTCTGCCGAGACATCGACGCAGCCAAAGGGAAAATGCTTTTTTACGTTTTTTTTTGTATTTGTCGGACGAACTCGCAAGCTGAGCGCTCGGCTGAGCTTCGTATGTGTGTCGGTCGGTCGGTCGGTCGGTCTGTCGGTCGCTTGTATACAGGCGGCGCCTGCTGTTACTGTGTGCGTGTTTGTGTGCGGTTGAGTTTGTGTGAGTGTATTTTTGTGTGTCTGACGCTGTCTGCTTTGCCAGCCTGCTTTACTAGACGCGACGCCCGGCGCCTCGCCCAAGCTCACGTTATTTTCGCTCTCGCTTCTGTTTGCTTCTACTTTCTCGCTCTCGCAGCATGTTGCCTGGCTTTTTCAACATCGTCTGTGCTGCGACACAGTTTTATAGTATGTATGCATGTAGCTGTGTGTGTGTGCGTGTTCGTTTAAAACTTTGTTGTGTGCTTTTCTGTGCCAAATGTCGGTCGCTGCTGTGCGTGTATGTGTGCGTGTGTCTATGTGCCTGCATGTGTATGTGTGTGTGCGTCTGTGTCTGAAACTTTGCCGCGTGTTTGGCATTAGTGACAGTCATGTCAGCAAAAGTTTGAGGCACATTCAACATTCCAAGTTTATGTCGTAGTCGCTGAAGCTCTTCTTCTTCTAGTTGCCGCTGATGTTTTTCTTGTTGTTGGGAGTAGCCGTTGCTTTTGGGCGTGGCAGACATGCTTTACGTTCCATTCCATTCCACATCCTCCATTTTCTGCTTGTCGCTCGCCTTTTCCTTATGTATTTGCCTTTCCTTTTATTTCCTATGTTTTTCTGTGCTTCTCTTTCTGTGTGTGTTTGTGTGTAACGCATTAAAGCTTCGCTTAAAGCGCATCACGCAAAATTTCATGAGTTTAAGTACATAATTTAGATAAGCGCCTGATTTTTTTCTGTTGTTTTTTAGAGCGATTCTTTGGGTCGAGGTTCTAATCGTAGTTTTGTGCGTTGAAATTTAATGTGGAAGTGCGTGACGTAAATTAGTTTTCCTGATTTGTAACCACCGATATCAAGTCTTATTTTTGGTTCTTTCGTTCGTTAAATTTCCAAAAATAAACACTTTTCAGAGGTGTTTTTAATCATTTTATAATGGGCGTTGTATGTTGTTAAAGTAGTCAATATTTCGTAGTCTATGAGAAATCATTTCTGAATTGTTTGGCTAGTTTTTTCTTTACTTATTATTTGTTAATATTTGTTTGTGATTTTCTTGAATTTTATTTAAGAAACTAGTGACAGATTCTTTTTGGGGTCTTAAAGCGTAAAGCGATTTTCCCCCTTGCACTAAATATTTAGTAGTTGGGTTTTTTTTTTTTTGTAACTTTTACTAAACTTTTATCTTTGTTAGTTTCTCAACAACTCTACTGCATTTTATTTAAAAAACAAACTTTTTAAAATCTTAGTTTGCTAATCAGATTAGATTGCTCTAAATAATGCTTTTCACCCCCAAAGTGTTTTTCTCTTTACTTGACATTTTTGTTAACTTTTAATGATTTTCTTCTTGGCTTCGTTCTTTTGCTCTAACTTGGGAATTCGTTGCCCCTCCTCCATCAGTAAACTTGTGTGGCATCAGCAAATTATTTGGAAATTCCCACAGCGCGACAGAATGAAGACATTCGACAGGCAGCAATATAATTTTTGTGGGACAAAAATGTCATTTCAGTTAGTTTGTCTTGGCCATAATCATAAATTATTGACTGCAATACTTGTGGTTTTTTTTTGACACTCTTTCTGGGGTGTTCTTCCAGTGTTCTTCTTCTTCTTAAGGGGTGGTGCCAGCCAAGAAGAACTTTATTGCCGCCTTTTGTCCTTGGCCAGGTCACGCACACAGCTAGCTGGATAGCTGGAGAAGAGATTGCTGTGCGTTTTTCGTGGCCAAAAGGCATGTTTCCCCAGACGCGCCCAGCAATTACTTACTTACTTGCTTGGTGGTAGCCAGAACTGAACTGGTTGTTGCCCACTTGACCAGAGTTTGGCTGGCGATGCCAATCAATTTGTTTGAAATGATTTCCGCAATTTTATTGCCACGGCTGTTGGCCAACTGAAGCTCGTGCCAAAAGGAGGCATCAAAAGTCGAATTGCCTGCGAAGGCGTCTCTGTCTTGGCCATAACTCTTTTGTTTTTTTTGTTTTAGTTTTTTTTTCATTTGCGATGTCTAAATTCCATGGCTAGGTCAAGTTTGGCATTTTTTTTTTGGTTTTTGTTGTTGTTTTTTTTTTTAACTGGGTTGAACACGAGCCTTGTTGTAAAACAGCCAAGCTTGGGTAATAACTTGTTTTTGTTGGCCATTTACTTTGCCTCTTTGCCGACGCTGCTGTTGCTGTTGTTGAGCTGCCAAATGGATTTTTGCATTGCAATGTCAGATTAATCAAAACGAACCACCAGCAGCAGCAGCAGCGGCAACAATAATAACAGCTAAAAATTAAACAAATAGTGCTTGACTAGGATATACCCTGTATTTAGCTTCAGGCTACTGCTTTCATATTTAAGTTGTTTAGCTAAGTGATATGTAATATTGATGAATTGCTTGCAGTTTTTCTAATCTTAATATTATGCAATAATTCTACTTTCTGCAATTTTAATCAATACAATTTAAATTCTAATTAAAAGAAACCGAAAAAGAGATTCTAAAAATTAGAAAGGCTTGTCTTAAATTGACAATCCTAAACTATGCTGGAAATTAGATATATTTTTTGGTACATTTTTGAAAATTTAACATTGATTAAATTCGGAAAAATAGCTGCATTTGTGGAAAGATACTTTCTATATTAATGAGATGAATAACACATTGCGAATTTCCAAAATTTAATGCAACCTTTCATTAAACACTTAAAATTTTTGCACAAATTCAAGATACCCGCTTTAAACAATCGTAACAAGTACAGGGTATACAAAAAAACAAAAAAGAACGTTAGAGAAAACCGACAATTGTTTGGCGTATAGAGGCAGCCAGAGACAGGTGTGGGGAGAGGGTGTGTGTGAGTGTGTGTGTGTGTGTGTATTTGTGTGTGTGGGTAAAGGGGCAGTTGCTTGCTGCGCTTCGCAAGAAATACGAATGCATAAAATTTTATGTTTTTCTGCTACTTGACGGTGGCAACAAGTGGGCCAAGCCAACAGTAACAGCTAACAGCTAACAGCCATGGCCACAACCGCAGCACAGAGATGATTATCGTACGGGCAAACAACAACAAGAACAACAACTGCAACTGCAACTAGCGGCAGCAGCAACAACAACTGCCACTGCATTAGTTTTTATTGAGGCAGTTGGCTGAGGCTGACGCGGCGTGGCAGACAAAGCGGCATTGCAACAACTGCCACAGCAACATTTTCATTACCATTCATCACCTGGCTAACGTCGACAGTTGAACAGCCCCAAAACACCCAACTAGCTAGCAACAACAACAACAACAACAACTGCCACTGCAGACTGCAAACCTTGTGCCACAAGAGCTGATAGTAAAGACCTCGACTTCCTTTGGGTCGCCAGTAATACAGCAAAATAGTAGACCTTGTTTTTCGACTCCAACACTCAGCGTGTGTGCGTGTGTGTGTGTCTGTTGCAGTTGCAGTTGCAGTTGCGGTTGCAGTACTTCAGATGCCATCTATCGAGGCTTTTGGCCCCGCCGTCGGCAACGACGCATCTAACAAGCCTGACGGCCATGAAAATCTGATTTTTTATTAGAGTTATGGGCGCTTGTCAGTCAGTGCCATATGTGACTCAACGACTACTTGTCTATATATATATATATACAACAGACAATTCTAGAATGGAGAAAAAAACATTAAAGTGCATGACCGTAAACTATAAAAGATTATAATGGGATATAGCTTAATGTTTTAATGTTATTTATGCCCACAAAGAATACAATAATATTATACAATGAATAAATTTTATTTATGGGCACGACTCTAAAAAAAATATTATGAGATATGTACGTAGAAAAATAAAATAATATTATACAATAAATATATTTTATTCATGTGCAATATTTCTCGACTTCAAAACTTACATAATTTTTTTTGACCAACTATTTTAAACTGAATTGTTTACTCTAATTAATAAAATACACATTTAATTTCAAGCTATTAGCACATGAATAAAATATATACGTAGAAAGCATACAATAATATTATACAATATTTTATTAATGCTCAATTATATTTTGATTTTAAATGCCGCTGACATAATAGTCATATTTTAACTGCGAGATTTTCAACGATCTCAGTTACTATATAAAATTTTTAATATCTCTGTGTAGATCCAACAGAGATGTAATAATTATGAATAATTTATATATACCATGTTTTATTCAATATCTAACAAATTAACACAGATGTAACATTATATAAATAAAGAAAGAAGGCAATTATAATATGCATTATTTATTATTATAAATATTTAATTTAAGGAGTATAAGAAAAAATAATATTATGATATGGCAATTAGTGCTGCAAATATATTCCTAATAATTAATTGGATTAAATAACTAAGAACAAGTTTAATTCACAGAACAAACTAGGGAAGCTATTAATAAATTGTGATAACAACACTATGTTTAAATCAATATATATATATATATATATATATATATATATAAATGCTTATTTGTTAGCTGCTTTTTTTCCTTGTCGCCTCATTAGCAGGCCAACTTTATTTTGTATTAGTTAAGTGCCGCCGACTGATTAGCGTTTGTTATTTATATATATTTTTTTTTAATACTATTTTGTCTCGTTTTGTTTGTCAAGATCCCGCTCCGATTTGTTGGCCATTAGCGCCTTGGCGTTAATTTCTCGCGAATTATTTGCCATCGAATGAATTTGCCACATTCTGTTTTATTTCATTTGCTTTGCGTTCTATTTTTTTTTTTGGGCCACACGCGTAGCCAGCTTGCCAAGGATTTGTGCTTACGTAATTTCCTTTTAAGCTGGTAATGAGTTTTCCCCGAAAAAAACACATTAGAAAACAAAGTGGCCTCCTATCCCGGGCTAAACAATTACCAGCTTTTGTATCCGCTTGTAAGAGGGTGTTATAATTGTGGCTTGAAGCTTGTAATATATTGATAAAGATATATTCTTGATCGGCATTACTAGTCGAGTCTGTCTTGTATAACAACTGTTTTTGCTTAACAAGTTATTTTAATTAAACACATTATTTATACTGGTTAATATGCAAGTCGCATTTTGATTGAAAATTATTTATATCCGACTCTTATATCATATAGGAACAATTTGTCATTTGATGAGTTACTTTATTGTGTAACAATCTATGTTCAATTAAATGCTAAATTATAGTATATAGCTTTTATATTAACATTCTATCGATTTCTAAAATCTATAGTTAAATTTAGCTGACAGCAATTAGCGCCTGTTTTTCAAGGGTATGTCATGTTCGACGTGTCTAAAATAGTCGTACATTTCTTGTTGTTGCCCTAAAGTATACGTTCAACGTAATTATACAAAGGGCAAAAGTTCTTGCCCACTCACCCACTGGCCGGGCAAATGCGTATTTGTCCTTATGTCCTTGTGTCCAGCTGTCCTTAGATGTGTAGCAACATTTTACATATTTATTATATATACTCGTACAGAGTGGACAGCTCGACAGCTGGAAAGCGCCTGCATTTGAATCACGGTTGGTCACAGCAAAATGGAATAAAAATCGCCCCAGTGGGGTGCCCCCATGCGGCGTCGCAGACAGGCTGTTCAATCCCAGACACAGACCCTGGCTACGAACCAGACTCTGCGACAGGGCCTCAACCATTTACGCATACTGCCATTTTTGCTAGCTATTATAATAAAATACGGTATTATTTACAAGTATGTTAACTAAGGCCTATAAATGGGTTGGATTGATATTTCATATATAAATGCAAGACTTTATTCTTATCTGGAGAATAAAATACTGTTTATTTTAATATATTCATTAGCAGCATCAATTAACTATTAATTTAAATTTGGCGCCCTGCGCTAACATAATGTTAATTGATTACATTCACCAGCTGTTAAATACGGTTTAAGCTGCAGACGCCAGGGTAACAGTGCTTTCTTTGTGTTCTCTCTCTCACTCTCTCTCTTGCTGATCTGCTGGCTGATGCAGCCGAAAAAAATCAGTAATTCGGGTCCCCTTCGTTTTTTTGATCGTGTCGATCGTTTTTCTTGTTGTTCAAAGGCACTTACCACAGATAATGATAATACAATTTTATTTTATGTAAGCAACTCTGTTAAATACTTAAAGCGTATTTTGGCTTCGTAGGCGCAGACATAAAAATCATTTGCTTTCTGTTTTGTTATACCTTTTGTAGCTGTTGTTGTTGGCATCGCATGCTTCTGTCAAATGTTGTGAAGGACACAGCAGCGAGCAAAAGCAACAACAACAATAACAATGAAGAGTATAGCATTTTCTTTTAATAACATAAAAGGAATGAGAGAAACAAACAAAAAGGCAAAGCACAAAAGAATGAGTTGCGAACCAAGCCGTAAGTTCATAACTATGACTGGGCAGACAACAACAACAATAGAAAAAAAAAACAAAAAAAAACAACAGCCAACATCGATAAGAAATGGAAACAGGACGACAGGCACAATGGACAATGGGCTGACCCAGCAACAGGACTACAGTATGTATATACACACACACACACATACAGAAAAACACACAGCGTCCGCGACGACATCCTTTTTCCTGTCTGTGTCCCAAGCCTGTTTGCTACTGTCGTTGCTGCGGACATTTGTCCGCAGTCTGTCTGTGTGAATCAGTGTGTGTGTGTGTGTGTGTATATCTGTGTGTGTGTGCCTTAGTGTTGGTGCGCGTGTCTGCAGCCGCCTGGCGCCCGTCAGACCGCGCCTGTCGAAAATGTTTTCCATTTCAGTTAGCAAATTATGTCGGCCAAAAGCGAAACAGCAAACGAAAAAGAATATAAAAAAAATGACGGCAAAAAATAAATGAAAACTCAGACGCGACGCAGTTGTCATCAATTGTGGGCGGGGTTTTTGGGGTGGGAGTGGGGTCTTTATGTGTGTATTGGACATGGTTTTCATTTTTTTTATGACATGGCGGGACAGAAAGGACACACAACATACACACACACACACAAACAACAATAGCAGGTTTAACAACAAATACTGATGGAAAATACCAGTCGAAAATATGCACCAAGGGCAGCAAGTACATAAATATGTAATGAAACTGAACTGTATATTTACCCTAGCCGATATTGAAATGATATCGATAAGAGCTAAAAGCTTTTATAATAATTTATTATTTATTATAACATATAGAATTGTGCTCTTCAAAGCATCAGTCTTATCTCTCTCTCTCTTAACTCTCATCTCAATTTTTTTTTTTTAAAGATTTGAATCAATGTTCTTAATTTAGACATTATTCTTAGTTATTTATTACTTTTTATAACTTTTTGTCATTTATTTGTGTTTATTAATTATTTCTTATTATTTCGTACATTTTTTTTATTTATATTATCTTTTTTATTTATTTAACATTTATGTCTTATATATTTACTATTAAATTTTTAGTTGTTTCTTAAATTTCTTGAATTTTTTTTTTTTATTAGTCTGCTTCTTATTTATGTTCAGCTACTTTATTTTTTCTTAGCCAGTCCCAAAGGCTTAAGCTAGTCTTGACAATTTTATGGACACACAGGGTATACACATACACACACCCCCACAGTCATACACACACACATACAACTGCACATCCTTTTTTCCCAAACTGCTGTACCGCCATTTGCGCCCTTGTTATTTTGTTGTCCCTACTCGGACGCTGTTTGGGTCAATTTTTACTTTTCCTTTTTTTTTCGTCGTGTTGATTTTTGTTTTGTTTCGTGCACTTGGCTTTTATGGTTGTTGGCGACGCGTTCCGCTTGAATTACGAGTCCAGCGAGCCATGAGCCAGGCGGGCCAGCAGACCAGCGGGTGGCTCGCAAATAAAGTTACAAACAAAAAATTTACGAAGATTGCCAGGCCTTAGGGACGCCGGAACTGGGGGTTTCAGTAAGGCGACGCCATTTTGAAAATTGTACACAAAAAAGGAGAAAAAAAAGGAAAATGGAAACTGTGACAATAACTGTGCTCTGGCAATCATTGTGCTGCCATCGATGATAAAGATGAAATGGGCCAGGGCAGGGTTGCAAGTAGCGCTGCTACTGCTGCAACAACAAATAGCAACTGCAATTCCATTGTAAATAGTCAGAGCACTATATATATATACATATATATAAATGTATATATGTATTTGGTTTGTATTTGTATTTGTGTTCGCAGTGCTCTCCATTATGTGGTGCTCGACAAGAATGTGGTGCTTGCGTCTCCATTTAGCCAGCGGCAAAGAATACCCTCAAATGTGCTCACTCAGTGAGCGTGTGTGTGTGTGTGTATGTATAAGTGGGTGTGGTTGTGCAAAGTGGTACAAAGTGCTAGGCGTAGTAGGACTCTTTTTGGGGGCCCATGCCTAGGCACAGGCACAGTTGCTTTTTGCCTGGTTTCTCATTATAAGCAACGACCTTCAGCTCAACGCCCGCCCTTTCCCCTGCGAAAAGAAGTGCAGAATCAGGTCATGCGGGCGTTGTTTGCGAAAAATGGGGGCATGGCAGTAGCATCAGCAGCAGCAGTGGCAGCAGTGGCAGCCATAAAAACCAGAATTGTAACTAACAACTTTTGTATGGTCGAGCAAGTGAGTTGTGTTTCTGTGTGTGTGTCTCGCTTTGGCATTTACAACCAGTGCAAATACATTTAGCACTAACACACACATAGAGGCACACACTCAACACACAACCACTCGACACAACCACATGCAAGTGGTTAAATTGCGAGCTGGTCTCTTTGGGTTTGCCACGCGGAGCATCTGTCGAATTCGTCGAGGCGACAGACAAATGACAAACACTAAAAGGATTTTTACTTCCGGTTTTTTTTTGCAGCTGTGGCTAAAATGTTGTCCATAGATCATAGTTGAGTCGGGAGAAGTTATACTATTTTTTCCAGCTGGCAACGTGCAACAAACAACGCATAAATATTAAATATGCAGTAAAAAAACCTCGCATTGTAAGTGATCAGAAAAAGTATACAGAAAAAAGTTGTGGCTTAATTTATAATATATACGATGTCTGTAATGACTATGAATATATATATATATATATTTATATAAGGGTTTTGTCTGTTGTGACAGCTGACAACTGCAAACTAAACTGATAAAAAATTATGCAAATAAAATACAAACACTTTAAAAGATTAAAGTGATATTTATATATATATATTTGTTTTATGCACAACTGATTCTAGTTTTAGTTAAATTGAATGTTTAAAAACTGTGCAAAAAGTAGTTTAATTCAATTTATTTCCGTCGGTTTTTGACTCATTCAATGTTATCTGTAAATGCTGAGCGGGCGAGAAATGCAGTAAAGAAAAAAAGTAAATGCACAAACAACAACAACAACAACAGCAGCAATAACAATGAGAACGACAACTATGACAACCCACCTGACCCACTGACACTGCGCCTGCTTGTAATCTGTAGTCGACTCGACCTGCCCCATCGCATTCAACTGTCAAATCATATTTCCGTTTCTGTCGCCCAATGCACTTTTTTTTTTTGTTGTATCCACTTGCTGGTGGTGCGCTGCTGCAGACTGGGGCATCATCAACAACATCATCATTAGCATCATCATCATCATCGTCATCGGGGAACATCATTGTGTTTATCACGAATGTTAATCGTCATCTGTCAGACGCGTTTTCTGCGGTTGCCAGCAAATTGAATGTAGGTCGTTTCCCCGCACCCCTCCAGCACTAGCACCAGGTTGCCCTTAGTTGTTGTCGGTTGCTGGCTGCGGTTGCCGTTGCCGTTTCGCGTGACCACCACAACGGCATCGATCAGACGACGCATCAACTAGAGAGCATTAAGGTAGTCAGAGGCAGCCGTATTGAGACTGATTGGCTGCAGCCAGCTTGTCTGCCTTTTATCCGCATCTGCTGCGGTCCATATCCACGCCCAATTAACAGGGCCACCCGAATAACTGTTGCCGCTGCTCCACTTATATAACCTATATACACACACACATATATACATATATATATATATGTATTTGTATTTGCACTACTTTTTGTGCTTGTAGCTTTTATATTTCTTTTTGCTGCGCTCAAAAGTAGGCAATGTATTTTTTATTGTTGCCAGTTAAAGTTGTTGCAGTTGCCATTGAGGCTCTTGATAGTTGCATTGGGGTGGCATGTGGCGCACCTTGTGGGCGTTTCAGTTCATAGCTGCTGCTTGGCTGCATTCTTAAATAACTGTGTTTTATGTGTTCTTGTTTTTTCAATTGGTTTTTGGTACTGATTTCAGTCTGCGTGCATTTATATCTTCGCAGCTGACTTGACTGGCTGTTAAACAGATTGTTGTTTAAAAATTTAAAATTGTCAACATTTTATGCTGAATTTAAAACTGATTTTTATCTTTTACATATAATTCATATTGCAAAATGATTTGGTACGCATCTTGTAATTGTTATATAATACATATATATAGATAGATATATATATATATATATATACAATGATGCTCGCAAACAAATACGTTTTAATTTACGAGCCCTTTTTGTATACGCATTTGGCGCCCCAAAATGTATGCTTTGGTTTATTTTTGTAAGGAGGCAGCTGCTGCTGCTGTTTGTTGTTGTTATTGTTACTGCTCATTTTTGTTGTTATTTATGTTGTCTCGTCTGTAGAGCAGACACTCTTTTTCGCACAGACACATATATACATATATGTATATATGTATATAAACATACAACATACATAAATGTGCGCAGTTAGACGAGACGCAGTTAAATGATTTTTAGGTCGCTGGCGTAAGCGACAGAACGACAAACGTTTGCGGCTCGACTGGCTGGAGCTCATCGTCAACTCACACACACATATGCAAACACACATACATCTACTCACTCAGCAAACTGGCAGACAGGCTCACAAACAACAACAACAGCAGCATTGTCGTCATCATCATCGTCGGCACTCGTTAAGAATAGCAACAACAACAACAGAATCAAGAACAACCGATAAACCACCGTAAAGCTCGGCACAACTAACAGACACCCAACCCAAAAAAATGAAAACACCCTCGCCCCCCTCCCCTAGACTGCTGCACAAATTTTGGGCAGACATGAACCAGTTCTGATGCCATTTTTATTTTATTTTTATTTGTTTTATTTTTTTGTCCACATTCGCATTTAGCCGCTCTCTCTCTCTCTCTCTCTCTCTCTCTCTGTCTCACTCCATCTCTTTCTCCCTCTCTGTGTCGCTCTCCCATTTGCTATCTTGTGGTTGTGCTGTTTGCTGCCGCCAGATGGCGTTTGCTGGTCTTATTTTGTGCGGCATTCATCCAAAAATGTTCTTTCGTTTCTATGTGCCACGCAATGCTTGTACATAATGTGCATATATATTTATTTTAAATATATATATACATTTAATGTATGTCTGTGTGTGGGTGTGGACTATGTGTATATAGGACTTTTGCCATTCATTTCGTTTTATTTGCCGTTACTGTCGAGAGCAGTTACAGCAGCGCAGACAGCCGTCTGCGTTGCCCGTGTGGATTTTCGGTTCGTGAATTGTTTGCCGGATTTTTGCTTTTCCCTTCCTTGTCCTCTTTTAATACCCTGTGTGCTTTTAGAATCTGTTAAAGAGATAGCTTACTTATCAAGGTTATCTTTTATATTCATTTTAAAATAATTTACTTATCGATAAATATCGATATGTTATATCATATAGAGATATAAGCTTACAACAGCTACAAACAGAAAAATGCATTACTAGATATAAGCAATCTATAAATAAATATTACATAGGTATCGATAAATATCGATATGCATGGTTTACGATATAATGCAGAATTTCGAGTATAACTATAAGTTATATTAATATCTAGTCCTATTTTAAGGCTCATGTGAATCCTAAAATGAATCTGATTTTTGTTGTATGGATATACCTAATCGATTAATATCGATATGATATGTTATAGCGGTTTTTTGATTTTTTACAGGTCAACTGCTCGTCAATCAGTCTCGTCTGCTTACAGTTTGTGTGTGTTTTGTTTCCATTCCTTTTTTTTTTGGTTGCCGCATAAAGTTTACCCGACAGGCAGCTGGGTGGCGCAGTCAGCCGTTGGTCGCGCAACGTTGCCCGCATTGTGCCTCGCCTTGGCAAACACCCGCCACCGACAATGCCATCGTCCCGCACCTTCTGACACATCCTTACACTGTGCGCCCTTTTGCCAGCTATCCCTGCTGCTGCTGCTGCTGCTGTTGGCCATGTTTTCAGTATTCAGCTGTTGGTGTTTGGTTCGTGCGCTCATTTTGGCCGAAAAAACTTTTGTTGCTTTTGTCTGCTCTTGGTTTATATTCCTGCCACATACACACACACACCGACACACACTTTTACACCGTACATAGCAGCACTTCAGTCCGCACTTTCTTTCCACTGGCTGGTTTTTGTGTGTTGCAGATTTTTGCTTCCATTTTTGGCACGCTGAGAACGAGGACTTCGTCTAAGCTGGGAATTTATGTGCCATGTGCGTTTCATATTTTTACGTTACTATGTGGACTAAGCTGCTTCTGCTGCTTTGGCTCCCTTTGGGTGTGCACACACACACACACACATACACTTACACGCACACACACACACAGAAAAAAACTTTTCTTTTCTTTTCTCGAGTTTTTTCTGTTGCTATCTCTGCTTGAATTTCAACAATATTGAAAAATGTGTAAAAGTTGAGTTTTTGCTAAGCAAATTCAAACGGCTTACGCTAAATTTAGTTCATTTGCGTTCAACTGTTTAATAAAGCCACAAACAATAACTTTTGTTAAATATATATAGAAAGTTATAAGTTATGCTTAATTTTTGTTTACTTGTTATTTTGATGGGTTTCTGTCGTATGAGTTATTTTTATTCTGTTATTCGGTCAGTTGGGGTTGTTTTTAATTTGCAATTTATGATAGGATTTTTCGAAACATAATTGAAATTTGTGTTAAGCTGATTATGCTCCTTCATCAAATTTAATATAGTTAAATCATTTATAAAATATGAATTACAGAATTATAATTATATATAAAATATAATCAAAGCATAATAATTATATTATTTAAGCATTTTTAATATTTTATTTTATTTATTTATTTATATGATTTAATTTTGTACTTCTTTTTCTCGAACTACCAAATTTGTGTTTATGAGCTGCAATATATATATTAATATGTTTGGCTATCATTTGGCATATCTATTAATATATTTGCTTATCGGCAATTCGCAACAGCTATATATTCAGCTATATAGTATAACTTAAGTACTTTTTGTGTGGAATAAAGTGACACATTTTGACTGCATGTCAAACACACATTTCCTGCTTTATTTGCACACACACACATAAGTAAACATATATGTAACATATACATAGAGATATATATACATAGATATATATACATGTATAGTACATATGAATGTGTTTATTTTCATTTGAGGTGTCAGCTTAATGGAATTTTACTATCTGGCATATCATGTTGCCTACTTATGGGCGTTGCCTGCCCCACTTAAGCACTTTCTTTGAGTGTGGCACACGCAGAGTCAGAGTCAAGGGGTACATATAATAATGGCTAACTAGATAGTTGGATTGTTCTTGCGGCAAAAAGCTAACCCGGACATAAAAAAAAGAGAATAAATTAAATGACAACGTCGACGCGACCAAAGTGTCAAAAGTTTGGCTTAACTTTCGCACGCGCTCTGAAGTTGCACGCACAGTAAAACCACTGTGCAACACCACCAACGCACCACCTTCACTCGTTAACTAACCACACGTACACACACACACAGACACACACACACTCATACACATACACACAATTGCTCTGTTGCTAACTGCCTGCCATTAATGTGATTCCCTTTCGCTTTTTTTGGGGTCGCCTTGCGACAGTCGCCACTGTGTCGCGTCTATCGCTTGGAATGTGTCTTGTGAGTTTCCTCTTGACTTGACAACCATCGTTTCCGTTGCGTCATGCCACACCCACCCACTGCCGCCTCTACCACCGCCGTTGTCATGCCTCTTCTGCTCTTTGGCCCTAATCATCAAAATTGTCGCCACAGCCTTGTCTTGCCTTGACTCCCTGACACTTGAATCCACTGTCTCCCAATCTGTCTGTCTGCCAGTCTGTCTCCCAATCTGTCTGTCTGCCAGTCTGTCGTGTCTGCCTGTCTGCCAATCTGTCTGTCTGTCGGCTTTCTAGTTAAGACATTGCACAGTGGCGCAAATGTTGCGCAAAAGTTGTTTCAATTATTTGCTCAGTTCAGTTTTGATCTATGCTCAAAATAATAAATAAACTAATTTATCAGTTTAAATATTTATTTATTTCCTTTTTTTTCATAATTTAAAGTTAAATGTTACATTTTATTTTCAGTTCAATTTTATTTCTTTTTTAATTTTTGTTACCAGTATACAAAAAATAAATAAATAACTCATCCATTTATATTAGTTAGTCTTTCTACCACCTCAGACCACTGTGCACACATACACACATACATGTAACTATATCCCTCTTCCCCCTTCTGCACCGCTACTACACTTGCAACGTGCTTGGTTAAGTTTAGCAAGTGCCTGCCTCAGGAGGATTATTTCGGCACAATTTGCATATTCAATGAGTCTTCGACGTGGTTGTGTGTGCGCTTTTGGCTTTGCCAGAGCTGCTCGTCCTCTGACTGCCATTTCTTAGCTGTATATTTATGTATATACCTGTATATATATATATATATATGGTGTATATATGTATATAATTATATATACTATTGATTACTTTGTCTCGCTTTGGCACACTGCTGTTTGCTCTGACGCTGCCTTTGTTTATGCATGCTTTCAATTTTATTTATAATTGTCTGGCATTTCTGGGGCGCTTTAAAGCTTTAAGCGACTGACAAACTGTCAGTCTGTCTCTCTCTCTCTCTCTCTGTCTCTCTCTGTCTCTCTCTGTCTCTCTCTGTCTCTCTCTGTCTGTCACTCTGTCTGCCTGCTTGCCTGTCTGTTTTTCTGTTTGATTTGTTCGCTTAAATTATGCGCATTACGCATACGTCGCGTGTGCTTCAAGGTCATTTATTACTACGGGTGTGTGTGTGTGTGTGTGTGTTTGTATGTGTATGTGTGTTTGTTTTTTTGTGTGTGTCTGTTTTCCATGTTGTGTTTGTTTGTATTATGCGTATTACCGTCAGCCAGCCAGCAGACAAATGCTCAACACTGCGTATGCGTAATATTTTCCACAAC
Source organism: Drosophila fungiperda (assembly GCA_035042345.1). Lineage (NCBI taxonomy): Eukaryota > Metazoa > Arthropoda > Insecta > Diptera > Drosophilidae > Drosophila > Drosophila fungiperda. Next base: position 4,193,091 of record JAWNLM010000145.1, on the reverse strand, counting down.
AACTTTGAATCGCCCACACACAACATTCTCATATCTATACGTGTGTGTGTTGTGTGTGTATCTTGGCAACTACTTAAGCACAAATCCAGCGTCTACTTGACAACATGAGCATCAACTTCATTCAGCTAATCCACTGCTGCGTCAGCATCTGAAGCAGCAGCAGCTGGACAAATCGGCAACAGTAGCAACATTTTTACATAACTCCGCTTGCCACTTCGACTTTGACAACATCAAAAAAACCGCAATTTGTTGCGTTGATTGACTAAAAGATGCCACATAAAAGAACAAAGTTTTTGCTTGGCAAAATGCTTGTTGATGTTGACTTTAATTTTGATATCTCATTTTTTGTAATGATATAGTTACAATATATATATATATATATAAATGTATATATACATAGCACATACATAGTACACTCAGAACATGATTGAAAGTGAGTTGTTCTGTATGAAATAAAGTACTAGCGAATTTTTAAAATTCAGTTCGTGCTTTTTTTCTGAGTGTGCTTTGTATTTTTCCAGTTTAGATACTGCACTTCCTGTCAATCAGATAGAACGGCATTAAAGCTATGATTGGGAAATGAAAAGGAAA